>JAEIGM010000020.1:0-1200000 GCA_018903735.1 Drosophila cardini
TTTTTCCTTTCTTTTCTCTCTCCTTTTTTTTTTTTGGGCCATATAAATGATGTGTCAGTTTGCGTTGCCGGCTGCGTTTTTATTTCCGAGTCGCTTTCACTCATTTTATGCTTCAGCGCCGCTGCTCACTTGACGACGCTTTGCCGGCTTTTGGTTTTGTGGTTTCCAAAAAGCTGTTTCACCTGTTCACTCCTCCCATTCACCTTCTACTTCTCCTCTTACTTCTACTTCCCCTCCTCAATGAAATGGCAAGGCGCCGCTTTGGATTGGCGTGCGCGCGAGCAAGCGAGTGAGCGCAAAAACAGATTACAGTTCAAGAACATGTTTTGATAAGCAGCAATTTAAAACGTGATGCTATTTTTGGTTTACACGAAAAAAAGAAAAACGAAAGACGAAATTCGTAATACGCTACGTATACGTAACACGCCCCCTCAAGCGCTACAACAAAGCAAAGCCAGCATCGATGCCGAGAGCTCAACAAAAGACTGCTCCTTTGGGGTGGGCGGGGCAGTGGGTGTTGTGGAAAATACAGGTAACAAGGGTGTGGGGCTACCTGCTTGTAATTTCATTTGCTTGCATATTCAGTGGGTTGAATCTTTGGCGAATTTCTGCGACGTCTGATGAGATGTTGTTCTTCGGCAGCAGCTTTAATGCAATTTGCCAATAAGAAAGTGAAACATTTTTAATGGCACTTAAGGAATAGGGAGGGAACACGAAAGAGAATTTTAATTTCAACAAATTGTAATTATGCTAATTAAAGAAATCTACAAAATAAGCGTTTTAAGTGGGTTTTTGTACTCTCTAGAAACTAAGTCAAGCGGTCATTATACATAGAATTCAAGTCCTAAAATTAAAAATAATCGGATAAATATAACAATTCTTTACAGTACACAGACTTGTTTTTAGAACAGTTTATAATTCTTTACTGTATAACTTTAAATAGTATAAATAATTTTTTTTATATTTAAAAATAATATAACTAATAAACATTATTATTTAATATAACTTATTAATGAAATTTTCAAACGAAAAAAATTCTTCAAAGTATATTTCTATATAACAATAAAATATTTATATATTTATAATTAAATTTGTATAATATATTATTTTGCTAAATTTATTTCAGTTTATACATAGAAATTCATTATATTTAATAAAAATACTTAATCATTTTTTGTTTAAATAAAATTTAATTTGCTTTGTAATCAAATATAAATGAGTTTTTTTTCTAAAAATTAAAATATATAAGTTAATTTGTTAAACGTAATAGTTTATTATTTCATTATTATAATAAAAAAATTTTCTAAAAATTAAAATGTATTAAATAGATTGCTGAAAATATTAATTCTTTTCCGTATAGTTCAATAAAATGTTAAAATTTTTTTAATAATTAAAATTAGATATTTCAAGTCTAAAATTTTCTTATTAAAACTACGTTATTTTTTGATGCTTAAAAATGTTTAACTGAACTTCTCTTAAAGTCGCCAATAGTCCTGTATTTTTCGCCTATTAACTTGTGATTTGACATACCTTTTATGTTTTAAATTTGCAATTGTGTGAGTCAATAATTGAGTTCAATGGAAAAATAGCTCATTGAATGGACAACATAATAGGCAACACAATGTGACAATAAATAACAATAATAATAAATGAAGAAAACCTAAATAGAAATCTACACTTAATGCGCTCCCAAATGAACTCAAAGTTACAGAATTTTTGAACGAGCCAAAAGAAAAGAGAAAAAAAGAAGCGAAACGATAAAAATGAAATGAATGCCAATTTTTGAAAAATTAATTTACTGTCTCTGAGTTTTCCTTTACATCGATATTCAATGAAAATTGCAGCAGAGCCAACGAAGCAGCACTGAGTAAAAAAAAAAAAAGAAAAGAAAATGAAAATGATAAACTGGAAAAATAAATAATAAATGACAGCAAGTACATGAAACAGAGAGAAAACTTGAGCAAATTATGCTGAACTTGAGGATACACTATAAAAAATAAATTAAAATTATAGTTGTTATTAAATTTTAATTAATTTTGTTTTAATTTTTTTTTTTATAAAGGAATTGAGTCTCTTTAAATAGAAAACGCACTGTTTTTTACAGGGTATTTTCATAGAGAGAGTTTACTTTTAGAACTGCCAATACTAATGTTAGCTTTTGGATTTGTTCTATTTGTATTTGTGTTATTTTTGCTATTATTATTGTATTGTTTGTTGTTGTTGAAATCAGCAACAATCGATTCTCAAGGCATCAATAAGATTGGCAGAGCGTTGAGGGAGCTGAAAAGTCCCTACAATAACTTTTCATTTGAAGGATAAGCGCAAAGTGGCAGCATTTCTACTGCTGCTCATTTTGCTGCTCACACAGGGTGCAGGAGGGGAGATAGGGAAGAAGGGAGGGAGGTAGGATGGCAACAGACAAGCAGCATTTGTAATAACTGTCATAAGCGAAATTGGTGTTATCCTGTGCAAGGACAACGCCAAACGCCCCTTGCGGCGTGTGGTAAAATGAACGAAATTAAATGACATTTTCATCTTGTTGTTGGTGCCATTGTTGTCTTTACTGAAGGGAGTTACTGGAGGAGGGAGGAGGGGTACAAGGGGATGGAAAAACGCATTGAATTTAGCACCCAATATAAAAATCAACAATGTGTGAGTATGTTGTGCTAGTGGGTGTGTAACTTGTGTGTGTGTGTGTGTGTGTGGAAGAGGGTGTGTCAAAGTGCGCGATAAGGATAAGCTTTAAGCATGAGCATGTGGCAAAAATTCTTAACGCCGAGATTTCATCTGGCAACAAGCTGCAAAACCAGCGCAAATGAACAGAGAGCAGGACAACGCATGAGGGCGGCAGAACTTGGCTGTGGGGGTGGTGGGAGTGGGAGTGGGAGTGGGAGCGGGAAAAGGAGCACAAGAAGTCACCAAAAATGAAAAGCAAAATGTCAAGTAACGCCCCATTATGACTGTCATAGAAATGAAAAGTAATTTTGATTTATTAAACGTTAACAAACGCAACAACGACAGCGACAGCGACAGCACAGACAAAAAGAGCCAACATAACATAGACAAAGACAGAGATAGCTAAAGAGAAAGAGAGGGAAGGAGGGTGAGAGGGTGAGTGAGAGAGGGAAGCTACAAATATTTCTACTTTATCCCCTAATCACAAACTTATTCCACACATTCACATAAATGTTGTGTTTGCATTTGCGAAATTTGCAAAAAGGTTTCTGTTCCTCTTTTTTTGATTTTTGGCTTTTGTATTGTGTTTAAGCCCAAGTGCTTAACCTTAGCCCTTTTGGCCTGATCCTATACTCGTCCCCAAGCTTTCCCATACCACTTTCCCTTTCACTTTTCCCCCTTTTCCATGTCATATATACAAATCCATGCCTAACATCACGTTCTCGTCTTGTTTCTTTTTTTTTTTTTGCTGTCGCTTCATTTTGTTTTCACTTCCGTCTTCTTGTTTCATTCGTTCTTCTTTTTTCCTGTATGTTTTTCTGTTGTTATAAGAAACTCATTCGCATTGTCAACTTCGTTTTCATCAGCGGACAGAAAGACAGTTCAGAACACAGACCGAGTGGAAAAACTGACAGTCGCTTTAAGATAAAAATTTTTATAACTACACGTCGTCATCTTTCAGTTTTGCACGCCCCTTTTTTTTTTTTGGCCATTTATTTTCATAGGCAGTGTATAGGTCTATACAAAATATGTAAGCAGACAAGACTTGCAAGATATGAGTTGAAATGAGTCAAGCAAGTGGTTTTTGGGTCCTTGTCTTTCTTGTCATAAAATAAAAATATAAAGAACAAAAAAAAAAATAGCGAAACGAAACGATAGTAACAAAGTTAAACATCTTGGCGGCCTTATGACATATTGCCTAAATGGGGCCCATGTGGGATATTGGCCAGAACACTAAAGGGGCGGAGAGGAGGTGGGTTATGTTGGTTTATCTGTAGTTATCGCTGTCTGTATTAATACTTAATTGAAACGTGATTTATTTGGAGTTTGTGCTGTGTAGTTGTGGATTGAAAAGCGAGTAGGTTTTGAATGCAATCGATTGAGGGCTAATTGCGAATCAATCTGTGTCTAAAAACTGTGTGTTTCGCTGAGTTACACTGGGCTACATAGATGAGAGCTTTGAGCTGAACTGAAACTAAAATTAAAAGCCTTTATAAGGGAGACTTTTAATTGTTAACAAAGTTTTAAACAAAATGCATTTGAAGAACATCGCAGCAAATACAAAAGAATTAAACTATATCTAAGATATATTTGAAATTGCGTAAAATAAATTAAATAAAATTGATAAATTAATTCAATTTTTAATGGAATATTTGGGATAAATTTAGTTTTTAGACCCCGTACTCTAAAAAAGAGTATGGGGGTCTATTAAGTTTGTCTGAAGCGAACTTAACTTAACATAACTTGAAAACGACTAGAGCTAGGGAGACCAAATTCACACATTATGTGTATGGTACCTATATAACTATCCTGATCCGGACTAACTGATCCGGATCGGACAACTATAGCCTATAGCTCCCATAGGACAAATCGGCCGAAAATTGGTGATTTGTATGGAGGAATGAAGTTTTAGTAGAGCGACTTTAACCAAACTAGCACATTATGTGTATGGTACCATTGTAACTATCCTCACCAAGTTTGGTCTGGATCGGGCAACTATAGCCTATAGCTCCCATAGGAGAAATCGAAAACTACTTATTTGTATGGTAAAATGCGCACTATAATGAGTACGGGGTCTTTTACAGTCGGCTCGCTCGACTGTAGCCTTTCTTACTTGTTTTTATAATAATAACAATTATTCAAGTTAGAAGGTAGCTAAAAGGAAGCGGTAGTCATAGAGAATTTCTTGAAGTAAAGGAAAAACAAAAACAGAAATATTAAAATATTTAATAATAATTTTCTTAAATATATTGATGATCTGAAGCAATTAATATTTTAAAATTGAATAAGCTCAAATAAAAAATTCACAAAAATATTAATTATATTACCTGTAAATATATGTAAAAGTAATGTGCCAAGTAAAGTATAGCATACCTTATTTTAGGTATACGTGAATATTTAAAAAAAACAGTTTAATATCTGTCAAGTACTTTTCGCCAAAAACTGTAAGAATGCTCAGAAAATTGGTTGACAATTTTGCATTCAATCGATAATTGCCACATTATCATTGATATTGCTGAGCAACAAAACAGGAAAAGTCACTTAAAAAGTAATTAAAGAACTGTAGCACAGTGTAAGTGTCGAAATCAATGCTGGCAAACTCTTGCTTTAAACTGTCACTTTGCTGTTGCAGCACTGAAATCAACATCAAGAGCAGCAACAACGACAACAAGAACAGTAACAACAACAATCATGAGAGTAACAATAATGAGAGGACAGCATGTAACCAAGAGGAATTCAGTTTGTGAAACTCGCTCTGGCAAACTCATTGGACGATAAACACATGCGATTAAATGACCAAATCGTTTAATTATAAGTTCACTTAATGCTTCGGATAAAGCCAAGGGCTTTACGGCCGACAATTGTCGTTAAAGCTTGACAAGGAAAGAGATAGGAAGAGAGACAGAGAGAGAGAAAGGGAGATACGAGATAGACACGCGTTTGATTGCCTTTTGTACCCAGAGCTGAAGTCATGGCATCGTGACGTGGCATTTTGACAGTCGCAAGGCAGAAAGCCGATAGCAACAATATGTCAATGCAATTGCCAATGTCAATGATAAGGCTAAAACACTGAAAGACATCGAAGAGAAGAGAGAGACAGTGAGAGAAAAAAGAGAGGGAGAATTGGTAAGCAAAAGCAAACCATCAAAAATCATTGGACTTTTTGCTAAATGGCACTTGCCACTTGTCCCAGTTGGCCCAAAAGCGCGCTTCTTTTGACGACTGCGTTTTTAATTACAACAAAGCATTTGGACAGCGCCTAAACCTCGGACCAATTAGGCCCTGATCCGACAGACACAACTGCCATCAACATCAGCATCAGCATCAACTGTGAGCTGCTTCAAAATGCAATGCCAATCGGCATTCGCCGAGCGTTGGCAATGGAGTAAAACTCTGAAAAAACATTGTACAAAATTAGATTAATTTGATAGACTACAAAATACCCTGTGTAGCTAAAAAACTAACACCGTTAACTTAAGTAACTTTATTACATTGAAGTGCAGAGAGCTAAATTTAGGAAGTCTCTTTACTTCACTTGCCAATCACATACACCCTTTTCTGTCCTTAAAATAACTGCAGGGCATAAAAAAACATGAAACGGAAATGTTGCGCTTATTTAAATTGCCATCATCACGTTGAACGCATGTCATGTTCAGTTTGGAGAGACTCACACACACTTTCGCACCCACACTCACACTAACACACTCACTGTTTGTGTTGCATGTCTGCCACGCGACACTTTGACTGACAGCAGCGGCTCAAAATGTAAAATCAATGCGCTGTCCCGTTAGTCGCCGTGACTTTACTCATTTTCCAAAGCACTGATAGGCGCTACTCTCAATTTTATCGGCTATAAAATTGATCAGCTATTGAAAATGTTAACTTAAAACTGTATAAAAGAGTTTGTTTGATACTTAACAGAGATCTGCAGTGATATGCGTTTAGTACTAAGCTGCTAGTGGCATGTAATGTAAAGTTAACAGACAGCTGTTGTTCAACAGCGATTTCTTACAGCTCACTGTAATATTTGCCTGTAAGTTTGTTAACAGTGGCATTTAATGTTATAAGAGAATGTTAGATCACTGCTGTTAGCTTAACAGAGGTAAGCGACTATTTGTCTCCTCTGCTGTTATTTACATTTTATTTAGCTTAAAATGTAATTTTATCAGTTTGAATGTTTATAAAGTATTAAAATAGTAATGTTTTATATGGAAATCAGATGTGCTTTATTCGTGCTCATTTAAAAGAGACTATTTTGCTTTATTTCTGTTAAAATCAGCATTTAAACATTAATTTAAATATAGCGAGTTGTATATTGCGTTTATTGTATTTTAAAATATTGACTGCTTTAATTTGCATAAATTTATGCACATAATGAACAGATGAATCCTTCGTAAATATATGCTAATAATGTACATAATGTATATATATGTACATATATCTGCCTGCAGGTCATCTGATATGCCATTACCACTTAAATATCAGTGTAAATTCACATATATTTTGTTTTATGTTTTTTTTTTGCATCAAATTATTTGTATAGTTTTGTGTTTAACTAACCGTTCAGTTTTAAGTGGATTTTATTTTAGTTGTTTTATTAACAACGTTGACATTGTTGAATGAATTTCATGTTTGTTTGTTACTCATGCTGACAGAACAGAATGATAGAATGGCAGCATGACAGTCACGAGTTGGTTCAAATATTTAATTTAAATCAGTGTCACTGGCTATTAGGCAGTTTGTGTTGACCATCTGTGGATCAGAGAACAGTGAATATGGTCACTGGATTTAGTTGGATTCATATATACATACATTTATGCAGTGGGTATGTCAATTGCCAGTTGTTAAAGCTGTCAAACGGAATGAAATTCCTAAAGTAACAAAAAATCTGTTTTTTTGAATAGAATATATTTAATAAAATTTTCAAATGTGCTCATGAAAATAGGGACAAGAAGTTAAAGAGATTGGAGTTCCAAGCTTCTAAAATTCTTTGAAAAATTGTATTAGCAACAATAATTATATTTTATCAATATTATAAAATCTTATTTATATTTATTCAATTTCAAAATTTGTTTACAGTGGATAACGATAAGAAGCTTACGATTACTGTACTTGACAAAGGAAGCTCTTCCTACCAAAATAAGAAATTGAAAAACTGCAGAGTTGTATAAAAATAAAAATATTAATATATAGTTAATAAAACGTTCAAACATACATACTAACCATACTTCCTTTTAAATTTTAAATATAATTAAATATTTTTACATTTTCATAACTAAATTATAATCAGATTAAGCAGCAGAATCCATTTATTCCATAGTAAGTTGTAAACTAGAAACGCTTTGAAATAAGTTTGAGGCTAAAACAAAAATGCTGCTAAATTTGTGGGCGTTGAACAGAAATGGGGCGTGGTATTAAATGCTAGTGGCACCTGAGTGCGGCTCGTTGCTTGTTTTTGTTTCATTTGCCAAAAACTACATTTTGGGCGAAGAGCCAAGTGCGAGTACTTTTGCATGTTTTCATTTAATTTGAAACATTTTCTTAGCTTAAATTACAAATTCATATGCAAGACTCTGTGTGTGCTTATGTGTGTGTGTGTGTGTGTGTTTTAGAGACGTCAGTTGTCTGGCATTATTCGTTTGGCTTATCTTTTATCGGACCGAATGTCGTTGTGGCTGCCTTCCGTTCAGAGTTGTATTTTTGGTTAGCCTGCGGCTTAAATTGAGTGCCAAGCCGTTTTGGACCACGGCTAAAATGCCTCCCAAAAAAGCGGGCAAAAAAAAGGTAACAAAAACGAAGGCAGACAGTTTCATTTTGCACGCGCTGGGACTGATAGAATCCCAAACCAGTAGTAGAAGAGCATCAGGAGCAGAGAGAGAAAGAGAGAGTGGAGATAGGGGGATAGGGAGAGAGAGGAGAAATTTAGGAACAGGCAATTTACAGTTACGCGGCCACGTGACTTACTAAATCAACTTGGGCTTTTTGAAGTTGAAGTTTGTTTGTGGCAACAAAAACATCAGTCTAATTCTTGGCCGAAATGGGCAGGGTAGGGTAGGGTCCGCGAGGGAAGTAAAAGGACGGTGTTGGGAGGGGAGTGCCATGACGTCGTCTGGGCGGCAGCAACGTTGGAAATGTCAGTTTGACAAATCGCGTGCAAAAATCTGTGAAATCTTTGTATATACCCTGTGTGGAGAGTATAACAAGTTGGTTGAAGGGCAAACTAAAGTATATTAGAGTTATATGCGATTCGTACTGTACGTATACTTAATATTATAATAGAGTTTAACAGGCAGCTAATTGGTGCAGCGCTCTATACTACTACAGGGTATATCCGGTGCAGGTTAACTCGACAGTAATTTAATTTGTGCCTTTTCTTATGCACAGTTTTTGAATGCTGCTGTTTCTGCTTTCGATTTTGCGTCACCAAAGCAGTCACAAGCCTTAGCCCACGATGTATTGGGCCATAAAGTGGAACTGGTCCTGGAAGTGGAAGTGGCAGGGGGAAGGAATCGAAGGTGGTAGAAGTAGTTGGTATGCCCCATGTGCTGTTTTGGCGCCTTTGCCACAAAAGCCACCGATTGCCGACGGCGCCTCTTTGGGTAATTTGTTGTGCTGTGTTGTGTTTGTCTTCTGCTGCCTTTTTCAGTCCGCTGCCCACGGGCATGGCAAATTTTTTGATTAATCAAAGGACATTCGTTTTCGTTCTTATTTTTTTTTTTTTTGGTATTTTGGTATTTTTTTTTTTTGTTGATGCGTTAAAGAAGCCCGAATTAATGCAAAAATGATGAGTGGAAATTTGTCAAGCTTATTTACTTCCGTCATTTAATGGGCCCGCGGCACATTGACAGGCGGCTGGACGACCCCAGAAAATATTAAAAAAAAACATACAGACAGCCGAATTTATCTTTGTTTGCTTTTCTTTTCGGCTTTTGGTCTCGGCTTTTCACTTGCCTTTTGCGTTGGTTCCATTCTCAATTTTTTTTTTGATTTTTCCATTTTTGTCGCACTCCTGAAGCCATTTTATGCATAATATTGTGAGCAACGCTCGTGTTTGGCTTTTATTGTCCACCAACATTTTTACCTGCGGCTATTGGCCCTTGCATATTTTAGCCGGATTTGTCATAATGCGTTGAATATTTTTCTTTCGAAATGGGTCTCCGTTTTCCCATTCTGGCCTAACCAGGACAAGTGTTTGCGGCTGGCGTGCAAAGTGTTTTGGTTTTTATTTTGCCAATGCTAAATCGAATCTGGACCTGTTTTTGTTGTTGTTGTGTGTTGGTTCCTTTATCACTAGGCCATAAGCAGGGTAAACGAATTAGATGGGCGTACCGGAAATGTATAACATAGGCTCTGGTTTTGTTGGCTCTCCTTCGGGTGGAGATTAAAATTGGGACTATTTATGGCTGGTATTGCCATCAACTGATAAAAGGAAACCACAGCAGAATATTTTATTAGCTTATAATTTGCTTAAACTTTCCAAAAGCCAATTCAATTGAGGTTCAGGTATTAAAATAAACAATTTTTATAATTCTTGTGCTTTAATTTTTTATTTTTCATACATCGTTTAAGACAAATACATTAACATTTCACATACAATAATTAAGTTTACCTTTAGTTGCCTTTGATTGTTTTTTTTTTTGTTTTGTTTTGTTTGTTTGTGTGCGTGCAAATACATACGAGTATGTGCATTTTGTTTACATTTTCAATTAATTTGTTTAATTTTCATTAGATTTACATGCGAATATTTTGCAACGCATGTTCTGCAAACTAATTCAAATTTAATTTGCTTCTCATTACTATAATTTTATTATTTACTTTATTTAATTTATTTATTTTTAATTTTTTTGTGCTTTAACACATTTTGGCATTACATTAATGGGGGAATCGAGCTCGAATTCGATGTCTCTATCGATTTTAGTTTCAATTTTGACTATGCAGTTCATTGGTAAATATATATATATTTATATACAAATTCAACAGTTACTTTGTTAACTTTTAATTCATGGCTTAGTTGGGTTCTGTTGAGCACATTTCCCTGGATTTGCCGCATTATATTTTATGTGAACTTATCAAAGAATGTTATCAAATCAGGCTAAAACGAAAGCGGCCAAAAGCGACAGCTACTAACTCAAAGTGCAGTGCCAGGGCAACAATGATGCCAAGCTCAAAAGCCAGGCTGCAAATGTGGCTGGAAAAGAAAATACATTTGGTATTGATTAAAGAGGGAATTCAGCAGGGAAAAGTAGGCTTAAATCGAATTTCGGACTGAATTATACCTGGTAATTAAATTATATATATTTTCATTTTTTCAAAATATTTGTTATCAGTTTAAACAGATATTGAAACAATAAAAAGAAATAAAGTAAAAAGATTTAAAATGTATGGCTTCTAAATAAATATTAAAATAAAGTAAAATTTAATAAATAGATTGTAAGTTTATGTTTTTAAAGAAGGTTTTAAACATAATAAAAGATTTAATCATTAAATTTGATTTAAAGTTAAAATAGACAATGAAATCAAATAAAATGAAATATAAGGTTGATTTTTTAAATTAATTTAAAAAAAAAATAATTGTTTAGATTTATAATATAGAGTTGTTCAGTTCGTTGGGAATTGAAATTTTAATTGATATAAATTTGATAAGTTAACCAAATGTTTAAATAATTTATTATTAAGTTGTAAATAAAACAAACCAATAAATAAAATAGGTTTAAATAAGTTTAAGAAATCTAAATTGTTATTTTTTGCACAAAAAACTGTGACACATATGTCTTTCAATACAATATACCCTACCACCCAACGATTAACGGGTATAAAAAGGCATTCACAGCTATAGAGTTGATTTGCTTACCTGCTCGAACGCTGGCACAGGTGCCATTCTCAATGTAGCGTTGATTGAAGCCGTTGTCTTTGAGCGCCAGAATTGTGGTACGCAATCGGCTCTCCCGCCTCTGGTTGGCCAGACCCATGATATCGGCTGTGCAGCGGAGTTCGAGCACCTCGCTTTTGCTAATGAAGCGCTGGTCATCAATGTGGACACGCAGTTGCAGATTGCTGGCATAGAGCGGAAAACCTTCGGGGTTGTGTGTGATCTCATTGATTTGCGATTGAAGGCTGCTCTGTGGTGCCTGGTCGGAGAAAATGGAAACGAAAATCAAAGTGGAAATCGAAAGCAATGAAAAGCGGCTACACTGTGCAAAATTAGTGCATAGCAACTATAGTTTAATCTCCAAAACTATTGGAGTTTTTAAGTTTAAACACCATTTTTTAGCAGTGCATTAAATGCAGTTGGAATGTGAACGACGGGCAATCAGAGGCACACCCGCTGTAGTTGCCATTTACCACTTGCCACATGCCACATGCCACACACCGCATATAATTTGCGATTTGCATTTTGCAAGCACAAATGCTGTTGACAACGTTGCAAATATGAAATCTGGTTAACCAGCAGCTTGCAATTGGTTGCAACAAATATCTAATGGTGACATTGGCCAGTGTGTCCCATGGTGCGTATGTGTAATGCGTAATGCGTAATGGGTAATGTGTGCAAATCCACTTACAGTCTTGTTGTTGATGTACCACGTTAGTCTCGCCGCAGGACTTGACAATTCCGCACTGCAGTTGGCCAACAGAACATCCCGGTATTTATACGTAGGTCGTAAGCCAGAAATAAATGGATCGTATTTGGGCAGAACTGTAAGGCCAACAATAAATTAAAATTATTTATAATTCATTTTCATTTTCAAATAAATATAATGCATAATTAATATTTATTGTCACTTTAAGCCAGGTCTAATGACATTGGCCTCGAGGCGGAAGTGCTTGATTATTTTGGGATGATGATCTGAGAGAAATGCGGAAAACTCATTGCTAGAGCCAGAAATATACTCAGCCAAACAACAGGCCATCAAGCTATCAAACCACCCAACCACCCAGCAACACAACCACTTAGGTAATTATCAGGCCGCCAACAGTCTAAATATTTATTCAAAGTGTTAATTAATCTTTACAAATAATTGCCCAGGACAAACTTTTTTGATGAAAGCAAGAATAATTTGGTTTATTGCGTCGTCACACACACACACACATACAGACACAGAAATACACACGCACACACACACACAGATGGTAACAGTGAGCGCAAGGTATTCATCAGCAAAAACAGCAGCATTGCCCAACCTCGAGCACAACCACAAAACAGTGGGCATAACAACAACAAGAACAACAGCAACAATTTGGTCAACAACAACAACTTGGACAACAACAACAATTTGGCCAACAACAATCACAAGTTGAGTTTCAGTCAAATGAATGCCGACTGGCACAATTGTTGTTGCTCTGGTTGAAAATTTGTGAAATATGCTGAGGGATGAGTTTGGATAGGCTTGGGGGGAATAGGGGGGAGCGACCGTTGTGGAGACGCCAGGGGCCATCAAAAGTCAGGCAGCAGTCAGCAGTACTATAAACTTTTTAATTGACTTAATACAAACCACTTTGGTGAAAAGTTTGTGACCTGTTTCAAGTAAAACTTACAGAGGCGATGGCAATGGCTGCTATGAAGTTGATGATTGCGTCCATGTTGTGCCGCTTGGTGGCAGCTGTGGACCAGTCATTGGTGTACCGCTCCCTGGGTTTACAGGGTAAACAGGTATACAGGTGTATAGGTGTATAGGTGTAGAGCTGTACTGGTGTACCGGTTCACCAGTGGAGCTGTGGTAAGCAGAACTGTGACTGGAATTGACAACAACACAGAAGCTATACGAAAATTGTATAAAAACAAAGCAATCAGCTCGGATAAATAAACCAAAAATGCCAAAGTACCAGTAAAACACAAAACAACAACAACAAAAACATTGAGGGAAAACAGCACAGCGAACTCAAAACAAACAAAAAATAAAGAAAGGAAACAAACGACTCCATAGGCAGTTGGGGAAATTGCCAGCTTGAATGCTAAACGAGACAAACAACAACAACAACAATGAAGGAGTAGATGAACGAAGTAGAAGAAGCAGCAGCAGCAGAGCACTGGCAAACAGGTGTAGCGGTTTTTTTTTTGTTGGGGTCCAATGCGGTGTCCGGTTGGGGAGCACCGCAAATGATGAACCCGATATTAAAAAGTCAAAAGTGGACAGGCTAAGGTTGAACATTTTGTGGCAAGAGCAGCGCTTAAATGTTGCCAAATCACTGAAGTAATTAGGTGTGGCAACACCGGCCTCATACACACACATATAAACACACGCACACACAGGTCACATCCTGAACAAACTTTCAAAGTTAATCAGTGAAAGCTGGCGACACATGGCACGCAACTAAGCGGAAAAATATTTGCACTGTACAAGTTTTTCTTCTTTTCTAGACCCTGTAGATGGAAAGTGTACAGGGTTCTATTGAGCTTGTTAGAAAAAAATGTGCGTAGCAGGCAGATGAAGGCGTGGCCGACCCCAGAAAGCCCATATGTTCTTGATTAGGATCAGCAGCAGAGTCGATAGAGCTTTGTTCGTCTGTCCGTCTGTATGAACAGATGAATCTTAAAGACTAGAAGAGCTAGAATTACTGAATTTGCTATGAAAGTACATCTATGCATCTTAATATTTTTTTTTTTCCCCTACAACAACCAAAAAATAAAAAAAAAAATTAAAACCAACAAAAAAAAAAAAACCCAAAAAAAAACAAAAAATCTCAAAAACAAAAAAAAAAAAAAATAATTAAACAAAAAAAAAAAAAAAAAATTTTAAGCCTTAGAATCATAGAACAGGGTATTTTACAGTCGCCTCGCTCGACTGCAGCCTGGCTTACCAGTTTGTTGTTGTTCCTGTTTTCTCAAGCATCATCAAAGAGCAGACACACACACACACACAACACAGACACACATACACACCAGGTGATTGCCGTTTTTGGGAAAATCGAGACAAAGTTCCGTTGTCCAATGTTTTTTTTTTGTTGTGTTGCCAAAAGTTTTCTATCAGGTGGGTTGGCGATGGCACTTTAGTGACAAAATTCCCAAGTTGATTGTTGGTCTGTCAACAGTTTCACAGCCATTGAAACAAAAAACTGGCAGCAACAAACCACTACACTATGCTACAAAACACCCTTTTACACTTGAAACTACGTGATGCAACGGACATTCCATTGTTCTATGCAGCTGCAGTTAACTGTAAATGTGTGGGGCAAGTGGTGATGGTGGTGGTGGTGCTGATGTAGTATAGGAATGCTGTGGTGTTGCTGCTGTGGTGCTTAAACTTTGTCGCCAGCTCGTTGATGAAGTTTGATGCCATCGTTGCTTGTTTGGCTTTTATATTCCTCATTTCAAATATATGTATGTGTGTGCCTGTGGCTTGTATTATGTTTTTTATGACTTACACACACACACAGAGAGACACATAAAGACACATAAAATTAAAATGGCGTATTGAAGGTGGCATATGCCAAAAATGACTGCTTTGCCGTCTGAAGAAGCAAAGAAATTCAGTCATTTTGTTATATGTCGGTCAGTTTATGAGTCCCTTGTTTGTTATTGAAAATTTTTTATTACAGCAAAGAAGCGAAACGAAACGAAACGAAATGGAATGGAATGGAATGGAATGAAAAATTAAATATAATAATGTAATATGTGAAAAGCATTTACCGAATTGTTAAACTAGTTTCAGTTGATTGTCTTTCTTTACAACCGGAAAATATAGTTGTGAATTTATGCTTTGTCCTGGGGGATTACTTAATCCATAATTAATGTAATCCTTTTAGAATAATTACTTATTTGGTACTATAATTGACCTCATTCTAAATGTAGAAATCTGTAAGCAACCCTCGAATTTGTGTGGGTTAAATTTGGAATGCGTTTGAATCTAATTTAGTCAATATTATTTGCATGTTGAACAAGTTAAGCGTGGCTTATTTTGCCTACCTATAAGTACAAAAGATAAAAGTCGAATTGACATGCAAATATCACAATCAGAGGGGGAGAGAGAGAGAGAAGAACAGAAGCAGAAAACATCCAATTAAAGGCGAAATTTGGAATACGAAAATGCGAATTCAAATTTGATTGTTACGCGTAAACAAATGCTTAAGTGCGCATTATGCAAATCAATACTCTTAAAGTAGCGTCAATAAATAAAGAGCACACACCCCAACCCCACTCCCCAAAAGTACCGATACACCCACAGAAAGATCGAGTGGAAGTACCAGGCAACCAAAAGAAACAAATCGCTGAGCAGGAAAATTGCGACAAATAAATCATTTTGAGCCGTGTATTCTCTTAACAAAAGACATAAGCGGGCCATTTTCATTTGCGTTGAAATGACATTGGGCCAGAATCAATTGATTTGAATTTCAAAAGCAGTGGTTGGATAGGGGAGATAGGGGGAGGTGAGGTGTGGGGTGTGGGGGTACCACAACCACAGCGGCGTCATCATGTACGCTGCCAATCAAACCGAGTGCGAGTTCAAAATGGCGACCAACATGGCCGTTGGCGTTGCTGACATTAACAAGCCCCAACTACAGGTCCCAGTGTGCCACAAACGAGTTGGTCTTGTTGTATCTCCCTCCTCCCCTCCCCTTCCACTACCCCCTTTCGGTTGTTCACAGTTCTTAATGTTCGGCATTCGCTGCTCGGTTATTCCCGTTGTCTAGGCCCGTGCACGTGACAACGGAGATGCTGCTTTTGCTGGATTATAAATTGATTCGTACGAATCTCACAATTGAGTTGAATTTTTGCTGGCAGGTGGCATCAGTGAAGCTATGGCAGTATTGGGCACTATGGGCACTAGGCTTTAGGCACTAGGCAGTAAGCTGTGAGACTGTTGGATTTATTAACAATCATTACTCATACAAATGGCTGACGCGTGTCACAATTTTGCAGCATTTATGCGGCAGCCTTTGAACTGCGTACGCGCCTGTTCTCCTCCGACCTCCCTCCATTCGTCCTCCTACTGTCTGCCAATGTAAATGATAAATGAAAAGGAGTTGAGCTCAACCCCGCGGGCGTCGAGCCGTGCAAAGACCATTTATAATTTTATTAAGTGTTTGCAAAATTGCACATAATTTGTTGTCTTTGTGCGAAGCACACACATAAATCATACAAGTAAACAGTAAAAATTAAAAACAACAAAAAGCTTTAATCAATGCTCAACTACAAAATATCTGTCAATCAAATTTATGTAGAGGTACAGTATAAAAACTGGCGTATTCCACAGTGTACTGACTTTAAATACCATTATATACATATATATATCGCTTAATTTTAAATACATTTTACAGGGGCGTATAGGTACAATATGGGAACTATTACTACATGTAAATGAAATCAATACACCCGTACTTTTCTGGTAATGTGTATTTTTAGGGACAACGAGAGTTTCCAAGTGGTGGACTGATTTTAGGATATGCCAATGGGGATTGGGTATTGTGAATTGGGGTAGAGAAGTGATACATACCGCCAACGGTCATATTGGCCGCCTTGTCGATCAGCTTGAACTCAGGTGCATCGCCGGACACCTCGCAGCGATATTGTCCCGATGAGTGCACATTTAGTTTCTCCAGCTCCACGTTGCAGATGAATTGATTGCAATGCGACGAGCCATCGGCGATGGTGACACCTTTGACGGGAAACCAATTTGTTGTCGGCGGTGTTAGCGGCGAATATCTGCAAACAGAGTGAAAGACATAGACCGCATCAAGAGGTATTCGACAGATAGAGATAGAGAAAGATAGAAGAGAGACAGAGAAAGCGAAGCGAACAACTTGGAGTGCTGCGCAAAAATCGAATCCATGAAATATTTATGAGCGCATGCAAAAAAGGTTTGTCGATTTCTGCATTTTACGCAAACGTTGCGCAAATGGCGTGCAAATAAAAATCCATCGATTTCGCCGATTTCGCATTTTGGGGGCTTTTATTATGAATACCGTGAGTAGACGAAAGAATTATGCAGTTTTTCAATGGTTGCCTAAACTGCATTTCTGCTTCGGGCATTAGTCCTTTTTTTTTTTCCAACTTTGTCAATTTCCAAAAATAAAATAAGAAATATTACAAATTCAAATTCTATAGTCGCCACACATTCATTTAGATATGCATATATACAAGCCCTGTAATCTCTGAATAATTTGTATTCAAAATACTTCAGCGCCGAGTACTTCACTCCAATATAATTCTAGTCTATGTTTCACTATGGGAAACTGAATTCTAATCGATTTTTCAATTTCTATTGTTATAAAAAATGTTTGGAAATTTGTTGCAGATTTTTAAATTAACTGTAAATTCAATTACAATACAGTTGTAATTTTTAGTAATTTTATTTCATCGTTTTGTGGGTGTAAAATAAATATTAGATTTGTACGAACGATTTTAACGTTTTGTTAAAAAAAATTATTAAATGCAAAAGTTAATAGTTATTTTTTTATAATGGTATTTCATGCTTAAAGGTTGTAGCATTGCACAGAATTATTTAATAATTTTGACAATTTGTTAACAACTATTTCAATAGCATGTGAAGTAGAAATTCTTCTATTTTACTGTATTATTTTGTAACCCACAGGGAAATAAATCATGCAATTCAAATGTTTCCCTTTCTTTGAATTTATCTTAAATACTTCACATTGGCATTTATTTAAATATAATCAGTAATTTGATTTTATATTTAATAATTGTTAACAGAGAAAACCTTTACAAATTATAATGGAAATTTAAATTTAAATAGTTTTAATATTTTTATATGTGTTTTATGGATGTAATGAGGCTTCCTTTGAGCACATGAAACAGGAGTTGATTACATTCATACTTTTTTTGCCAACTATATATAAAAACACGTGTTTTTTTCCTCAGTGCTGGCAGTGTCAAATTCAGTTTGAAATACAAATAATAGTAATACGAAATAATAAAATAGAAAATGATGTGTCAAAAACAATAATCTGATACAAAACGTAAGCAATGTAAATCGCATGTGGTTAACAGAGATTACAAACGTAAAATTTTGGTATTTTCGTTTACGTTTTATGTTAAAGTCTCTGAATCGATATAATCCATTAAACTAATTGCTTGACTGGCAATATTAATAGGGCTTTAAAATGAATAACAAACGTGGCCTAAAAAAGGATTTGTCTCTCCCATATGGGGAGGAAAAATTTTGCGCTCGATTAAGCTCTGGCAATGACCAGCAATTAAGTCAGTTAAATAAAAAGTGCTCTTCACACATATTTGAATCACTGGGCGTTCACTGTGGTGGGCGTGGCAGCTGTGACTACAGGGCTACAGTCGAAAATGTGCAATGTTGTCATCTGAAGCGCAATTTCTGGCGCCCATAAAAATCCATTTCAATTAAGCATTTAAATTAGTCGCAACACTTTCAAGCGTTCGAGTGTTCACTGTACAGTGTACCTGCCCCTGACCTGGTCCCCATCTGGCATCACTTTGTTGCGGACACTGTTGCAATTTCATGACGTTTTCAATTTACACCATAAAATCTGCATGAATGCTCCAACACCGAGGCCATTTCGACCCAGAGCCCAAAATATTTTTATGGCTCTTTTACTCTTATTTGTTTTCACAGCCGCAGTCAGAATCTGTGGATATACCGTATACGGTAATACAGTACGCTTACCTGAAAAACTCTTGGCCATCCTTATACCATTTGACCGAGTTGAGAGTTCGATTACCCATTTCATAGCTGCAAAAGAGTTTGGCCTTTTGTGTGACATCGATAATGCGTGGGACGGAGAGACTCGATAGATGCAATGCGTCAATGGTTTCAACACCTGAAAATTTAAATGAAATGCGTACAGTGATTGCTGTATTAATCAATATGCTTTTAATGATTCCCACACAACTGTTACATTTGTTTCTTAGTCATTTGTGCGTTCACTTAAAGTGACACTTAATTTATTGTATAAATTGCTTAAAGTGTTGACATATATATAAATTACTCGAAAAGTTAATTTAATTTGCTCTCTTAACAATTTTTATAATTTAAAATATTATTTATAAATTGAGCTAATTAGAGCTTGGGTAACTAATTTAATATTTTTATTTTTGATTAAGTTTTTGCTTTAGCATCATAAATATGATAAAACTTGAAAAATTAGTTTAAAAGCTTTAACAACTAATAAATTTAGTTATATTTGCCAAATTTAAATTTTGGATTTTGTAATATAACTTTTTGATTTTTAGATATATTTTAAGTCTTGAAATGAATGTTGTCCTTTAATAATGCTTAAGCACTTACAATTTTTACAACCTTTTTCCTTTATCACACATATTAAAAAGGCAACGAATTTTTCACATTTATTAAGCGAGCATTTCACAAGTGTAAGGGCAATAAATCAAAGGGCAGCAACTCGCGGCCCAACGTGAGCTTTAATTAAGTTTATTTAACTTGGCTGCTAATAAAAATTACTGAAATGAATGCGAATGCGAATGGGTCAGCAGAAGAAGAAGCAGAGAAGTGAGTTGGGAATGGACTTGCTGATGTGGTTGTGGAATTGCAGTCATTATTGTTGTTATTCGTGTTGTTGTTTGTTTTATATCTGAACTATGAACTTTTGCGTACCGACAAAATAATTAGCATGACTCTGACTCTGTCCCTCTCACGCTCCCTCTCTCGTCCTCTTTCTTTCACACACATACCCAGGCGGTGCTGTCTCTTTTTATCTTCTGGCAAACAGGAAGCAACAGTTTTTCATTTGTTTATGTCCGAGTTCCGTTGCAGGGTCGGATTTAATGGTCCTGGCCAACGGCTTGAACGACGACTAATTACAACAAACAACAGACAAGCAAAAATGAACTTATGTGCTCCATAAATTAGCCCAGTAATATAAGTTTTTTTTCTTCCGGTAACGTCTTGTCATGCATAGTTCCTGATAACTTATTCATAAAGTTTGTGAAATTGAAATTAAATGTAATACATTGTTTACTCTAATAGAAGTTAATTTGGGGAAAATCAATTTATATAAAATACTGACTTAACTAACGGTCAATATTTAACAAAAAGGTCTAGCAAGAGGCTCAGCAGGCCTATAAGTAGAAGGCCTATAGCCTATAGCTTCTATAGGGCAAACCAGCCAAAAATGGGTGATTTGTATGAACAAATTTTGTTTTAAATGATCGATCTCAACCAAACTCGCATTTTATGTGTATGTCATGACTCTATATATACCTACCAATTTTGGTTCGGATCAGACAACTATAGCCTTTAGCTCCCATAGGACAAACCAGCCGAAAATTCATGATTTGTAAGAAAAATTTTAGTTTAAATTGACCGATCTCAACCACATTCGCATATTATGTGTATCTTATGACTATATATATCCCAACCAAATTTGGTCCGGATAGGACAACTATAACCCATGGCTCCCATAGGGCAAATCAGTCGAAAATTAATGATTTGCATGAAAAACGCGCACTAGAATGAGTACTGGGTCTTTCAAAGTCGACTCGTTCGACTGTAGCCTTCCTCACTTTTTGTTTTATAAATTTAAACTAATTATTCTCATGGTATATAGTACAACATTTGCTTAAAAACTAGTCCTTTTGCTAAAGTCACTAGCTTTTAAAGCCTAGACTTTATAGATTTTCTTACGTGTTGTTCATAAAATTAACTAAATAGAAATTAATTATGTTAAAATTTCACTTTTGCAAAACAATTAATTTTTCCTTTAAATATATTCAATATTTGTGAACTTTTGTTATCTGATAAGACAACAGAATTTAGTCGAATTAAGGCAACTTTTCAATGATGTTTCACAGGGAATTATGTAAAAACGTTTAAAAGCAATCACATGATCAAATATGCAAATGAAAGTGCTAAATGATAAATATTAAATATGTTGATTATAATATGTACATGTGTATTTACAAGTATTTAAATATATTTTTTGTATATTGTTGAATTATATTTTTCATGGCTTTTTATACATTATTTGTTAACAATATTTTGTTTTGTTTACATGTAATATTAACTACGGTTGACATGGGCGATTAAGTATTTATTTTTGTGTTGTGTTGTTTTGTTTTGTGTGTTTTGTTGTTGTTGTTGAGCATTAACATGGCTTTAATGTTGATAAATTTAAGACCTGGGACGGCTTAACACAATTTGCCACTCGGAAAGTTCGTCGACAAATTGGTTTATGTTAGCCAGGCCAATGCACATTACTCATAATGACGAGCAAAAAATTCGATTAGCTTAGAAAGCAATTAACATGCTAAGCATATACACACACACACACACACACATACAGCCAGACAACACACACATAAGGACAGAAATTAAAAAGGATTTCTGGGAAAATGACGAGGTGATTTGTGGGCCACAAGTATGTAACATTCTTAGCCTAAATCTGGCTTAAGTCTCCCTACCATCTTGTGTTTGTTTTTGGTTTTCTTTGGCCTCCACTTGCTGACTGATTGTCGGTCAGTTAATATCACTCAAGTGGCATGAGAGCTGACTTGGCGACGCCCGCTGACAGATAGTTGAGCCCAAAACCATGTGAGCAGGCGATGAGTTGGCCAAAAGCCAGTTGGCCAGTTGGCCGGTTAGTCTGTTGGCCAGTCAGCTCATCTAGCCAGGCTATAAGATAATGAATGCGTTGACGTTCAAGCATTTAATGTGCCGAAACAATGATGAATTAGTGACGAGACAGAAACTTCTCAAGCGAAAAATAATGAGCAGTTTTCTTGCCCTCACTGTAATACTGTAACTATTACAGTCATGGCACAAAAATTCACAGTGCGGGCAATTTGCTTTGAATTTACTTGATTGCCGGACGGAATTTGGCGCCATTTGAACACTGTCTCCCTCTATGTGGGTGTATATATATACATATATGTATGTGTTTGTGTTTTTTGTGCCTTTGCCAAACGGTGCATTAAATTTGCACAGCAGAAGCAGCAGCTCCGGCAGCATGCTTGGAATTTTCGATTAAAGAACGTAACATTTTGTATTTAAATTTTTAACATCAAGTGCTTCACGTGCTCGCCATATTAACTTTATCGTAATACTCGTATTTTTGAACCAGGTATCAGTTTATACCACCGCACAACCTACACTCTCTATGTGTATGGATGTATGGATGTGTGGGTGTGTTTGTCTATGTGTGTGTGAGTTTGTGGTAAATTTGTCTTTGTCATCGCCATTGACATTGACATGTGGCTCATTTTTTGTCTACTTCCACAAGACGTT
This sequence comes from Drosophila cardini, assembly GCA_018903735.1. Classification (NCBI taxonomy): domain Eukaryota; kingdom Metazoa; phylum Arthropoda; class Insecta; order Diptera; family Drosophilidae; genus Drosophila; species Drosophila cardini. Next base: position 22,839 of record JAEIGM010000020.1, read on the forward strand.
ATGCAATACCTTAATATTATAGTACAGCTTAAGGCATATATAAACAGCTTAAGAAATGCTCAATTGGTTTTAAAAGTCACTGGATAAATAAACATAATTTAAAATGAAAGTAAAAACTAAAAGTTTAAAGACTAATAAAGTGCTAATAAGAATAAAGTTTTATTCAGAAGTTTATTAGCTTAAGAATTCCTGTTTTATTTGTCAAGAGGCATAGAAATATTTTACAGAACTTTTGCATTATTCAACTCTCAAATCCCCAGGGTATACGTCATTCGTTTATACCCCTCCTTAGCTTCGACTTGTCAATGCTTTCACTATCGCCCATCTTAAGTTCTGCATGTTATTTTAAGAAAAATGAAGAACATTTTATCATACAACATGCTCGGAACGCACAATTACTTTTGTGTTTGGGCCACATACTCGTATTTTGGGTAAATATTTTTAGTGGCTTTTGGGAGCGAATTCATCATTGTTTTTGTTAGCCTTACTGGATTTCTGCCAGCTTTTGCCCCAAAAAATTAAAGTGGAAAACTTTAAGGGAAGCACAGCTTGTTTGTGTGTGTGCGTGTGTGAGATTTGTGCTCTCATCGCAAGTTTTTGACAGTTTTCATGTATGCTGATGGATTGTTTTAGGACTAGAGCTATTTTTTTTCTTGTTCTTATTTCCTTTTTCACTTTTCTGGTCGCATTTGTTGCACATTGTGAAAAATTTCATTCCCTCTGCTGTGCAATTTAATAGCATAAGCTAAAGTGCTTAAAGTCTTTTGCATTGTCTGATGGAAAAACTGCAGTAAAATTATGTATAAATTGTAGATAAATATGTAATCAGATGAGCAACTAGCTACAGATGCTCTACGAAATATTATACCTTAACAGATTTGCAGGGAAAAGTTATAACGAGTCGACAGTTGATTGCATAAGGACTCTGCATCCGCATCCTAGCTATATAACACAGCCAACCAGACAGCAACAGACTGTAGGACTGACAGCATAAAATGGACAGACAAATAGACGGAAAGTCGGATAGACAGACGGATAGACGGACAGACGGAGCAACTGAGTCGGCAAGTGGGTAATAGTTTCAGGTAAAAGCCTGTAAACGAGCAAACTGGCACAAACGAGCAGCAAGCTGAATGCTGATGATGATGCTGCTGCTTCTGCTGGCGCTGCTGTTGTTGCTGCTACTGGGTATGGTTAAGGGCAACGCTGCGGATGCTCGATATCCGAGGCATCTGTGGCAAATGTAGCTCGAGTCGTAGATATAAAGTCATTGAGTTGGAAACTGTTTGCCAGTGCCAAGCCAGCAAAAGGCTCAAGTACCAGCATAGTAAGCACCAGCAGCAGTGAAGCAGCAGTAGCAGCAGTTTTCTCTGCATCGCCCATTCGTCGCTTGTTTTATTTATTACATGGCGTATACGCAATATTTGCACACGCCGTGGCCCCAGCACAGATATGCAGCAATTGCATTGTTTATATTTTGTTTTTGTTTTTATTTCTGTTTCTGTTTTCTGCTGTCTTACAATTTTTCCTCGTTCTACGTTCTTCGTTTTTTTTCGGCACTTTTGTAATTGTTTTCTATTGTTGAAGAGCAGCGTTTTTTTAATCATTTTTATAAATTTTACCAGTTGTATTTGGCCAGAAACAAAAAAAAGTTGTGGCAACAATTTTGTATAGGCAACGCCCAGAAAGCTTTCTCTTTCTCGCATTCGCATTCGCTTTTAGCATTTTCTTTTTTCCTTTAATTAAAATGGACCCTCAATACAATATGCCCCACCGTGTGGAGTATGATGGCCCTGGAGAAGGGCATCCAAGCATCGTTTGCCTTTTTTGTTTGCTGTTAATTTTTCCGAGTTCTTTTTCACAGGTTTTTTTTTTACTTTAGCGTGTCTTTTGTTAGATTTCCCACGTCTCGTCGGGACACGTTTTCATAGTAGTTTTTTTTTTCCCTGTTTCTGTAGTCCCGACAGACGCTTGTGTTTATTTATTGTGGATTTCTACAGCAAAAGTTTCAAACTAAAATTAGTAAAATGGGGTTGCAAAGCTGATGTGTCTCTCAAAAAATGAAAAAAGGAAGATATAAAACACAGAACTAACCAAAACTGTTTGAAAAGTGTGCCAATTGCAGAAGTTATTAGCTCTTAGCAGAGCAAAATTCTGTAGTGCTTAAGGCATTGTATTTAAAGCCCAAAAAATGGGGGTCTAGCCCCTTAGATGTGGGATTTAAATTGCTATTAAATTAATTAAAACAATTTAAATGCACATTATTTAATTTAGCAACTGTTTAAATATAAAACTTTCATAAAAATAATTTAGTTTTGTGGTTAAACTTATGCTTTAAATGGCAAACTAACCGCTTGGCAAACCAAAGCTAAGTAGTTAACAAAAGATCATTAATGGTGAAAGCAAAACAAAAATCCTTGGCCAGTTATCGGTATACTTTACCTGGCTGCTTTTAGCCCAGTTGGAAGAGTGGTAACAACAGCGAGAGAAAAGTGCAACAAGCACTTGACGAAACTTTTCTCATTTAACGCTGAGGCAAACTGAAAAGCTTCTCAAAATCTATTTGAGTTTTGCTGTGTTGTGGAGGGAAAATAGGAAAAACATTGGACACTTACGAGTCCAGTACAAGTAATAACAAAATATTAAGTTTAAACGAATCTGTAGAAAAAGTTTGCCACTGTCTACAACTGCAATTGATGTCCATTAAAGTTGGCCTTGTCGAAAGCTAAAGCAAATATCAATTTAAATTTTCAATTGCCAAACAAAAATCAACGGAAAAGAGATGCGTTTAGGCCAAAAGTTTGCGGCAATTTGTTGCAGTGAAATCAATGAACGTTAGTTCGACAAACTGTTGCCATATTTACTTATTTTTGCAGCAAGTTGCACACGTTCGCTGTTCCTCTCTCTCAATCTCTCTCTCTCTCTCTTTATATATGTCCTGCTCACACACAGACACACACTAGGAGCAGCAGCAGATATACCATAAGGATGTAATAGATTTAGGGTTCGAGTTTCCTGGAAAATGTGCTACACATCCTTATGCTTTTAAAGCAGCTTTTCCACATGTCTGTAAAAATATATTTTCTTTTATATTTTTTTACACATCAACGCAAATGTCACGCATAATGTTTAAGAAAAAAAAAAAAATATATATATATATATATATAAATGGTGTATATATGTGTGTGTGGTATACATTATATTCATTCGATGCTATGCTGCCGCGTTGTTTTTCCACATCGTCTCCTTATTTTGCAAAAGTCAAATATTAGCTGAAAAGTTGAGAAAGTTTTCTCCAGCAATTTTTCGCTTACATTTTAACAGCAGCAGGCAAAGAACCGACAGCTCAGAGCCAACTTGCTTGGAATTGGTCCTGGTATTGGACCTGGTGCTGGTCTTGGTCTTGGTCTTGGTCCTGCTCCTGGTCTATCTGTCAGCAGACGGAATGCTGTTGGCATTTCCTTCATGCTTTTCCCCTCTTCGATTCTTATCTACTTAGTTTTCCCAGCGTCTGCCACAGTCGGTTTGCTTCTTTTTCTTTATTTTTTTTATTTTTAACTTTTTATATATATATATTTCTTTTCTTTCTATTTTTTTGTGAACCCTCTGACGTTGCTGGGCGTCTTTTGCCACGCGTTTCAGTTTCCCCCAAAGTGCATTAAAAAATATTGTTGCTGCATGGTCGGATACGAACTGCGCGTATCATTTTTGATAAAATTCATGGTAATTGTTTCAACTGTGAATTTATCGAAGTTTTTCATGTTACGCACAAAACTTTGCCCTGCTCAGCAGTCAGCCAGGCAGTGCCTTTTATGGTTGAAGAGGGGAGAAGACGAAACGAAAGTCTTTGGAATATAATCATGGAGTATGAAACCTCGTAATGATGTTAACTGTGGCAAGTGCAAATGGAAAACAGAAATTAAGTCTTTAAAATTCATTAAATTAGTGGTTTCATTGCACATGAGTTTACAATAACAGATTGTTTTAATGCTCCATAAATTGAACTGATCATTAACTTTAACTATTTTACCGAAATCAGACAATCCCAATTGATGCAATAGTAAAGCATTTAAACTGCAAGCGTAGAGTCCTTAAAATAGAAAGTCCATGAAACATTTGGGAAGTCAGTCGTCTGCACTATATCAAAGTAGAACTTTTATCATTGTTTGCCACCATGCCACAACGCAGAACTTGCAACTTTTAATTTAAAAACCCCCCGACCCGCCGACCCCCCATCGTAGCCGGCAAACTGTCTCAGTTCTGGCAGCCACAACATTTACATTAACTTTTGACCTTATCACAACAGAGCCAATAGAATCAATTTTGGCCCCCAAAACGACAGAGAACAACAAAAGCAGCCCGCAATGCTGGCACATTCCCTTGTTGAGGTCCTGATCCTGGCCGAGACGCAGCACGCACTGTGTGCTGGGCAACAGGCTGGCTTGTGGGCGTGGCCGTGGGTGTCCTTGGGTTGTCTAACAAGCATGTGCAATGCTACAACGACTCACATTCACATTCACACAGTTAGACCAAACAGTTATAGTAACAGTTAGAGGCAAGTATATTATTGGCAATAATACAAATGCTAAGGGTTAAAGTTTCCAACACACAAAAGACAGATAAATGTCTGTTGTTTTAGCTGGCTAACAGTTTTGCACGATAAAGAAATAAACCACAATGTACTTGGCTTATGCAACTTGAACTATTATTATCAGTTAGCCCCAACGAAACTTTGACATTGTTGAGTAGTTTAAGGCAAATGCAGTTAACTACTGGCTTCACTTATATAGAAAATAACTATGTACGTTTGCTTCATATGCACGCTCTTTAACCGATTAATTTTAGTTAAACAACACAAATTCTTTTTTATTTAACTGTTTACTCTCCAGATTCTTTACTTATTTTAAAGAACAAGAATTTATAGAACTCTTTACATCACTTGGTTTCTTTTATTGACTCTCAGATGTCGTCTGCAAATCATGCCCTACGATATACCCTTACGAAGTAAAAATTGCTAAAGTTGTTCAGTTCTTCCTTTGCTGAATAGAACGTAATCTAATCTACGATGTCATTCTTTGCGTAGTCAAATCAATTATCTCGCTCTCACTGGTAAGTCGATGGGATTTTAAGTATAAAGTTTTCATTTGATGGCACTTTCAATTGTTTTTATCAGCTTCAATCGTTTTACAGTTTTCCTGTGTGGATAAGGTGTCCGTTTAAGGCATATTTCATGCTGAATTATTACAGAAGTACGTGGCAAGATGATGGGAATACAATAACAATAGTTGCAAAAGTGAAGCATATTTTAATAAAATGAAAGGAGAAAGGGAGCAAAAGGTGTGTGGATGGAGGGTTGGAGAAAGGGTTGTGGCAGGAAGCAACTTCTTGCTTGATTCGAACTTATGGCTGCTCAAGTCGCAGTTGCAGAATGTAAAATTTATTGTTGAGTCTTGTGAAAAAGTGCTCTGGTTGTGACTGTGACTGTGGAACGTGGTCCAAGTAGTGCCTGGAAGCTACATGAGATTATGATTAATTGTTGTGTGTGTTTCTAGGCAAAGGGAGAGGTGGGGCTTCAGTGGGCGTGGCACGTGTGACAAAGCGCAGCGGTCAATGACACGAGCATGCCGTCAGTGAAAATAGAGAAGAAAAGAGGGAAGGAATATAAAAGATAGGGAAAATGTTCTTGCCACGCTTGCCACATAAATATGAAGCTGAGTGACATACTAAGGGCATTAAAAATTAATTTACTTGCAACATGACTAACTGCCTAGCTGGCTTATGCCACATGCCGCATGCCGCATGCCACAAAGTATACGCTACTCACCCGCTAATATTTCACGCTCGTTTTTTCGTAATTTAAAAACATCAAATATCCAATTAAACTTGCCACAAGCATTCATCCTCAATTTATAATAATTACAAACTAATTAACTGTGATCCCAACGCCAAGGCAACGCCAAACCGCAAGCAATGCCCAAAATGTGAAAATAATTATTAACTGAAATTAAACCAAATTACAGCACAGGCACAGCAAACAGCAACAGCAAAAGCAACAACAACAAGAACAACTACAAACGCAAATGAGAAAGAAAAAGGAAATAAACTCACCATAGCAATCGAAAGCATTAGAAGCATCAGCATCAGTATCAAAACATAAAAATGATACAATATTTAAATTTCATTTCATTAACAATTTCGAAACGAACCGCAAAGCGAGGAATTTGTTCAACCATGAAAGTGACTGGTCTGTTGACTAGTCGACGAGTGGAAACAGGGACTATGGAAATCTGTACACAACTACAGCTCATTAAAGCTGACCATGAAAGATTCCTGAGTCGTCTTGTATCCAACGTCCTGCGTTCTAGTTTGATGCCTGTGCCTTTATTTATTTTAAAGTGAAAATTGTGTGGGGTGGGGAGGAGGGAAAGCGAGGGCTGAACATAAAGTCAGCTCCAGTCAATTTGAGAAGTCACGCAAAATTTCTGATGCTGTCGTTTTTTGGCCACTGCATGTTGGCAAGTGGGGCAGAAACTTTTGGCCAACAACGAAATGTGTGGCAGGAGCAAAAAAGGACCTTCAGCCAGATTCTCGCATGTGCGTTACGTTAATGGAATTAGAAAAGTTTTTAAGCAAAGCCAAGCTGAATATACATATATAAACGCACACACATATTCATATACATATATATTGGTGTATGTGTGTGTGTGTGATTTTGATAAAAAGTGCGTCTTTATGGGTGTATGTATTGGTGTGTATGTGTGTGCAACTACAACTATGAGTATGACATAAGCATAGCGCAAAAATTGCGTAATGAAAAAGTTTGGCGTCTTTTCTGACTCACTTTATGTGAGAATAGCATCCCTCACCATAGCCTTATAGTATCCCTAAATAAATTTCATTTCTATTAAAAGTTTTCGGTATACGCAAATCATGAACAACCACAATTCTAGATTATAATCAAAAAATATCTTTGCTCTTATCAAAACCACACGGAAACCTAAATCAAATTGAACAAATTTGTAGACCTGAAGGCAAGACATGCTCGGACTTAGGTTTGAATACTAATTTAAAATATTTTATATAATTGAAAACAATGAAAATATTGTTAAATTCCAAAAAATATTAAATTTTTGATTGAAGTTTTTATAGCAAATCAAAGACACTCAAAGGATTGAATAATGTTTGAAATTTGAATACACCCTTTTTTATAGTCACAGTCAAAGTTTTTCGTAAATGTTATTAAAATTCGCATTTTAGAGCTTAAGTGAACTCAAATTATATGGTTTTTGGCATGACAACTCGCTTTGGGGGGCAAGTAGAAACGAGAAAACTTTTCGCCAAATTTTATGCAGCAAATATGAAAGTGGCTTAAAGTGTTGGCTCACATATCAAAATGCAATATAAAAATCAAATTTAAATTTATGGCCAACTGAGCCAAAGCAGAAGGCAAAGGACAACGAAACTTTACCGATTTGTCGACTGGCATTATAATTTCAAATTTCATGATTGCTAATAAGAAACGACAATGACTATGTTCGTTTTCCCAAGAATATAATTCTGACTGTCTTTTCATCTGTCTGTCCTTCCGTCCATCTGTCTGTCTGTCCATTTGCCTGTCTGCGTGTAAAATAATGCGAGTTGTCTGTCCTGGGGGCTATTAAGACGGCATTCGATTTCGTTTAGACGCAAGTAAATCACCCGGGCAACACTTACAACTTTCGACAGTTATACCAGCCACAGAGCGATAGAAAGCAAGTGATAGGGAGAGAGAGAGAGAGCGGGAGAGTAGAGTGTGAATGGAAAGGAAAATCATCGGCTTGGCTCAAATACTGCTGCCACATAAATCATATTACAAATGGCGCGTGTACGAGCTGCAGGTTATTATTGATATGCATGTAATAAATAGGCAAAGATTAAGTCTTAAAGCTCAACAAAGCTTACATTTAGCACTACTAGAAATTATGTATGAATCAGATTTACTATGACTTAAAGTACTTAAAGTATTTTACTTAAAATGTAATTTCCCCAAAGAAAGTCTTTTTTAACTTGCTCACTTATCTGATATCTAAAGAAAAGAAAAATATACTCTACTAAGTCTGTCTGAGCTCAGTCAAACTATGAACTCTGAACTCTGTCACAAATTTCATGAATTTAGTCAATCTTATTCAATATGCAAGTAACTTTGCTCGTTAAACTCATTTATAATTGCCGGCAACAGTTTGTCAATTTCGACGATCAAATAATTGTTTCGGAATCAATTTGGCAGACAGTTTTCTCGTTAAATTCTGGGTTAAATATTTAACTGCTTTTCGAAGTCATTAACATTTTGCTGATGTGCAGTTTATGGCCAAAACTCAGACGATTAACATTAGCTTTAAACAAGATATTTATACTTTTTTTTCTTCTTTTCTATGCACTGATGACATGAAAATGAAACCATTAAACTTTGGTTTTTATTGTTGCCCGACCAACTATTGTCAAATTATTTTCCATGTTATTCTTATTGTTATTACTATTATTATTATTGTTATGGCGTTAACTGTGCTTTTTATTCGCAAAGTTGGCGCTCACGAGCCGTGGCAATAACTGAATATAATTATGCTTCACTTGATGCCAATCAAGCAGAAATTTTGTTTCGATTGGGATTCGGGACAGCTGTGTGGCAAAAATGTTAATGTAAATAAAATTGTTATATGTATAAGTATGTAATGTGCCTACAAATTAGTCCACACAGTCGTAATTAGTAGGCATGCGAATAAGTTGGCTAACTGGGCGTATGCGTAACAGGTGCATGTGAATAACTTGTAAGTGGCTCTCAGCGTTAAAGTCATGCCACCTTAGCATTGTTGACAGTCAAAGCCACACTTGCAACATCAACAGCAGCAAAGGCAACAGCAACATAACAGTTGTTGACTTTTATGCTGGCAAATGTCATTTGCCAGCCAGCCTGAAGGCACGACAGGTGTGTCAGAGAGAAAACCAGTCTTCTCTCTGTTGGTGTAGGGTGTTGTGTATGTGTGTGTGTGTGTGTGGATGTATTTGTGTGTGGTAAGTACTACTGGCACAAAGCTTAACATAATTCAAAGGCCTACAGCTCTGCCGTCCACATCCGAAGCAAAGGAAAAATGGAAAGTGCAGCAACAAGCGGAGAGTGTGCATAATATGAAGAAAAGAAAAGGAATGCAACAACTCTTCTTCTACCCCCCCCCCCCCACACACACATACACACACGCATAACAGAGTGTGGACTTTATGTGTGGCACGTAAATAAGGAAATTTCCGTATTATGAAAGAAATGTCTGCGTCGGAAGTGATGGATGCAATGTCTCAGTTTGTATGCCAGCGATTGCGTTTGCGATTGCGACTGCAACTGAGCATGATATACGGTATTCATAAAGTTTTTGTAGAGTGTTGAAGGAAATTACAGAGCTTATTTCACCAACAGCTCATTTATTTATGAATTCTATAATATAAAAGTATTATAAAAGTATTAAAACTGGCGTATACGTAATATTACAGCATGTTAAATATTGCGTACTTCTAAAGTGCTTATCGAATGTTGGAGGAAATTGCTGAATGTTCATCACCAACAAATTATTTACATAATAAATTCTTAAATACTTTAGCTCGAGCTGCGTTTTAAATCAGTGTCGCACAGGCGTATACGTTATGTCAGAACAAGGCTCACAATGGCGTCATCCACGATGCTGCATGGCTTTCTCTCTTTTTGTCATAATTTAAAAAATGCAATTAATTTATTAATTTAAATAATGACCTTTAAATGCATGGCGTGGCAACTCACGCGTATTTATTAACAGATTTATTCTTTATATTTTGTTTGCTTCTGGTTGCCCAGTTGCTGGCAATTTTATTGTTATTTTTCATATTTCCGTTCGTCGCATAAGGAAAATATTTTAATTAAGTATGGCCATGGCAAGCAATTTGAAGCAATTAAAGCTAAAAGCAATTTTTTTTATTATTATTTATTTCATTTAAACAACAAAACACAATTTTTAACCAGTCAAAGCTTTGACAACCCTAAAATAAATTTATTTTTACATTTTAGTCAGAAAAATTTGAAGTTGTTAAACATTAAACACTATAGTGATCAACTTTACAGTTCCTTTTTGGTTTAAATGTACAAAACTCCCCAAATTAACCATTTTTATAAAATCAATCTTTAGTAATGTTTATTTTAAAGTTAAAGCTTAAGTTATTCTTTGACAAATTGATAGATGTATTGGGCGAAATGTTACCTGTGTCAACCACATGCCAATTGATTGTCAATTGTTTAATGACTAAGTAATTGCTTAAAAGCATGTGGTAAGCTTCAAACGACAGGTACAACAGAGAACAGAATACAGAACACAGAGCATAGAAGTCAAGTGCAAGGTAAAGCAGATTAAATTGGGGCAGGTAGCAATTTGTATGGTCATTATTCATGGTACAACATACTACATATTGTGGCATGTGGCGAAGCGAAGCGAAGCCAAATGACCAGCAAAAGTGGCAAATCTTTGTTCACACCTTATTCAACTGCTGGTGAGGGGAATAGAGGAGAGAGCACACAGCACTGGAGTCTAGACTAAACGAGTTTTGGTCACATGTGTGTGTGAGCAATTTTTATGGATTCGAATTGCTGCGTTTGGTCTTTTGGTCAACCTTAGAAGTGTTTTTCCTCTACATAAATTTGCTATAAAAACCATTTAAACGGAAACGTTGAAACATTCTAAAAGGCAAAAGGCAAACTCCTTCAGTAAAGGGATGGTCATTGCCAAAAACTAGTAAGCAAACACACAAACACACAACACACACACACATTGACAGACACACATACCTATTCACATACATATGTGTAAACCTCACCCTTGTTGTCGTTTGAGTTGTGGAACGAGTTTGTACCCGGTTCGCTGCCCAAATCTAAACTGCTCCAATAAAGCAAATTATCGTTAAAATGCTGCTGCACATAAGAAGATTTACGATTGCTCAGCTCGATGCTTGGCTCTCGGTTTTTGGCATCAGCAGCATCAGCAGCATCAACAGCATCAACAGCAGCAGAATCAGTCCCAACCTTGGGCAATGATTCGGTTGTACATTTGCGGTTCCCACTGTACTTGGGCATTCCACTTTTCTTCCTTTTCTCCTCAAATCGTTTATTTGTTTTGCACTGCGCTAGGGATCGCTTGATTTTTGCGCACTTTTCGATTTGATTCAAACCAAGAAAACCTTTTGCCTTTTTTTCCTTTGCCATTTTCCTTTTTCGTTTCGAATTGTGTTTTTTTTTATCTGCTGCTTTTCATTTCATAGCTTATGCTGTTGCCGCATTTGATTTTGCTGGCCAAAGCCAAATGAGCGTATGACCAAAACAAATAGCCCACAAAGTGAGTTGTTCTTTGGGTATACCATATGCATGTTTGTCTCTGAACCTCTCACACTATCACACTGTGTATGTGTGTGTGTGTGTGCGTTGATTTGCAATGCCATGAATGCTTCAACGCTTGTGCTTCGTCCACTGGTATGACTATGACTATGGCTCGGTTTCTGGCCACAGCTGGTGCACAAATCTCACACAGTTGGTTATTTGACAATTGATGATAGCATCAAGTTGGGTCGCCAAAATGTTTCACATACACAAGCACACACAAACATACACGTACATACTCACACATCACACATACGCTGCGTTGACCCACGTTGTGTTAGCTAGAGATGGACACGTGCTAGCTGAAAAATTAAACACACGAATCGAAATCACGTATTGACAATTAGCTAATAAATTATTACGTGACTGACTATTTTCTATGCTCATCTAAATACAATATTTTTATTAAAATTCAATTGATTTTTAATTAGTTTATCTGGAAACTATATAAAAAATGGAGTACTTTTGAAAAAAGTTAACTGGAAATAAAACTATTTGTATTTGTTTGATTCTTGAGCAGTTTTTGTTGTACTTATAGTAAGCAAAATTAATTGGGGTTTGTACTTAGTGCTGCTACTACATTTTTCACAGTTTTCTCCAAATATATTTTCCAACACAAATGGCCTTTTTCCCATATGGTCATCCCTAATGGATTGCTACACTTGAATGTGGCACTCGCATTAACTTTTGTCATTCTATTTTATTCTATTTTATTTTAGTTAAGCTTTTCGCTTGGCCAGTGCTCTACTGCCAGCATTCTGGACTGGACTTAAAAGCTTTTGCGGTTGGTTTATCTAACGGTGTGTCCTTAATTTGAAGAAGCATTTGATTGCACTTTAACTTTTTGTTGTTTTCTGCTGCTACCATTCGCATTTGTCGGATTCCATTTGCACTCAATTTCCCGCTCTGCTCAACTTCCCTCGCTCTCTCACTCTCTCCCTTTAAATTATTAATGAGTCTGCAGCGTGGCATTTCATGTTTCATGTGACATGCAAATCTAGCGTGCGACTTCCGTCTGCCACACGACGCAAATGCGTCCCGTTATGTGGCAAGCATTTTAGGTGCCACAGCCATAGACTCGTAACTGTGCGGTCATTTGGGCCTCGTTCCTTTCCGCTTCCGATCGGCGCTAATGAACATTTTTGTTGACGATTTTTGTTCACTTCTTTTCACTGGCTTCTTATCAAATTTAATGCATGCATTTTCCTTTTTTCTCTTTTCTGCCTGTCTTTTTTAACGGCTTTTCCTGTCTTTACTTCAGCTATCGCTGTTTCCGTGTGCTCGATGCTCTGTCGACGCCTTTTTCCATGTTCCTGCTTAATTTCGTTGGCAATTATTTATTTAAACTGGAATTCATTGGAACAGAGCAGCGCTTAATTGTTTGACTTGGCAGCTAAAACTATGCCCAGTTGCCGGAACTTTGACAACTCGTTGACCGTAAATTTTCAAGTTTCTCATTAGGCCATAGTCCCAGTTGACTCTGCCGTGTCTCTGCCACCGCTTTCTAATCAACTTGGCCACAGTTTGTCGCACCCCGCATTCCCCGAAAAACTTTTGTCCACACCATCGTGTGCCTAATGAAAGCATTTTCACTGCGATTTCATTTCATTTAGCCATCCGTTTTGCCATTTCACCAGTCCACCAGTTCACCGGAATGTTTCATTCATTATGTGCCCCTCAGATTTGTTGTAATTTACACCTGAGGCTACAACCAGGTGAACAATGGAGACCCAATTCGACGTAACGAGGCTTGTTATAATGAATAATCAGTTATTTAACTGTAACTTAGAATTGCTGACCGAAACTTTGACCAAAGGAGTTTAATTCTATAGAATTAAAAGTAAGTGATTGCAACTCACACAACTATTTATTCAAACAATCTATGGAGAGTTCAATAAGTAATAATTATGGTACAAATTGAAAGTAGTTTGATTACTGCTACTGCTAATTATCCAGCTGCTTACTGTAATTATATGATTTAAGTAATTAAGTCGACAAACGGATACATCAACGCCCGCTTTAAGCACTATAAAAGTTTGTTTTCCACAAGGATATTTTTGGCCTTGTCATGAAGTCATTCTCTCAACTCTCTTTTCTTTCATGGCCGCATTTTAACCGTGCCCTGTTGTTGCCTTCATCTCACTTCTCATTCGCTAGTTGGCTTTCTAAACTGGGCTAAAACGGGAAATGGCTGGCAGCAATTATGGCCCTGGCGCAGTTTCCTGCAACAACTGCAAGCTGTAAAATGTTTATGAAGCTTTTATGGGAGCCACTGATGTGCGGCGTGGGTGGACGAATGGAATGGGGAAAGGGGAACGGAGGAGGCGGAGGGGGTGACAACTATAAGAATTAACAATATAAATTATATAAAAGGCAGCGGTGGACAAAAGTAAGTGCTAAATGGCTTATTATAACAAATACTTTTATTCGTAATTGTGTTTGTGTTGCAGGAACAGCAAAAACTGCTTGTTTACACGACAATAAAGCAAAGGTTGCACAAGTGCCACTTTCTCTGTGACGTCACACAATACTTTTAGCATACGGCACGTGGAAACTGATTTTGTGTCCTACGCACATATTTAAATTTGTGAAATTAACATTTTGTTTGGGTTTTCTTTAGACAATTTTTAACTTGTGCATAATCTAAAGTTTAAACAAATGCTGAAAGCCCAAAAATAAATTCAAAGATGACGCAACACACAAAACAAAGAGAAAGGAAGAGAGTGCTAAAGAGTGATACGCAGACAGAGACAGGGACGGAGGCAGAGACAGGGATAGAGCGAGAGAGAGTGAGCAAAAGTCTGGTCAAAAATCTACACCAAGCTAAACTAGAAATGGAACGTGCCATGCGAGCAAATCAGCTTAAAAATAATAAAAGAAAATGTGTACATAAAATAAAAGGAAAATGCTGAAAAATATCATAGTCTAGTGTGCAGTGTGCAGGGAAAACTCGACCAGTCATTGACAATAACCGAATTGTGTCCTCCTTGATAATACTCTACATCCGCTACATATAAACTACAGTGGAAAGTAAATCCACTTTAATTTGTATAAAGAAAATTGATATATCTTTATCATGATTATTCTAAAGGGAAATTTGAGCTTATTGAAAAACGTTGTACACAACGAGTTCCCAATTAAAACTTGATCTACCTTTTTTGTGCTCATGAAACTGTGAAAATGTTTTAAATTTCCGAAAAAATTGAAAAAAGAAATATGTATTTTATATTAATTCAGAACTCTCACAGACTTCAGTAAACAAATTTTAATTAGTTAATATTAATTTTAGTTATTTAATAAAGCGTAGTTCATTTAAGAAAGCGTATACATTTGTCGACCTTGTCTGCTAATAAGTATATCTTGTGTTCATTCTTCTTTGTCTGCTATATACTATTATAAATTCCATCAAAGTCATTGCGCCTCGGTTTATACTCGTATACACACGCATACACAGACTAACGCACACACACTTATTTATAGAAGAGATGAGCTGCCCACGTCTTTGGACGGAGACACGACCTTGTGAGTGGACTGCAGTGGCATGTCCGTCATACATAGCATTCACTGTGGCTGTAGTGACAGTAAAGTAGCTGCCAGAGTGACACTCGAGCACATATCTTACATACACGAAGGCAAGAAATTTGCGGCACGCGTTGAATTCGACCAGAGATACAGAACGGAGCGCCTGAAAGCAGGCAATATTTTAGCGAATTTCTAAATCAGCTTTAACGTACAGATTAAAGAGGGAGCGAAGGAATGTTAGAAAGGGAGTGAGAGAGGGAGGGAGGGGGAGAGGAACAGAGAGAGAGAGTGAGCGAGACAGCCTGCGTAAATTAAGTGGCTATTTTGAAGCTAAGTGTGAGATCTTGACCTCAGTTATTCCACGAGACGAAGCAATGTTCGTACTCGACTGGGTTTGTGGTGGCCTGACCAGACCCTGCACCTAAAAAAACATTGGAGGATTGTTGTTTTTACATGCTAAATAATATATACGTGGTGAATTTTAAGGTATGTGTTTGTTCTACAGGGTCGTTTTGAGTCGTCTGTGTTTCTTTCTACTATTTTGTGTTTTTGTTTTTTGCTGCGACGTTTGACTTTAGCGCCTAGTGCGTGGGCTTTAGGCCAAAGCCAAATTTCAGACTTATGCCATGTGCCTTTTATTTTGTGCGCCATTTTTGTTATTTTTATACTTTATGCGCGCTTTCTGTTTTTTTTTTTTTTTTTAGAAATTTATTTATCAACGCTTTTTGTGCTTCCGTTGCTGGCTGTTGGTTTGCTGCTGCTGTTCCGCGGGCCGTTTGTTTTTGTTAAATTTCATATACTTCCTCATTTTTAATTTATGACAATGGCCTGGCTATTGTTTTCGTTTGCCTCGCCCAGCCACGCCCATTTCGCGCTCTATATTATTGTAACTGATGCTCTTATAAATGGCCGTCCCCGTCAGACAGGCAGACAGACAGACAGACATTACGTTTGTCGCTTTTATCGCGTCGGTGCGACGGCCTCAGGGCAACTGGAGGCAGTAGGAGTCGATTGGGTGCCAGGGCAGTACCAAGGGGATGCTACGGGCTGTCCATGGGGTACTATGGAGAGTGAGATCAGCAGGGCCTGCGCGGAACACGTACACTTTGTATTTCCGCTGGCCACCATTGTCCTTGACTGTTTCATTATGACAGCTGGCGCTGTCTGTGTTCCCCATTTCCATTTCCAGTTCCATTCCCGTTTCTATACCAGTTCCCCTTCCTTTTCCACAATCCCCTTTCCCTTTCCGGTTTCATTCTCCTTCTCTTTCTCTCTCCCATTCCTATTCTCGTTTTCGTTGATTTTGGTTTTGTTTAGTGCCGCATTTATGCTATTAAAGTGTCATGTTTTTGTTGTTCGCACTGTTGTTGTTGTTTTTGCTGTTGTTATTGCTGCGGTGACTGAAACAAAAGCCAAGTGTTGGCATTATTATTATCAACGCGCTTCCTTTTCCGCAGCGGAGAACAAAGGCAAACGGCGAGATAAAACGCTGCCATTCATGCTCTTGAGTGATTTTAAGTTGATTTCCTTTGGTTACTTTTACTCGCTATTATCTCTCTCTGTCTCTCCCCTCTATCTCTCTCTCTCTTACTCCCCATAAACAAAACATATATGCAGATATAATGATCTTAAAGTTTCTTTGTTCTTTTGTGTCGAAATGAGGGCAATCGATTGGCTTTCCTACAACAAACGTCAATCATTCCACACCTCTTGAGGTATTAATTAATAACGCTTATTTCGCATAGTATTTTATGCTTGAAAGTACATAATTAAGCAACTTGTTTAGCTTTTGTTATGCACAGAAATGCTTTATACGATTACTATCATAATTATGATAAATTAACTCGGCATTTACAATTTGACATAAGCATGAAGTGACTTCATTTGAAGTTATTTCATAATTTTAACTTTTTGATGCAACTACAAGAATTATTGAAATGTTTTTGCTAAGTGAAAACAAAAATGAATAATTATATTTTCGTCAGACTTTTAAATCTGAGCAGATTTCTGAATATTCATAAAATCATAAACAACCAGTAACAATAAAAAATACAACGAATCATCTACAGACTTTAATATCCATTTTAGAACTCTATTGCATTCTTAGCTTGATTCTTATGGCTCATAATGATGGCTATTTAAAACTGTTTGCAGCTGTGCTTATTTATATAACTGATATTAAATTGTCACTTGCAGCAAGGCTGACATCACATGTATTTGCACATTTGTGGCAATATTTAAAGGCCCGAATCAATGCAGAATTATACATATTTTTGCATTTAATGGGGTGACAAAATCAGGGAAAGAGCAGCTTCGATTGGTCATATAAATATGCAATTATTTCAGATTTGCCACAAGTGTGCGACGCCTTTAAGTCAAAATTTGTGTTCACTTTTTTATTTGTCATTTTGGCCATGTTTATGACACTTGCGACTTTTGGGCGACAGCGAAAACAAATTGACTTTTGCACGAAATGGAAGATATGTGGCAAAGTGGCAACGTTGTGTGGCAGGAGTCAAGCCACATATCGTTTTATATGGCATATTTATTTGTTGATTCATATGTTAAATATTTATTTACATTTATGCGAATAATTTGCATTTGACATATTTTTATGGTGCTCACTGAGAAAAATCATGTTAAGCACAAAAGATAAGTACAAAACCAAATGGGAATGGGTTGAATGGTTGAATAATCAATTGCAATTGAATACATAAATGGATATTGAATGCTATAAAGGGTTCAATTAAATAATTCTTACAACCAAGTTGTAAACTGTTTGTTCATAATGAAAATGAATGAATAATTTGAATATTACACATCAAAATCCCTTTACCATTTGTCTGAGAAACTGTGGAGAAATAAGAGGTTTTTACAAACAAGTTTATTATTGAATCAAAAATGATGAAGCTTTAAGCAAAACACTAAAGAGTCTTGCCTTTATACATATGCATTAATTGGAAACTATTTAAATGATAATGCAGTCGGGCAGGATGCAAAATTTGAACATATTTGAATACTGAAGCGAAATACATTTCATTTGACCCGAAAGTCAGAGAATTTTACATATGTTCGTTGCTATGAATACGAATATATACATATATAAGTATATATTATGTACGAGCATTTTGTGTATTCTGATACTGATTCTGTATGCACTTTGTCTTTAATGCGTTACAAATTGAAATGCATTGTCAAATTTGAACCATGTACACACACATAAGCACACACACACACACACACAACACTCATTGTATTTATTGTCTTTATTGTTGCTGTTGCCTTTTGTGGCATCGATAAGCTTTTTGTATATCCATATCGCATTTTATTTGCCAGGCAGCAAGAATATATTTGTTCATTTAAGATAAATTTATGACTGTTGTCGATGCAAATTGTGGCATTTATTGAATTGTTTCTCTTGCTCTTGCTTTTGCTCTGACTGTTGCTGTTGCTATTGGCAATGCTCGTAAATAGTTGTGCAAATAAATCGGCCAGCAAAAATAAATCGCAATTGCAATCGCATACTCCTGTTAGGTGCACATTTATGACAATTTCTGATATCCTTAGCAGTTAACGCTTAATCACATGCATAAATATTTAATATTAAACTAAGTATAAAATGTATCTCTTGTTTAACTTACCTAAAAGGATGCTCAGAGTCACGAATAGCATCGACATCAGAGAGCTGCTCATTTTAAATCCTTTTTTTTTTTTTGCTTTCAATTTGGCTCGTAATCTAGTAAGCTTCAAGTTAAATGTTGTTGCTGTTGTTGCTGCTGCTGCTGCTGCTGTTTCTGTTGACGATGTCGTGTAGGAGCATTAAGCGGAAACGCTGTTACATGGCCGCGATAACAAACGGAAATGCGCGCCTGGTACAATGGAGACGCATCAGTTGGAGCAGGATGCTCACCCGTTGCCAGTTGCCAGTTTGCTGCCAGTTTGCCTGCTGCTAAATTCGCCGGTTTTTCTTTAGCTTTTTTTCCTTTCCCTATCCCTTTTTGCTGCTTATTTCTGCGGCCTTTTTGCTTCTTGCCTTTGTCAACTTTCTGCTGCCTGAGTTGAGCTGCTGATAATATTTATGGCTCGTCCGAACTCAGCTCAACATTTGTTTAGGTCTTGATTTTTCTGGCTCTTTAAGAAATTACGATTGTTTGTCGATTGCATTAAAGTTATATTAAATTTCTAGGCATGCAGTGGTAGTAGATCATCCTCTTTGTTAGCTTTCTGGCCAAATCCATGTTTAAGATTTATTGCTTGGGTTTTGCCTGCCTGTTTCTTATTTTTCGGAATTTGTATACGTTTTGGATAAAAGCCACCTTTAGCTTTGACTTAAAGTCTAGACAGACACGTTCGAACAGCAAATCATAAAGTCGATTGTTGCTTTTGCGACCCGCGGGGCGTATACGTCATGTGGATTGCCTTCGTATGCTGTTATTGCGCTACAGAAGAAAGACAGGAATGTTATGAAACAATTGTTGCATTGTTTTAAAATAACAAAGGAACTTGGCTTTTCTTAGTTTACATTTTAAAGGAAATTGCTTTAAAATAAACATTTTATTATGTTTTTACTAAAACTGCCACATCCAAGAGTTAGTTCTATTAACATTGAATCGTTTGAATGAGCTTGAGTTGCATTCGGAAAGTCAATTCAGTAATTTAGTGTCCAGTCTGTAGAGTACGATTGTATGCTAGAGTTTCCTTGACAAATCGACAGTTTGGGAGCTGCCGGCAATGCAGCGATTGGCTTGTTGGCCTGGCCAAGTGAGCGCAAATCAAATTGGCCACCCTCGCGTCAAAGGCCATCCATCAAGGACGACAGCTTTGGGCGAGCGCAGCTTTGCATGAAATTGGCTGTAAGCACAGAAAGTAGCAGGACCAGCGCCACTTGAGACTTAATAAACTGCGCCCGCCGGCTGCCAACCAACCAAAAAAAATTTATAGAGAAAAAACTCAGCAACGAAAACAACAACAACAATAGGAGCAGCAGCAGGGACAGCATGATAAACAAAAAAAAACCGTATGTAAATAAATAAACGCTTAACTCTTTCAAAGCCAAGTTCGTGAAGCCATAAAAACGAGACTGCGAAAGTTTTGGGCAGTGCAGACATTACGAGTATTTGGCTAAATCCCCGTCGGCATTATCATCAATTCATCATCACAGTGTGGCGCAGCTCTCTGTCGTCTGTTGCCACTTCGTCTACCCATCCCTCTCCTTCTCTCTCTCTCTCTCACTCTCTCTCTTTATATCTCGCTCTATCTGCAGTTTTGTTTAATTTTGGGAGCACGTCAAAAGGCCGCAAGCCAAAAAATGGTTATGTTGCTCGAGCTTTGTTGATGTATGCGTCGTGTACATCAAGTCAACCAGTTGGTTGGGCTTTAACTCGCTTACACTCATAAAAAACACAAAGAAAGAACTTGTTTTCAAAAAGCAGACTTAATTCCTATTGATAAGATCTAAATTAAAGGACTTAGTTATATTTTTTAATGTTTTAAGAATAACATATTATTAATTGCATACCAAACACATAAGTTTGATTAACTTAAAAATTTATGCAAAATGTTTAGTTCTTAATATTTAATAATTTTTTTTTGTCAGTGTACGTATCCGTCACCAACATGGCCACAGACGCAATCCTTTTGTTTTTGTTATTGTTGCTGCTGATGGTGGCTGGTTGCTCATATGCACAAGGCTCTAGCTAAATGTTTGCTTTAAATACTCTTTTTTTTTGCTATAGGCTGCAGCACATTGTTGTTTTGTGGTGTTGTTGTTGCTGCTGCGGCTGTGGCTGGCGCTTTCTAAACAACCCAGCGAAATGCCATGAGTCAAATAAATTACCCCAGCATTGTTGTTGGCAAATTTTTGATGGTTTAATTTTGTGGAAAATAAGTTGAGCCGCTGCGTGGCTGCTGCTGTGGCCATATAACACACACACAAACACACACGCACACATGACTGAAAAACATAGAGCAAGAGAAAGGGAGAGAGGAGTGAACGAGGGAAAGGCAGAATTTGTTGCCTACTTTTAGGGGGTTGCGTATACGCAATAAAATAAACGCGCCGCAGCCATCGCAGTTACATTTCCGTTTGTTCACTGCTTCTCGGCACATTTTATGCCGCATTGCCATTTTTATTTATTTATTTTTATTTGCCATTCGCCATCCCTTTATTCATTCATTTATAAGTTATTGTTGCCAGAGTTCTCGCATGCCCTCTAAGCATACTTATATTTACACTCCACATTCTATATGTTTGGATTTTTTATTTATTTATTTTTTTTTTTTTTTTTTTTTGGTATGTGTGTCACTTCGAGTGCTTTGCATTTTCGAACAAGCAGAAAAAAAGAAAAAAAAAACATAAAACATTACAAATTTATTTAAGAAATTTATGATTTAATGACTTTTTACCCTCAGCTTGAAAGGCAAATAAATTAGCCAAGTGAGGAGGCAAATGAATTTGTCCAGAGTCTGGGAAGTTGAACAGCCTTCGTTTATAATGTATAAAACATTTATGCACATGTCAGTACTTGAGTTAGTCTAAAGGAACTGTCAGTCATTACCCTCGATTGAAGTCTACTTGAACTCAAAGGAATTCTCTGCCAAGTTGAACATCATGTTTGAGTTATTCTCGATGCTATTTTGGGACTGGTAATTCTGTCCAATAATGTTATGCCTTTAAAAAATATTTGTTGCACGCTTCGTCATATTCTTTGAATTCAGTCACCTCATCAACATCATCATCATTATCATCATCATCATTGTCATAATCATCAAGATCAGGCGAAACCATCAGCGCTGTCAACTTGATGTTCCCCCTGTGACATTGTCAAAAGGGTTTAAGTGCCAGCTCTTGAACCACGAGAGGCAGCAAACAGTTTGGACCCAGGGAGAGGGAAAAGGATTGGCAGAACAAGAGGTAGCAGCTGACAGCCATCCCCTTTTGTGCTAGACAATGATAAAAGAGGAGGAGTTGCTTGGGAAACGTGACGTGGAACTTATACGTCTAACTGAATAATATTAAAGTATTGATATGCTTAACTTTAAGAAAGCTACAGGATTTTTTCCATCGCTATCCTCTCACTATCTATCTTTGTCTCCCTTTCTCTTATAGTATTAGGGCTTCCTTTCTCGTTATAATAATCCACTGAAATGGAAATTGTTTATTGATTTGCTGCTCATGGTTTTATCTTTTGTTTAAAGGAAAAAGAAAGCAAGTCAAATACATAAGATTGATAGGCAGGAAAGGAGTATTACATATTGATGAGTTTAAAATATTGTACAAATTCATTTTTGCAATATAAAATATCAAAATATGACATGCCGAGTCATAAAAGATAAAGAGAAAGATGCTGATCAAAAATTCTAGTGAGTTTACTGATATACGAGATATGAAGAGAGAGGTGTATTTATTTATATATTTCATTTATTTAATATAATTTCCATGAAATTTCTAAGGAAAGTTTGATAAGTGTTTGAAGCTAGCCAATTATGTAGATTATAATTTAAATTTAGCAATAATCGCTAACCGACAATTAATGATATTTAATATGTTTTAATTTAAATGCTTTGCAAATCAGTGAGAGGTATCAAATTATAAATGTACTTCAGGTTTAACACTGAATTAACCCTCGTCCACTTAACACTCAATTAAATACCCGGGTCTTGTCAGCGTTGTAAATTAAACATTTCCACGCCCACTACAAATCAAAGGGCTTTAGGTGATACAAATTCTCTCACGTTCGACGTGCCTACAAAAATCGCTAACAATAAACAATTAATTACAAGGCGTTATTGTTTCACAGTCCCCAAACCCAAACTGACAAACCTTTTAGCACACAGAAAGCTAATTAAAAATTTGTAAATGCTGCGGGAAAAACAAAGGATGGAGTAGGAAAAAATAAAAGCGAAGAGGAAGAAAAGCATTACAGAGATATAAACTGTTGTCGTTGGTGAACTGATTTGAGTTACGTGCAAATAAAAAGCGACGAGGCGCCAATGTCTTGAGAGTGGCAAACTCAAACCCTTTAAGAGCCCACAAAAAAACAAAAAGCGAAAATAATAAAACAACACGCAATTCACCTTCGTCATTGTCATGTTAATTAATTTGGTAGCACTCGAGAAGTCAAGTGAACACGCAGCTCAACTTTGACCTCTCTTTTGGCCGAATGAGAAAGAAAGAGAAAGAGAGAGAAAGAGAGGCAGCAATGCAAAATGCGGCCAAAAATTTGAACTCAAACTCAAACTGTCAAAAACATGCGAGGAAACAATAACAAAGAGTGGAGTTCGACTTGGTCAGTCTTTCACACTTGTTAAGACTTTTCAATGGCCATCAATTTTTAATAGCACCCAGCAGCAGAGTACATCAGCTGAGGCAGAACCCAAGCTCCTTACCCGTCCCATCTTCATTTCCAAACCCAACACCAGCCCTATCCCGATGCCAATGTCCATGTCCAGTCATGGTGTGGCACAGTTCAATGCTTCCGGCACGGTTCGTTGGGTCGGCAAATGCCCACCTGACGCAGCAAGGATAAACCTTCTTCAGTTCGAACTTCAACTCAAACTTAAACTCAGACAAAGACTCAAACTCAAACTCAAACTCATACTGAAACTCATAGTCAGACACTCGGTTACAGTCACTAGTTACAACACTCACTTTACGTGTATTTAATTTACGTCTTTTTCGCTGTTTTTAAGCTGGCACACGTTGCGTATACGCCGTGTGTGGCACGAGTTCACCTCTGTACGCACAGAAGGCTTTTCGAGACTGATGCTGGCCAGCTTCTCAGCGCGCACACCGTGTGTACAAATCGGCAGCGACGTCAGCGTCAGCAGAGTTAACTTTTCGTCGTTCGAGAAGTCTTCGTCCTTGTTGAGACATCCTGAGACGAAGATACCACCGTAGCAGCAGAAGAGACAGCAGCAGTCGTAGCTTGTTGTCTTTGCTGGCTGTTGGCAGCTGAGACAGGACCGTGGCAGAATCATAGGCAATACTGCTCAGCGTAACGGCATAACATATTGTCGTATCAAGGACGAAGTTAAACACTTCGTCACCTGCCTCAATAATGTTCGACTCATTGTCCGTTGGCCCGTTTACTCCGGCGCTCTCTTTTGTAGCTTTGTCGCCCATGTGACTCTCTCTCTTACAGCTATTATTTGTTTCTGGGTCAGCTTACAAAGTATCTTATTTCTGACAAACATTAACAATAACTAAACTCTGCTAATTGACAGCAGAGTTTTAACAATTGTTATTAAATATTCGTAGATTAAATTAACTAATAGTAGTGCTTCAAATGTGTTAACTAAAAACCAATTAACATGAATTTTACAGTAACAATTACAGAGACTGTATTTAAACAGACTGTACGCTTAACCTACTGTTAAAAGTCTACAAAATGTAAGGGCGCTGTTAAGGTATGGCAATCAGCGCTGTCAGAGTTAACATAAGCTGTTAAGCAACATGAATTTGAAGATTACAAATTCAATGTTATGGCTATTGCCCCTGTCTACTTATAAGTACTGAATTTCAGACATCATGCAATTACATGGCTCAGACAATGGACATGGAAATCGTGCTTTCGGCATTTTTTGATGGCCCGCAATAAAAGCAGGCTCAACTACTGTTAACCCGCGCACAATACCCGTGACTTGGACATTTGATACACCATTCCATGAAGCACTTCACGTAGCCAAGAAGGTCGCGTCATGTAGATGTAGATTCGTTTGGATATTTAATGGCCTCGGTGCTCGTAAAATTTTGAGTGTATCTTCTGAGGCGACGGAACGGCAGAGCTAAGTCGAAAAGCAATGTACAACAAAGTAGTCCGGCAGCAGCAATTATCTTTGACTTGGTTTTGCTATTAGCTGACCATGAAGTACATTTCCATTTCCATTTTCATATCCTTTCCCATTCTCTTTCCTGTAGAGCTCTGCACAACTATTTGCACGTATATTTAAGCATATTTTATGTGCCACAAATTTTGGCTGAATTTTTATGTACACAAAATCTCAAATGGAATATGTGAGAGTACTTGACTTTAGTACACTCTGAAATGGGGTTAATATTGACAGATTTTATTTTAAATTAAACGAACTAAAATTGTTGATTTGTATCAGCTGTAAAACAGACTTGTAAAAATATTTTAATGTAAATCTGGTTTTTATAGATTTTTGATTTATTTAAAGTAAACATTTATGGCAGTATTATTATTTATACTAAAATTGCTTACCATATAATATTTTAGATTAACTTACTGTTAGTTATGCGTAATGAGTATCTTAAACTTGCCTTTTGATAGAAATATGAATGTGCGTGTCTGTTGTTTTGGCAAAACTTAAATACGCATTATGTAACTTTCTGGGGACAAGTGAGATAAACATATTCCAGTTCAGAATTACAACAACAACTGTATCAAGAGCAACAAAAACTATGTCAACAACAATTTAGAAATTGTGCTTGAAGCAAGCCGAGAAACTTTTTGCATTTTATGTGTGCTTTTTAGACCCCGTACTCTAAAAAAGAGTAGAGGGGTCTATTAAGTTTGTCTGAAGCGAAATGTGCGTAACAGGCAGAAGGAGGCGTGGCCGACCCCATAAAGTATATATATTCTTGATCAGCATCAACAGCCGAGTCGATATAGCGATGTCCGTCTGTCCGTCTGTCCGTCCGTCCGTATGAACACCTGGATATTTTAAACTACAAAAGCTAGAGCCACCAAATTTGGAATGAAAGTCCGTTTGCTTCGCGAGCAGATCAAGTTTATTTCAAATCTTTGCCACGCCCCTTACCGCCCCTGCAAATTGTAAAAAACTATGGTCACCTCGGAAAAAATTGATGTTTTAAGCGAATATCTCAGTAACTATAGCGCTTAGGAATACCATTTTTGGTATGAAAGTTGCTAGAGACAGCATAAATGCATTGTCATTAAAATTTTTGGACTGCCACGCCTCGTTTTCCCACAAGAATGAAATAATTTTCAAACTTCAATGCCATTTTTAAGGCATTTGCACTTATCGTACGGTATTGTAATTTGAAATTTGTTTGGAGACAGAGTATCACAAACTATCCTGAAAGTTGCATACAAATTGGACAATAAACAAAAAAGCTAGACACGTAACAAAGTTTACAATTGCACGCAATGTCAATGCATGTGTGCAAGCGAGACAGAAACATATAAACATGTGAGCGAACCTTTTCGCTGCTTGTGTAGCGACAGCGCTGCTCGCGGACGATTCACGCACATGTATGCATATCGATACGATTTATTATATATCGATATATCGTATTTGATTTCAGTTGTTGATAATATCGATATTTGATTTAATGTGATATTTTAATTAATATCGATATCGGCATTTTCTTGGCGATTTGCATCCCTATTACAAACTGATGGTTTTGTTTCAAAGTGTTTTATTGCAAATACTATGAGTACGGGGTCTTTTACAGTCGGCTAGCTCGACTGTAGCCTTTCTTACTTGTTTCGCCATTGGAGTGCGCTAATTTCCGTGGATAATAGTTTCATCTTCGTGACTGCGACCACAAGACACATTTTTGCCGTTTCCCAGTCAATTTCCCCATCTCAGTCCAAGTTTTAGTCCAAGTACAAGTCCCAGTCCCAGTGCTTAGTCCGTTTTATTTTGCTGCTTGACATGTTGAATTTGTCGCCGTTCGTCTTTATCATGTTTTTTCTTGTTGCGTGTTGAAAATGTGCGTGAAAAACTCGACAGCGGCTTTAAGTTGTCGGCCAAAGTTTTTTTTTTTCCGGCTGAAAGTCAAATTGATATACTCTTTCAATCCTTGTGTCTTTGCTACAACACGCATGAAATTGTTTGCATTCGATGAACATACTTTATGGTAGAAGTTCCACTCGCAGTTTAAATTGACCAGCTTGCCAGAGCAAACGCCAGCAAAAAATTGAATAAAAAAGCTAGAAAAAGATGAAAATTTGAATATTGCAGCAACAAATTCGCAGATTTCTTGCATTGTGCCAAGTCTTTGGCTCTAGTTGTTTGGCTTGTTTATGGCTTGTTGGTTCGTGCATGAGATAAAGCATTTATTTTTGTCGTCTGCGAAAGTTTTTTTTGGTTTTTCAGAGAGACAGAGAATTGTCTAGGAAAATTAGATAAACGAGCACGAAATCGAAATTGCCTTGTAGTAGTGTGTTAATTTTTAGCTATGTATTTGCCATTACTTAGTTGATACAAAGAAAAGGCTTAGTAACGACTCCTTGTGGACTCTTAAAATATGATATATATAGTATGTATACATGTAGTACAGTTTATATAGTCGTATGAGTGTGTATAACAAATGATCATCACTCGAAACTGTTGCATTTAATCTTGGACTTGGGCCAATGCCCAAGGGCTATTAATCATTTTGGCCATCAAGCAGGAAAGCGATTACTCATACATAGATGACTCCTTCTCCATCTCTTGTACCAAATCTCTACCTCTTCTTCGTCTCTCTCATCTCTAATATTCGCTACAGCAAACATTGCTTAATAGGCAGTCAAAATGGCTAAACAAAGAAAGGGGATGGTAGAGGACAGGGGTAGGGAAGGAGTATAAATTTGTGATTCAAGGCTGTTTTTGGAATATTTGCTTAAGTGTTATTTCTGTCAGCTTAGTTGCCCCAAATTATGCTACAATATTTCGTTATATTTATCGCATTCGATTGCGCGTATTAACCGAGTGTTTAGTGGGGCGTATGCGTAATATTCGCATGAGGAATTAATAAGATAAGTTTATGAGTTGAATGGGGGAAAGCCACAAAAGTTGTTTACTTAACAGTTTGACTTCATTTGTTTTTATGACTGTCTTTATTTCTGTGGAAATCAGCAGATTTCTATTTTAGCCAGCTCTCAGCTAATTTGATTTTGAACATCCCTATACATCAGACATTCCAATAGTGAGTCAAAGTTAGGAACATACTGTTCGAGTTAATTAGAGATGAGGAGCAGAGGAGATGACTGAGGGGTTGACTTGTGGTTTGCGTGTCAATTTCCATAAAAGAATAACAAATTGTTTCAAGGACTCGGCCTCAATTCAATTGCTTAACAAAATGCCATTTACAATTGTTTATTTTAATTGAGACCAGCATACACATACAAACATGTATGTGTCTGTGTGTATGTGAGTATGATGGTATGTGTGTGTGTGTGTGTGTGTATGTCCGTTTATTGCGGCTAATTAAAAACAAACAATGGCCACACAAAGTGGGCTGCAGCAGCACAATGGCCACAACAACAAAACATCTGCAAAAGGCAGCCCCAATCAACTCAAAGCCGTATTACGAGCTCTCCTCTACGTACACGTTACATCACGAGCCAAGTATTTGAAATCTTTGCATACCACACACACACACACACATACACACATAGACACACACGTACACACAAACGTAAACCACATGCAGCACTCACACCACAGCTTCACACACCCTAAAGCAACCATACACCCACAGCATTATGCATCCAAATGTTGCTTGCAGATGAGTCTGGCATTTCTCTTCTTCTTCTTTCACTTCTTTTTATTTTCTTCCTTCCTTCGACATTTCTTTTGCCGCTCCACTTGAAGGGCCGTCGGGCTTTTGTTAATGTGGCGCCATAATGAAACAATTAGGTGCACGAAATTAGGTTACACAGTTAGGTGGCACGGCACAGTTCACAATGGCATGCAAATGTTGCAAGTGCAAGTAAATAAACCATAGAATGCACACACATACACACACACACACACTTAAAAACGGAGCAAATAAAGAACGAAACTAAAGCAGAATCCAACAGAATAAAGAGAGACAGAGGAAGAAAGAGAGTAGGGGGAAAGGAGAGTGCGTTGCTTGGCAATTGCTTTTGTTGCAACATGGGGCAAGCAGGGGTCGACTAAGCCGTAAATGTAACTCTGGTTGCATAATGTCAGGCCATAGACTTGCAAAACCTTTGTCCACATAATGCGACAGACGATGTGTTATCAGTGTCAAGTGCTGGGCTATTGAAATCATACAAACAACTGGGCTAAGCATTTACAATACTGTATTGCATTGTGTATTGCGTAAGCTTCAAATGAAATATGATCTACTTACGGGACTTGAGCTAATCAATGTGTCCTTTGATGCACTGAGAACCGAATAATATGAATTGTTATTATAATCATACTTAAAACTATTCTAACTTAACATTTATTGTCAAGTGTTTTAAAAAAAAAGTAAAAAATATGTCATGTTTTCCTTAAAAGCTTTATTTACACATATGTTCGTTGTGTGTTGAAGTTCCTGATAACAAAATATTTTTGATACTACACTTTTGCTTATTTATCCTTTTTGCAGTAGAGAAATTGTTTTCATTAGATATTTTGCCAATAGTAGTTTTGAACGGTTGTCGATTTGGTAATTTACATATATGTAAATATCTCTACAACCAGCCAAATTCATCTCCGGCTAAATACACTACACTACACGTACATTTTAAAATTGGTTTTGTTGGTTTTGCATTTTATGCGCCCATGTGTCATCAGGCGTGTGAGCTAAAGCAAAACATGAAATGAAAGCATGACATCGTAAAATGACGTTAAGGTTCTATCAGAGGACGAACTGGACAAGGGACACATGAAAGGGCAAAAGTTGTTGGCCAAGCAATTTTCAATTAAAGGAAAAGCTTTTCCCTTTTTTTATGTCCACCAAGCAGCTACTAGTTGCTCGCATATTTTATTATATTTTGTTTCATTTAATTAAGCAAATGTATTCAATGTTAATACAGCAACTTAACTGATTTATTCGTAATGTTGGCTCTTGCCTGTTGCCAGTTACCAGTTACCAGTTGGCTGTTGTCCCTGTCATTTGCCATTTACCATTTACCATTGGCCATTCGCAATTTGGGCAAATTAATTTGGTAAGAAATCACGTAGATAAGCAATTAACATTGTGTTGGTTCCCCGTTGCTTGAGCCCCACCCGCTCCCAACCTGCCCTTCTTCTATACTGTCATTTCATTGCATTTACAGGCCACGTACGTGATGTTCATCTATTGTTAAATAGCATAAAATACGCTGACAGCTTTCAATTGTAAAGACAATCGGGTAAAGTTACAGACACAAGAGCTTTACAACCAGTTACATATTGTTATGGGCGCACAACGGGGCGTATGAATGCAAGAATGTCCCTAAGGAGTAACTCTGTGGTGCTCTAGACCACTCTTTATGTAGCAAAGCAACTGGACTTTCTAGAGAATTATCAGACATTTGTTTATTTCCTAAATCTATTTAAATATAAAAAAATCTTTATTTATTATTAATTATATGTGCATTATATTTTTCTCTGTTTTCGAATATAGTAAATAAATATTTCACTTCATAACATAACATAAATTCATATTAGCATATTTTAAATGTAATACATGCCGAAAATAAACAAAGCCACTGTCTGGCATTGTTATTTATTATTTACGGCGCATTAAATACTATCTCAATAAGTAATTTTAAATCACCAATATATTTATACTCTGCCAAACAAATTGGATAATAGAGAATTAAACAAGGGTTTAAAACAACAATAATGGGTTTAGTATATATTTTATTTGTATTTGAAATACTCAACGTATTTAAAGGACATTTTTGAGTCGCATTCAGTCACAGAAAAATAATTAAATTAATTTTTTTATCTAAGTATTTCTATAAATTATGAACAATTGTACGAGCGTTGTATGTTATTTGTGCAGACAGCATTGTTTAAAGCTTTTTGTTCATAATTATTGCTTATTATTATTAATTTTCAACAGTTTTGGCAGCTTATTTGTAACTGAGATTTGTAGTAAGCTTTTTTTGTTGCAGGCAAAATGCGATAAATAAATTAAATTAAACGAGATTTGCTCTAAAATGTGACATAATCCACAGCAGTTTTAAAGTGCTTAAATTATAGTTTCATTTCATTTGTTTATAATATTACAATTCTAATCATAGGTTTCGTTGTGATTACAGCTAATAGTTTAGTACATATATTTTCAAGCTTAGTATGACTTTTGGTAGACACAGTACAAAAATGGGTTGAGGGGGTCTTTAAGGTTTGTCAGAAGAGCTTAAAAGGGTTTGGCTCTAAGCCACAGAAATAATACGAGGTATTTTACAGTCGATTTGCTTGACTGCAGGCCTTTCTACCAGTTAATAATTATTTTTAAGTTCTTGCCTTAATAGTTAAATTCATAAATATTTGCTCGACACAATTTAAATTATTTGTTGTATTATGTGTACCGAACGGAAAATATTTGCCAGGTCACGTTTTATTGTTAATTTCATAAAAAAGAAAAATGTATATTGCAATGTGATATCGAATTTAACGACTCTGCACGATAATGCAGACACTCTCCCGTTTTGCAGTTCCCATGAGTCCTGCAGCGGTATTATAGTCCTGTTCTCGACTATGATGGGGACAAACAAACACAAAGAGATGGGCTTTAAATATTTGGCTGGAAGGCACATATTTTGTTATAGGCCGATACGGACCTCTTTGAGCACCCCCCAACCCCCACCCCTCACACCTCACCCCTTGTACCATTTTTCCCTTTTGGCCCCATGGCAACACAATTTTTTTCTTCTTTTGGTTGGTTGGCTGGTTGGTGTCCTCTGTCGTTCTAGGGCTTGTTGAATATTTAAGCGGTTTTAAAACATTTGTTACTCTCCCCATACTCTACCTCTTCCTGCTCTTACGTTTTTTCTTTTTTTTTTACGTTTGCTAGTCTGTGGTAGAGTCTGTGGCCTCGGTTTTATTGTTTTGGTTATCAACGCTCAGCGCTTTTAAAAAATTCAATTGCGGTCGGAAGTCGTCGCACTCCCATAAACTGTGGACCCCCTCTTTTTGGGGTGGCTCCCCCACTCCCCTCTCTTCAGCAACAATTTACATTTAAATGGCGATAAAAATGTGATACAAATTTGGAATTCTAGACTAGCGTGTTGACTGTATTCCCCCCACGAACCCAAAAAAAAAAGAAGGAAATCGATAACTGAAACCGACACCGAAACTGGACTGTGGACTGTGGACTATGGACTATGGACTGTGGCCTGTGGACTGGACCGATTTAATGACGTGTCCCATACATGTGCCCACTGTAGACAATTGTTACTGTGTACCAGTCTCACTCTTACAATTTGCGCAAAATGCAAATTTAAATTCTTTTCAATTGTTATTGTTGTTGTTCCATTTGCACTTTGGCACACAACGCTCGACGCCTTGGCCAAACACACACACCCAAACTCACACAAACACACACACACACACACACACATAGCATGGCAAATAACATACGTTAGCTCTCTTTTCTCTTATGGGAATTTTGGTTGTCATTCTTCTTGGCTTTAGTCTGTCTTCTGTGGTTGGTTTGGCTTTTATTTCTATTGCCATACGATTTTTAAATATTTCATGTGTTTCCTTTTAAGCGAAAAACGCTAAATTTAAAATAATGGCAATAACACTTTAAAAAATTTTTACCCTTGAAGCAGCAAATTATAATTCACGTCCTGAGCTTACTAATACTATAGGAAAATATATGTTCAATAGATGCAAAACTAAGTAAATGTGGCAACTAGGAAAATCCTTGGCCTTTTTGCACACATTTTGGCAATTTCCGATGTGACAAAATCAGATAATTTAAGACACCGTCAATCTTTATCACTGCCATTGCAGTTGGTTGGCCCAAGAGCCTAAGAGCCAAAAGGGGGCGCATAGTGCGGAAGGCGTGGCAAGGGCCATATTTTCACATGACTCGTGCCAGACCCGATAAGCAAGTGCAAATCAGTTGCCAAGGCGGAAAAATACCAAAAATATTTCCTACATTTGATTTTCTGCTGCATTTAGCTGGCGCTTTTAGATTTCTATTTACAATTTTCTATTTTTCTTTTTTTCCCCACATTTTATTTTCGAGTTTTATTTGGCGATTAACAAGTTGCTGCGGCCACAATTGGCAAGCGGTTGCATTGACTGCAACATTTCTTGGCAAATGTGTTATCGGCGCACAAAGTGCCTCCAGTTTTCAGGTTCCAGTTGACTGCAAATAAAACCATCGACTCTATGCGGCAAGCATAGAATTTAATTAATTGAAAATTGCGAAAAGAGCATCGAAAGTTGGTTTGATTTATGCGAAACCATCGATGATACTTTTCTGTACAAGACTGATTATTTTACAGATATTTCAATTATGCTTAGTTACAATTCTATAAATTGTAGAAAGCTTATTTCATATTTCCCAACGGGCTTTAGTTTCTAATGTAATTGATGTAATTTCCATGTATGCATTTGAACTAAGTAAAAAAGTAGAGACGTTTTTTACAACTTTTTCGGCATGTTAAGGAACTTGTAGATTATTAATCATTAATTTAGTTTTATGACTCCAAATTATATAAATAAATTATGTATACATAAAGGCAAATTCTTGCTCTAAAAATTCTTGTTTAATTATATTTTATTACACTAGTTGAATATAACAAACAAATGTTTGAAATTTGTATCAAAGAAGTCGAGCGAGCCGACTGTAAAAGACCCCGCACTCATTTTAGTGCGCGTTTTTCCATACAAATCACCAATTTTTGATCGATTAGTCCTATGGGAGCTATAGGCTACAGATGTCCGATCCAGGTCAAACTTGGTGAGGACCGTTGTAATGGTACCATATATATAATGTGTGAGATTAGTCTTTCTAGCTCCATTCGTTTTCAAGTTATGAACGGACAGTCGTCTCGTCTGTTGATGCTGGTCAAGAATATATGTATATACTTTATGGGGTCGGCCACGCCTTCTTCTGCCTGTTACGTACATTTCGCTTCTGATAAAGTTGGTCTACCCACTACTCTTTTTTAGAGTACGGGGTTTAACAAGTTTAAATATATATAAGTTCTCTTTTTATATTAATTAATAAAATTGGCTCTTATATATGAGTAAGTCTTACCATTTCTCTAGAGAAACTATTAAGTTAACTGAGTTTGATAATGTTTTATGCTATAAACTTTAATGAGAAATTGAAATTATTCATCTTTGAGTAGATTAAACAATTTAAATCCCACTGGGACCCAAACAAGTTAACTTCTGTGACTTCTGATCTTAACAGTCTTAACAGTTACAATTTTGCGGCTTGTGGGATTTATTATGAGCTTTATGTATGTTTAGGAGAATCGGAGATGGATAAAGACTATATGACACATATCAGCACACAAGTTTCATACCATTTCATACTAGACACTGAGGCAACTAAAAGCCACATAAAATTATAGCCATAATGCAAACGAGTTAACTGTCAGTGTCAGGCATTGGCAAAGAGGCCTGTAGTTACTTATGTTACAGTTATTGTTGCTACCTTAACTGCGGTTGCAGTCCTTTGGAGGGATTGCTGTTAACCAGCTAACTAGACACTGTATGTGGGCTGCACATGAGCAACTCCAGACCGATGCTGTGGCACAGCAGTGCATGAACGTGCCACAGCCTCCCTTACTGCCTTACCCACTTACTCCCTTACCCCTTTCCTCTAGTCCCCTCTTACCACTGTTCAAATTTGAGGCAGCTGCAATTTTGAATGCCAGCCGCCAGAATCAGTGCAACAGCATCTTCGGTAGTTGCCACTATTGCAGTTGTTGTTTTTTTTGTTGCAACTCTTTGTTGTTGCAGCTTTTGTTGACATGGCTTTTGCGGCGCTGTTGCAGCCGATGTCACATGTTGTGTGCTGCACAAGTGTGTGTCCCAATATGCGGATACCACAGGCAAGTATCGCGTTCAGTATATGTAAGCTAGTGTCTGTGTGTGTGTTGTGTGTGTGTGTCAGTGTGTGTGCTCTTTTGAGGGTGTGAACGTGTAAAGCTGACAGCGTCTGTCATTTAAAATTTCGAAGCCCCTTTTTTGCATGATAATTTTTGGCATTTGGCGTCAGCTTCGCACTGGCAGCTTGTCGCTTAATTATGTGGCTCTTGAGGTGGCAAAAAGTAGTTGACACTTTGACATGACTTGCGCTAAGTTGACAAATCCGAGCTGCTGGCACAAAAAAAAGGTCAAAGTTGACATATATGTTTAACAAACTCGCAGACAAGCAATTAGTACAAAATACACTGAATTTACACTGAGAAAAAGTTAATAACAATTAGATTTAAGTTATCTTAATGCTACTTTTGGAACTGTACTTCTAGTTGTGAGTAGTAAACTCTGTGCTAATGACTTAAATCTAAAATCATGTCCAGCTTTATATTTAATGAAGCATTACTTTTAACATATTCAGGTCGTAAACTATTTTAATCACACTTCAGTTGCTTTTCAGTTGTGATCATAAAATAATCATTATTTGTGTTGACTGCTTGCAGAACTTTATTAACTACTCGTACAATCATCAGTTGCATTTTGTTTGTCAGTTTCCGCTTTTGCAATCTACGACAAGACTTCTTACCCAACAAACTGACAATGGAATGGAGTAGAACGTTGATGCCAAGGACAACGGTTCACAGGCAGTTTCTGTGCCAAAGAGTGTAATGGAATAAAATATTAATAATCAAGCAGAACTTTTTGCAAAGTGACTATCATCGAGCTAGAAGCGGCCGGACACAGTTTTGGGGTTGGGAATGGGAAAGAGACTGAGATTGGGATGCTTTCCAGGCATCACCATCAGCATCAGCATCAGCATCTATAATTTCTTGTGCTCAAACAAACTTGGTCACAACTGTACTGAACTGAACTCAGCTGAACTAAACTGAACTGAACTGAACTGAACTAAACTGGACTGGAGTTGAGTTGACAGCTTGGCGGACTTTGTAATCTGTTTTTCTTGCCCCCCGTGCGTTTTACAATTTGTTAATTACTAGAAAATGAACTCTACTTTCCTGACCCAACCCCCTTCAGCTTGAGCTTGAGCAAACAACAAGCATGGAAGGACACTATCAACACTCCATGTTTATGACCAAGTCCAGTTTCAGCTACAGTTTCAATTTCAGTTGAAGTTGAAGTTGCAGCTGCAAACTCAGCGGCTGGTGGCAATGTTTTCATCGCTGCAGCTGCAATTGCAGCCAACTTCACATCATGCTACGCATCCGCATCCGCATTCACATCCGCATCTGCATCATCATCAGTTTGCTTGTCATCATTGTTGCCGTTTCGTTACATTCCATCAGTGGGCTATTCCTGCTCCTCCACTCGCTGTTGTCTTACTCTTACCCTCTGCTCGCTAATGCGGTTTGCTTTCACAATTTTTGTAGCATGCTTCGTTATTTCTTGTTTTGTTTGGAATTCTGTCGCTTTTTTATGCAATCTGCTACGTTCCATCCATCCGCCCTGTTACAGCAGAGCGAAGCAGAGCAAACAATGTCACTACGCGGCCTGGTTGCCAAACCCAAACAAGCCTGAGACCGCGACAATGACAACGACCACGACCACGACTAGGACCATGACCACGACGTGCTTGCTAACACTGGCAAAAAAATGTCTAAGGCACAGATCGAAAAAAATTAAGCTGAAAACATATACGTCCCTATATCATAGAAGTAGAGTTTTTTTTATAGGAGTAGCATAAATTTGAGTAGTCTTAGAAGGATTTGAATCTAGTAAACTTGATTCTTAGGAGTTTTATATAAAATTTGTACTCCTAATCAATTTTTGAACTAAGTTTTCAAAAGAGTTGCATAAATTTTAAGTTTATTTTATACAATAATTAAGCCTTAAAAGCTGCTATACATTTACTAGAGTTTAATATATTGTTCAATGCTTGGAAGCTTTCAAGATTTCTACAGATCAATTCTTTTAATAGTGTTTTTTCTTAACTAACAAGCTAAACAAATACTAACTCCTTTTAAACACATAGCGTGAATCCTTGACTTCAGCCTTTTGAGTGCTTAGATTAAAATTTCTAGATTTAAGACTATTTTCATGCAAAAGTTTGTAATTTTAGATATTTATTTGAAGCACAAATATATTTTTCAGCAGAGCTGCTTCATTTTATCAGTGTATGTACATGTCCACGTCTGCGTCGCAATTTTTCATTCTCAGTCCAGGCCAGGCCAGGCCAGTTCGAGCCAGGCGAAAACAGAGAGCAGGCAAGACACAGTCGAGCCATTGGGCCAGCTCATTCATTACTAGTGCTTTGCTTTGCTTACAATGTCTGCGTGGCCCTGTCCTTGCACCCAGTCCACGTTCATGTCCTCGTCTCATTCCCGTTCCCGTTCCTTTTCCCGTTCCTGTTCCTGCTCCTGTTTCTGTAGATGTTCCTCTTTCTGGGCATGGCCAGAATGCCTGCAATCGTTGACTGTACATCATCCATGCACACACTTTGCCTCCGTCCGTCAGTTTGTCCGTTTGTTCCTCCGTTCGCATGTCCGTCAGTTGGTCTGGTTGTCCATCCTTCCTTCCGTTTCATTGCCAGTCGCAGCCGCAGCCCAGTATCCTTCCGCATGATGACACTGTTTTTGGCGGACGCCGCATCCTGACGCTGCCAACGTTGGCCGCGCTGTTGGCCTCATTTAACTTGTAATTACGCTTGAGCAAAAATCAAAGTGGCTCAAGTTGCCAGCCATCCACCCACCACCCTTCCACCCTTCACCCATCCAACCAGTCAGCTATCCAGCTTGGTCATTGCTGTTGTCCTGCCGCTGGTTGTGGTCCTGGTTTTGATTCTGTTGCTGGTGTGGTTCTAGGCGTGGGCGTGGCAGAAATCCCTCTTGGCAGCCATGACATCCACAGCTATTGCCATGCGACCCACAAGTTTTGTTGTTGTTGGTGTTGTTGTTTTTTTTCGGTTTTCTTTTGGCCGCCAATTTGAGCAGCATAAAATATTTAAAGTCTCGCTTGCCGCTGATTATAAGCGCCTACCCTTTTGCCCCCCTTTTAACCCCCTTCCACTTCAACACTGTGGCATTCCCCAAGCGTCATTGCTTCAGCTTTGGGGACACGTCTTAGCCATCTTCCCCTGCCTTATCGTGTTGGTGCGTAACTTTAGCTTTAGTTACATTTTTGCCAAATTTTGTGGCAACTCGCATACTTAACCCTTTTCTTTTTTCAGTCTTTCAGTTTTTGGTTTCTTACTGATTTCCTGAGTGACTTCTACGCACTTCCGTTTGGGTTCCAGTTGCCATTTAACTATGTGTTTAAAACGATGTGCCGAATAGCCGCCTTGGCTTTTAGTACATAATTTATAGCTAAAAACCTGTGCATAAACTGCTTAAATTATATGATTTCAGGCCTCAGGTCCTTTTTGATAAAAGCAACCTTGTCCTAGGCATTCAACGACAAAAAAGAAGTGTACATTAGAAAATGTGCTGCTTACATAAAGCAAAAATTAGTACAGCAATCGAAAAGGAAGGAGTGTTTCCATTGTAGATAAAATAGAAAATTTATGGTAAAATACTACAAACTTTAAAGTTTGAAATGTTTGCGTTTAAGGCTGCACTTTTTGTAAAATTTAACTTTGAGAATGCAAAGAATTAAACTCTTTCTCAACTTGATTTGATGAGCAAATATAGTTCAAGTCTCTGATAATCAGAAACGCATGTGTTTGTGTACTTGTATACATACACACACACACACATAAACACCCATACATGAAACGCTTAATCCATTGAAATCTGCTCATTTAGGAGACGGCGACCACTTCAGCCGCAATATCAACACATTTGGGTTTTAGCCATAATGAAGTTGCTAACTTCACAAATGCGGTAGCAACGAGTATAGCAACGACAACAGCAATGGCAACGACAACAACAAAGGCAGCTAAGACCAAAACATAATCAAAACCGAATTATGTACTTTAAATGCGTCCTTTTGGTCGGTCCTTATCGTCCTTTTGTCGACAACGTTGTCTGAAGAGCATTCAAACTATCATTTTCCTACTTAGCCAAATGTGTGTCGCCAGTCGCCAAGAGTCTGTCAGACACACACACACACACAAGTACACACACTCACACGCACACTTACACACACTCACACAGAGATAGCATACCCCATACTCATGCAAAGAGTAATTAGAAAAGAAA
Organism: Drosophila cardini; assembly: GCA_018903735.1. Classification (NCBI taxonomy): domain Eukaryota; kingdom Metazoa; phylum Arthropoda; class Insecta; order Diptera; family Drosophilidae; genus Drosophila; species Drosophila cardini. The sequence goes on from JAEIGM010000020.1 coordinate 61,749, forward strand.
AAGAGTTGCTTGCAAAGAAAAGCAATTAGTGTCTCTCTCAATTTTCTAACGCTACACAAACAAACATGCATATGGCTCTTTGTCTCCAAAGCAGGACTTTGCTACAGGACTTCCTTATCCTACACTGAAACAAATATAAAATAGTTTAAAGTAAAATATACTAAGATAAAAACTGACTTGAAGGTTAACCTTCTTGAATTTGATATGTCCTGTTCTTTTTCGAAGCTTTTATTAAATATTTATATAGTTTATCTAAGACACAATGCCTTTTTCTCCAGTGTAACAGTGATTAAGAGCATTTGCGCGTCGCACAAAAGCTGAGTTTGGATAGAGTATGGCAGTTGCTAGGCAACGGAAGTTTCATCTTCAGTTTATTGGTGGCGCCACAACGGGGAGAAGCAGGCAAGAAAGTGGGAGGGAATTACTCGTACCACGCGGCGTATGAGTGTTGAGTGTGGTAAGCAATTCAGAGACCGTTTCGACTATCCATTAATGCCCTTTCGATAGCTGTTTTGTGATGCAAACGAAAACAATTAACACCAAATGATAAAATGAGCTCTGGTCAGAGTTTTTGGTTTAGGGCTTGGGAGACACCCCGGACAGATATGTAGATATATATATATATGTATATATATAGACGGCAAAAGAAGGATGAAAGGATGAGAGGCAAACCAGACAAACTACACAAAAAAGTTGAGAAGTGTTGAAGGCAAGCAAAGTTTTTTCATCAACGAAAACATTTTCAGAGCGATGGCGAGTAGTTTGCTGGTCAAGCAGCGACGACGAGCCACAAGTTTGATAGACGGAGGCGGAAGTGTGCAGATAAACTTTGGGTAGACCCATGAAAAAGGACTGACTGACTCTGTATATATGTAGAGTTGATGTGATATCGAGATGGGGGTGAATATAGGTAAACAGCGTGGCAGAGCAACAAAGTAAATATCAAGTTAGCGCCTGCGGCATTTACTTGCCTTTCGAGTGCTTCAAGAGCGGACACGAAAACTAAAAGCGGAAACGGAAGTTTACCAACGTGCAGCAGCCCTTATTGTGCGTGCGTGCGTGCCTTTGTATGTGTGTGGGTGTGTGTGGTGTGTGCATTGCCTGATATATGTCTGGCATCTCCTACATCTGAGTATCTTATTTGAGTTTGCATCTGTGTTTGTGCTTGATTGCTGTTATCAATCCAAAAGTCCGAGTCACATTCAAACAAATCGCATTTCGTTGCCAAAACAAACAAGTTCTGTTATTTACTTCCGATGCAAAAACCTTTTATTATTATAACATTCCCAATTGACTTTTCTACGAGAATTCTTGAAGGCAACTTACAACATTTTCTTGCCGCAACTACTGTTATTGTCAACAAGAATTTTTCATTCATGTTTATACCGCTCATGTCACTCTTATATTCCGTACTTTACTGACTTGCTACGGAATATATATATAGGTATATATATTTTGAAGAATTTGTCTAATTGAAAAAAGAGAAAGAAAAAAACGTGAAACTATTCTGAAAGTTAGTGTGACATTTATTGCCGTGGGCCAAGCATTTTACTTTTTACTGTCATTGTGCGCGAAGACTTCGTTTTAGCAAAATTAAAGAAGTTTTGCTTTTCAATTTGCCTACGGCTCAGCTGCTTGTTGTAGGCATGGCAGCGAAATTGCAAGAAAAAGGAAAAAACAAACTGAAAATGTAGGTATTGGTCAGGAAAGCAGAATACATTGCCTCGTTCTACTCAAAGGAATACTGAAAACTGCTTGACACCTAACAAAGAAAAACTACAGACTTGAATATAAGCAAAGAGTATTAACTGAGACAGTTGGATTGATGCGTCATTATTCATATCACTGTAAATATAAATTTTTAATATTGTTAGATAGATGCAGAAGATTTAAACTTTAGTGTTCTTTAAATTCTGGGTTTAATTCACCTATTCTTACTTTATTCCAAAGAATGAGAGCTTGACTAACTAAAGAGCTCCAACGAATATCATATTTCTTTCTAAATTTTAGTTTTCATTTGCATTTGCATTTTAAGACTAATTTTAGTATGTATTCCAAGCGTAATTCGCTTTTAAAATGAAAATAATATTACTGAAGCTCTCGCAGAATTGCATCTGGCAATGGCTATTAAAATGTGGGCGTTGTTTAAAATTTTTCTCGTTTCTTAGCCTCTTCAGCATAACCTGATAAAACAAAACAAGCAAAATTCTCCATTTTCCTCTATGTTCGCTGCGCCTCTAAGTATGCAACAATAACAATATTTAAAGGTATCTGCCAATTTATTTTAATGGCCGCAATTAAAGTTAATTACTCGCGTAGACAAAACGTGCAAAGCGACACGGCAAAGACGCTGAGAATGGCGACAGCTTCAACTACGGTTAGGACTACGACTACGGCTACAGCTGGGTGCCGGATGGGGCTCTGAGTGGGTCTCAGTTCCTGGTGTTGCTGCTGCTACTGCTGGATGGTGCCTGATGTTGGCAGCGCCCAATTAGGCATAATACGCTTGACTTGGCTGGCTGTCCTGCACGGTGGTGTGACTACAACTTTGCTCGTGTTTAATTTTCCTAATGATATTATTGCAATTGACCCTATTAGAATTTGACTGTCGCAAATGAGTCAAAATGAATATTTAGTTTGGATCGCTCTAACAGTCTTACTGGTTGTTTCAAAAAAAGTACAGTAAAATAAATTTAAACGCTTGTGTAATTGGCTGAAATGTGATATGATGATACGGTTAGGCGATCTATTAATTCAAACGCCTAAGCCTTAAAGTCAGTCTCAGTTGGCTTAGCTTGCTGGCAGTTAATTGCCATCGCACTTAAAGGACAAAGTCTCCAAGAAATTCATGGCCCAGACGACTTAAACGACAAGTATATGCTCTCGGATATAGAAAATAGAAAATGTTCAAATGGTAAAACGGAAAATGGAAAATGGAAAATGGGTATGCTCCATCATTTGCTTTGACGTTGTCACCGCACTGCAAAAAGGAAAATGTGCCTTGGCACATTTTAGAAAGTGTTTACTCCACTAGCAAATGCCTTAAATGAAAATTGTTTTCTTGCTGCTTTTTCCTTACACTGTCGACTGTCGACTGTCGCTGTCGACTATCTACTGTCGACTGTCTACTGTTCTCCTACCGTCTGTCTTGGCCATCAGCAATATAATTTGGCTTTGCCACAGTCAGCGACAAACACTTGAGCACAATAGTTGCAAGTGCTGTCTGAGACTGCAACCACAACAATAATGACTTTATATAGCAACAAAAAATGGTTATCCTGCCGGACTGTCTTCAGTTCCAAATCAAGCTAAGCTGGCCAGAGTTGACAAAACTCATTAAAATACTCATAAAATCCGAAAAAAGAAATGGGAATACTCTGGTTGCCTGTCATGAATTTAATAAGTCTTAAGTTATTTATACAGAAAATGAAAAGGATTTAATTAAAAGCACTTTGAAATCGATTTTGTAATAAAACTAGAATTAATCTAGCTTCAAACTTGTTGTTACAAATTTTATGACATTCCCAAGGTTTTTCGAATAATAGTTAAACTATTTAAAAGTCGTATATTCAGTCACAATAATATTTGCGAGTCTTTCTTATCTGTTCATCTCTGACATTGTGTCGTTTTCTTTTGTGGCAACTAAGCAGAAAATCTGTTGCCAAAAATTTGTCAGCAACGGAAATGGAAATGACCGGTCTGAGCCATGTTAGCACTTGAAGGGGGGACAAGGGGAAAGTGGAGCAAATCTTTAGTTTAAATGGAGTTCCATGAAGTCTTTTAAGTAAGATGACAAAACAATTCCAATCAAATATGAGTTCTCTACTCTAATGGTTAAAGTATGCTCCATTGCGGCACACCGTCATATATAGTATATAGATGTAATGGCCAAGAAAAATCATTTCATTTGGCCACTGTAAACAATATCTTGGGGTTGCCATCGCTTGATTACGAGACAAAAATACTTAAAGAACTGAAGTCATCGTCTAAGTGAGTTCAGCACTGCAAGGACTGAAATAAACTACTTTTGTCCAGCTTGCAATAATTTAATAAACATTGAAATGCAGTCAAACGTACGTTGACATAAACTAGTCTAAGACAAATCTAAATTTATGGCTTGGAATCTATATTGAATTATAATTTTATTCTCTAGTCTAATTAGCTTAAATGCCGAATGTCAATTTCAAGTTTCATTTTGTATTTTATTTTCGCTAACAAAAAAATAAACATGACTCAATAAAAATACTACAAAGAATATGCACAGTAAGCGGCAAATGGTTAGCCATTGCGTGGGTGTGGCAAGAGGGCGGGTGTCTGTATAATGGAATGCATTTGCGGCATTGGTCTGATCCCGGCAATGGAAAAGGCATTTTTGCAATGTGGCAAATAATATAAATAAACTGCAATTGCAAAGCAAAGAGGTTTTAGTTAGCAGGCGAACAAGAGACAGTTACCAGAGAATGGCCAAAAATATAATTCCAAAATAGGATATGCCATGAAGAAGTAGGAGTGGAAGGCAGGGTTGAAATCTGGACCAGGGCGTCGTAAGCGAAACGATGACTTACATAAACATTGGGAGAAGAGCAAGCAAACAGCAGCGTGGAGTAAACAGAAATGACACAAGCCATAAAAATCTAAACATTCGAAGAGATACAGTGAGACAGAGAATGAAATAGTTAGGGGAAAGGGGGGCAAAGGAGTTCAAAGGGGTTAGTAGGCGAGTGAGAGAAAGGGAGTAGGGAGGGAAGGGGAGGCATGGTGCAACTTAAACGAGCATCCGAAAGGATTTTGTGTACAATTTCCGTTTTATGACTCTCCAGAGTGGTAATAAATCTCACACAAAACTATTTCCGTTGCATTGGAGCTGCTTAGCTCTCACGCCGGCACCACCAATCCCCTCCCAAACCCCCTCCTCCTCCTCCTCCTTCTCTTTCCTTTACAGCTCCAAAGCAGCCAAAAAAGCAGCTCACTCACATGCAACGATTCAGACTGAGATCCAGACCCTCGGGCAAGACTCAGTGCTGCACATTATCTTGTGCGCAAATCCAAAATCCAAATCCATTCAGTATAAATGATGCTTCGTCCCCAGTTTTCAGACCATACGGCAGACCGACAAAACGACAGACTGACGGACTGACGGACTGACAGACTGACGAATAGAATAAGAGTCCGCCGTCTGGCTGCGGTTTTCTAGTCATGCCCCCGTCGCGCTCTTAGGTCATTGTCGGCCATTGCTGCTTATGATTTCGTCTGTGCCGCCATTTTGTTGGCTCGTTGCACGTACTTCACGGCTTTGTTGCACTTTTCTTTTTCGACTATTTCCGTTAGTTGTCTTTGAGCTGAGTGCGCTTTTAGTGTGGCATCCGCTCGCAAATACACACACGCACACACACACACATGCTTCACATATATGTACTACAAATACATAGCATAGCAATTGTTGACAAATCAGCAAATGGGCTAGAGGGGTGTAACGATTTTATAGCTGAAAAATATGAAGTATCCGTAATTGCAATAAATTTCATGACAACCAACGGAACGAAACACTGAAAAGCCAAAAATGATTTGCAAGTCAATTTGTCAAATACCAAAAAAAAAAGAAGAAGGAAAACACTTAAATGGTTTTCCTTCTTTTTTTCCACACAAAGGATCGACCTCAATATGATGGGGACAATATTCTGTGCCTTAGCTTATGTTCATCATTAGCACAAAAGTCACGATTTGACTTTATAGAAAGCACTTGAATTTAATGTGCGTGGATTTTTCCTCCCACAATTTTGCATAATTTTGCATAATCCTTTTGTGTAGCTGGACGCTTTGTGATGGCTCCTGTTCTGCTGTCGTTTTGGTTTTTGCTGCTGCACCATGAGGCGTATACGTAACTTGTAATTTCATTGCATTTGCATGTTTTATATACGTTCGTTCGTTCGTTCGTTTGTTTTTTTATTTCTTCCCTAACATTCCAACACTGTATCTTGGCTCTTTCTTCTTTCTGTTATGGTATCTAGAATGTATGTTGTTCTAGTTTTGCCAGCTTCAGCTGCAGATCCAGCTTCAAAGTTTTATTGACAGTAAACGTGGCCAATGTGAAACTAAAAGTTTTCCAGCGCTTTGGGGATTTGTCTCGAACTACACATGGACATGGACTTTTGCTTTGATTCATAAAACAAAAACGCAAACGTTTCGAAATTGAAACAACATTTTCATGTACAAGTGTTTAAAACTGAACTTTTACACGTGTCCAGCATTTGAGTTACCTTCATTCCAACTATTAGGTATACCTGTGTGTGTTTCTAGCTAAGCTGCCTTGGCATATTAAACTTAACCAATAACAAAATAGATATACATTGTTTGAAAAGTATCAAAATACTTATGTGCATTCGGTATTTGCTGTTTTATAGGTTTAAAATAACTTTCCCAACGAATATGTGTTTTAAACTTTACAACATGTGTGTGCATTGTTCATTTGTGAGCTTGTAAGGTAAAGTTAAATTTTCAATATATATATATAAATTATTTACCCCGTTTTGTCTCACATTGGGGCATGCCGAACTAATATTTGTTGGACATTTAATAATAATAAAATTTAATTTATTATTCATGATTTATGTTATATTTTTTCTTTTTTATATATTATTAAATGTAATTATAAAATTTTAAATTAATTGATGCATTTTAAATTTTTAAATTTACTCAATCTATTTTAGCCCTAATTTAAATTTTCTTACTCTTTATAAATCATTAGGAATGCCCTGATTGTTAGCAGCTAATAAATGCTTGGATTGCTGGGATACGGATTTACTCAACTATTTTTAGACCCCGTACTCTAAAAAGAGTAGAGGGGTCTATTAGGTTTGTCTGATGCGAAATGTGCGTAACAGGCAGAAGGAGGCGTGGCCGACCCCATAAAGTATATATATTCTTGATCAGCATCAACAGCCGAGTCGATATAGCGATGTCCGTCTGTCCGTCTGTCCGTCCGTCCGTATGAACACCTGGATCTTTTAAACTACAAAAGCTAGAGCCACCAAATTTAGAACGAAAGTCCGTTTGCTTCGCGAGCAGATCAAGTTTATTTCAAATCTTTGCCACGCCACTTACCGCCCCCGCAAATTGTAAAATACTATGGTCACCTCGGAAAAATTGATGTTTTAAGCGAATATCTCAGTAACTATAGAACTTAGGAATACCATTTTTGGTATGGAGGTTGCTAGAGACAGCATAAATGCATTGTCATTAAAATTTTTGGACTGTCACGCCCCGTTTTCCCACAAGAATGAAATAATTTTCAAACTTTAATGCCATTTTAAAGGCATTTGCACTTATCGTACGGTATTGTAATTTCAAATTCGTTTGGAGACAAAGTATCACAAACTATCCTGAAAGTTGCATACAAATCAGACAATAAACAAAAGAGCTAGACACGTAACAAAGTTAACAATTGCACGCAATGTCAATGCATGTGTGCAAGCGAGACAGAAGCATATAAACATGTGAGCGAAAGTTTACGCTGCTTGTGTAGCGACAGCGCTGCTCGCGGACGGTGCAGGCACATGTATGCATACGATACGATTTATCATATATCGATATACAATACGATAATAATTAAATTTGCGATATGATATCGAATGCGACATAGCGATATATCGTATTTGATTTTAGTTGTTGATAATATCGATATTTGATTTGATGTGATATTTTAATTAATATCGATGTCGGCATTTTCTTGCCGATTTGCATCCCTATTACAAACTGATGGTTTTGTTTCAAAGTGTTTTATTCCAAATACTATGAGTACGGGGTCTTTTACAGTCGGCTAGCTCGACTGTAGCCTTTCTTACTTGTTTTGTTTGCTGTATTTTGGCTTAGGAATGCCACTAACGAGTTCAGTTTCAGTCTGTTCAGCTGCCAAAATATCAAACATCTAATTAAGGCAGGCAACTACTGACAACAGTACTCAATGTTGTAGCCGCACAAAAAGATAGAGCTCTGACTGGTTTGGATATGGATATGGTTGCGGTATATCCTCTCGGCTTACATATCTCTCCCTCTACACTTTGCTGTCTTATGTTTCGGGAGAAAGGGCAACCCACATAGGGAGTTCATTAGGCACAGCTGCGTCAGTTGAAAAATACACTTTTTAGCTAACGTTTTTCGTTTCGGTTCGGTGGGGCGACGTAGCTGCTACTGCCGCTGCTGCTGGTTACGCTGCGTATGCGTAATTTATGCGGTACACAGAAACACACATACACACACATAGACAACTAACAGCCGAGAGCAAACATTCCACTGGGATCCACCACACGCCCAGACACTGCCAAGGTGTTTGCACAACTGCTAAACGAAATACTAATGCGGTAAACTCTATGAAAAAACCGTTTTAATTAGCACGAAAATCATTGTAACTCGTTAGGTTTCGCTGTAGCCCTGCTGCTGTCTCCCTTACTCAGCTCTACTCTATCCCCTCTCCCACTTCCACTTACTGTTCATTGAGCTGACAGTTACGTGAGCTCGATTCTTGGCCTCTGAGAATCCTGCACATGTGCTCGTTGCGACAACTACACGAGCCGCACAAAAAGCAGTCACCTGCGTTGCGAAGATATGTTCGACTGTCCGGGATGGAAGATGGAGTTCGGTAGACACATGAGAATCTAGCTTTGGGCTTTTTTCGTGCCGTCAAAATGTTTGCATGTCCTGCAAGCACTGATGAAGAGATAATATTGTGATCACGTTCGCCCGAAATGCAAATACAACAACGAACAGGAGTATGAGAGTATGAGAAGAACGGCAGGTTCGTAGTGTTGTGTGTGGATCAAACTATAATGTGAGTTGCGCTAATGAAACGTTCATTAATCATATACCGCCTGACAGCAGCAAATTGCTCATACGCACTGTTGCTCGCCGAAGAACTAAAGAGTCTTGCGGCAGATTGTGAGCAGTTGTGAAACGCGAACTTTATTGCATATACACTGTAACAAATTGGGAATGTGTTATGAAATTGGCAAACTTTGTCGATGTAAAATGCTAAACTTGATATTTAAAACTACAAGTTCTAAGCTATCAAATGTTTAGAATAGAGAGATCAGAGTTAATATTTAAAACGTTGGAGTTTTGTTTCAGTGTACATACAAATGAACTCGCTCTCTTTCGCCGACAGCTGACAATGGCAGGTGCTAACTGCTAACACTGCTGACCCGGAATTGTCAAATGGGGGATCAGGAAGGTAAAGGAAACTCGTTGCACTCTCTGGCTACCGAAACGAACTCGCACTGTAACTTGTACTCAAACTCATACTCATACTCGTACTCGTAGTCGTGTATTAGTATTCGTTCTTGTTCTCGTAGATGTGTATGTTAGTTAATTAATATTCCCGTTGCCGCACGTTTCATGTTTGCATTAATTTGGCAGGTAACTTGTCAACGTTCTTGTTGTAGTTGCTGTAGTTGTTGTCTGTTGTTCTGATGAGAATACTGCCACAGTCAGCCAACATATCTAACGAGCGGCACACACACACACACACACACATATTTGTACACACACACACACAGAGACTGGCATGACCCTTAGCCATGTGGTGTACATGTAGTTAGCTGTATGTTCTTTGCTTGTAATTAGCAAAGATCGAAGTGATTTAATTACTTGAGCAAACTTTTAACATTGTCTTTTCGGCATACTAAAACTTTGCTGTTTATAAACCTATGCCTACTACAAGTGTGAGACTTTCAGATATTACTTGTGTATGTGTGTACTTATGTCTATCCTTATCCAACTGCCAAGGATGTTATTCCAATGTTTGTTTTGCAAACCAACAAAAGCTCAATTCGATGGCTTATCAACAGTTGCCGGCGCTGTTATCATTGATGCGAAATGAATGTAATTAGAGTTTGCCAATTGCTGCTCTTCTAATAAGCTACTAATTAGCGGGGTATTAACCGTGTTCAGTCTAAAGAAGGCAATCATATATAGCTTTGGCTGCGACACAGAGTGAATGGGATGCCAGAGGCAGTGGCAGAGGCAGAGGCAGAGGCAAAGGCAGTGGCAAAGGCAGTGACAGAGGCAGAGGCGTCGATGATATCATTTCACAGTGTCAGCCTAATCACCACAAAAAAACTCAAGCTAATCAGGCTCATTTGTTTGCCTATGTGTGGTGTGGTGTGTGTGTGTGTATGTGTGTGTGCGGTGGGTGGTGTTTGACTTTTTGGCAAACACGAGTTTTATTAAAGGCGACAACAAAAAACGATTGCGCATACGCCATGTTTACATATATATATTTATATATTATGATTCTATCTCTCTCATTCTTTAGCTTATCACAATTAAACTACTCTATATCTATCTCGCTTTTGGTGTATAGTGTACTGCGCTTTGTGGCTGCACATATACAAGTAATCTAATTAGTTTTATGCTAATTAGTTCGCGGCTTTAATTTAATAAATTATTATAGCGCATTATTTTGGGAAAACTACACAGTGAACTAGGGAATTAACACAACAGAAACAGACAAAACAAGAACAATGGCAATAATGGTATTTAACTGGATGACATGCAAAGAAAAACGAAATTGTTTAAACACTTTCAAGCTTTATTAAAAATTCCAAATTTTGAATAAATCAAATTTAACAATTTTATAATGATTTTCGAATTTTACAAAATTTAGGGGACACCGGAGTTCAGAAGACAATTGTGAAGTAAATTCAAACACTTTGATTTAAGTTATTATTGCCAAATAGATAGAATTGATTTTGAAAGTTGGCACTAATTGGCATTTTGGCCCGAACTGATGCAATCTATCAACAGGCATATCGATAGGTATTTAGAGATTATATGCACGACGCATAACCAGATCGAAATAGGCGTCATTATCAATTGAAGCACTGATAGTTGCATAGTAATTGAGAAAATCATCTTTGGTGACTTCTCCGTCTGGATTGGGAGCACCAGCTTCAAAATTTTTCAGAAAACTCCTTAAAATGTCCGATTCGGTCAGTTCGCCACTTCGATACTTGGGATTATTGGCCACATTATAGACATTCTTCAAATCGGTTATTGTTATAAGACCATCACCATTTTTGTCCAATTTACTGAAGGCCTTTGTGGTACTATCCAAACGAGAGGCACTCATGGGAGGCTTAAAATATTGGAATAGTTTGAGGATTATATAATTAATATTTGAAATAATTTACCCGAAGCTTGACAAGAAATTCGGTCATATTTATGTTGCCACTGTTATCTGTATCGAAGCTATAAACAAAGATATATTTAAAAATGTTTTAGTTACTTTAAGGATAACAAAATACCGTTGGAAAATATTCTCAACATCCGTATCGTTAATATCCAGTCCCATTTGAATAATCCCGTTTTTGAACTCTTCCAGATTAAGAGCCTGACTGCCATCATTGTCCATCACGCGGAATGCTCTGAAATTCAAAAAAATTTAAAAAATTGCAATGAAATTCAACAGCAAACGGGAAGTGTACTGAACTCTAAAATATCCTACATGTGGAATAAAATAAACTAATATTTTATTTGCAAAGGGTAGAAAAAGTATATACCCGTTATTTAGGCAAGCAAATTGAAACCATAACAAAAATATGTTTCTATTAATGGCTTCAAAAAGCAAATACCAAATAAGAATATGTTGGAGAAATAAAGACAAATGGAAAATGAGTGGGAGAGGGAGAGGGCGAGAAAGAGAAAGAGAGGAATGTAGAAAGTCGAACTGAACGCGCAATTCGGTTGGCAATAGATTGAATGCATTGCATTTTCCAGCTGGCAAACAAACAAATTGCATAAATACAAATAAAAATCCACACACAGCTGGTCAATGCGCACTCGCACACACACTCAAAAATTGTGGTACACATATGTAGTATACTCGTGTATGAATATGTTGATAGTAGTAGTGATTTTGTTCAAAATGTCTATATATTCAAAGCGGAAAATTGTTAACAAAATGTCTGGCAGTTGGACAGGACAGATGAGCTGAAATTGAAAAATAAAAACAAATTCGGATAGAATTTCGAAAAGGGGAGATTTTTGTTTTTGTTATTTTAGCCGAGACCGGTGAGCTTGTTTTGAACGCAGATGCGTTTGGGGCAGAGAGCGGCATCAGAAACTAGAGAAATCCAATTATGTTTGTTTGCATTCTGTCAGCGATTTTTCGCCACAGCTCTAGCCACCATCCACAGCTCTAGTCTCCCCCCCTTTTTAGCCTATAACCGCCCCTCTGATAACAGTAAAGTTCCTGCACCGTGCATAGTTTTTGCCGCTTGGCATACACTTGGAGGAGCTTTTCAAAATGTTAGTTCAACATGCACTCGACATATTTGCCAGTGCCTAGGCTCAAACTGAACACATAAGCATAATCGTCATAGTTATCATCATCATCTTCATCATCATCTGCATCAACATCATCAACTAGTAGTCGACATTGGCAACTATGAACAGGCTGAAGACATGAAAAAATTACTTCAGTTTTGGTAGTAGCTCTCCAGCATTGCCCAACGCTCATACACAGTTTCATCTCTTTAAAATACACTCGACAGACCAAAGTATGTGCCTGGCCAGCAACCACAATCTGTTCATCATATAACAAGTGTCTATCTCCTAATAAATATACCGTCATATGAGTGCGCGTATGTAAATCTCGTAGATCCCAAAAAAAAAAGAGGATTCTTCCATGGTTGTAGCCATGTTATGCAAACATTCAGTTGCTTTTCCAACAAGGAGTTGTTTACCTGTGCTATTTTCTACACTCACTCACCTGGCGAGTCCCAAAATGCCGGTGGCGCCGCGACTGAAGCATTGCAAACGCAATTTGTCCAATGGATCCTTATCGAGCCCATTGGCCAGCTCACGTTTTGCGAGATTCTTCAACTCGGCTTCCTTTGAGTATTCATCCGAACGATGCATCTGTCCAGGTAAGGAAGTAAGGTCAGCACATAGAAAGAAATGAAATGGATTTAAGAGTTAAACAAGTTACCATCAATTCATGTTTTACCTTGTTTATTTGCAGCAAACACAAGAGTTAAACAAAATTGTTTCTAACAAATTTGGATAATTTCTAGTTTTAAGAAAGTTTTGAGAATGGAATGTAGCAACTGAAGTGTGCATTAACAACAGAACAACAGAAATTAAAGCGACTGCTATGATTGCTTTAAGAAACTTTTTAAAAAACTGCTAACAAACTCACAAATGTATCTAAGTTTAAATGATTTTTGATTCACAAAAGTTGAATTTTTGGGAAGTTATACCGAAAAGTCTTTAAATTTGAACAGAAAACAATTAAATATATATTTTACGTTATTATAATTACTTTATTTTTTATTAGCTGTACATGAAATGTAAAGCTTTAAGCTTATATTGTTCAATTTTCAAGCGAAATTAATTTAATTTAACTTTTATTCATATTTATAAGACGTCAATTGGCCCGAGGTTGTCGAAGTTCGCTTAATACTCTGCCTAGTTACCTCGAATAATTATGTCTATTATGACAGCTATAGCCATAAGCTATTATGCTTGCGAATTGATTTCCCCTTATGCGATGAATCTTTTGCTTTAAGTACGTAGCATATATACAATATATACTTATATACTTGTATATGAAAGACAAGAGATTGGAATAAACATACAAATAGTTTTGTTTTTCTTTCTGCGATTTACATTTTCATTCCGGATATCCAAATAAGTACAATAAGATTTTAAAAGTCGATTTATTTCACGGTTCGTTGCTTCTAGTCGACACATTTTGATCTTACTTATAAGGTTATTTGTGCCTGTTATCTTAATTGCTTCTCAAAGCTTTTAACGAAAATAGTATCTGATATAATTTATGGAAATAACTCATTGCATTCGCTTGAGCGATTGGATTCAGTCTTTTATTAAAGTGACAGTTATATCTAGATTTATATATGTTTATAAATATATACTAAAGTTATTTCTGTATAAAAAGCCCACATATTATATATAATCCAAGTACACACACCTTTCAATGAGCAGGCGATTTGTTCAATGAACTGGAATGACTTAAACATCAACTAGTTCATTAGGGGTTCAGTTGTTGAGCGGTTGACCGAATAAGTGTGGCCGTTCACCTCAATGTTTCATGCATGAGATCATAACAACAATTGCAATGGCGAAATACACAAGCACACACACACACACACACCCTTATAAGCCAAGTCAACACAAAGTTTACCAAAGTGATAGCGAGAGTGAATTAAATCGAAATATTAATTCCCAGAAATTGTAAAGCTCATTGCGTTATCGACTAAATAAATGACAGTTATGATTTCTGTCACATGTTAACTCAAATTTATAAATATTTGAACAGTCATTTCTTTTCGAAAGCACGCAACTATAATAAAGAAAAGGAAGGAAACTAATAACGAGCTCTAATTCATGTGACAGCACTGTGATTTGTTATTTTAATATTGATTAAGTAAAATCCCTTGAAAGTTTATTGTCTAGACATGCAACTCTATAAATAATGCCATGACTGTTAGCTTGAATTTGCTACTTGTCGTTTCATGTCACAAATATAAACAACTTTACAACATTCGACTATTTTGTTTAAGGACCGGAAGGTTTTAAAAAATAGAGCAGCAATTTAATAAATTTGGTTTGAATTTTTATGTTTTCAATTAACATTTTTTCGTTACTTTCTTTTAATTAACGTGCTTACGTTTTAAAAGTTTAGATAATAGTTTAATTTTTCAATTCAAATAAATGCTATTTAAAATGTATTACAATATCATAAACTAGAAATAAAATCGATAAACTCAAACTTCTCTTAAATGTTTCAAGTGCTGTGCCAATTAGCTAGTGACCTGCTGTCACGTTAGTTGCGCAAAGTAATGTCCTAATTAAAGGATACTGATGTCACTTTAGCACCGGGTGATGCGTCATATTTGTTGGTCGCTTGGAAAGGAAACCAAACAGTGCTAAATGGCTGCAAAATGTGGTTGGCAACATTTGCAGCTGATGCACTCAGCTTACTGCATCCAGGTGGTAAAAAGCTTTTGGTCGAATGCCAAGGTCAGCCACATATCGATTAATCTAAGTGCCAAGATATGCCACGAAGGAGGACAGCATGTGTGTATGTGCATGGGTGTGTGAGTGTATGTTTACGTGTGTGCAAAAACAAATACGAGTTAACAAAGGATACAAAAGTAAGAGAAAAGGAAAGGAGCAAATGGAATTCGGGGGAATGCGGAGAGTGGAGAAAGGAGAATGGAAACGCATAACGAACGGTAGAGCATGAAAAATAAATTATTGCTTTATTGGGGGTAAACAAAAAGACAATTTAACACGTCAGCAGGATGCTGAGTGCGAGCCGTGAAGCGGCCATAACAAGGACATCGATGGTGTTGCCGATGCTGATGCCGATGCTGATGCTGATGCTGACATCGACGGTGATGCTGATGGTGACTCTGTCTCTGACTGCGACTGCGACTGTAATGTGGACGACAACGAAATAAAGCAAATAGGTCACGTTCAAAAGACAACATCGATTAACCATAAATTGCGAGTTAAGCAAAAAGCAACGAGCACAGGACACAAGAAACAGAGTCACAAAAAAACCAAACAAAAAAAAACTCACACACAACACACGCACAAAAAGGACGAACAAAGTCTGGCCGAGTTTAAGCATGATTTGTGCGTGTCTTTATGACATGAAACACATTCCCCATTCGCGCGAATTACTTTATGTGTGCACAGGACATAGATACATTTACAAATACTGAAACAGATACAGATACAGATACTGTTGCAGCTGCCTCTCTTACAAGTTGTGGAGTATAAGGGTAGAAGGTGAGGAAGAAACTCACAGGCGCCTGTCACTAACACCACAAGCTGTCAACTGGAATAGAAACGCTAACGCAGCAGCTGGAGCAGAGCAGCGGGGGAGTACGAGCAGCGGAGCAGGGGAGCAGGGGAGCAGGAGGAGGAACTAGAGCAGAAACTGCTGAAGGGCTGACAATTTGTATCCGCGTGTGTGTCAGAAAACTTTCACAATAATTAACAGACATGTCGATTATTTCTTGGCTCACAAAACTTACCTTTTTATGCTGTTGCCTCTCCTGTTGTTTATTGTTGTGCAATGTGTGTATGTGTGTTGCTTGTTGTGCGTTTGTCAGCTGCTTCTTTGTTATTTTACTTTTGTTTATTTTATTTTATTTTATTTTACTTTATTGATCCAAAAGCGTTTCAACTTTTGCCGCTGACAATTCAAGTTTGCACGTGTCGCGTGTGCCGAGTGTTGGCAACGAATGTGCCTCCGATTGTGGCAATATACTTCAAGCGGCGTTCAGTCAGCTGTTGCAGCAACAACTACACACTCTCTATGTGTTCTTGTTGTTGTTGTTGTTGCTGATGTTACTGGTATGGTTGTTGATGTAGTTTGAGTCGCTACAGCCGAGCGACATAAGCGGCATTCTTATAAAACTAATGCCAACGAAAGCGACAACAACAGCTGTTCCAAACAATTCGAAAAGCTCTAGTTTGGAATGATCGAAGAGCAGTTACCCTTTACAAAGTAAACCATTTTGAATCATTTATATTAAATAAAAAATAATTAAAATTAAGAAAGGTAGAAGTTAGAAGTAGGGTGATATTTATTCAATAGTTTATAAGTTAGCTTAATGAAATCAATAATATATGTTTGATTATAATTGACTGAGACTATACATTCCACCTCCCCATTTGAAATTGTTATGACTACAGGGTATAAAAAAGCTTAGCTGAAACCATTTGGCTGCCAATTGTAAAATGCATAGCTACATTCTCAACTGAGCTTTAGAGGCTTGTCGCATTTTTGTTTAGCTACATTTGCTGCGCACCTTTTTTTTTACCACCTTCTTATGAATCAGGCGAGCGGAAGCTAAAGAGAAAGACAGACAGAGGGGATAGAAAGGGAAAGAGATATGTATGTATATGATGATAGGGTGGGTGTGTTTGTGTTGGTGTTGTTATGGAGGATTTGCTTTTTATGACGCGACACGGCATTATCATTACCGTTTTGTGGTGTCGAAGTGCATAAAATTTATACGCTGATATCATGGCCCCGTTTTGCCAAATTGATGTGCGCTTTATGAGTTGTATTCTTTGACATTATTTTGAGGAAGATAATTTGATTGCTGACAATGTTTGAGAGTCGTATTTCCTGAATTCAATTCATACACACACAAAACAAAACATATCACAATAAACTGTTAATCGATAGACTTTATGTTGCATACATAAAAACTAAATTCTATTACTAAACAGCCTGTGAATATATATTGTAAAGTTTTTCCCATCAAATTAGCGATATTGCCTTGAGGCTCACACTCATCTTTTTACTTTGGTATTCTGGCAAATTAATTTTTATGAGGTAATTAAACTACAGTTTATAAGTTGCCTCAGGTGTTTGTGGCTGACTCCTTTCAACTCTTAAACCTGGCATAATATATTTTAATTACAATTCACTTAAAATGTATCTTAAGCTATAAGTGAATTTTAATCAATTTAATTTGGTGCTTTATTTAAGTTATTATAAAGAAAAATAAGTTTAATAAATGGAACTACAAATTTCCCGTGAAATAAATTGGATTTAATAAATATATTCTAAAATGTTCTTTTTTATGAATTTTAGTTTCAAATCTATCTTGAAACATATTAAATTTGTGATGCGAAAAATAAAGAAAGGGGAACGCAATTTAGCACTTGGCACAGTAAACTCTCGAAAAATCTATTCCATGTGTATGCGTTGCAGAATAAGTAAGAAAAATTGCTTCATCATACGACATTTTTCTAGCTTCAAACGTACATTTACTTTATGTTTGCCAGCTTTTGTCCCTATATCATTTTGTCGCTATTATTTTTATGTGTGTGTGCGTGTGGGTGTGTGACTTGCTGGTACTTTAACCTACTTTACTGTCAACTACATTTTGTCAAATTACTTATGCAAATCTTTCAACTTTTACAAGCGCGTTCTTGCCACGCAAAAATCCCGTTTAGTGCTACTCCTACTACAGTCCGTGTATTCCTGCTCCTGTTTCAACTAGCAGCCTTGTTTGGCTTCAAGTTTTTTTCTTTCCCTTTTTGAGTAAAAATTACGCCCAAAGCCCGACATGAAGTGGCAATGCCAACACTGATATCACACACAGTAACAGTCGCTCGTGTTGGCCAGCTTTCATTCATAACAAAGCGTCATAGCTGCTGCTCCGATGTCACGGAGTTCTCCTAAAAAAATCTATTCTTGAAGCAAACGCGTCCACAAAAGTGTTAGCCAGGTCGGGGGCAGGCATACGGAGTGTTAGACAACAATGTTGCCTGGTATCAAACTGACTATTTGTCGCCTGGTTGAGTCTACAACGAGAGCTCGGCAATCTGAATACCTCTTTGCCTGGACAACGTCAAGTGCTCGCAGCGCTTATAAAATAAATAAAATTTATGCTGTGACGCATTATTGCCTTGTCTTTCCTTTTGTTGTTCTGCAGGCAAATCTTTCTCCAGCTATTGCTACTGCTGCTGTTGTTGTGTTTAAAATATGACAAATAGTCGCCAGGTAGAGAATGCAGACCAGACACCACCGCGGGAACTCATTTTGTGCCACTGATAAATTTGGCGACCATAAAATGTTTCACAAATTTAAAATACCCTACCAAATGGCTACTTTAGTTTACTGTCCATTAATGTTACATAAAAGTGCTATTAAAATTAAAAGCTTACAAAAACTTGTTAAGTAATTTGTGGTCAATTTACTTAAATTGAAAATAGATCAGAATATTTTAAGCTGAAACGTATAATTCAAATTTACTTAAAACTACAACAAAAACGTTTCTTTTGAAACTCTTAGCACCTTAATTAATTTATCGAAATTGTAATTAATAAAATAAAAAAAATTATAAAACACTTGAATTTTTTTATTATAATTGTAATTAATTTTGATCTGAAAAGTATGCAACATTTTTTTAATGTAAATTTTATAGGGAAATTCGGGTGCGAGTTTAAGAGCTTGCCCACAAATTGTAAATGATAAATATTTTGCTGGCTTTGCCTTTGTCTGTCGTCAGGCGTCTCTTGTCTCTTTGTCTGTTGTCCTTACCTGAGGTACGAGTCTTTAAATGTATGCGTAGCGATGGCAATGACAAAGGCATTGCCGCTCAGCATTCTGGCCAGTTCATTATTTATGAGTGTGTTGACATGGAATTATTCTTAGTCTTTATTATGGCGACACTGCGTTGTGCTGCGAAAGTAGAGGACTTAACAGGCCTTGGGGACGGAGAAGCTTAGGTTCTCTGCTTCAAATATGAGTGCAAATTTTCAGATAACTTTGCCAGCAAGCAGAGAAGGAAATGGCAAGTGCCCTGAGAGCGTCTAGCAAATATTTGCTTAATTAGTGAAATGACGGACCTGGCACTCGGCTGCCCTCGTCATCATCGTCGCCGCATGCAAACAGAGTGGTTGACCAAGGACATTTCGTTTGCCAGCCTAGGATCTGTTTTAAAGCTCATGATATTTATATGACGCAGTCTCTTTCAATAGGGCGTGGCTATATATTGTTATATTGTGTGTGTGCTTGTTTGTTTGTTTGTTGGGTTGATGGTTTTTCTCGACGGTTATATTAATTGAGTTTGCTACGATTTTTGACCTTGCCACGTAAGTAATTCTGTGTATTTGTTTCCCATAAAAGTTGATTCTATTTTTTTGCTCGTTTTTTGAGAGAAAGTTTGCAAATTCCAACTAGTACAATCAGTGGCGTGCATCATTAATCATGCAAGAACAGTGTTGGGTCATACATCATGGTTCTGGCCAATTTGATATGCATGAAGTAGTCGATTTTAGCAAATTGCAACACTGTCAATAAAGATACAACATCCAATAATTTGTAACACAAAATCTGCATGATTGCCAAAGGGATGGTTATAACACAGGCAAAACAATTTACTGCCAATATTTCAAAAAAGCATCAAACTGTCTTTGACAATTACGACAGGCCAAAGTTATTTTATTTAATGAATGGCACAGAATATACTGTAAACTACGGAAAATGCCTGTCATGTTTCCCCATGCATGTGTGTGTGTGTGTGTGTGTGTGTCTGCTTGCATGTGTGTAGACATGTGTGGTGTGCTCATCCTGTAACGCCTTAAAATAACTACCGAGCATAATAAATTATGTTCACGGACAACTGCAGAGAGCAGAGAGCAGAGAGCTTCACTAGCTAAACAATACAGCCGCCTGGTTGGCATAGCGCCATTTACAGGACATTTCGAATACCTGATTCTGTTGCTGAAATCGTCCTTTGTGCTGCAGGATCATCAGGAGTTGCTACAGCAAGCTGGCTTAACGTGGGATATAGGCACTTCAGTAATTTGCAAATATTTCAATAGAACATCATGCTACACAAAAAAACAAAAAACGACACAGAAAAAAAAGAAACTTAGCAAAGTCCTCTCGTGCCTTCGTCCTTTCGTTCTGGTGCTCTGCTAACAAGTTAGACATATGCTGCTCAGCACGACAGAATACGGCTACAACAATAAATTATGGGCGAGTTGGAAAATTGAATGGCATCCTCACAGTGGCAGACGACGAGCTCCGCTGGAGATACAAAATATAAATGCAGCTGCAGTAATACACTCATATTCAGATTCACACCCAAACACACTCCCACATACACTCACACCCGACTTCTCAGTCACATACACTTTTGATGTCTCTATGCAGATTCCTGTTCGAGGTTTTATTAATCATTGAAGGGTAACCAACGCCGTGTCCATTTAGCTCTATCCGTCTCTGCACATCTCTGTATCTAAAGCTATATCTATGTATCTCTATCTGTATGCATGTATATGTATCTGTAACTGCCACTGTGCTGCCATGCGATGTGTGAGTTCGTTAATGTGCCAAGGGCTGCCACTGGCAAATCTCTGCGGACTCCAACAAAGACTTCTTTCTGTCTGAGTTCTATGCTACACTGAGAAAAAAAGCTTACAAAAAAGTTACTGGATTTAAAACAAGATATTTCTGCTGCAAGATATGTCGAAAATCTTTGTAAAAAGGTAATAAAGTAATATTTTTTATTATTTATAAAACAGATTTTATTTATTTTTATTTAAGTACAAGAAATGCTCAAACATCTTAGTTTTATCTTAACATATTATTTATTTTCAGTGTATGTGTATGATTGCGACTGCATATGTTTGGCCAACTGAAGCACTAGCAGAGAATTATCATAGACCCGGTACTCAGTCCTTAGCCCTCTGTCATAGTTCGGATTCCTCAGTCCACAGTCGTCAGTGTTTTTCTATGGATGCTTTTTGTGCTCAGCTTGTCGCTGCAGGTGGAGTGCACGCCAAAGGACAACAGCTGCTCATCAGTTGCATTGTAGGCGTGGCAACCATTGTGCTTTATAGAAAATATGAATCTTTCAATTTGAAGGCAATAAAGATATCTTTTTTGACTCATTGGAAAACTATGAAAAATTAAAAAGAAAAAATTTTTTAATTATTCATGCCAGCAGGCTATCTAACAGTCGATCAGTGTTCTGTATCATTATTCATTCCCAGTGGCCAGTTACTTTTAGTAGTCACTGTGGGGCAGCTCAGAGACCACTGTTGTTACCACAGTGGACTGAGCTCTCGGTGGGGCTTATACATGGTTATCTTTGTAGTTCGTCTGCTCTTGAAGGCTTTATTAAAGCAGCCACATTTCTAGACTGATGTTGCATGCATGTATTAGTGTTTCCACAAAACCACACACATACCTATACACACTCACATGCAAAAGTACACGAGCACGTATGTCACAGACTGAACAGAATGTTTTTAAAAGCAGCAGCATATCTCTGCAAGTGCGTTGTCAAAAGGTGTGCCGGAAATTTGACTTGTAACCAAAGTGAAATTTCACACAGACATACTTACACACTCACACATACACCTATACACATACAGATATCCACCATTGTTTGAGTAGTTTTTTGGGGGTGAGTATAAGGTTTTTGACTGCCTTACTGGCCACCGCTGCAGTTGGCTTTTGTAGGCGTATTCAACTTCAGTTGACACTTTGCTTAAATTGTGAGTGACAAATGTTTTCGTTAGCTACGTATGTACATTTTAAAAAGAAATGCAAATCTAATATCCTCCGGAAATTTCATAACAAGCAAGTTTAGGCAAAACGACAAGTTGTTCAAAGAAATGTTTAACAAAAGAGTCAAACTTGTAATTTGACAAACTGAACAAGTTTATGTATTTTGGAATACAAGATTAAAAGGCATCTTTCGAATAATAAAAATGTTTATCATTTATGATACAAATTTAAACTTTTCAGAACAATTTTCAAGTCAAGTTTAAAGATTTTCAAAAAGTGTGACTTCATTTCTTAAAACAATCAAAAACATACACGTTCACACACATGCAAACACACAAAACTTGACCCCTTCGTTCAGAGAAAAGCCAAAAAGCATTAACACTTTGCCCGAATCAATTACCCACGCAATGACGTCATAATCATCGCCATGTCGACTATAATCAATGCAGGCAAAGCTATGAAAATAGCATCATAACGAGCAACGATTCATCGATTCTCCTGTTCACCAGTCGTATGCGCAATTTGACAGCGGCCAGTGTTCAGCCTCAGCGAATCACATTACTACCTAGACAAGTCAAATTAAAAGCAATTTGCATAGAATGTTGCTAAATTTAGCAACTTTCATCGGCATTTTCGTTCGATTCAGCAATTGAAAAGTAGCTTGTTGAACTGAATACTGGTCAGATCAGATCGGCAGCGGTTAAATCGAGCGGTTTATTGTTGCAGAGCGTAAAAGGCCTCCAGCTTTAATCAGGATTTTGTGAGTTGAAGAATTTTATTGAATGTTGCCAAATGTTGTGTGTTTCTAACGTGTTTCCCAAGAGACTTTTGCAGGTATATTTCCCACCTCCCCACAATGCGTTTCACCGCTATTTCGCTCTGTCATCAAGCACCGACAACTGCCACAATTGCATATTTGATTATGAATAATTAATAATGTTTGGCATCCATTGAATTAATTAACGTGCCTTTTCCGCCCGTAAATATGGAATATCTCGATAGCAATTTAACCGCGTACCTTATTGCAATAAGTCCTTTAAATTAGTGCATTGTAAATTAATTAGATACCCATTTGCTTTATAACATATTGCTTTAACATTTAAAGGAAACTAGTGGACAGAAACTCACACTTTCAAGTGCGAACTATTAACAATTAGTCAATTGTATTAGCACAATGCGACATAATTGCTGATGCTTATAAAATAAGCGGTGTACAGTGGACATATTGATTAATTTTCTTAAATTCAAAGTAAGCAATGGGGTAACTCTCAATTCTTCATCTTTAACTCTATTATGGATTTAATCCTGACAAACTAATTTAAAGTCTCCTCTGTGCATTTTTTAATATTTCCAATGCAGTTAAATTGTTGCAGCATTTTATCAAGTTTACTTAAAATTATCCTTACTTTATCGACTCTATTAAAGAAAAGGGCAACAGTAATGAAACATTTTCAAATTGCATTACGTCAAAAACCACAACATAAGCTTAAGGCCGGCATTGAAGTGGTTTGCGGTACAGTCAAGTCTCGCTAGAGTGAATAAATTCTTACATAGTTGTGGTAAATAGATTAACTTTAATGTAGTTGATAGAAATTGCAGAGTTGTAAATCTCAATTCGAAGTTAATCACAATTTAAAGTTTAAGTTTGTGTTTTATAGCCGATTGCAGTTAACTTGGCTTTGTTGATTGTCAAAGCCATCGAATGGGGCTTATACTAGCATAACTTTAACATTCTCGAATGTCCAATATTCGGTAAGAGATCTGCGATAGCAATGAGACCACAGGTAACCTTTCCCAACTTTTTACTTTCTTCTTTTTTGCCTCTTTTTCGTTTCTTAATTCGCTATCACAAATCCTCATCCACAGTAGAGGATAGAAAGCCAGAGTCAGAGCCGGCAAAAGCTCTTTCAATATCCTTCATTACCCTGAAACGCCAAATGCGCAAAAAATAAAATCATTGAAAGAGCCTCAACGCTTTGTACGTAATGCGTTCAATTTCTCAGCGAAACTTTGCAGAAAATATAAAAAAAAGGCGGAAAAAATACTCAGAAACCCCAAACAAGCTGGAGAAAAGGAAGAGAAAGGACATTGGATACCTGCAGAGCAGATAAAAAATGAATAGAGAAAAAAAACTGTAGTTGCATAAAGGAGTTATCGAAAAGTGGTGCATGGTCTCTCAACTTGCTTTTTACCTCATTGCCTCAGGCTACAGGCCACATCAATGGAATTGCTTTCAATGTTGCAGCTTTTACCAGACTCTCTACCCCTTTACCTGGCCTCAGTTCGACTCCCCCTGTCTCTCTGACAGCCCCGTCTGTTGGCTGTCTCGTTGTAGTCAAGGCCTGGCAATAAGATTTTGGCAATATCGCCATGGAAACAACAAGAGAAGGATGTGCAGCAGTAGAAGCAGCAGCAACAGCAGGATGACGACTTATTGGCGTAAGCATGTTTGACGTATTAGACGCACGTGCTTGTGGCAACAGAACCATAAACTGGAACTGAAACGGGAGTGATCGGGGTAGACAGTAGACAGTAGACGAAGATGACCTGCAGCTCATCACTGAATGAGCATTTGTAGCCAATGAAGCGAGTCAATCAATTTGCGTTGCAACAATTCACTGGAGTTGCAATCCTTTATTCCTGTTAGCTGCTAAGTGGATTACGATTTCCAAACGTCACATATGCATTTAAAGCAGCTTAACAGTTCATTTTAATGTTAAGTCTCTGGGTTTAATGACCAGCCCACACCACACTCCATTCAGTTTATGCGCCTAATGAACTGTCCAAAGCAGCAACTAATGCACTGACCAGTGACCAATTTTGGTGGCTTTTGGCCAACGACTTTTGCGGTCAACACCCAGTGAACACCGGGGCATGCCTCATGTCCTTGATGCCTGATGATGTTGCTGCCCATTTGCACTGATAGTGTGCGCTAATGAAGTCATCAGCTTTGCAGCCAGTTTCAGTTCCATTTCCAAATCGAGTAACTGCTTCTGATTCAGCAGCAACCTCAGCCTCCGCTTTAGCAACATCAAAGGCACTTTGAAGGCAGCTGGCAAGGGTGTCAGTTGCGTCATGTTTTTATTTGCCACATTCTGCGCCAAAGCCAACAAATTTCACACCAGTCGACAGGCAAAACGCGTGCCTAACCCGATGTCCGCTATGCTCCTGGTATCCTGCCTGGCCTGGATCAAGCTCATGCTGATGCTGATGGCGTAATGATGTCTACGTGATGTGCTGTTTAAGGTCTAACCAGTGTGCGTGTGTGTGAGTGTGTATGTGTGCGACTGGTCGAGGGTGAAAGTTTGCCGCCTAGCGAAAGTAAGCAAGCACGACACGCTCTGCATACTTTTAGGCGACAGGCCAAAAACCGGAAGGACATCTTTATCAGCTGGCCGACGTCATTGGCTTCATTGTCTGCAGCCGCATCATAATCAGAGCCAGCGACGGAAGCGTCAGCTGTCAGCTGTCAACGCCGCCAGAAATGTCACACATGCTCAAGCACATATACTTACACTTAAAGAAAAAATGTGGATACAGTTAAGATTTTCTGTCTATATTAAGCAATTATTTCTTTCTCGTTGGTAGACCAATATATCTAATACAAATAAGTATGACTCAAGGCTTTGCTTACTGACGCTTTAAATACATATACATATACTTTATGATCTTATAATCTTGGGAGAAAATTCAATATTTTATCTTAATTTATTAGCCCAACTTTTGTGACGCAAACAACTGGTTTTTCTCAGTGTACACTTTCACAAGCACACGTGCATTTCAGACACATAACTTAGCATACTTTGCGGCATAGTTTTGACAGCCAGCTTTCACGACACCCAGTCGGACCATGACTTCAACTCAAAATTGTCGCACCTTAGCCCCACACCGCTTAGCCCTTTTCTCCATGCTTGTTTTCAAACTTTGCCTGCATGTAAATTGTCTGTCTGTCTTTCTGCCTCTCTGT
This sequence comes from Drosophila cardini, assembly GCA_018903735.1. Lineage (NCBI taxonomy): Eukaryota > Metazoa > Arthropoda > Insecta > Diptera > Drosophilidae > Drosophila > Drosophila cardini. Next base: position 87,788 of record JAEIGM010000020.1, read on the forward strand.
CTGACAGTCACGTTTTCAGAGCTTTTAAGCTTGATGATGTTTGCTTAGTCCATTGTCCCTCACTGATTATCCCTGGCTGTGTCATAACTTGGCACTGGCCCCATCTAACGTCAATCCCATCCCCCATCTCTTATCCAGCTGTTGTCCGTCTTAGTGTCTGTCTGTTTGCTTTGTCAGTTATGCAAATTTTGCGCTTAATTAAGCAACTGTGCATTGATTTGACAAAGTGACAGTGAAAGTGCAAGTGATAGTGAACCCAATAAGCAGTCCTTAACTAAACTGACCTTAACTAAAGTTAAGTAAATTAATTTAAATGCTAGCTTTCTCCTTTATGACCATGGAATTCTTATATATGCGATTTGCCTTTAGCATTCGGGTTGACTTCGCTCAAGTTTCTGCATTATTTATTGAAATGCTTGGGAAGCAGCTACAACAATAAACATGCCAGTCTCTTACCCAATCTACTCTACAGCTCCTACCGTCCGGTCTTGCCCGTTGCCCGTTACGCCCACTTCCGAGGGCCTGCGGGCCATAAAGGGCAACTCCTTGGCCAACAGTTACATCAAATGTATTTGCGCAGTTTTACGTTTTGCCATGAAATTTGCGTTGATTGTTGGTCGCTTGGCCGTTTGGCCGTTTGGTTGTTTGGCTGTATTTCGTTAGCTATTTTGTCTCGTTCAGACATGCTGCACTTTCATATGTTGCTATCTCTTTCATGTGTTTGTTTCATTTGCTTGCTCACTGGCAATATAAACATAACAAACTCATCGTTAACTTTTTATTTGTTGCTCTTTTTGTTGCTAGTCGCATTATTGTCGCACATCCCTTACCTCTGCCTCGCTCCTGTCTCTGACCATGCCCTGTAGGTTCCGCCCACTGAAATGGCGCGCCCACGACGCGTTACAAATAAGCGTATTATGGAGCTGCTTGTCCTACGGAATGGACACAAGCAAATCCTTGACACGCTGTGATAAGGATTTCTTCATTTTTTATCTGCCCCCAGGGAAATAAAGTGAAAAGGTTATAAAACAAGCAAACCATCCCCGGCATTTGCCATCAGCTACTGCTTCTGCTTCGGTTTCTGCTTCTGTTTCTGCTTTGGCAATGGTGTCGATGTCGGTCTCGGCTTGGTTTAAGCCAACACACAACAAAAAAAATCAACTCCAACACCATGTCTTGGCTAAATTGTGTGAGTGTGTCCAAGTCCAAGTCTGCCTACCTCCATCATCTCCATCACCTCTCTCCAACACCTTTCTCTCTCTCTCCGTCTTTCTTCCTCTTTCTCTGTTTCTCTCTGGCCAAACCCACGCACTTTGGAGTCGGTTTCTCCTGCTGCTTGTTTTTATTTGTAAAGTCGTTATTACATTTAGGACACATACTCACAAAATCTTTTGCTCTTCTAAGGCAGTGATCACAGCTAAAGTGATTAAAGACAACCCAGTGAAACGTCAACCCATTTAAAACGGAGTTTGCAATTTTTAATCAAATTCAAGAGTATTTTTAAATCTACAAAATCTTAACTTCGAACACATGTTTTATTTCAAAGAAGATTTATTAGGTCAAGAATTCTAGCTATTTATTTATAGTAAAGTATAAAGAACTTTACCATATAGACTGCTTATTGCACTCCATTAAAAACTTCTAGCTCGATTTGACTTAGAACATAATCCTTATCAGTGAATTCAGTGCGAATCCTTCGCATTCCTATTCTGCATTGTGGACTAGATGAGGGACTGACAGATCAGTGGTCTGACTGGTCTGGCAGACCCCTTTCTTTACCATCCACTGCCCATTGGCTGTATGCTTGTTACAACAAAAGGACATACTGTTATTGCTATTATTGTTGGAGTTGTTGTTGTTCTTTTTCCTGTTGATAACTGTAGTATCTGCAACCAGGGCAAACCCAGTCCAAGTCTCTCTTTGGGTTGTAATAATACGAATAAAATGTAACTTCATGTTCGTGTGGGTGTGTTTGTATTTGTGTGCGTGTGTCTGTGTATGTGTGTGCTGGCGCTTGTTGTGGTCCCATAAGTCCAATTCAAATGTCCTTTTTTATACATTTTTATTTCAACAGTGATTCTGTTTCTGTTTCTGCTCCCCAGCTCCAGCTCTGGCTCCTGCTCCTTTTTGTCCCCTCGTCCTGCGTGTGTTTTATTTGCGAATGTAAACCAAAGGCGAGTGCATGCAGCGAGTTAATGGCTAATGTCATGTTCCGGACTTAACAACAACATTTGAAACGAGCCAGGCCAACACAGGCAACCGGCGGGCAAATAACGGCATTGGCAATGGACGCTCACTAACTTGAAAAGCTGGGAAAGCTGGAAAAGTTACCGAAAGCTGAGTAAACCATCCCATTCTCAGACTCTGTGAACAGAGACATCAATTGTCCATAAGAAAAGGTTGCGTATACGCCATGGAGATGGGTTTGATGCTCGGAATGAGATCGGCTCATAATGTCCAGGACCATTCAGTGCACAGTACAAACACCGAGAGGCACACACACACATATACATATACATATACACATACATTTAAACACTCAGAAGTCAGTGTGTGCGTGGCTAGCCACAGTTCGTCCTCGTTGTTCTTCTGCTGCTGCTGCTGCTGCTTTTATGTTTCTGTTGTGATTTGCAGTCATAAAGTGAAATTACAGTTATTGTTGTGTGGCATTGCGACCTAAGGCGAGACGAGGTAAAAGGACCTGAACCTAAAGGTTAATAAATATAAAATGTAAGGTTACTACTCACTGACCATCGGCCACTTTAATGACTCCTCTTCCCTCCACTTCTTTCATCTCCCTTTCTCTACACCATTATCCATCCATCCATCCTCTACAAAGTTCATTTTATTTTTGAGCTAATTAAACTGCACTCGCCTGTCGTTGTTGTTAGCTTGGCTACCTGTCACTGCTTGCTTTGGCCATCTGTGGTTTACGTCCTAATGGCCAATAATAATCTTCTTTCCTTTGCTGCTACAAATCACAATTGCAGACATTTCTAGACTTTTATGCTTCAATTCTTTTGTAAGGAAAACTTCACAGCAAGAAAACATTTCATATTCAAGTTTGCTTTGTGTGTGTACCGTAGACATGCTAAACAATAAGCCATTGTTTTTTTTATTTAGACTGAAAAGTTGTTAGTGTTTTGATAACTTAATACTTTTGTTTAAGAAACTTTTTTGAAATTTAACTTATTTCATCTGTATTGATTCTCCAATGTGCATGTATTTAATGCCATGGGCATTTTTTAATAATTATTGTATATCATAACGGTAATTAAACACTTGGGCACCTTGTGGTTAGAGTTGAATACTTATTGATGTAATTATTACTTGTAGTTATTTGTGGCAACGAACTGCTATCAATATCTGCAATTAACAGAGAAGAACATAAGGTTAAGACAAACATTGAAATAAGCAAACCTTCACTTCACACACACACACGTGGCAGTGGGGTCAGAGGTTGCCTGCAAGTGACAAACCACATAAGGTTGTAACGTTAACCTTAAGCATTATTCTTACTTACTTACCGCTTACGTAACACACCGCAGATGTTAACTAATTTTGTGGTTATCCCTGCAACTGTTGGACATTCTCATTGGATGACATAAAGGGTGAGATACCTCAAAGGGTTGTATGTGTGTGTGTGTGTGTGTGTGTGTGTGTGTGTGTGTGTGTGTGTGTGTGTGTGTGTGTGTGTGCGTGTGTGCGGTGTGTGGTCACTATGATATAATAATGCGCTGTTTGTGGCACCTCTTGAATCGTCACCGCAAATCAAAATCAACAGCCAACAGTTGTTGTCAGCTGCTGTTAAAGTCAAATGCCTATTTAAATTTTGTTGTTGTTTATCCAGCAGCTGCCAGCTGTTGTTGCTACTGTTACTGTTACGGCGTCAGCGGCACAAACAACAATAACAACAACAATAACAACAACAAAAACAACAGTTATAGTCCAACAGTAGCAAGTCAGTCGCGAGGCAAACTAAGCACAGTGGTTGTGATTAGCAAACTGTCATTCAAAACTTAAAGGAGAGGCAACTGTCATGCGAGCCGACTGCAAAACACCCGGTTCATTTGGCTTACAAATAAACTATTTCCACTGATTTGTCCTATGGGAGTTATATATAGTTGTCCGATCCGCAACTAGTATTTTTAGGGGTCATATTATCAAGATACAATATATACACACAAGAATTCACACTAAATTTGTTCATGCAAATTACCAAAATTCGACGGCTGTGACCTATGAAAGCTATAGGATATAGTTGTGCAATTTAGACAAAATTTAAGCATGGTTGTTATGTAAATATATATGTATGTGTAACATTCATAGTTTTCGAATTTGGAGTATTCATTAAAACAGAAATAGTTAAATTACCACAAAATTGCTGAATTTAAACTGCAAATCATTTGAAAACACATCTTTAACTAATTAAATATACAAAATACCCTACATTATTGAATGTTTCAGGCATAAAAGAATGAGACTAAGTGCACATGTTAAATAGGAATAAGTAATATTTAACATGACAGGAGAAAGATTTTTAATAATTGAAGTGAATGAGGAAGGTGAAACTGGGTTCGAGTCTCACAAAATAATTTTCAGGTTAAGAAAGTCGGAGAGCAAAACAGTTAAATTCATTCCATTTAGACTTTAAACATCCTGCGACAGTTGTAGACATTTTCTTTAGCTTATACATTTTAATTCATATAATAGTGATATAAAATTAAATCCACATAATAAATTACTAATACCATTTACACCAGCAGAAATGGACAGAATGTGGAAGAAGCTACTTTAAAGTGCTGCATTTATGACTCGGCTCGTTGGCCGATATGTTCATTCCGGTCTATTTCTACACTTCTATGTTGGCATAGTCAACGATGCGTTCCGGGGTCAGTTCACATAAGCATCATACGGGCTAAAGGGAATGTAGACTGTTTGTTGTTGCTGTTGTTGTTGTTATTGCAGTTGTCGTTGTTATTGGTTATCTGTGCCTCGTACGTCTAGCTTAAGTTTGCTATCGATGCACACTATGCAGGCTCCGGAAAATTGCAATAACATTGTGACACGTCGACTCGATTGTCTGTAGTAACCATTTGCGCAAAGTTCAATGTTAATTTTCAACATTTACCTGTGCTAATATTGCCAGCGCACACATACACACACCACACACACCACACACACGCACACACAATGAAACACATATGAGCTTTTAATACTTTAGCAGAGTGCGCCTGTGAGTGCGGAAAAGTGTTTGAAAGAGTAGAACATAATGTCGATGGTCCGGTCTATGTCTAGGTGAGTCTACAACTGTTATTCTACAGTTACCGCAGTTGTTGGTTTTGTAGCTCAGACAGAGCCAGAGCAACGGAGAGATAGGGAAGAGAGGGAGAGAGAAAAAGACAGGGAGAGAGAGAGAGAGAGAGTTGGAGACGACGGAAACGGTGTTCACATTCGCATGCAATGTTGTTCTTTCTGATGTCGTTTATTTTTGTTCGAAATTGCGCCATCAGGAATATGCACAGGTGCATTTTAGCACAATAAAAACGTAATTGCTGGCAATTTAATACAGTTGTTATGGTTGCCAGAGTGTACTATGGGTGACGAGAGGGTAAATCCATGTGTCGTGTTGCATATGTCAACGTCATGCTAGTGGCTGAGTAACAATTCGTTCACATTTCATGCCACTTTTCATCAAATGTGCGACTTTATTAACGCAAATTGTTTGGCACGTGGACCAACATGACGTATGAGTAATGTCCGCTGTAGACCTTTAATTGTTTGCAAGCCACTTTGAAGCCAGTGGAAATTAGCCTACCCTTTGATTAATGTATATGCCTTATGCACTTTTATTTTGCCTGCCAGAGCAGCTAAAATAGCCAAGCACCAAAGAGGAAAAGTCGACGAAAACCCTTTTCAAAGATGGACCCCAAAATCATTTACAGCTCTTGGCAACGTTTCAAATCGAAGTCGACCGCTCGTTTGTCTTGTGCCCAACCAAACTCACACTTTGCTCTTTGCGCCTAATTAAATTTGGCATCAAGTCCCTTTTTTTTTTCTCTGCATCTCTCACTCGGAACACAAAAAACAGCTAAGAAAATTACAACTACAGACAGGCCGAGTCATGGGGAAAACTTTGTCCAGACAAATACGAGCACAGATACAGTTAGATAAATTTAAAAATATTTGAACCTTTTTTTTTTTGTTTTATTTTATTTTTTTTTTTTTTTTTTGTTTGCTGTATAAGTATACATAATTTCAAAATTGAAAGGCAATTAATCACAGACGCTCGATTGCAAATGAGATACAAATTTGTAGAAGCCCCGCCCAAAACGGACTAAATGACTATCAGAAACTGTGGGGCAGTAAATAAAGAAATGAAATAAAATGAAACAAAACGAAAAGCGGCAAAAGTTAAAAACATCAAAACGAACACTGAAAAGGCGCTTCAAATGAACATTTATTTATTTTAAATAACTTTCATTAGTCATTCAACCTTAAAGAGGAGCTACAAAAGATTCCCTTAGCCCGAAGAACAGAAGTCGGTGCAAAATAAATTTAATTTGATATTTTGACTGACCGTAAAATGAAAAACAATTAAGCAGCAACGCAGGAACCCAAAGCGTTTGCTCCACTAACTTAACACCAATAAAAAGTACTTTTAAAAGGCAAAAAAAAAACAACAAAAAATGAAGGAAAGTTGGATCTATGTCCAGGCAACCAAGATACGAGGCAACTATAGCGTTAGCAACCGACTACGTCGGTGAAGTTTCGCTTGCCGGAGTTTTTAGCATTGTAAATCCAATCCGGCGTGCAGCCATCATGCGGTTAACACTTCGTATGACATAAATTACGAAAGTTTGCGCATACTTTTTCACACACACACACACACACCTAAACACACATAGACCAAAGTAACACCCCTTTCAACTGCACTGCTTCCTTACCCCTCAAAAAATACTCAACTTGCTTGCTGCTAAAATGGCTTTCAACAAGCCAAAGGATCGGGTATCCTAGCACTGGTCTGAAACGAAAATGCTTCGAAGTTCGTTAGAATTTCTTTCATTTTTTGGCGATTTAAAAAAGTTGAAAACTTTGCCAAAGATAAAAGTTATATGCGTATGTATCTGTGTGTATATATAAGTGTGTGTGTGTGTGTTTATAAATATATCTGCATATATATTACGTACTTACACCATACTCATAAGTATTTTACTGCTCTGTGCCTATAGCGACGCCTTTATATGCCCCAAAAGGACATCATGTCCTGTGGCAGCAGCAAATATTGCCCATTTGCATGTTGCTTTCATCTGTATGTGTTTGAATGCGTGTGTTTGTGTGTGTATGTGTGTGTACGCACTTAACACTTTGCACACGCATAAATGTCGCATAAAGTTAACTGCGCATAGAAAAAATGGAAAATTTTATTAGATTTCGATTTTGCGTCTGCTTTTTTACCCACTCCTTTTGCCTATTTCCTTTGTTTCTTTTCGTAAATGTTTATAGTCCCAATACATTTGTAAATGTTTGCAGTCATTTTATATGTGCTCACATTTGTAAACATGCCAAGCACTTGGTCGGGTTATTTAGTGTATTGGTTCAGAGGTCAAACGGCTTACAAAAGCCAATGGAATGCAAGCCAGATCGTTGCACAAATTAAAGAGGGAGAACAAATGGGAACAAGTGGTAAAATTGTTAGTTAGTTTGCATACTTTAAGCTGAGCTTGTAAACATTCATGTTTCTATTTTCCATCAATTTTCCCCATTGGCTATTGTGATCTTCCACTGCTTGGGCAAAGGACTTTTCAGTCCATTGTCCATTAGCATGGTAATTGAATATCACGGGCTATATCCATTTATGTAAATACGTGTATATTGTTTAGTTGAATTATTTTCCGCCTTTTTGCACATTTTTATTTCCCAGTTATTATTTCTTTCTCTGCTTCTGTCTCCATCTCTGTCTCTGTTTCGCTCTCTCTCTCTTTCTCTTGTGTGCTGTGTCCCTTCTTGGTTCATGCGATTTTATAGTTTATCATTATTTGCGTAGGGCTTATCTCTAGAGAGAATTAGTATAAAAAGGAAATAGAAAGAACATGGCAGAGTCAAAGGCAGCTGCAACAAGATACAAGGGGCAAAAACTCGACGCAGCACGCGGCACGCAGCTCCCAGTTCGCAGAGGCAACAACAGTAGCAACAACAACAACAAGCATAGATTGTCGCATAGTCTGTCCTCCTGTGTCCCCAGTCCTCCTTAGTCCTCCTCAGTCCTCCTCAGTCTGTCGTTTGTCGCACAGGTGCGTGCTTCGTTTTGGAGGTGAATTGGGAGGTAAATGTGGAAGCAATGTCGTTGCTGGCTTTGCTGTAAAATGGAAATTTGCTAACGCTTATTTATTTTTTTCCCTCTCGCTCATGCTCCCTAACTTCCTCCAGTCTCATCCCCCTCTCTCTCTCTCTCTTTCCCTCTCCCTCTTTCTCTCGCTTGTTGGCCTGTGCAAACGAAGCATGAACTGGGAGCGTAATTCAAGCGGAAAATTGTCGCGTAACGTCATCTTCCCATTGACGCAACGGCGCTTGTCGCTTAGCTCCCATTCCCGTTCCCGTTCCCAATCCCGTTCTCATTACCGATGCTGTTCCTGTTCTCGCTCCCGTTCCCATTCCCAGGTTAGCAGCTTCGACTTTTTTCGACTTTGTACTCCCTTTTGAACTATGTAAACTGCAAACAGAGTAGTACACATTGTTCTTCTTGTAGTTGTTGGCCATTGTTAATATTCTCCCTGAAATTGCCGCATATTAACCGGAGTCCACGTGTAGACATAGGATCAGTGTTGGCTCCCTTTCAATGGATAAAAAAACGATTTAATAGAACTGAAATTGTTGAAATAGATTAACAACATTTTGTAGACCCTGTAATCAAAAAGAGCACAGAGGGGTCTATTGGGTTTAGCAGAAGGGGCCATGCAGATGAATATATATATTCTCGATCAGCATCAACATTATAACTGTACTATGCTATTAAAACGTGCTCTTGATCAAGAACGAGGTCTTTTACAGTCGACTCGATTGATTATAATTTTAATTACACATCATTTTACTATTTGTATTACTGATTTTTGGTTCTGGCTATAAAAAAGCCAAGCTGGCAACACTGAAAAGTAGACGATCCAGTTTCCTTTTGATTCATCCGTTTGGCAAATGAAACGGCTTCTCGACCTGCAAACCAATCGGAATGTTTGATCAGGCATTGCATTTGCTCATCATGTCCATCACAGAAGGTGAATCGAGTATGGCCAAGAATTGATCCGGCCGCATAACCACTCGCGGTCGGCCGCAAATCGTGTTAGCCACGCCATTAGCAAAAGCTGGCCAAGACCCCATGGCAAACAACAAACGCACATGCCATTGAGCCAGAGCCAGAGTCAAACCCTTAGTCGCAGTCGCAGTCGCAGTCGGGGTCAGAAGCTGAAATAGAGAGGTTGTCGTGGTAGCACACTGTGCAAAATCAATTACAATCAATATTATGTTACCTAAAAACAATTATTAAACACATAACTTTATTAAGCGAGAAAATGTTTAGTAAACTAGAAAAAGTAAGAACACTGTTGTTTATTGGCTGTTAAATATTTTAAAATTATTATGTGTAAATAATATTATTTTTCTAGCTTAAAAATCTATCAAGAATAACTTAATTTATAAACATTTTGCTTTAACAAATATCTTGTTTTAATACAATTTTCTTGATTTTTGAAACGTAACTTTTTTTCGTCAGTGTAGCGTTGCTCGTCGTATTGCCGAAGCCACGCCCCTTCTCCGTCTTCTGTTTTCTGTTGGAAATGTGCACGCTTCAATGGCCGTAAACCTATTCAAAAGCATATTTGCATGCGCTGATGGACCGTGCACCGCATCGGGGCTATGGTTCGGTTAGGGCCATGTATCGAGTTGTCCTGTCTGGGCTTGAAATATAATATCGAAGTCAGTTAGCAGGCGTGACTCTCACACTGACTCCAAAATTTCCCTATGGCAAAAGGCAAAATCGCTCGAAATTGGTTGTGCACGCGATTCCCAAAACATTCCGGCTTACGTTTGTAATCGAAATACTCAATGGCAATGGCGGCAATGATGGCAATGAGAGTCGCCTTTAGACCTCATGTCTATTCCCTATTTTGATGCCGTTGCCGAAACTCAAACTCAAACTGAAACTGAAATTCAAACTGAGTCTGAAGCTGAAGCTGTCGCTTACACCATGTGCGCCTCATAACAATGTGGAAAATTGTTTCCTGTATCAATTTCACACATTAAGGAAGCAATTTGATTTTATCGCTTCCTCATGACTTCACGTTCAATTATTGAAGAGTTTACGTTTGCTGTTGACGCCTCCGACATCTCTGCTCGGCCTACCTCAAGTGTGCTTCGAAGTCCTTGCGTGTCCTTGTTGTTATGCCAAAAAATAAACATTTTTTGCACATGTGTTTGCCTTTCAGTCGCTCATTTAGAGTTCTTCTGTGGGTTTCAGGTAATTCTTTTCAATTGCTGGCTTACAATCTGCTTTGCATGCCATTTTGCTTGTCTTGTTTCACTTAAATGATCAGCAGATAAAATACCTTAAGTTCTGTGTTGTAACAGCAGTAAAAAGGAAATTTGTGGCATATATTTTATGAATATTAAAGTTAAGTTAATTTAATTTATATTTAGTTATATAAAGAATGCTTTTAACTTAAGTTTTTTCGGTGTATTTCCATTTTGCTTTTTGCTTCTCTCCTAATCGATGAACACTTGACATTGAAATTTAGAAAACTCGACACAAATATCAATAATGCATTAGGAAACATTATAGCTGAACTGATTTGGTGATACAAAATTGAAATCTCTGCTTTCCGGTAAATGACATTATGGTGAAAAGCCAGCAAGCTCTACTGGTAACAATCTGATGTTGCCACAGTTTGCATACCAATCTGGCTATGGGCAACTCGAGAGTGTTTGCATATCGATGGCTGTTTATTATGCGTGACATGTTTGGTGATAAGGCAGCCGTATATGCCACATACAAATGAGTCTTGGGTGGAACGTTATCATTGACACTGTCACTGCCACAAGGCTGTCAATAGGTCAATGGGTCACAAGAAAAATCAGTAAATAACCAACCAGCAATGAGGAGTATAAAAGCTGTTTGCAATTAAAAGAATCCTGAAAGTTTAAGCGATACAAATACCACAAAATGAACAGAGAAATTTAATAGTAATTTCTACTCAAGAAACGACAAATTCTAACTTAAAGAAAGGTTTGAAATTGTCATTTGGAAAATGTAGCGCATGCAAATGAAGCCAAAGAAACCGAAACAGAAACCGAACCCGAAACCCGGTGGAGATATAGGAAGGATACCAGAGTCGTAAAAGTAGTCAGTCGTGATAAAGGCGACACTGACAATGATGCCGACTGCTTGGCAGCCTGTAAAAAAAAAGTGGAAACTTTTAATTTGATTTGCAGCATTTTAATGGATTTTAATGAAACGCAAACAGCAATGGCTGCAGCAGGAGCAGCAGGAGCAGCAGCAGCAGTAACAGCAGCAGCGGCAGTTACAGAACTTTGAAGAAAGGACACTCGAGCTGAGCTGGGAAAAACTTTGACAAATGCCAAAGCGGGAAAAATTTACTTCACTTTATTTTGCCGCATTTTTCGGTAACTTAGAGGCGACTCTGACTGTGAATCCACTGATGTGCACCATCCGGACGGCACTTAATTGAAAATGTTTAAAATTCCATGACAAATGGCAGTCACAGCATCAGCAGCAGCAACAACAACAACAAGAGTGAAAAAAAAAATAATGCAAAATTAATTTCAATTACTTGCAGAAACATGAATATGACAGCTATGCGTCATAAGTCATAAATGGCAGGCGGCATTCGACTGGAGGCAAGACTAAGCATAAAATTGGCAGGAGAATGTCAACATCCTGCTAATTAAAATCACATAAATTACGCCTACACCATATGACACTTCAACAAAATGAAGCGCAATTTTCCAAAAAAGTTTTTCGCATACTTGATCACAAGTGCTTGGCCAAGCTAATTTGATTAGCTGCCAAGGCTCAGTCTCATTAAGTGGCCATCAAAAAGTGGCCTTTGTTCGCTAACAATTTCGTTTTCTCTTTTTTTGTTTTATTGTCTTTTTTTTTTTTTGCTTGCTGTTTTCTTCGTTTTTTGTCTTGCCTCTGGGTTAAAGTCTGTCTTGTTTTTTGTTGCCTGAAATGACCTATCTTAGCGCATTTTCACTAAGTGAACTGGACAGAACTCATGAAAAATTTAGTGGAAACTAATTGCAACAGCATTGAAATTAATTATTTAACCCTTTTTATTGTTTAAGCTCTTACCCGTTTTGCCTTTTTGGTCCCGACTTTAGGTCTCGCTCGGTCCAAGCCTTATTAGCATAATTAATTGTACAAATTTACGTACTTAAACAAGTTATTATTTCAAATTAAGCAAGTACTTTTCATCATTGGCCGGCTGTGCCGACGAGACTTTACGAGAAAGACAGGCTCAAAATGCTTCAAGATATAAACTGTAATTTATAATTAATTAAATTAAGTTATTCAAGCTTCTGTCTTTCAATTGCGAACAAAGATTTCTGTATGTAATAATCTATTGCATACTTTTAGGATGATGCAATATTTCACTGCTACATGCATAATCGGGGAGTTGTCTGTGACCATATTCCAGCAGCTTTGAATTAATTAAAAATCCTTTTTTTGTATTACGAATAAATTACATATCGACAAACTATCTGTCTGTAATTTTACAGATTAGCAGAAATAAATATGTAGTTGCTGTATTTATTGAGTTCAAATTAATTGAATTAATTATATTTCTGATCTGCACTGGATGCAAATCGAAAAAAATACGAAATTGACTGCCGTTTAAAATATTAAATGACTCTGCTGCAGATTAACCGACAGAAAAAAATAAAACAAAAAGAATATTATTTTGCATTTGTTTGTGTTTTTTTATTATTATTATTATTATTTTTATTTTTATTTGAAATTAAACAAGTTCACAACCAAAAGATGTGCGAATGAATAGACGAATCCATTTATACATTTATTAGTTAAACTTTTATTCATATTTCGAGTACTTGTTTAATAATAATTTGTAGGCCTTCAGTTTTGTTTTAATTGCATATTGAATAACAAAAAGTGATTAACAAGTGCCCGACTGTATTTGGTTTACGTTTTCAATTAAATATATGTATGTTATATCAAGTTACAATGTTTTTTTCTTTAAAGCATTTTTTATATTTATATATTTATTTGTTTATATAATAATTTTCTCATATTTTTTTTAGCTTCGTTCCAATTTATACGTTTCAGTTATGTGAAATGGATTTGTTTCTTTCATTTACACTGCAGTTTGACACTTAATACATGTATTTGCATTTTTTATGGTTTCTATTTTTCAGTGAGACCAGAATACATACATATACTATAATTAACATGTATTTGTCAGTTTGTTTTGCCTTTTTTTTTCTATTTCTAGTAGCTCATTTAAAATGAAATGTTAGTTGGTTACTCGATTCGTTGGAATTTCTGAATACATTCTTTAATTCTTTATTTTTTCCGGTTTTGGAATCGAGCATTCTTTGTAAAATTATAATACGTACAATGGGTATTTGATTTTCCTTTTATTATTTATTTTGTTGTTGTTTCTTGTTTGAAATGTAGTTTTTTTTTTGTTTTTTGCTTGATTTATAGTTGCTGGTATCTGGCAATAATGTTTAAAATTGTATTTACAGTTTTCTATGGTAACTAACTTATACATATCGCTTCGTTATATCCATAATCGTTTTTTACAACATTTGCATATTCCATAGATAACGTTTTGTGTTGTTGTGTTTGTTGCGAAAGTTTTTTATGTGCACAAAAATGTTTGCATTTATTATTTAATTTGGAAAATGTTTACATGTACATTAAAAATTCGATTCGTGTTTGCTCGAGTGTTGCTTATCATGGCTAGTAGACGAAGCAAATTGAACACCTTTCAAATTCACTTCCCCCATATCGAGTGCAGTTTAATTGTATTTGTATTTGTATTTGTATTTGACTTCATATTTGTATTACTTACTATGCTGTATTTTATTTGAATTTTCGTTTGATTTTGTAATTGAATTAAAGACATGCAATCAATTTTATATACAGCTTCCCTGAGAAGCTATGCCCAAAATACACACATCTTATGCCCTTATCATAATTTCTTATCAGTGTTTAGTACATTAAAAAAGTCTAACAAGTCAAATAAACATTTCTTAACTTCTTATCAGTGTTAAGCACTTTAAAAAAAACTAACAAATGTTTCCCATACGTAACCAAATAAATCATTCAACAAATTGGATTTAAGCAAAGCAAAAATTAATTTTATTTCTAACATTACTCAATGCTGGCAAAAACCCTGTATACGAATAGTTTTCAAACTAATTTGAATAACGGGAATTTCAACACAAATACTTACAGGGTGTTCATTGCTAGCTGCACCTTAATCTTAACTTAATTAAATCATATTTTTTTGTGCACATTTTGGTGCACTTGCAAAATTTATTTATAGTTTCCTGCCTCACATTGTTTTCAGCTGTTTTATCATTAATATTTACAAATCCCTTTCCCCTATCGTTTAACTCTCCGCACTTAATCTAACTAGCTACCTAATGTGTTGATATAGTTGCCAAAGTTTCCACCTGGAACTGAGAGCTGCCTTCTATGGAAGCTCATGATTGGCGTTGCAAGCATTTTGTAAGTAGAATTATTGCCAAGAAACCGGATATTAGACATGTCCTTGTCAAAGGGCAGCTCCTTTCTGCACTTCCGGAGTCTGTGTAGTAAAAAGATAGCAAGGAAATGTGCAATACAAAGGAAAGTTGTTAATTAAATTTCGATTAAATGGAATTATATTGAAACATTATAAGTAGTAAGAGCTTAAGTTGAGCAATTACGACTTTTAAGGACTCAGTGTCAAGACGGGTACAGAAAAAAAAAAAATTTTATATACACCAAATAAAGTCAAACAAATTTGATGTGTGTTGAAAAATATATATAAAATATAATTTCATTTAATTTTATCTAAAAATTTGATACTTACTTAAGGAATGTTTCAGCATTTGATTATTTAAAGTATCAAATGGCGTGAGAGCCGCAGTGAGTGTCATTTCACGGCGGAGTTCTGGATAGTTTTCAATTTCCGCCACACACTTAAGCTTGAGTATATTGCCAGTCTGATAGAATCGTGGCCCCTGCAAGTAAAAGTGCACCTGAAGCCTTTGTCGGCGCAGTATGTAATCGTGGGCTGGAATGCTGTTGTCAATCGTTGGTTGCAGTTCTCCAAGCATGGGCTGCACAAGAGAACGGCAGACAGATAGAGAAAGAGAGAGAGAGAGAGAGAAACGAAGACAGGGTGAAGTTAAGTGCGAATATTCTCTATGTGTCTATTGGCTGTGCTCTTACCTGTTCACCATTGATGTACCATGAGAGCTTTGTGGGCAAACTCGAGTAGTCCGAAGAGCAGGTGGCACTGAGAAACTCCTCCATGCGATACATGGAGTTGAAGCTTTCGATTAAGGGGTCGCTTTGTGGTAACGCTATGGGTTCAAATGACACAAATTAGCTAATAACAGGTTAAGTGCTTTATAGTCCTTTATAGCCCACCTGCCACCGTCATGTTGTCCTCCTTTTCGGCCAGCTTAAAGTGCGGTGCATCGCCACTCACCTCGCACTTAAATGTCCCTGTAGATTTTGCCCCCAATAAACTAAGGTCCACACGACAAGTGGACTCGTTGCAGAAGTACTTCCCATCCAATACTTGAATACCAGCCACAGGAAATATAAGATAAACTGGCCGCATCAAAGGTGTATATCTGAAAAGGTGTACGAACATGTGTAAAAAATCATTTCACTCTCAAGTGTTGTTTATTTCTACCTAAAGAACTCGAGACGATCCTTATACCATTTGACCGAGTTTAGAGTGTGTCCACTCATATCGTAGCTGCAGGAGAGCGTTACATTATCACGAAAATCGACAATTTCTGGGACGCTTATATCCGTTACAAACAAAGCGCAGATTCCCTGCAAATCTGAAATAACAAAAAGCATTAAAACCTCATTTAGTACACTGAAAATATGATACTTAAATAAATATATAATTTTAAAATAAGTTATTTGTGACTTCTGCTTTTTTTAGCTCCGCTCTTAAGCTCAGCTTTTAATCTTTGGCTGGCCATAAAAATTCTTAACTGTACTCAAGAGGTGCAGCAATAAAATAAAAAAAAAAGTTATGTGTCCAAAAATCCTCGTCTATGATCAAATCTTTATTTTTCCAACTCTTTTATTAGTATACAGAAATTTTGGACAGCAGCAAACAGTAGCAACACAGGGAAGAGAATCATAATTTCTTAATTCACACAGGTGACTGAACTGGGACTAAAACTGCAAAATAGGTTCCATTTCGAGGCAGGTTTGATAGTCACCAGGCACATGAGAGACATCGAATAAATTTGAAATTTCATGAAATGAATATGCAAAATAGTTGGCCAGGCAGGCAGATAGATAGACGGGCAGACAGACAAATGGACAGACAGGCGGTTAGGATACCGAATATAAAGGCGTGTGCTAAGCGCAACAAACTGCAGCATTGAATTTGGCCACATGTGTCTCTATCTCACTTTCTCTCTCACTCTCTCTCTCTCTCTCTCTCTCTCTCTCTCTCTCTGTCTCTCCCACTATCTCTTTTTCTTTTACTGCCCCTGTGTGGAAATTGCAATGTTTGTGGCATATGGAATGTAGAGTGTGGCTTATGCCTGTGGGTAGCTACTACCAATAAGCGCAGCTGCAGTTTGTACTACAACACAAAATTGATAAGAAATGTAAACCTAAAATGTCAAGCGACTCGACTTTCAGTGTTTCTTTGTGTGTATGTTTGCTTGTGTGTATGTGTGTGTGAGTATTCTGCCATTGCCAAAAATACATTTACATGAGACATAGAGAAAACGGGCTTATAAATATGCAATCCAGAGGAGATCGCTGCAAAAGGAAAGATAAACAAGTAGAAACAGACTGCGAAAATCAAAAAAGGAAATAAAAACTTCTGATTAGAAGATGCAAATCAGTTTGAACATTCTTCTAAAGTACTCTTAAAGTCGTCAATAAGTAGATTCATTTAAACTATGTACCTAATATTATACAAAAAGATGAAACAATGTTGTAGTAAGCTCTTTAGGATACCAGTTTTTATATTGATTCATATTTAAAGCGTAATTTCGACAGATTTTTTCTATGGCAGTAATACGATACAATAGCCCGAATCACGTGAAACTTGGTAAGTGTGTTTATATTGTCGGCAAATGTGTCCTAAAGGAGTTTCAGGAAAGGAGTATTGGAAAAAGTAATCCCATTCATAACCAAACTTTGGTTAGGAGAGTTATAATGGTATCAAACATATAATCTATGGAAATGGTTACAATGGAATGGTCACAACAACTCTTCTTGTTTCCAATTAATGGTGCTATGAAAATAGTTTTTGGGAAAACTTTTAAATAAATTTGATCTGCGTACAGTATAAAGGGACTTTCATTCCAATTTGGTGGCTTTTCATTTATATTCTCAAGTATATACAGTCGGCATGCTCAACTGTTGTCTCGACGGCTTTAAAAGTAGTCTGTTAGGTCGAATCGTCAGACTTTTAATTACATTAGTGTAAGAATTCAGTTTGCACAAAACAAAACTTATTTAATAAAAGAATTATGCTCTTTTATCAATGTCTGTCAAAGTTTAAGTAAAGTATTCTTACGTAATTAAGCTTTGATACTTTCCAGAAATCCAAACAGACAAAAATTATCACATTTATTCAAATGCAATTGCTCATTTAACACTTTTAAGTTTAGTTAAAATACACATGAAGTAATGAATTTATGCAACAAACATTTTCGCATTAAACTAAGATCTCAATACATATTGATTTCTTGGAATTTCATGTATCCCTTTATAATTTTAAACTGTTCTAACTCAATCAAATAAATTTGCATTTTAGCTAAACGAGTTTAAATGGGTTAACCACATACATATATAACATTTTTACAGATAAAGATACAAATTCAGAGGCGCTCACATGAAATATGTAAATTGACTGGTAATCAACCTTCAAATTTTATTTGATAGTAGCAAGCACTTTTACCACCTCAAAGACACACACACACACACACACACTTATAGAACAACTTACACACACATTTATATTATCAACAGATATTTGTATCCAAATTTTGTTGGCTGAGGTAAATTTACATATGAATTTGCTGTAGGCCGTGTCAGCAAAGTTAAATAATAAATTCATTTAGAAATGCTGAGACATTTATGCAAATATTCGAATATTTATATAAATACCTATATTACAGTTTGTCTGTAGTCGGTGTAAATTTAAAGGAGATTCTTGTTGCTAGAATTTCTTTAGTTGGTGAAAAGTATCTACAATGAAAAGTTTTTTTTTTATAAAATAACGATTTATGCACTCAGTTTTAGACTTAATTTTACATTAAGCCTTGTTAACAAAACTATCTTTTATTGCCCAAACTTTTGTGACTAGAGATATTCTCACTTAAGCATTTCTCTGTTTCTCGTATTAAATGTTTGGTGCAATATGTGTAAAAAATATAGCATACTTTTGGGCAATTATATTGCTTCCACATGTTAACAGCTTTCCTGATGTTGTTTTAGTTGTTTAATAATATTAGAGTGAGATGTGAACCTTCGAAACAATCATTCCACAATGTTTTCTGAATTGTGCTAATTTTCAAATTCTGAACACAAAGCAAACTTTTAAAATGTAAACATTGGCTCAAACAATCAGGATTACAAATAAAATATTTTAAGGTTTTTTGCAACATTCATAAATTGTTTTGTTGTTGTTCTGTTGAAAAGAATTAAATAAACTTTCTAAAAAATCGAGTTGAGTTTTTTTTTAATATGCTTTCAAAGGATTTAAGTTATAATTGTTTTTTTTTTTTGTGTTGAATCACGGGATATTCTATTATCAAAAAGTAGGGTAATATTTAAGCAACTTTGCTGCATTGTTGCCTCTATGAGAAATGAAATAAAAGTCGATGCTGCAATGGCAGCTCATTTAATGTGCTGCAAATTAATTGCCCCATTGCCATTGGCAATTTATGTGCTTGGGGGCGAAACGGGTCGAATAATGTCGAGTGGAGGCGATGGAGGGGATGCCTTTGGCAGGCTGCCTAATTGCGAACATTTCCGAAATACAATTTAACTTTAAACTGCACTCAAGCTGTGCAGCAGCAGCAGCGGCAGCGGTAGCAGCCGCAAAACTTGTGGCAGCAAAAATTACCAAGTGCCAAAAGGCAGCGTCAGCATCGGCATCGGCATCGACATCAGAATCGGGATCGGTATTAAAAGCAAACTACGAATGAAAATGAATGAGTGGCAAGTGCAAGTGCAACAGCAATGCAATTGCAGTGGTTGAAATTATGGGAAAAGTCATTAAAAGAGCAGCCAAGCACAGAGGCTGGCCAACTAGCCAGCTTACCATTTGGACAGATGGCCAAAAGCCAGAAGCCAGAAGCCAAAAGCAAGCGCTGTACGCCTAAAGGCGGAAAGTATGTCAATATTGATTTGCGGTTTGCGACGAAAGCAAACAGGAAAAAATATTAATCTGCAAACGGAAATGTGAAAACATTTAACAATCAATTGAAACAAAGGCGATTTGCGTGCGTTAAGTATACGTATATGCGTATGTGCATCACACATACGCCCAGTGGGCTGTAAATAAGTTAACTTATTTCGATTTAAGCTGCTTACCAATTTATATTGCCGCTTCATTACAATAACATTATATAAAATAATAAGATGATTTCAACAATTCATCACATTCACTTACCAATTAAAAACCAACAGCCGAGAAACATCAGCCATCTGTAATCCATTTTTGTTGTATATTGTTTTGGTTTTTGTAACTTGTTTGCTGAATTTTATTGTAATAAAATTAATTGATATGTCGTTGCAGTCTCTGCACTTAGTTAGTTATTGAAATTGTTAGTTTACACTGCACAGAAAAAATATTGAATTACATATGAATACGTGTATTGTTGTATTGACTTTGCTGATGTTGGTTATTTAATAAAATTTTGTAGCTGCACTTGCTACATGTTAGTCGAATAAATTGTTTAATATTTCAATGGCAATCGATTGCAGAAATACAAAATGGAATTCACTAGCTCGAAGCCAAGTAAAGAGATAAGGGGTGAGATGTAGATAGGAAATGGAATTAATTGAATGCAATGTCAAAGGCGACTCGAAGCAATGGCTGTAGAGAAAATAGAAAATAAAAATAAAAATAGAGGGAAAAAAACGAATACAAATATAAAACTGAATACGAATTCCAATACCAATAGAATATAGCACAAAAACAGTTGCAAAACCCATGCAAGCAAGTTCAAAGGATACACTCTGTGTTGTTGTTGCCTCTGTCGTTATAAATAAATAACAAACATTTGAAGAAAATAAAGAAAGCCGGAAGAACGAGGCAAGTGGCGTACATATAAAAGAGAAAGCGACTAGGAAAGAGAATGGAAAACGGAGTGGAAACGACAAAAATGGGAAATGGAAAGGGAAAGCATAACAGGAAATAAAGTCATCGTCTTCGTAGAATGTTTGTCAACTTAAACAATTTAAATGGCGTATTCTAGTGAATTCATGTGTTTAATGTTTGAAAAAGCTGCACTCCCCTTAGCAGGCAGCCCCTGTTTTCTTTTTCTTACATTTGCCTCGAAGTTAAGCACATAAAAACAGCGGAAACGGAAGTTCCGCGCTTAATTAATCAGTTTGTCCGGTGACTTCATATCTCAGTTTAACCGGCATTAAGCTTTATTTGCCAACTACACAACAAAATCTGTTTATTTAAACTAATCACAGTATTTTCAGTGTATATGTCTTGCCAAATTGAGCAGAAAGACGAGTTGTGTGCGTAAAAATTTATGTTTATATGATTAATCACTTTTTCTTCATTTCAGCCACTTTTTATAACAAATTTGTTCTTGTACATTTAATTCTCTTGTTTTCTTATTGACTTATTTTCTTGTTATTTTTTTTTGTTTTGTTTTCACTTCGAACGATTGCTTAAATAGGACGATAGCGCTTTACGTAAAAGTACCTCCGTACGTCTTCAAGTTTACGAACTGACTGAAGCTGCAGCCGCAGCGTCAGACTCACGGCTCTTCGTAGGCATCGCTATCTCTTTCGTTGATGTGGCCGACGTCGCTGTCGGCATCGATGTACTCGTAGTCGTCGTTAATGTTGTAGCGGCAACGTTGACGTCTTTCTCGTGTAATTGTAATGCTGCGGCTGCTGCTTCTGCTGCTGCCGCTGCCTCTCTCTTATTCAGTCTCTCTCAGCATCCGCCTCGTGAGCAGAGAGCGCTCGGGTAAACGACGCTGTGCGACGTTACAGCTACAACTCCCAAGAGAGAACAACGCTGATTCAAAGAGCAACGCAGCAAAGAGAGCGTGAGTGCAGACAAGAGAGCAACAGCTTCCCATATGTTGCTTTGTAGCTGAGCGTCTACCATAGTGCTATGTTATTAACAGCTTAACAGCAACTGTAAGCCTTACAGTTCAGAGTTGTGATAATTTCAGTTTATAAACTAATTCCATACATGTTTATCATATGCAGCTTAGCGGTATTACCTGTTTACAGTTATTAACATATTTATAAACGTTCAACTTTTGATGCTGCATTTTATGCATCACTTTTGGTCCTTGTTTGTACGGTTAGTTAAGGCATATCGTTGATAGTTAAATACGGCTAACGACAGTTGCAGCTGCATGCTAAAATGTATAACGGTCTGGGTTAAAAAACAAAAAGAATAAAAGGAATAGAAGCGTTGATGGCCACGAAGCCAGCACAAAGTCATCTTATCATTTCATGAATAATGCAGGGATTTGTTAGGGACACATGACTGGAATTTTACGCAAAAGTTGTGATGATGTTGCTGCTGCTGTTGGTGCTGCTGGTTGCTGTTGCTACTCTGGCTACATCAACCGCCAACACGCAGGCAAGAAGTTTGTTGTTGTTGCTTGTAATACTATAACTGCACGTTGGCTATGCCACTCCCTCTCTATCTTTCTTTCACCTCTCTTCACTTACACTTGTCTGGCGCTGCTGCTACTGCTGCTACTACCACTGCTGCTGCGGCTGCTGCTGTGTGAGTTCGGTGCGGCAATCAACAGAAAATTGCAGATTTTAAATTCAAAGCATTCTTGTTGTAGTCGCTTTTCAGCTCACTTCTAGCACTTCTAACTTCTCTCTTTTCTTTCGTTGCCATTTCTCTTCACTCTCAGTTGCTGTGCGTGCATAAAGCAACTTAATTTCAACGAATAATTTCTGATGCTAAAATATGAATATTAAAACAAAAAGCTGCAAAATCAACTCAACTCAAATCGACGCCATTTTTGTTGCATATGCAATGGCGTCTTTAAAGCGGAAGTGCAACTTCATTATTCGAAGAGTTAGTCTTATATTTGATTGATCATTGTTTACTTTATATATAGGCGTTAACTTTCTGACCAACAACAAACTGTAAAGAAAATGTGTATGAAAGTTTCGTTACAAATAAATCACATATTTTAAAAATTCATAACTTTAATGTTGGTTTACACACACTGTGGACGTGTGTGTGTGTTACACTGCGTATGCGCAACATTTGTAATGCACATGCACAAAACTTTTCGCGGTTGCAGCTTTGAAGTCAATAATTGATGCGGACCAAAAAGCAAGCAACTTCAACATGCAAGTTTCTCATAAATATATTTAAGAACTGAAAAACATTCTGGTAACATGAGAAGGAAAATAAAGTGAACTTTTAAATGATAGCATATAGTTGAAATAAAGTTTAAAACTATAGGTGCATGTTTTAATATTCCCAAACATCTTTTTATAAATTTATATTTTGTTGTAAGTTTTTTTTG
Source organism: Drosophila cardini (assembly GCA_018903735.1). Lineage (NCBI taxonomy): Eukaryota > Metazoa > Arthropoda > Insecta > Diptera > Drosophilidae > Drosophila > Drosophila cardini. The sequence goes on from JAEIGM010000020.1 coordinate 110,792, forward strand.
GTCCTTTACCGGTGACGTTCTTATTTCCATAACAACGTATCTGAGATTCAATCAAGCCAATAAAGTGTTGGACGAAAACTTTCAGCGTTGTGTTGCATGCCACATCAACGAAAATCGAGTTAACGATCGAATATTGAGGCTGTGACATCGTTGGGTTTACCTTAATGAAAAACTAAATTGTCAATCAGCCATGAATTGAATGAAATGAAGTGTAAAATTACAATTTCATCCAATTTGCAATTAACTCAATGAGAAGATACAATTTTTTATTATTTTCTTTCTTTTTTTTTTACTTATATATATATTCCACCTCTTAGCCATTTTCAAATCATTCCATTGGTACGCACATGAAACTGCGCGGTGTTTGGTGTGCTGAGTGTTTGCCACTTTCACTCGATGCGACAGCAGCAACAACAACAACAATTTGCGGTTGCACAGACCGCTGGCAATGGACAGTGGTTGAGGTGGGACGATTTGGGTGCTGGTAGATGGGCAAGCAGTTGAGTCGGTGACCAGGTGGAGAGTTGGTCCTTTTCAAAGTTCGCTTGATTCCTTGCAATTGCTATTACTACCTTGCGTCCTGCACACTCTGAGCTGTGCTGCACAAGTGCAAGTTTAATTGCATTGAGTGTAACTAGTTAATGGCTGAAATTGCAAATTGAAATGGTGACAAAGCAATTGGGGTCAAAAACTCCCCGAATAGCAGCAGAAACAGCAACGGCAACAGCAACAGCAACATTGACAGGCAAGCGCTAATTACAAACGGGCATTGCAGCCAATGGGGTCAGTTGGCAGTTGTCTGTGGACCGAAGCAATATCAACAAGAAAGAAAAGTACAGTCGAGCACGCCCGACCGTAGACTACTCTCTGCATTTTATTCCCGATCATCTTAATAAAATCGATATCCGGGTATATCAATTGATACTTGCAACAAAACACGTTGAAACAAAAACATCTGGTTGTATGTATACACACACATATACATTTGACATTATATGTATGCACGCACATATGTATGTGTGTATATGTTATACATACACAATTGGTCGGCACAGCCAGCATCCGCGGGAAGCGCTGCCGCTAGCAAGTAGCGAAAACGTTCGCTCACATGTTTGTATGTTTCTATCTCGCTTGCACACATGCATTGGCATTGCGTTCAAATATCAACTTTCTTACATGTGTAGCTCTTTTGTTTATTGTCCGATTTAGATGCAACTTTCAGGATAGTTTAATATATTTTGTCTTCAAACGGATGTGAAATAACAATACTGTACGATAAGAAAATATGCCTTAAAATCGGCATTGAAGTTTGCAAATTATTTTATTTCTTGTGGGAAAAGGGGGCGTGGCAGTCCAAAATTTTTGATGACAATACAATTATGCCGTCTCTAGGAACCTGCGTACCAAAATGGGTGTTCCTAAGTGCCATAGTTACTGAGATATTCGGCTAAAACATCAATTTTTTACGAGGTGTTTCTAGTTTTTTGCACATTGTGGGCGAACGGGGCGTGGCATCGAAAAAAAAAAGATTCTTGTATTGACTGACTTAATATCGAGTCGATAGAGACCAAATTCAAACTTGTAGCTCTTACCATCTCTGAAATCTGTTTGTTCATACGGACGGACAGACGGACAGACAGACGGACAGACGGACAGACGGACATGGCTATATCGACTCGGCTTGTGATGCTGATCAAGAATATATATACTTTATGGGGTCGGCCACGCCTCCTTCTGCCTGTTACATACTTTTTTTTTTGCACAAACCCAATATACTCTCTCTTGCAGAGAGTATAAAAATATAAACAACAAAAAAAAAAAAAGTAAATGGAAACATCAAATGCAACAACAACAGTCAAAAACAACAACAATAGCAACAGCTGTGAACAGTGTGAAATGTCAAAGTTGCAACGCCACTAAAAACATTTACAAATTGATTTTTTGTTGCCGCAGTTTTTGCATATGAATTGCATACATGACCGCAGCGGGACTTGCTCACTCACACACGTACAGATACGCACACACGCACACACACAAACACACACTCACAGACAGGGTACAACTGTCAAATACAAAATGCATGCAACTAATGCATTCAATAGCACATTTTGGCACAATAAAATAATGTCCATAATAAAATGGCCATTTGCATGTTCATTTTTGGTTCCGACATAAACGCAAATAAATGAATCTAAAAATTGCTACGTCACTGCTAGTTGTGGTTGTTATTTTCGTACTGATTGTAATAGTAGTAGTAGTTGTTGTTGTTGTTGTTGTTGTTGTTGTTATTATTGGTATTGCAGTCATTGCTGTGGGGAAATTAACATTTAACATTCGATGCTTAGTTTACCAAATTCGTGTTTTAATGCATCGACAATTTTTACTTGATGGCTACACTGCGTATACGCAATCCCACAACATTTATAGCGAATTAATTGTGGGTCAGCAGCCTTTGGCCGCAAATTTTAATAGCATGGCATAACAAAAGGGCTGAATACTATTTATATTGGCTTTTATATTTTTAAATTTAATCTTTTACCTTTCAGTTGAACGGTTTTCAATTTAAAGTAATTTCATATATAGCGGATTTTACCGTATTTTATGGTAATTTGATATAACGTCAGAAACTTATAAATTGCCCAGCACTTAAATAAAACTTCTTCCAATTAAGTTTTAAATCGATAACTGACAATTAAGCTCAGCTCAGTTGCTCAGTTGCTCAGTGGCAAATTAAACAAGAATTCATTTAAAGTGTGAGTGTGAGCATACCCAACGCGAAAAAGAGTGTGAAATAGGGCGAATGAAGTAATTTTAAGCAGAGAGAGGGAGAGGGAGAGCAAAAAATATGAATGGACGAATACTGGAAAACTGATGAACATGACGAACATTTCAATCAATCAAAGGTGTGAAAATTATACAAGCTGCGTGCGGAGGAAACGGAAATTGTAGCGCATTGTGTGCACTTGTCCGTGTGTGTGTGTGTGTGTGTGTATTGGTTCACATTGCAGTTGCTCAGAGCTTCTGCTGCTGTAAATGGCACTCGATTTCGATATTTCAATCAGCGATGCGCGCAGTTTGTTAAGCTTTTTGCATATTTTATGCAATTTGAGCGACGTCTGCCCACAAAATATCTGTCGATTGCAGGTAACTACAGTTACCGCAACAACAACAACAACAACAACTGTAACAAGAGCAACCACATTGCTTTTATTATTAGATATGCCCGCATCATGAACCATTCAGTCCACTGATGACATTAAATCATCGATCCAGAGAGCACTGCGATTACCTGTTAAGAGCCTTTTGGCCGCATTTTATTTTCGGGCTTCATTTCGATTTAGAGTTGGCCAAGTGCCCAAGCTGAGAGACCGTGCTCTCTTACCATCTCTGTCTCCCTCCCTCTCTCTCTCTATCCATCTCTTTCTCTGTACTCGTGTTCGTATTCTGTGCATATTTCGAATGCGCGCATTTCGATCACGTGATTGAGATTTTTACATTTAAAACGTGACTGAAATATTTTGCAGCCTCGTCACTTCACTTCAATGCCTACTGAGTGAACAGTACCCGGAATCCAGTTCACGGTACCCTGTACTCGATACCCGCTATGCAGTACCCATTTTCACCCATCGACTTGCAATGAAATTTATTCAATACTCCTTCAATGGTGAGACCTGTGGCCATTGAACACCAGTTGGAGTGCTGGACTTCCTTTTATTATTATTATTATTTTTATTTGCTGGTCTCTTTGGTTCGTGCTTGCTCTTGTTAGCTGTCCTGGAGTTCTGTTTTTGACCCTTTTCTCTGGCCGTCGTCGCTCTTCGTTTTTTTTTCAATCAACAACAAATGGCAAGTGTTAACTAGATTTAAATAATGCATTAGCCACCCACGGACTCTGGGACTCCATATGTGCCACACTCGTTTCAATACAGACAAATAAATATTTCAGACAGTTTCATGACACTCAACGAACAACTCGAAACTGGAAACTGAGAAATGAAGCAACTACATCAACAACACATGGAATTTAAATGATGTCTTCAATTTAATCATGTTTAAATGCATATATAACTAGAGACATATGCAAACTACTAGACATTAACTTTTATTAGTCATAGTTGAAGTTTTGTGGGCTTTTTGAATATTTTATATTTTGATATTTAGCCCAATCAACTCATTCAAAAATTACACATTTTGAAGCGTCTTAAATCAGACTTAGTGAATTTTAAATTTAATACACATAACTGTAGCTTAGTAAGACTTATTTAAGTCAGAAACTAACTGACAGTTGTTGGATATTTTAGCTTTTTCTCCAGATTGCCAAACAGATGTCGAATATAAGTTTGAAAATATACGAACAATAAATGTTTGTGTGTTTGCCTTAACGTGTATGAGTGTTTTGGACAAGTAAATGTCAGTATTTTTGGTAAAATCACAAATTTTCAAGCCACTTGGATCGGTGAAGTGTGAAAAGTGCAAGCCAATAAAAGGCATTTTCAAGTTCTAAAAACATAAAACATTTCGACACATTAAAACAATGGCAACATAGAAGTCAGAAACGGAAGTTTTGGGCCTCATATGGAAGCCAATTAATTGAAATGGAAATTGGTTTTGTGTGGCCAAAACAAGTTGAGGACAACAAGACAACAACTTTGAATAAATGGCAATTGAAAATTTTTTTATTAAGCAGTTCACGCATTTCACAAATTTTGCAAACTTCGTAAGTTTGCAGTTGCACTTAAAGTTGAAACAGCAAACAGCCTGGAAAAAAATGTATTCAAACTAGAAAATACCCTGTACACCTTATTCCATTATGTAGTTGGTATTGACAGGAAGTATCTTAAACCGACCCCATAAAATGAATCAAATTTGAGGCTAACTTCCCTTGGATATACCCCACAGTGTCTGCTACTAAGGCGCATTGGAAGTGAAGAAGTTTGTGGAATTGTTGCAGGCTGTAAATAAAATTTAATGAAATCATACCACAAAGTTGTAACTTTGTGATTTACAGTTAAGATGATTGCAGCGAGCTTGTTAGCCATGCTTGTCTGTCTGTGTCTGTGTCTGTGTGTGTGTGTCTGTGCATTTGTCTGACTTTCTTTGTATCTGTGTCTTTAGTTTTGGGCCTTCACTCTGCCTGCGTAATTTCAGCATTGGCAATTAAAATTTCGTATGAGTTGCTTGCAATCAGTGCACAAGTTGGCATTGCCACGCACAAGAAACATACACCCCCACACACACATTCATACAAACACACACATACACGTAGTTATATGTGGCGACAATCTCAGCTGGTGTCTGCATAATTTAAAGCATACATTTAGGCTGCCATTGCTCGAATGCTCAGCTCCAACTGCGACAACTGTGTGATAAATGCCTGACACACCAGTAGAAGCATCAACTGCTACTACGACACACACACACACACACAAACACACACACAGCCACGCCCAGCACACACTGCTGCTACTAACAATTCCAAACAATTTTCAGGGTCTGCTGAATGTTGCCATGTTTTTGTTGCAATGATTGCCGTCTTCTTGGATTTGGTAGCAGCTTTCGGTTGATTATGGGTCTGGTCCAAGCTGCACTTGAATGTATGTAGAAATGTTTGTATGTTTGTGCAAAAACTTTCAACTAGTTACTTTGCATATTTAACAAAGATTCAACAAATGCTAAAAGCAATGAATGGGTATCACTTGGAAAAACACCATGAGATCATATTGTTTTGCAGGAAAAAGTTTACTTGTTTTTTTTATAGATTGTAACATGCATTGAGTATAAATAAAACATGAGCACGACTAAATAGTAGTTAAAGCTGACAGTTATCCGTAGAGTATTTTATTAAGATCAAGTCCTTACATGGCATAGGCACGTCGCATCATCAGATCAAAGTACATATCGTGGTCAATTGAAGCGCTGATTGTGGCATAATAGTTGACAAACTCCTCTCGAGTTATCTGAAAGTGAAATGAAGATAAAAAGGGTGTTTGGTAGTTTATCATGTATGCTTAACTTACCTTGCCATCCAGATTGCCGCGGCCTCCCTCAAAATTGTGCAAGAATTCGGTCAAAATCTCATCCTCGCTCTTCTCGCCACTCTGATATTTGGGATGCTCCTTCACGGAGTAAACGTTCTTAAGATCATCAATGGTAATGACTCCATTATTATCCTTGTCCATTTTATCAAATGCTTGATTTATAATCGTCAAGCGACTCTGGGACATGGGAGGCTGCAATCAAAGATTATACATTAAATTGGAATTTAAAAAATTTAGTTATTGATTAACTTACTCGCAGTTTGAGTAAGAACTCAGTCATGTTAATAGATCCACTGCCATCCTCATCGAAGCTATTTTACAAACATTACTATTAAATTTAGTTTAAGTCTAATTAAAGTTACTCACGTGATAAACATCTGCCTTATCTCATCGTCGGTTACATCCAGACCGATGTCTCGAATACCAGTGATGAACTCCTCCTCATTGAGCGCCTTGCTGCCATCATCGTCCATAGCGCGAAAAGCTCTAAATAATTAATTGAGCATTTAATAGTAAAATAATCTGTTATGGACACGAGGTACATGTACTCTGAGGGATGTCTCGCTTAAAACCCATCAAACGAGGTCAAAGAACTCAAAACTCACCTGCCAAGGCCCAAGATGCCTGTTGCGCCACGGCTAAAACACATTAAACGTAACTTGGTAATGGGATCCTTGTCAGCGCCATCTGTTAGTTCTCTCAGCGACTTGCTCACCAACTTGGCTTCCAGGGTATACAAGTCTCCATTAGAGCCCTACAATCAAAGTACAGTAATCAATATTTTAAATATTTAAATGTAAGCATTTGTGCGATTGAACTGTATTGATGTAACTGTGGTTCAACTGTGATTACAGGTAATTTGGGACACAAAAGTAAAAAGTATTCCACAAAAGGTAAATTAGGCTAAAGTTATATTATACAATAAAATTTAAAGGGTATTCCACACGGTATTTTTTTCAAAGTTGAATTAGAGTACAACACAAATTGCAGGATATTCCAAAGTGTTATTAATTCAGAGGTGTTTTGAGCTGCAATATAATTTTCAAGTTATTCAAAGCAGTAATTATTTCAATATAACGTGGGGTGTAAATCAATTTACAGGGGATACCATTAATTTATTTCTTTAAAGTGAAGTTAATTAAAGTAAAGTTCAGTAATTACTGAACTACACAATTTATATGGGATTCCACACTTGACAAATTAAAAGATTTGTTTGGAGCACAAGACAATTTACAGGGTAGTTTTAATACATTTCATGTATAGTCAGTTTGGGGAACAATACAATTTACAGGGTATTTCAAAGTGTGATAATTTCAAACAGTATTTATGGCACAATACAATTTACAGGGCATTGCAAGTGATTCATTTAGGGGAAAATTTGGGTGCATTACAATTTACAAAGTAGACCCAACTATAATTCATTTTAAAAATTATTGGATAACAAAACACTCTACAGGGTATACCCAACTCTCAGTCACTCAAAGGTAAATTGCAGCGCTGTACGATTTACAATATAACTGACAGGGTATTTCAAAGAGTGATTCATTTAAAGGTAAATTGGGTTACAATTCAATTTACCGGGTATTCCAAAAAAGCTGCCTTTGCGGTTAAAAGTTCCACTTCGCTACGCATAAAATGTGACTAACTTGAAACTTAAATAAAACCCGTATAATTAAAGTGATTGCTTAAACAAACGCATTTTAGAAATAAATAATAAACAAAAGGGAAGCTGAAAAATTAGTAAACGCACTCGAGTTTCACACTCGTGAATCACCGACTCACAGACTCAGCTGATCTTATGATGTTGTTGTTGTTGTTGATGTTGGTTTTTGGGATTTTGCTTTTACCGCTTTTAGTGAAATTATTTTCATTTTGCAAAAGCACTTGAGTGCAATTTGTTTAATTGAAGCCCAAGGTGAAGGTCGTCTTAAATAAAAGTAAACTTTATCCAAACAAATAAAACCACAAAAGGAAAATTTGAGGAAAAAAAAACTTACGTCCATTGCAACACTTTTCTATGGCCTTTTTCACTTCTTCTGTGAGTATAAAATTTGGTTTTTGCTTCGACTCTTTTTTCCTCGGTGCCAACCAAATAGATAGCTCCAAGATACTTGTTACTTTAGCGGCTTTGAAATGCAAACTGAATGCGAGAAATAAAGCGGCGGCAATGAATAAACAGCTAAGCACTCACAGTACGAGACAGAGAGAGGGAGAGAGCGAACGGGCGAGAGAGAACGAGTGAGACCGAAATGGAATGAATGGAAATGAAATGTGGGCTGTGGATTGTGGGGTTCAAAACTAGTTACTTACTTACAAACATTTATAGTCATATAGAGCAGACAGTGGGCCGCACAGACACATAACCCAGTCAGACGAGGCAACAGTCTGACTGATTCATTCATTTCCATCTCTCGCTCACACTACCATTCTCTCTCTTTCTCTGTCTTTCTTGTTCACTCACTCTCTCACTTCGCCTTCATTTCTGACCACCTGTTCAGTCTTTGTGCCACGCCGCACTGGAAACATTTTATTTCAATTAAAGTTGCGGGCTTGTACTTGCACGCCCAGTCACTCAGTCAGTCAGTCATTCAATCTGTCAGTTAGTCAGTCAGTTAGTCAGTTAGTCAGTCAGTTAGTCAGTTAGTCAGTCGGGCAATTTAATGCCCTGCGCTGGCAAATGTTTGTTCGAGACAAACATGTGACGACGTTGAAGCAGCAGATAGACAAATAAATACAACATTCTCACTCAGTTGATAAATTGATGTAGATTAAAATGGAAACACCTAAAAGTATGCAACGAGATCTGCAATCTTCTGCTGCCCCAAAAGCTGCAACTCTAAATTTTCATACCCCAATATTAGTCAGTCACGAAATCTGAACGTATAAAAATCTGCAACACTGAAAGAGTATTTGACTGGAAATACCCTAGAATAGTTTTTTATAATACTATATAAGTAAAAGTTGTAAATCCAAGCTCTAATTAATAATTCTTGCATTCCACTTTTCGAATGGTTTGAGTCATTTCCAGTTCCCGTGCGCTGAGTAATTTTCCAAATGACATACATTGCAATTTCCCTTGATAGTTGGAGCGCAGTTCGTGCAGATCCGTAATTGAATAGCCGTTGGGACAGCGTTGGCATGTCCTTTGGTCATTAAGGTGACAATAGTGCAGACAATTGGACCGAGTGCATTGTCATATTGTTGCTTTTAATTATAGTTTATATACTGACTGGACTATATTTAAAACTTTTATAATTATATACAAAAATAAGCAAAAATTTTGCATATATTTCTTTGTGTGTCCTTAATTTTGTTAATTGAATTCACCTTGTGTCTGCGACGACTGCTCGACTTGCGCACGGCCTCGAAGAACATGACGGCCCACAAATTGAAACCAAACTAAATCCAAAACTAGTGTCAATTTATATATTTAGGGCAGTTGAGAAACCAACCCAGCAAAGAAACCCGGCAACAGACCTTTTGGTCATCGGGCCACAACATAAAAAGCGGTTATTGACCGACAACAAAATATTATTGTTCCAGCAAAACAAGTTAATTATAATAATCAATAATGATAATTGACCAATAGAAAGTAAACAAGATATTTAATGCAATTTGCATAGCATACAATATAAATCGATTACACTGAGAGGAACTGCATTACTCACTGCTTATCGAGTCAATGGAATCAAGTCTTGAATTCTTGATCCGATATCTGTAAATGGGATTGAATGTGTAAGCCTACAAACTGTAGGCTATAGTCCATCGGTGATGCCTTCAGTGTGATATGGAGAGTGACGTGTCCTCCTGGGTGTGCTGACGTTTTTGTCGCATCAACCGAACCTGAACTCAATCAGTGAATCAATTCACAATTCGCTGATCAAAAGGAAACAATCATACGCATTTGAAGTGTCAGAAATGGCCAAAAAAAAAAAAATAAATAAAGAGAATGTCAAAAAGGAAGAGACAAGCAGTAGAAAACAGTCAGCAACGAAGTCGCACACATACAGAAACAGATACAAAAAGCACACACATATACACATACATATATAAGCACTGGGAAAGCAGAAAGAAGCCGAAGACCCTTTCGTCCTTTTGCAGCGTTGACACATGAAAAAGCTCGGGTGGATAACGGTATGAGTGTGTTGGCTGACTTGTATGTATTTTCTTTTTAATCAATTTATATGCAAATAAGTGAAATGCTTAACTGAATTTGAGCTGCTCTTGCCGCCTCTCTGCTCCTCTTGGAGCCCTTTGCCAGTTGGTTGATTGAAAACGTTAAACGCATTGATTAACGGTTGGAGTAAGAGAAAATCGAAGTAGAGTGAAAGAAAGGCCAACTGAAGAGCGTTTAATTGAACTGCTTTTTATTAAATTCCTTTGCAAAGGGTGTCTGATTGCAAAAACCACAGCAACAGCCAGAGCAACAGTAAGAGCCACAGCAACATCATCACAGCCGACTGAATTTCGATTTCTCAACTGCCATCTTGTGTTAAAATTGACAAATATTTGCGTGGCCAACACTTGAAAAGCCGTTTTGTCTATCTCCTTTAACTAATATGCCTTTCATGGTACACAAAACCAACTCAAGTTGAGCATAAACCACTTGACTATTTTCATTTAAAGTTATTCCCATTTCCATTCCCATACCCATACCCATTTCCACCTTCACACAGTGCAGATAACATCTGGGTACCTTCATCAGTGGAGAATAGCGTCGGCGGCGTCAGTTCTGACAGCCTAGAAGAAATCCTTTTGTCTGAGACGGCGGCGTCTGTGTGTAAATTGATAGAATCAACTTGATAACTTCATTTCATTAAGTAAACATTAATCACATTAACCTTTGGACTGCCATTAAAATTAACCCTAAAATGTTAAGACCCCTTAGACACACACACACACACACACCCACTCACACATACACATTCTTACAGTTGGTTGTACAAGTTTAATAAGAAAATTTGCTTGTCTCTTGCACACACATTCATCCTTTATAGCCACAAAGGCAAAAAGCCAGCCAAGAAAATGTCAACGAGCTAATACAAATTCTGAGGGATCTGTGTGTGTGTGTGTGTGTGTGGTGTGCTTGGGTGCGTGTGAGGTCAGGACATATAAAAGTTATTACTTAATTTAAGTTTCCCCACAAAAACATGACAAAGACACCCCCAAAAACGAATTTATTATGTTGCAAATTTCATAAAATGTAAAATACATTTTCAAACGAAACATCTGCATATTTCAATTTCATAATGATTTGCATATCGTGAAAAGGGTTTTCAGGTTCGACATATTACTGTCAACTTTCCATCTCTATGTTGTCTAACCCCAAACCCTCCCTACACCTCCCAATCCCCAGTCTATCACTGTCTGTATTTGTGTACCATTCAAATTTCGTCTACTGATTCTGATTAGTTCTCGAATTTGGCCTTTTGACAGCCACAAAAATTATTAAAACTGACATGAGTCTGAATGTTGGTTACGTGTTGCTAACTGACCAAAATTCGAAGTGTAACGTCAAACAACTAGAACCCGAATCGTAGAAAATGCTGCAAATAAATCGAAAAGTTTTTTCATTAGTTCGCTGTTCGACTGATTTGGCAATTAAGTGGCCAAAGTTGTATGCAAAAAGTTGCGGATTCTCATTGACTTCGATTTGTCTATGTGTATGTGTGTGTGTGTAGGTGTGTATGTCTGTGTGTATGTGTTAGTACAGTTATTACACCTGCTGAGCATTGAGAGAGCTCTTTTTTTTTTGCCAACTTTTCAAATTAAGCGCAGATTTTACCAAAAACTTGCACGGTTACCTCTGCTCTACTAGACGCTTTTCTCTGCCTTTGGTCGGTGTTTGTGTGTGGTTGTGTGTAGATGCCGACTATTTGGTAGTTTACTTAGTAACTAAATCACGTTTCTTATTTAAGCTTAAGAGCTCATTAACGCCAGGTTTCAACATTATCATAAAATGAGCCAAAAAGCCAACCCAACTCGAACTCGAAGTCAGTTCAGAGCCTCGTTTTTTGGCCTCGACTCTTTTTGCTACCAACACCTGAACACACATATACACTCTCTCACATACCTGTACATACATGCATACACATGCAGTCGTCATCAATCGCCATTGAAATTCAATCCACAAATTCTAGCGACACTCGAGTTGGAGATGGAGTTCCAGTTCCAGTTTCAGTTCCAGACTGAGTTTGATTTTGATTTTGATGTGAGCCCTGCTCTTTGGCAACGGCAATCAACGTACACATCAAACGCACACTCATACACACACACTAACACACACACACTAACACACACACACTTGCACACATAGAGCAAGTCCATCACACGTTGCCATAAAAATGTAAAAGGGAAATAATATAAAAATAAAAAGTTTTTCGCACTTCACGTGTCAAATCCTTTTTAATGAGTTTTTGGGAGCATCAAAAAGTTTGCCATTTCTTGAACACTTTGCTGTACATATCATACCACATGCCACCCTCCCCCCTGACCCCGTCTCAGATCCTCAATCCTCCTTCTAACGTTGCATGCTGCTTGCTGAGCTTTTACTCCCCTCTTCTTGCTCCTCAGTATTACTTGAACTTTTTTCATTTGCTACTCGCGCAAGAAGCTGCAGATTGGCCTTGAAGCCTTCAAGTCTTGATGCCTTGGCAGCCAATGACTTGTGCGCTTAGCTGCAGTGTTCCGCCAACCGATTTCGCCAGACTTTCGCTAATTAATCATTAGAGTAAATATAGTTTCGGTTCAAGTGTTTTTCACATGGCGATATTGATTTGCAGCATATGAAATAAGTTCAATTGGGTAAATAACAACTTAATTGATTTCTTAACTCTTGTCCAACTATTTATCAATCAAGCACAGAGAAAACAAAGGCACTTTTTAGACCAAAAATAAAAGTTTTAAACCCAACAATTAAAGTCACAATTATTCTACTACGCAATGCATTATCCTATATGAAGTGCTACAATTAAAGGCATTGCCAACACGCCCAAAGTGTTAACCATATTGTTGGGGATTTACCAACTAGAAGACAGGGGTCGGTGTGTTGGATGCCAACAAAATGTCCACGTTCGTCATGGCATCAAAATGCGTGCGTGCCTGCAGTGTCTCAACTGGGCTGAGTACCGCCATTGGTTGGGCCAACATTCCACTTCTTCTGGCCATAACCAGTGCGATGGCTACGAACTTCATTCATGTCCATGTCCATGGACAAGCAGCTCGTCACGCAGCAACGTTTGAAGTCAATTTAAAATGAGCATCCGAGCGTGCAGTCATGAGATGCGTCTGTTGCTGCAACAGATTCCGCACTTTCCCCACCTTCCCTCTTCCCCCTGTGACCGCAGACTTTGCGAGTGGTTATCGTTATTGTTGTTATGTTATGGATTCAAGTGGCTTGCTTCATGATTTAACAGTTGGCCAGTTAGAATGTTGGCTAGTTGATTTTATGGGCATTGTTAATCGGTTTTGGCCACAAACCAGCCACCACTGGTACTGCCACTGCCACTGCCACCACCAGTGCCACTGCTACTGCCAGCCCCAATGGCCTGAATCTAATTTCTACTTGTTTAATTGATCTCAGCCACTAATTTGGCTGCAGTTAGTATTGCTTCAAAACTTTAACTCTCCAGAGTCGAAGCCATGTCGAACACACTCACTCACTCACTGACTCTTCGACTATTCGACTAACTGACTATTCGGCTGACTAACAGAAATGCGAATCTAATTACTGGCCACACAATGGAATCCCTTTTGCCCATCACTTCTCGTGTCTCGTTCTCTGTTTGAACTTTTCTTTGGTTGCCCTGGATATCTGCAAATGCATCTGCTGCTGCTACTGCTGCTGATGTCAGTGCTACATCCTGCGTCCCACTCTTAACCACTCTCCACCACTCTCCACCCCTCTCTTTCACTATCGTTCGCAGTCTATCTCGTTCTGTCGATGCCACAAAACTGTCAAAATTAGCTCAAAAGCTGCCGCCTGCAGAGGTAGCAAAGACAAACTTCCTTTCGGTCATTGAAGTGCTTGTGTGCCTTGCCACGCCCGCCACCAATGAGTACTGGGCGTTGTCAGTTGAAGTTAAAGTTGTTGTTGTCGTTGTCGTAGTCGTTTTCGTTGTTATCATTATCGCATTCGGTACTAAGCAACCGTTCTTCAGTCACGCACTAAAGTTTCACAATTTTTCAATGCAACACATTAATTAATTGAATTTTAAGCTAGTTTCGCTTGGGTACCCATAATTGTTGCTAAATTTGTTTAATAATCTAAAGCTTCATATAGAATCGAATATGAAATACTCTTTCTTAAGACACAAATTCAAAAGTATTTAAAGGAAATAAGGAAGAAGAATGGAAGCGCACGAACTAGAGTTTTTTTTTAAGAAATATAATGAATAAAATCGCCAAGAAGAGGAAAAAGCATTATAATAACTTTATTCAACAATCATAAGCCATAATATTTCTTAAGTATAGTATATGTAGATATCTTGTAAGTATATATATAAGTATACTAAAATATAATTAAATAAAAAGATATTAAGATGCCAAATATATAAAACTTAACGCTAATAAACTTAAACTAGCTGATAAAAACCATAAGTTTAAGCCTGAATTAAAGCAGCTAATTGGCATTGTCAATGGATTTGGCTAACTACTCCCATCTGGCAGGGTATTTCGAAAGTTGCACTCTGGTGACCACATAGAATTTCAGCAGTTACCATAGCTTCATGGACTGTATGGAGTTGGAGGCGGAGGCGTCAGAAGCTGGACAACTGTGTTGGGACATCATTAGTCCTTTAATTGCCATAAATAACCACAGTGAGCAGTAGTTGGTAGATGAGGAGGAGGAGACGGAGAAGGAGACGGAGGAGGAGACAGAGGGAAATGGAGATCAACAGAAAAGTTGTTAACGCTACTTTTATATTTTTTTCTCTTTTTCCATTTTATTTTTGGCAACTTTCGTACACATTTCGTGCACACAGTTTCCAGTCCCGTGTGCATAATAGTGTGATCTACTTGTACACACATGTATGTGTGTGTGTGCGTGTGTGTGTGTGGGGATGGCTGACAGTTCTTTTTTTGTATAACATGCTGAGCACATTGTGACAATGCCATGCCATAGACTAAAGCCGGACTAGAGCAGAACACTTTGGTTATTGCCAATGCCTCACTCGCTCATCCAAAATCCCAAGTCGGTTTCTATTTTCAGTTGTGTGCATTGGCATATGTGTCCCATATCCCATTTCCCATTTTCCCTCAACCTCAGTTGCATTTCCATGCTGTCTGCTACTATTTGCAAATCAGTCAGCAAATGGCAAAAAGTCATTTGTCGTAAGCCACATTAAATTGTGGAATTTCTCGGTGCAGTTTTTAGGGCCTACAGATGTAGATTTCTGTAACTTTAAACTTATTAACGTTGAGTTGCAAGTTAATGATTTTAAATCGTTAGAGATAGATATATTTTTTATAAAAGTATTAAATTTACTAATAAATTGTTTATAAATATATAGGTAATAAATGTTAACAACTACAACAATTTGGTGTTCTAGCTAGTTGTAAATTTTCAATGTTTTCAAATTGTGTTTTAAGGGGAATAAATCTTTAAATTAATCACAGATAAATTTTAAGCGAATATATAGAATCTAAAGGTAATTTTTTATAAGATTGAATAAGTTACAAGAATGAGCTTTCAAAGCATTTTGTAAAGGTACACACTCTATAGCTGTTCATATTGAGCAAACAATCTTTGAGTTAAAGGACCGTCTTTCACTCGAATACGTGGTAATAACAGTAGGACAAAAACGAGTCCACTTTGTGACTTAGTACACTATCCATAAAAATGTCTGTCCACGTAAAATACCTGTACGATGCATAATTGTTTACCTGAGATCATAAGCCCAGCAAAGACTCAATATGTGTTTATCTGGCACACAGTAAGCGAATTAATTAACTTTAGGCCGAACAGAGGTAACAAAAGAGTCAAAAAGTGACCGAGTGATTTAGGGTGAAAAAGAAGGAAGTGGGCGTAAAAATAACGGTAACCTGCTGCAACTGCACAGATATGATTTTCAAATGTCAAACAACAATAAATGGAAACAATGCAAGTCAAAGGATTGTTAGTTTAAGAATCTAAATACAATAGCAACAAGTTGCTATAGAATTCTTTTTGCTTAAACAATAACGGAATTTAATATCAATAACAATAGGAGAGAGCTCAACGCAGTTGCAATTACGAATCGAGTGGAACTTTGAAAGGAATCAAAAGAGGTTTAGGGGGTGGGAGGGAGGTTAATTCTAGAGATAAATTGTAAATTGTAAAACTCTATTTGGCTGATGTGAAAATGCATTGGAGCGCATTAAATTTACGCTCAGTCGCATCCAGTGAGTGACTTTGAAATTGTCTGACTGACAGACAAGGGTTGAGAGGGGGTTGAGCGGGGGTTGAGCGGGGGTTGAGCGGGGCCTGGCGGGATTATTGTTAGAGCTAAACACAGACAATAGGGCAAAGACAAGCAAGCGGCCAAAGTCGGTACATAAATGCAAATAAATACTGAATTTTAAAGAGTGAAATCTACCAACTCTGGACTGTCAGGGATTTGTGTTGCTGTCAAAGTACAGAGCCCTTGAAGAGCTTTAGAAAAATGTTCAACTGCAAAGAATTGAAATGAAAAATATGGAATTGTGTGCATGTCCTTTAAGGGCAGAGAAGCCTGACGATCGTTGAATCTTTGAATCCTTGAATTGTTGAATCGCTGAATCGTTGAATCGTTGCTCCAATGAATGCTAATTACACGCGCATTTGCCTTGTTAATTATCAATTCAGTTTGCCATCGTTGTCATCGTCATAAAATGCCAGCGTCAAGAACATTAAAAATTGTTTGCTTCCTTTTGAATTTCAATTGAAGTCGAGTACAAGTACTTGCACACAATCTTCAGTGCTACACACACACACACACACACACAGCACACACACACACACACACACATACACACATACATGTATATATGTATGTATTTTTGTGTTTTTGCATAAATTAAAATGCAAATCACAAACAGTTTCATTAATAAACATTGCGAACAAATAAAATGCTCGGCTTATGCTGGCCCCATAAAAGAAGCTCGCCTGCAGGGGCATTCACCATTCAGCCTTCAACATGGGGCATGCGGCATGTGGCATGAGGTATGGGGCATGGAAGCATGAGGCATGAAACAGTGCTGCTTTTCTGCAAAGATAGCTATAAATGCGCCTTGGCTTTGTCTACACGCTTAAATTAAAATGTAATTTCCTTAAAGGCAATTCCTATGCTTTTGCTGTATAGATATGCAGATGTCATGGTCCAATTAGCACACAATCTTACTTAAATCCCCAAAATATACTGAATTTCCATTAATTAGGCATTAGAATAATCGTAAATACAGGCATAACAAGTCGCAGCTTTTTTCGATTTATAGTAACTACAATTTAAGTAACTTTATCTCAAAGTTAAGCATTAACGTATGGTAATATTTAAAATCTTAAAGGCAAATTGCAATGGGAAATTCAAAACGCATTACAAACTAACTGACTTGTGAAATTGCAATTTAATTCAATGCGCTTACACATACACATACACACACACACACACGCACACCCATACACCCATTAGCAGAAATTCTCAATTTGATGATCGAAATGGAATCGCTCGTCGTACATCGTTCATGTTCGTACTTATATAACTATTAAATTTCTACCGATTGGACGCATTGATACGCAGTTAAGCTGCAGCTTCAATAGAGGTATCCCTATCAGTGGCGCCTGTATCCTGATATCCTGGCATCCTGGTATTCTGGGATGCTGTGACTGTGCCACAATAATATGCAACAATCTTTCCCACAACTCAGTCGGTCTCACTTTCTCTCTCTCTCTCTCTCTCTCTCTCTTTGGCTCTCTCTCCATCTCTTTTTGAGCCGAGCTGAGCGAATGTATTGAAATGAAAAATTTAATTTTCATAATACTCGAAAACAGTGCAATCCGTTGCCAGCCCATCAGACTTTACAGTCTCCCTCCCCCTTTCCACCTATTTCCTGCTCACTTCTCGCCCACTTTTGTAATGAAAATTGAAAATATTTCTCTGGCCTCACCATATTTGCTCTGGACGAGCCAATGTCTGTCCCTTTTCTGTCCCTTTCTCTGCCTGCCTGTCTGCCTGCCTGTCTCTCTGTCTGACTATGTGTGATTTCAACTGTTTGAACAGAAATGCATTCACATGAACATTCATACTCACACACACACACACATACACCCATTCACAGTCACACTCACAAGCTTATTCACAATTTTCAATGGCCTTATTTTGATCAGTCCCCAGTCCCCAGTCCCCAGTCTGTTCTCATTCATATGCGCATATGAATTTTCAATTTTGTGGTTGGCCTCTATTAATTGAGTATAAATATTTGTCAGCCGCCATCAAGTCATAAGTTCTTGAATACAATCTTTGTTGACTGTCATTTGTAAAAATATTAGTTACTCCGTTCGTAAACGTTATGACAAATTTTCAAACAATAAAATTTCTTTCGTTTTACATTGGCAAATCTGTTTTGATAACCTTTTGCTATTGATAACCATTCATAATCATAATTTTATTCTGCCTTAATCGTTTACTTCTTTAAAAATTAAGTGTTGTACTGTTTTTTATTAGATATCAAATTAAGTACGTATTTTATATTTTAATATCTATGAAAAAATTTTTTAAAAATTTTTGGTTCCAAAATTTTTAGTTTTTAATTTTGAAAACAATTTATACTATATCTACTCTTAGTATATGAATTTTTTGTTATTAATTTTGTAAAGTACAATTTTTTGGAATTTTAATTTCATAAAAATGTCTGTCCTTAGTAATACTTAGTTATTTCTTAACAAAATTTGTTAGTTTTATTTAATTTAGTTTATTTTTAGTTTAAAATAAGTGCAAATTACAACAGTTTCTGAAGCTTAACCAGATGGATATATCATTCTATATATTTACAAAAATATTTTTTGTAGCAACGAATCAGCTAATCCCATTTTTGACAGCTTTTTTTTTTTTTTGGTTTATTTATTTATACAGATGGATGTGAGGAATCGTGTATGAAATAAATATGTTTACATCGTAATGCCCATAAATATCATAAATATTACGTATGATGTGTTATTATACTCGTAGAGTAGAATGTTTTATTTTCTTTATTTTTTGCCGCTGTGCGCTCCTGTAAATAATTACAACGACGTGCTTTGAGCCGCGTCTTAGGCCAACGAATTAAAAGACCAAACGTTGCGTCAAATACGTGACTATAATGCCAAATAAATAAATATGTCTATCCATTCAGAATGTATGACGTACAATAATATATATATAAATCTATCTATCATTTATATACTATGTATGTATGTATGTGTGTATGTTAGGCAACGTATGTGAACTCAATATAAAGCACTCAATAATTTGCTTTTTAAATTGCCTGTTGGCCATAAACCTGCATAGCATATTGGAGGCAGCAAGGACGACAAAGATCTTGGCCATGCGATTAGTTCAATTTAACTGCCTAAAAAAGAAGGCAACCAAGCGATGCCATGTCATTCATTTGTCCACGCCCGACTACTTGCGGCACATGTATAAATTTCTCGCCAGGACATCCACACAGAACAATGTGGCTTCATTTCTAGCCAGAGAACTGGCTCTGCTCCTGGCTCTAGCTCTGGCAGTGGTTCTGGCCATGACCCCGTCTCCTTCACCGATACCAACCCTGACTAGCTGTGCACTATCTTTGACTACATAAATCACAGACTAATAAAGCCGCAAGACTGTAGCTGCTCTGCACAGGCAACGCCAACAACACCACAAAAAAAAAAGAATATCACAGAGCAACGTGCAAAGACAAAAAAATAAAGAAAATGGCGACATGCGACATATGAAGTTTATTAAAATGGCGAACGGTGGAGTGAGTGGGTGCCAGAAGTGCGAATAAGGAGAGCGGAGAAGGAGGAGGGTAGCGGAGAGCGCCGGTCTTGCCGGTCATACGCATAGTTCAACGTCATGTGGCGACCGTTGCCATAAATATTCTGAGCATCGCGGAGGTGAGGAAGATTGCGAATAAACCGAGAGGAGTGAGTCCAAAAATATTTTCTCCTTTCATATCCTATTTAAATTTTGATTACATTGCCAAATATTTGGCAAAAGTTTTATGATAATTTCAGTTGTTTGCTTTTGTTGTTGTTGCTTTTTAAATTCTGCTTAAGCTATGCAGTTTTTGTTATTTAACTGCCAAGTTTCACAATTACAGCCAATTAACATGTGTTTGTACAAGTGCAGAAATACAAACATAAGAGCACACAAACACACACACACACACACACACACTGAGAGGACAGCAGGCTGAGTGGGAGCCAGCAATACACAAACAAATACAAAAATATTTTATTGCGCCTTTGGCAAAAAACAACAACAAAAACCGACAACAGAAGGCATCGGAAAAGGCAGCGGCGTCGGCATCGGCTTCATCCAGCTTCCGGCAGCAGCCATTTTATGTTCCCTTTCATCCCTTCCGCCCAAAAGAGTCGCAATCCTTTGCAGAGAACTCTCAACGTCCTTGCTGGCATCGCCTAATGAGTGTCGGCATCAAAATTCATGACAACAACCGCCTACAAGAGGGGCCACACCTACAACACGTAGCACCAGTAGCACGACAGTTGTATGTGTTTCTCCTCGGAACGGAACGGAACTGAGAACGTGGCACTCAGACAAAATTTTGCTGATGAAAACGGTACAAAAATGAAATATTTAACTAAATTAACAATCTTGTTTATTTATTCAAAATTTGCATAAACAATTTGGCCGAAAGATGAAAAACCAAAAGTCTATTTCATTCTCGACAACATGTTTGTTTTTGTTTTTGTTTTTGTTTTTGCTTCTGTTTTTGTTTCAGTTTTGTGTTGTTTTTGCTGTCGTTATTGTTTTTGTTGATGTCAATGTTAGCCTTGACTAGATCCAGATGGTCAGTCATGAATATCGTCTGGCCTTTGCTGTGCACGCATATCTTGCAGAGACTTGAATCAGTCTCTTGACCATGTTCAAAATAAAACAAAAGTTTAATGAATCATATTTAAAGGTATATTTATATAAAACGTCGAGGAGTTTAAATTTAATATATAGTATATTTAAAGAATATATTAATCAAATATGTTGATTGTCAGACTTCATTTTAATATTCCAAAATATCCAAAAATCCAATTTTAAGTATATCTTGTGGGTACTTTCTATAACAAAACTCCTAAAAGGAATTAGAAAGTACAAAAAATAAAAATATTGTAAATCTCTATCATCAATTTGGCCTACTGTTTTGGCCCAGTTAATAAACAAAACACTGCGGTAGCACGTGAGATGTCAATTTATCTATTCCCAAAGCCAACCCCAAAACGATATCATCTTATTTGTAAAGTATATCGCGGTTTCTGGATGAATTATAGCCATTGCGTGCAGAGTTTACTGAAAGATCTCTCTTGACAAATTGCCAACAAGCTGTTTAATATTTAAATCTAATTATTTTTGCGTGAGTCGCGAATGATATTAAATTGTGTGTGGGAACAATTTAAATGTTTGTCCATAAATTATGTTCATTAATAGATGAGTATATTGTATGCGGCATCTGACAGCGAATTAAACCAACATTTTACAGCTTAAAGTGTGTGTGAGAGTGTGTGTGTGTGTGTGTGGAAATTATTGGCCATAGAATGAGCCAAGTGACAATCTAGTTGCAGTTGACAACTGACTAAGTGCTGACAGCTAACTACTTATGCAAGTCTATCACTGTGTGTGTGTGTGTGTGTGTTTGTGTGTTTGTATGGGTGTGCGTGGGTGTGTGACAATGTACAAGTGCAAAATATGTCATCACAGTTGTCACTATCGACACCCACTCACACACACACACACGCACACACATTTAGACAGAGAGATACTCTAGCCACATGATCTGAGAGTTGCCGTAGTCAACCCTTTTGATGTCACTTGAATTTTAATGAAAAATTCACACATGCCACAAGCGCACAACGTGCAAGAAACGCCCTTTCCTTTCCCCTTCCCCCTCCCCGCCCATTGCAGTCTGGCCAATGTGGGCGTGTCATGCGTTACGTGTCTGAGTCTGTGTTGGCTGCGGTATTTTGGTGCGGTCGTGGTCAGTCAAGCCAGACCCTGGGCATAACTAAAGCTTATGCTGATGTTCTGTACATTGACAGACATAGTCTCAACGGAGACAGACACACACACACACACACCCAATCATATACACCTCGTTCATACACACATTCAGTCACACAAATGTAGGCCAGTTTTGACCAAGTTAACTTGGTTGCCTGGCCATGACGTTGACCATTGTGCGGAAGTAAAGGACAATGCATTTGATGCCTTCATTTTGACGATATAATGACCGCATTCTCAATGAGTTTTAGTGACACAAAACTTGAATTTACTGGCTAATTAAAATCCTTGGATTTGCTGACCTGGAAGCAAATGTCTTGGAGTTTTCAGTTGAACGGTAACTTAATCCAACTTCTCTTAGTTTCTTAAAAAAAAAAGATTTGTTTTAATAGTTTAGTGCACAAGTTTAGTCACAATTTAGTCGAATCACTTTATTTGCCATGGTATGATTAAGCTAATTTGTGATAAAATGCCGTAAATTTAATACCATATTATTGCTTAAAAAGCCAATTGTCATCTTTATTTCTCACTGTCTTAACTTAAATTTCTCACACTCGGCGTTTCTCTAGCGATTCTCAGTGTCTCTGCTAATAGTAAATCACACAAATGCACTCTAATATGATTAAGCACGTTTTTAGCTGGAAAATAAATCAAATGGTGCAGCGAGCGCGTTTATGAAACCAGCGATACCAACACACACACACACATACACACACACACACACATACTTAACACACAGCTAAAACAAACAAAAACAGCTACACACACAAACACACACAAATATATATTTCTCTGCGCAACACACACGCCTCCCTAACGCCCACTCACCCATACTTACAAATGAAACAAAATGTCTGTATTAGTCTGTGTGTGTGTTTGTGTGTGTGTGGGGACCACACAAAAAGGTATATCTTTACAAAAGGTAAAAAAAAGTAGAACAGCAAAATAAATCAGCTACGAAACTAATATACCCTTTAGTTAAGTATATCAGTTATTATATTTTAAAAGTGCATAAATAAATTTTAAAAGTTTTACTTGGTATTTTATTAAATTATATTTACATCAAGGCAATTTATATTTATTATTTTTTAAGTTACTGTTTCAATTTTAATAAAACCTTATTATTAGAACGTCAGTCAGGAGCAAAGCTTAAGTAATATATTTGTAAGACGCTCTGTACTTTCCTGTTTAGTCGCTGGAAGTGAGAAGCGTGAAGCAAGTTGAGATTCATCCTTGCCAAGTCAGGACAAGCAGTGCCGATCCGAGCCAAAGCCAAAGCCAAACCAAACTCTTACTGCAATTTTAATGACATTTATATGTATGACTCTCTGAGAGTACGTATGTGTGTGTGAGTGTGTGTGTGAGTGTGTGTTTGGCTACAAAAAGCGCACGTGTCAAGGTGTTAGTGTTAGTTTATGAGCTCAACGTGAAGCTAACATATTTTAAGTCTCTGGCAAGAACAACAGACAACAGCCAACTGCAAAAAGAGCAGTAATATATGAAAGTCGAAGGCAACAGGGGGGTGTGAGGGGACGTAGAGGTCTGTACAGGGCTGCAGTCACCAAGGTGTTGGGCGGGAGGGAGGCAAAATGTGACACACATACACATTATCTCATTTTCCCAGGTTACAGGACGTAAGAAAGCGCCAAAGTTAAAAGCCAGCTGGCAGCGGGTGTTGTCCCAAAGGGGCGTTACTACTGCAGTTACCATTACTTTTACCTTTACAGTTACCTTTACCGTTACCTTTACCGTTACCGTTACAGCTGTCATACATTTTGCTGCCTAGGAAAAAAGCCAAACAGCAATATAAGAACTTACGTATGAGTAATATTTGAGACATCTATAAGTGTTGCTAACACTATGCGTTTATCCTATATTAGTTTGAACAAGCCCAGCTGTAGTTGAACAAAGGCACTAAGCATAATTAAATTGTATTTTCAATTGACTAACTAAAATGACAGAATATCAAATCACGATATCAATGGTCAACCAAATATGTTGTGTAAACGAATTCCAACAGCATGTAGCTTAAAGTGGGTGTGTGTGTGTGTGTGTGTGTGTGTGTGTGTGTGTGTGTGTGTGTGTGTGTGTGTGTGTGTGTGTGTGTGTGTGTGTGTGTGTGTGTGTGTGTGTGTGCATGTGTGTGTTTCGTTATGTGCTACATTGAGACATTAGCAGACATAAACATCAAATATAAGTGGACAGGCAGACAGGCAGACAGGCACACATGTAAATTTATCATATGTATCCTTTGTGTGTGTGTGTGTGTGTTTGTATGTGTCCCTGTGTGTACATGTTATAGAGAGGAATAAGTCAAGAACAAAAGCAACACAGTCGAGACACTGACACCAACAGACTCAAACAAACGAAAACTGTCATTGCTGCAATGCCACAGCAACGACAACAACAACAACTACAACAACAAAGGCAACAACAATAAAACAACAACAACAACGACAGCCGTAAAAGCAACACGAACAACTTCATGTTGAGGCAGAAGCATAACGAGCCGTAACTGTAACATTACCCGATTCCCAGACTCCCAATTGGATGCCCTGACTGCCACTGCCCCTTTTTGTGGCACACATTTGCTGCATGCAACGGAAACATCCAACATAAATGTAAGATATGCCTGGAATGCTAATCACAAACACAAACGTCGAGTAACCCATACGCACACGCAGACAGAGACTCTGACAGACAGACAGACAGACTGTCAGACCAGCTAGGTAGGAAGGCGTGGCAGGTAGTAGGAGTATAGCTATGGAAGTGGGGGGCGTGCCAGGCACTAAAACATTTGTAAATGTTGCAAAGTATCATCTTAAAGAGATTTGCAGCTTAGCGGCCACGCGATGCGTCACGCATACATAAACAACTAGTCGACAGGAATATTCTTGCCCTCATTCACATTCACATTCGAATTCGAGATTCAGATTCAGATTCAGTTTTAGACTCATCCACATACTTACATTTCAGATGGAGTCAGTGCGTTGATGACGAAGTCACTTTCTTCGCCCCAAACCCATTGATTTTGAAACCTTTCTATGGAGTTGTCGGAGAAGTGAACATGGAATTCAATGCATCGTTTGAATTGAAAGGGAGTGGAAAATGTCAGGGGGCGTGTCTCCACCTTATGCGTGCTATAAATCAGCGCAATACATGAAAAGTAAGGAAAAAACACTTTAGTTTTCATTGCGGTTAGTATTGGATGTAATACTGAATAAATTATATATTTTTATTGAATTATTTTAGTTGGTTAAACAAATAATATTTATCTTCCATTTAGTCAAGAAAATTTTACTTTTCTCAAAATTCTTCTGTTGCTCTGAATTTGTTCCTAAAGAAACTTAATTCACTTAAATTTTAGCTTAAATTTGCAACTACTCCTTTGAGGAATTCATACTTTAATTCTGTGCTGTGAAAGTTCTTGGCATGCCCCCGAGGCAAATAGGGACCAAAGGCGTTTTAACGACTGTGGGGCATAAAAATCCTTGCAGCAAAGTAGAAGTAAAAGTAAAATAAACAAAGCGCACGCATTACGTGACGACCCATTTTTGTCATTATGCGTGAACTAATAAAGCCATGAACCTGTCGACTGTTGCCGGTTTTTTGGCTGGTGGCTAAAACGTGCTAAGCCAAATGGAGCGACGTGCGCCAAGCTTCAGACAGGCACTAACTAACCCTGTAGGCAAACACATTTACTCTTTAAGCTGTTTAAAGTATGTGTGCGTTGGGTGTGTGAAAATGTATCTGTATCTGTATCTATATGCAGTGGTCTTGGGACATCCCAAAAGCTCATTACGAGCTTGCCATTCATGCAAAAGATGATTGAAATCAAGACAAGGCTTCTGTGAACTCTTTGAAAAGCGATAGCAACTACACTGTGAAAAAAAGCTGTTACTAAAGTCTTAAAATAACAAAATTTAGTAATTTATTATTTAAAATTTAAAATTATATATTAAGACTAACCAAAATATTATAATCCAAGAAATTGACTCATTACTTAAAATAAAATGTAATTTTTTTATAGCTTATATTATCCTACCCAATTTTTTCGTCCAGTGTTACACAGCAGTCAGAGGCCAGTAAATAGTGACAATTGTTTTGACCAATAGATAGTCGAATAGAATGGACAAGGATAGATGGAAAGCTGTCGCAACCTAAGGCGACAAACATTTGAGCTGGACAAAATGTCAGAGGCCAGACGAGAACAGCAAGTAAAATTGAAATTTCTTCTGTAGGCTAAAGCCTGACACTGGCGAGGACATACAGAGCTCGGCTCAGGCTACAGCTTAAGACAAGCGGATAGTTTTTCATTTAGCTGTAGCAGCAAGAGCAGAACTGTGAAGGAATCCAAGCCACGTCTGTCCGGTCCCTTTCGTATATATCTTCGTTTATTGTCACTTGCTGTGGATTATAACGGATTTGCTATGGTACAATCGTTCGCAATAAAAGCGTTAAAGCGCTTTATCATTATTCACTTTGCGCACGGTGTGCACCACGCGTCGTATGAGTTACGTTCTTTCCATTCCCTTCGGTTCATCCGTTAGTTGGCAGCTTACTCATGCATTGGAGTCTGGAGTCCGGAGTCCGGTAACTTCTCATATAAAGGCTTCCCTTTCACAGTGGACAAGGTGCCAGACTCGAAGCTAAAGCTCAGATCGGGGGAGGAATTATTTCTTGCGCTGGTCATTGCGTAAAGATTATGGGAATTATAAGCTGGCGCAAGGCGAAAACGCTATAAATGTCAACGTCAATGGCCATTAAAATGAATTAAATGTGAGTGGGTTCTGTTCATGGAACTTGCAACACGCCTGAGGCAATAAATTAGCAGCCTGCAGCCATAAGCAAATTGTATATGCCACAGTCTATCTTTTGTTTAACATGTGCAACTGACTATGAAAATCGTTGATTGTCGCTGCCAGAAAGTTGTGGAACCCAAACCCAAACTCAAACCTCAAAAAACCCAAGCTCAAACTTAAAACCGAAAACCCAAACCCAAACCCAAAAACGAATCGAAACTGAAAGTCACAGTGACAGTCACAGTCACAGTTGTTGTTGTAGTTGTAGTCAGAGTTGGAGTCATTGCAGTTGCAGTTGCACAAGTTGTTGCAACTTTGCAAAGTGATATTAACTTTTAATGGACAAACTATACAAAAACTGTTCCTTGTTTTCTGCATTTTTCTTTCTTTTCTCTGTTGGTGTTGCTGTTTATTTCTGTGACCCAGCCTGGCTCTGTACTAAGTGCTGCCAAAAGTGCAGCAGAATGTGTCGTGGCCGATAAAATAAACATTATCACAACTGGCAATGGTAAAAATCATGTGGAAAATGCACAAGGCGAAGTGTTGGTCCAACAGCGAGGGTTACTTAAAATATTTTCAACTTGAGTATAGTAATTTCTTTACAAAATAAATAAATTCACGGATGCAACTATTTAAAAATTAAATAAAATAAATATATATTCATAAAATATAATAATTTTAGTTAGACATGTTTTTGTCATTCACAAATTGTTTATTAAAGTAATTATTTATAACACTTCTGTTCAATATTTAACATCTTTGGAGCCATCCTCGCTTGGCTGGAATAAATTGCAAGTGTCCTTGTTATTGTTTTGACTTCTTGTGCAAGAACTTTGTTCTTAATTTTAATATGGGTTCGTTAGCCAGTTGAATTTTGCGTTTATTTTACATTTATTATCATTTGCGCAACATTGAAATTTATTTATGTTTCTCCTCTTAACACTTGACGTATGCGTAATGTGGCCTAAAAACTTTAACTCTTTAAGACATTTCTCGAGTACTCTTTAAGTATTCGAACTCAAAGTTATCTTTTTATTCAGTGGCTCGCTTTGTTAGTGGCTTTTGTTCTACTCGCCGCGCTGATTAGTTTTTGTACAGTTTGTTGATTTGGCCAAGAGCAGAGCGACAAGCACGAAATACAATGGAGAACTTGTCGCTTATCGCGCATACATTTTAAGTTTCGAGTATTGGGCATTGTGTCCACGTCCAGGCCAACTTTATGTAGTTGCTGTTGGAAAGTTTTAGACCTTGCTATTGTCTTGGCTTTGGAGAAATACTACTGATAAAAAGTGCAAGTGAGTGTACTTCACTATGTTCCTGTCACTGTCTCCCTTTCTCTGTCTCTTTGTCTCCCTCCCTGTTTGTCTGACTGTTTAGCTTGTTTTGGCTGTTTGTTGCTTTTCTTGACTTTTCCCTTGACACTTCACACGCAGAAACTTAAGAACTCGAGTGCCACTGGAGTGGTAGTTGTCGGCTTTCATTATATTCCAGCACGTTTTAATGAATGTACCACAATTTAACGCAATGTTAACAAAGTCAATGCCATTTTTTCACGAGTGCTCGTTTCACCTCTTTATGTTTTAATAAAAATAAATAAAGCAAACGGCGCAAAAGCCGCAATTGAAACTATTTGCACACCACTCACGTAGCGCGCGCTTAAGACTCAGCAAACCGGAAGCTGGCAGCACCACATCCGGTCGTGGCAATGACTACTGCACACCCACAACCCCAACACAGTCCAACACACCCAAACAAACACCCACACAACTACAGCGACCCTAAAAGCTCATTAACATTTTAAACAGCAACGCAAAGCGACGACATTGCCATCGCCATCGCCATCGCTATTCCCTTACAGCCGCTTGCCGTCTCCGTCTTCACTCTCGACGGCCGGCTAAAAGGTGTTAAAACAGTCCTAAACGCACATACACACACACACACACACACAGATACGAGGTATGGGGTTGTATGGGTGTGTGTGCGTTGACATGCAGCCGTTAAAGTGCTCGAGCGCACCTCAAGTGGCTTTGTTCAGTTGGCCCTTTGTAAAGTGTTTGAGCTAGCTGCTGACGTCGTCGTCGTCGTCGTCATAGACGCCACCATTGTCCTCGATCTGCTGCTCGACTTCGTCCTGCTCGTTGACACCCCACTGGGTTATACTGGGGCACTGCCAGAAGGTCCTTAGTGTGCGTCTATGTGCGACTGTGGCACACGTTTCGCCTCGCTGAAACGAAATGCTAAATTATGGCATTTAACTGGTTAAAATCGCTTTGGCTTTTGGGTAATTATCATGAACATTACTTCTTGTTTATTCACTCTAAAATTCACATTTTATTTACGTCATGATTTTGCAGTTTTACTAGACTAGATGTGGCACTCTCAAGCATTAGCAAAAGACAATTGATTTGGATTATATTGGATTAGTTAGAAAAAAACATTTTTAAATCGTATATAAATACTTACTTAGCTTTAAATTCAGGCAAAGATATATATACAAATAAAATTTACTTGGACTTTGTGAGGAGAAGAGTTCAATTTCAGAAATGGTTTCAATGCAAATTGAAGTTTAATCCTTATGCATTATCCAAAGCAATACGCAAAATTTGTTTATATTTTATTATTCAAGATTATTTCAACATTCTTTTTATTTATTTTATAAAAAAATTCATAAGCAGGCAAGCAGTTCAACTTTTTGTGACTCTCGGAAATAGTTTTAAGCTTTAAATAAATATTTAAAAAAAAACAATGTAAAGCATTAAAAGAGTATAATGTCTTATAAAACTGGTTTGTGGCCCGTGCCTTAGTTACTTATGTAATTAAAAAGACTGAGGCAAGCATGTTGCAATATGAGACTAAAATACGCTCAAAGGATAATGCGCTTAGGAACACCTACACAGAGATGCTCAGACTAACACTTACCCACACTCCTTAGCTCCAAAACACACACAGACACACACACACACACACACAAACAAACTTGCTTACAATGGAACAAACTCACACTAACGCACATAATAAGCCGTTTTGTGAGCAACTTTTATCAGCATCATTAAAATTCTGACACATGTAACACGAAATCAAAACTTTGACTAAAAGTGCAAAAGGTGTTGGATCCTTCTCCTTCCGCTGCACCGTCTGGTACCCCTCCCCGCTCCCTCTACTCTCTAGCAGTCATGCCTTTGACTCCTTGTGTCAGTGGCAGAACGATGCTGCCGAGCTGCGAGTTTTCCTCGACGTGAGCAACATCAGTTGCCTTTGGCGCGTTCTGACTCCTTATACTAATTTCCATATAAGTAGCGTTAACATATCATTTGCATAAATTTTGTTGACATCTTTTCAAAATCGCACGAAAATGTTTTAAGGTGTTTCCGCACACCACACACACACACACACAATCACACACATACGCATACACAGAGGCATTGTTAAGGATGTTGGATATGAACGTTCTGAGTACCTTCTATGCTTTAGTGCTGAACCCAATGCTACCTTACTCTCTCATACACATTAACTTGCTTCCTCTCTCTTTCTCTCTCTATCTTTCTATTTCGCCCAGAAGCATTGACAAATACTATATTTGTATGTGTGTGTTTAAGCGTTCATGGATTTTAGTTTGTTGCTGGAGGCGGATGTTGAATTCAACGCAAAATTAAATAACGCAAATAGAAAACATTTAAAATTAAATACTCACACATATGTGCTAAATATATATACAAATTTGAGAGCCTAATGAAATTAGCGTGTTAAATATTTAATCAATGTTGATCAATTTCCGTCCAAAACATAATTGTATGTTCAAACATTTATTTAGATTTGCAAAGTCAAACATTTGGTGGCTAAAACCTTTAGTAACAGTGTGACATTCCAATCGAAGGAATTCAGTTAAGAGAATGAATTAAAATTAAGTGTCTGAGAGCCAGATTAAAGTTCGCTACAATCATAATTAAATATGGTAAATTTGTCAGGCTTTTAATTTTATTTCACAATACCCTATAGCCATTAAAAATATTTAAGGGCAGTATGTTCTACTCTTATCGCTAGAAAGAAACACAGAATGGATATCTTCGCGTCCAGAACACATTTTCTACAGAGTTTTCACTTGTTTTTACTCGCTTTGTATGTTTTTAAAAAATTACACGACCGAACTGGCAGCAGTTTTCGCTGAAGCGTGAGAACGCTGTGAGTCTGAGATGGGAACTCGAGGCACATTTAGGCGAAGAGATGATAAATTTCCGTGACATGCGCTGCACACTGTCATCTGACAAGAATCAGTGTCAAATATGTTGTCATTTAATTTCGCACTCACATTTAAACACACACACACACACACGCACACAAAGATGCACGATGTCAGATTTGAATAAATGGTAATAAGCTTTTCCTTGTGTCGAGCACAATTCGAAATTTCACTCTCCCTCTAACTCTCGCGGTTCTCTTTCTCTCTCTCTTTTATTCGGCCACTTTTGTGGTACACGTTTTAATTGCTGTTTTACGCGTTTTACTGTGGAAAAAGCATTATGAATTTTACATTGAGAGCCCTCAGCTTTGGGCCTTTTTGTTGCATACTTTTTGGCGCTGGTATTTTGAGTGCACCTTTAATTAATCAGACCGTTAATTTTAAGCCCTTCCACTGTAGAGATATCTGCTTCGACTGTAGGCATTTATCAAAGCTACATGATAATGCTCTTTATGGGCAGGTAAAGTCAGTTGAACACGACTGCGAATGGGTTCAGTGGAACAAAAGCGGCTTCTGGGAATTTTCCGCCTCCCTCAAAATGGTCCCTTCATCATCACTCTTAGGCGCCACTGGCATATGTGACAGCGACAACCACATGGGCGACAATGTCGGCGTAAAAACCGCAAATATGTTTTGCTTTTGTTGGTGTTTTTAGCTGTTTTGTTGTGTCTGCATGGCTGCCTGGCTGCCTGGCTGCTTGGCTCCGAGTCGCGAAGGGAAAAAGGCACCACATTACGGGCAACAGGATATCTATGGCTGAGCAAGCCGGCTACCCCAGCTCCATGCCCCCCAAAACTGCGCTGCCTTTACCGTTCGTTGCCGTTAACAATGGAACTTGTCTTTTTAATTAAATGCTAAAAGAAAATGCAAAAGATAAATGAAGTTGTGCTAAATGCGTGCTGTGCGTGTTTTCCCCACCACCATCTCCAACCCAAAAGGAACTTATGCCACAGACTACGACCATGTGGTTTTCAAAGACAGTAGGTGTTCCCATTACTCTGCCTATCTCTTTCTCAATGCCACTCGCTCCCTCTGTCTGTCTTAGTGTCTGCCTGTCTATCTGTCTGTGGCGAATTTCAATTATTTTATACCAAAATGCTCTGCATTTGGGGATTCTGCGGTGGCGTTTCCGACTGGCAACTTCATTTATCGTCGTCGTGTTATTGAATTATGCGTTTTAGTACCAGTAGCAGTAGCAACAGCAGCAGAAGCAGCCACTACTCGCACTAACTAGCAAATCGCTTTAATGCGCTGCATGTAATGAATTGCCATGATTTCAATTAAGTTACAGAATCTTAATGTACTCGTAATTCGTGTTTCAAATGCAATTGTCATAACACTCACAATACTTAGCTGAATCGGACAAATAATTGATTAATATGTGGAAAATAATTAAATAAGTGAATGTTTTACAATTTTAACTACTTTAGCATCTCAAGGGCAAAATCCGTGCTGAAAAGTATCAATTAAAATAACTGAATTATGTTTTTAGAATATTCATTTGTATAACTTTTATTGATTTATTTACTTGCAGAACATAAATTGCAGCCAAAACTATTTAAAGCTGTTATAAAATATAACAACCAAAAAGCAAGACAAAGAACCGATTGAGCCCAAAATCCAATTGTCAATCAGAAATAACAAAAATCTTACAAAAATAGCAAAACGATATAAAGTGAAATCGTTTGATTGGATAAAATCCAAATATGCTTGTGACATTTGTAATCGTTGTTCAATAATTTTTGGTCATTTTATGGCCATGGCTTAGTGTCTTAGTGTCACACACAGATACACAGACGTTGCATGTATGCGTGCAGTTGTATCTATTTCGTATACTAGACACTAGCTTACAAGTGTCATGTTTTAAGCAGATGGAACAGCAACAACAAACGTAGCTACATCGGTTTTAGTTGTAGATGTTGTTGGAGGCGTTGCTGCTCCATCGCTTGCAGATCAAATTAGATGTATAAATAACAAACCGATTAAGCGATTGTACAACTAAGCCAACCAAGTGCGTCCAACATCCTTGGAGAGTCATTCTCTGTGGCAGTCGATAAAGGGCTGGGGCAAGGACTTCAAATGGGGTTGGAGTGGGAATAGGGATAAGGATAAGGTTGAGTTAGAGGGCAACAAAATTGTGCTATTTTATTGCCAAGGCGGATAAGAGAAGCTCGGCAATTGTTGTGCGGCTCATTTGGATTATAATTGATGTCTAGTCTAACTACAATAGGCTGAGACGATGGCCAGGGCTTCAATTGCTTTAAGCCTGGCCAAATTAATCGCAAATCTTTGTGAATCCATTCAACTACAGCTTGAGCAAAGTGTTTGCAATTATTCTGCGCCAATGCGCGTCTGGGGAGATGCTCGGCAAAAACGCACAAACTCAATTTTCAAGTTATTTAGCGCCGTTGAGCCATTTGAGCTTCCCAAATGTGTATTGTGCCAGTGACAGCTATTTGTTTTGGTTGCTTTTAGCTTGTGTTTTTTTCTTTCTGCTTTTTGCTTTTGTTGGTTTATTTGGTTTGCTTTCAATTCGTTTTGATGCCTGTCGTTTCATCGCAGACCACGCAGCGAATGATGAATATCAAGCGCTGCGCCTAATCAACTGCAAATGAAATGTACAGTTGTTCAACGGTTGGTAACCACACGCGTCGATACATCAAATCGACACTATACACACACTAAACACACACTCGCACACTCGCACACTCGTACACGCACACGCCCTCTACAACAACACTTACAGGACGGAGGAAACCGTTTGTTGGTGTTCATTTTGTGCAATTGGCTTTGAAAATAAATTGCTTTGGCTTTTTCGGGCCAACAAATCCGCTCATTGCCGTTTCGTACTGTTGTTCGTGTACTTGTTGTTGTTGTTATTGTTGCTACGGTTGCTGTTGCTGTTGCCACTGGCCACATTGTTTGCACTACTGTTGCTATTCTTGTTGCCATGGCTCAGAGACGCAGCTTAATAACCATTGTCCGCTCTGCTCAACGTGTTCAACGTGGGAGCTATAAACTGTCATTTAAGTTGTTGTCGATGTCATTTTCATGGCTGTATTGCCGTTGTTGTTTTAGCCAAAGATTTGTAGCTGCAACTAAAGGCCAAGTTTCTTTAGCTGCAAAAAAAAAGTGAAAGTAAATATATTTATGAGTCCAAGCAGCAGCCAGTGTTGAGGTAGCTCGGGGATCCAAAAGAAAAAAGTACTCCTGAGTAAAATAAACAAGTCTAGCAAAGCTGCTTAATATCTCTAGGTGTATATCTGTGAATACGTGTATATAAGTAGATATGGATATAAATGTAATAGGCTTAAACTTAACTGTTGGCAACTAAAAGGATTTACCAACAATTTCCCAAATTACTAAATTTACCATTGTCATTGGACATGCATTCTATATAATTATACAAACCAGCATCAGGATAATTAATAGCTATTTCAATGCTATACAACTCACAATCAATGGCAACAACAAACAATTAAATCGTTAAACAACTTTAATTAGTTATCTGTTGTGGCAAAACGCATGTTAAATTCTAATTATTACCGACACCTTTTATAATTTTCACATTTGTTCCACAACAAATAATTAAAAGCTGCCGTATTTAATTATGATAAATAAATAGTAAACTGAGAATAACAAATATTTATTAATTTGCATGTAATTCTTTATTAGAAACTTTTAAACTGGTTATGCATATTAATTAAAACACAATTTCAACTACCCTATGAATAATCCAGGATAACTTTTTTAAGTTCTTCATCAATTATTTGTAGTAAATACTAATTGGAATTATGTAATAAACATAGCCAAAAATCAAAAACTCTTTGAATAGAGTTATTTAAAGGTATTAACTTTCTAAAGGTCTTTAGAATAGTTTAGTTTCCCTCTAATTTTCATGTACAACTAACTGTTTACTCTTTTGTGGACTATCATAACATTATGCTGTACAGTGTACACTGACATGTTGTGGTGTTATTATTATTTTATGTTAATTAAAATATGGTGTACAACTAATTGCAAATGGTGACCACACACATGAGTTATTTTCAATAATTGCGGCTGGTCCGATTTTTTGGAGTTTTCCCAACTGCAATGCACGATTCGCTAACTCTGACATTAATTTGTCAAGTGAATGCCGCGTCATATTTCCATATATATTTGGTTTATGTGGAAAACATATAACATACAGCAGGCTATTCAAAATATTCCATTAAAACGCAATGTTTAGACAGAAAGACCTTTATTCATGGATCATACGCCACAGTGATTCTTTCTCTATAACATAGTCAAAGGATTTGTCATACCCTTGCAGAGGATATTATGTTTTCATCACGGAGTTTGCAACGCATTGAAGTTAGCCTAGCCGACCCCATAAAGTATATATATTACTTGATCAGCATCAACAGTCAAGACGATATAGCAATGTCCGCCTGTCGGACTGTGCGTATGAACACCTGGATCTTTTAAACGACAAGAGCTAGAGCAACCAAATTTGGCATGTTAGGCAGACTAGAGCTATCGGGACGAAATTCACACATATGATGTATGGTACCATTATAACTATTCTCACCAAGTTTTGTCCGGGTCCGGCAACTATAGCCTATAGCTCCCATAGGACAGATCTGTCGAAAATTGGTAATTTGCATGAAGACGGCGATCGAAGCCAAACTCACACATTATGTGATTGGTACCATTATAACTATCCTTACCAACTATCCTTGCACATTATGTGTATATCATGTCTCTATATGTCCTTACCAAATTTGGTCCTTATCAGACAATTATAACCTGTAGCTCCCATAGGACAAATTGGTCGAAAATTTGTGATGTGTATGGAAAAACGCGCACTAGAATAAGGGGTCTTTTACAGTCGGCTCGCTCAACTGGATCCTTTCTTACTTGTTATATGTGATAAACATTGGAATGTAATAACTGTTATAGTGCAATTGTTTATGTGAAGTTTTTCACACAAATTCGTATTAAGAGCATATTTTCGACCGATTATTCAAACGGCAGCTATACGATATTGTCGTCTAATTTGAATGAAACTGGTTCAGTATGTTATTGGTGTTGGCAAATATATCTTGTGTGAGTTTCATAAAGATTACTTGGTAAACACAAAAGTTTTTCATAAAAATGCATATTAAGACTTAATTTTTGATCGATTATGGCTAATTAAAACTATGGATATATTTGTTCACTTTATATTAAACTTGGTCAGTTCGAATAACAAATACAAAAAAAAAGTTATTAGTTAATTGAACACTTTAGTGTTAATCTCTGAAGCTTCTTCTTAAAAGCACATCTTCTTCAAATTAAAGGTAGACTTAAATGTGTTGGCCAAATCCAAGAAAGTATTATCAATGTGTTGGTCAAAGAGAGACTGATACAGACCATGACATTCGCTGGTAAACACAGTCGTGTTATACATGTCAATGCTGTTCGGCTTATTAGGCTTAAGGGAAACTGCAGAAAAAGACACGGCTTTTGCTTTTTGCCTTCTGGCCGTGGCCAAATGTGGGAACTGGAAAACACAAACATTTGCACACAACTCAGGCGCACTGTGAGTTTTTTACAACATGTGTACTTTTGTGATTACATGAATTTTTAAAAAGCGCGCATTCGCACACTGGCACTCACTGGGACACACCTACAGGAATATACACCACACTCACACACTTGTACACTGGCACACTCGCACACACTTACAGAGTAAAAGTAGAGTCGACATGAGAACTACATTAAAATAATTTATTTTAACGCATTTTTTGTCATAACCCGATGGGGAAAAAAAAACTCATTTCCTTTAATGATTTCATCTTGTACGCATGCTGTTGGCCTGTTTGTTGGCCAGAATGCTCGTTCAGGGCTCTTCAGTACTGCACTCTTCACTTTTGCCTTCGCTGTGCTCTTCTCTCTGCCCTTCTCTGTGCTCTTCTCTTCTGTTCTGCTTGTTGCCTTTGTTATTATTGTTTTGTATAAATTTTTTTTCTTACTTTGAGCCAAAATGACTGCAACAGCGTGTGGCACGCACACATCGCATGGTTATTTCATTAAAATGGCCTTTTGTTGTTTGTAAATGTTGCTTATTATTAACGCTGCTTTATCGCGTCTCTTTAAATAAGTATCTGTGTGCTGTGTATCTGTATCTGTAGCTTCAACTGTTTCTGTATCTGTAACTGTAACTATAGCTGACAACTGCTGGTGCATTTTTATGGTTCGCAGATTCACAAGACACAACATTTGCATTATTCTGTCTGGACAGTCATGTCTGTTACTTATGCCGCTGCTTAATAAAGACTAATTGACTTTTGCGTAGCTTGAGTGCTGCAACTGAGACCCATTTCTGATTGCCAATTACTCGTAAAACAAAGCCTCAACGATGCATCGTTGAGTCTCGATAAACGCATTAACATTTTAATTAATGCATGTCAAATTGTTAGCATCCTCTCTGAAAATGTTTACACTGGCAACAGTACCTTGAAAATGCCTCTAAAAGCACAGGTTTATCTCACTTGTTCTGAGCCAAATTGAGCCATCAACTTTGGTGTTTGCTTATGTAAATATATAGTTGAGTTTAATTAGCCCAACAAAATACTAAGCTAACTACGCATACATCGCTCAGTCTGGACTTATACTTGAATTTAATATTTTAAACATATTCTTAGATGCATCTAAACTTCTATATTGAATTTATTGAATAGGAAATAGGAAATTGAGTGTTAACTTAAGTAATATAAGTGTTAATTTATACAAACTAAATCTTAAAACAAGTCTTTAAAAGACGAAAAGTTTTGAAGTCTAAGATAATGTCTAGAATTTCTGTCATAGTCTGCCAGAATGGCCATAAGTCAGTTAGCTAATTTACCATCATAATAATGTTAATAATAATGCAATTTATGCGCTCAAACAAGCATAACACATACTTGGTAACTTCAGTGTAGGTGGATTTGCGCTCCTCAAGTTAATTAGGCCTTTGGGTATTGACGTTACTAATGAATATAGTTATAATGATAATAATGATGACGATAAGATGATGATGGAGCTGTAGACAAGACAAAGTTGTACCCTGCTTTTCATAGCTGCCATTAATGATGATTGTGCAATAACTTTATGTCAGAATATCGCGTATACGCCATGTTGTTCGCCCGCTTGTTCAAAAGTTTAGACCACCCGAGGGAATTGGCAAATAGTTATCATTCTTGCCAGCAGAGAAACAACAGTTAAACGGGCCTTTAAGTGCATTTTTCAATTCAACGCCCGAGATAATTAGATTCAGTGAATTGAGCATAAACTGTAACGACATAACAATATTAAAATAACGTAAAATTTTAAACCATAATACTAGCGCATAAATTAAATGAGCTTTAACCCTTGAAACGACTCTTAAGTAAATTACAATACATATTTCACATGAAATGATTTCAAAAGCCATTTAATGTTGGCACTAATTTAATTACAAAATAAATTCCAAATTAAAGAGTTTTTAGTCAAAGCCCTGTAGTTATTGAATGTGGCATTTAAAATGGCATTAATAATGCATCAACACCTGGAAAACCAAAAATGTACACACACAAAAATTCAGAAAGTTTACATGTTTTACACATTTAAAACAGTAGTAAGGGAATGGTACAAATGGTACTCTTAATTTAAAATAATATATTATAAAACGTTAAACAAAACCAGCCAGAAACTGACCATCGCTATAAATCAAAAGCCATCTGTGCGGTTGTTTGTTAATCATATATTTATTGTTCCATATAAAATGATACGACAGAAGTTGACTTACAATTTGCCAAAGTGCGGTTGCCTATCGCATTTAAATAGTTCATAGATGTGTAATAAACAAGCGACTGTCAAACGAAATGGAAATGCTATAAACATTATTATTGCAATTTATAAAATGCAAGAAATGAACTTTTCACGATTCTTTCATTATTCTACATAATTAGTTGGCAGTCGACATTTAAAGGGCTACAACACCAGCTGCATTTCTGCTCTTAAATGCAAAATAATAATTTCAACCCTGTCTCACTGTTCTCTCACTCTCTCTCTCTCTCTCTCTCTTACTCTGTTTGTAGGCTTTTTATTTTGCCATTTCTCTTATTTTTCCACCCATTTTCCATTCATTTTATGGTTGTCTGGCAGCGCTTGCCTGTGGCGAAAACTTTCAGGCATGTTAATGGCACTCATAATTAAAAATTAAATGTTTTAATTTCATGTGTGTGCTGCCGTGCGGTTAGCCTCAATATGCAACATATTTTTCACCCCATACTATTTGCCAAAAATTTGCAATGACATTTCATAAGAGATGATATAAAGATCCTTCGCATTCGCTTTATGAGTTAAACTTTCCATTGCAATTACAACGCAAAGCCTCTTTATGCTTAGCTTGGCAACAGAACAATTAACAGATGTACATGGTTTTGAACAAGCTCAGAGAAAATGGTTGGGATTACACTGTGTTTGACCACTCGTTGAAGGGCAACAAATGCAGCATTTTCAAACATGTTAGCCATGCAATAAAAGTTGCAAACTACTTAGCTTTGTCCTATGTTAAAAGTTAGACCAATGTTATTTACATAAACCTCTTTAGATTTATATGACTATGTGACTATAAACTAAAGAGCTTTTGACGAAAATTAAACAGAGATTTATCTTATGCATAACTAGTAAGAAAAGCAAGTCGAGCAAGCCGATTTACTCTATGAAACCTATAGGATATACTATAGTTGTACAATCCCAATTATTCATACCTTTGATGCGAGGTCTAAAAAAGCAAATTATATTCATATAATAAGTAGTTAAAAGCCTCAAAAATTCAGTAGCTTTTAAAGACTCAGTAAAATATACTTCAATTAAATAGAATTTAAACTGTTGCTGATTTTCATACTCCTTGAATAATAATTGTGGCAACGAGAGGCAGCGGTGAGAGGTTGGCAGCTGGTAAAACCAAAAGTCAATCAGTGGAGATACAGCAACCAATTCAATATATCTGCGGGTCAAGGCGCTTATTTAATTAATTACTCGTACGTAAAACAAGTGGCAAGCGTTGAGTGGCAAGTGGCAAGTGGTAGGGGCAGGTGGCAGGGGAAAGAGACGGGTGGCAGTAGGCGTAACGAAAAGCCGTGCAAGTAATGCAAAAAGCAGAGTAATTATTTTACACTTCGCTGCTGCTGTCGTTCATAGTTGGTCGCATTTTAATGAAGTTTTTCATTTTTTTTTTTACCTTTTATTTTTGCCAGTCAGTTGCAGCCATTTGTCGCACGTGTTGCATAACTCACTTAAAGTTCGTTAATGTCACTACAATATACAATTATCATCAACCGATTAAATGAAATCAAAACTGAGTCGACAGTCTTGTATTCAGCTTAAATTTAATACCGACAGGGTCTACATAAATTTACATTTGAGTTTTAACCGAATATGTCAAATGGCATTGATCGAAGCATCGATTTTTATGCTCCTTTCAGGACTTGGGTCATTTATCAATATGTAGATTTCTCATTGCCAGATTTCAGTTAAAGTTCAATGGGTCGCGTTGTACACTTGTGTAAACTACGTAATTTTTACACACTCATACACGCACACACACGCAATTGGAGATAAATTGACTGATGTGTTGTATTGTGGGTGTCATTCCCTTGTCTGTCTGTCTGTCTGCCTGTCTGACTATCTGTCTGTCTGTCTGACTGTCTGTCTGTCTGTGTGTCCCACAGTTTGATATATGCGTCTGTCTGAAAAAGTGTCGGCATACGGTGCGTATGAAAGTATGTCGACCATTCTTATTTTGCTCGATAGCTTTTTTCACGCTCGCTTTCACTTGTTTTTTGCCAATGGCATTTTCTTTAAATAAAACTGCACCTCGAGCCACTTCCGATTGGCAAAACCAAGACTTCAACGTAATGGCATCAATTTCCGCCTG
The DNA here is from genome assembly GCA_018903735.1 of Drosophila cardini. Classification (NCBI taxonomy): domain Eukaryota; kingdom Metazoa; phylum Arthropoda; class Insecta; order Diptera; family Drosophilidae; genus Drosophila; species Drosophila cardini. The sequence goes on from JAEIGM010000020.1 coordinate 152,005, forward strand.
CCCAAATTCAAATTTATTCAGTCGGTATCATGGCAATAGCAAACTCTGATATTATTAGCTTTGCTCAAAGTGCTTCTTATTTTACAGTCAATGGATATGACTCTTATTCTATTTCAATCGCACAAAGAGCAAATAAAACATTTAAGAAAAGTTAAATATATCTTAATGTGTAGTAAAGATAGACGCTTATGTTTAAACCAGTCTTGTAAAATTGAATGATATAAATAAGTTGGAAATCATGTCCAGTTTGGCAATTTGCCATACTTCATTCGCATAAATCTTTCAGACACAAATAAATCGAAAGCGATGCAGTTTTCCATTGTAAAATTACTCATACAGCTTTCCTCAACTACCCCCATGTACAGTTCTTTGGCATTATATAGCATATAGCCGTAACTCCCTGATGTCTACCTAACAGTGTGACAGTGTGGCAGTGTGGCAGGCTGCTTGCAATTGTAACCACTCGAAACTGTCAATGACAATGATGATGAACTGCAAAATAGAGCGCTGACAGCTGCAACGAGACACGGACTAAGGACTAGATAGATAGATGGATAGATAGATGCACTGCATATAGAATATGTGCCACAAAGCAGCCACAGTGACGAAAATAAAAACTTTTTCAAATCTTAAATAAACTAAGCCATTTGATTTCCAACTGATTAAAGAATTCTTGGATTGCATAATTAAAGCTTTTGGACTAAAATATATAATAGCAATTCAATTCTTAACTATCAATTTTATTTTAATAACAAAATCATAACTTCTTTCACCCATTTTGAACAGTGTACGTGCCACCAACTACTACGAGTATCTGCCACACAGTCTCACTCAGCGTGGAGCAGGCTCAATGCCAATGCATGTGGCATAATTTCAAATATTGCGCTCCAGAAATACTTTGCACTGGTTGAATGCTTCACTGGCTCAACTGACTGCTGGTCTGAGTTGGGTTGAGTTGGATGACAGTTTGATTTGTTGGCAGTTGGCATACAATTGACGTCTGATGGATGGTGTACTACATTGTGAGGACATTTTACGAGCATCAAGGGTCGACGAGCGCACAATTCTTTGAAATTTCGAGTGCCCTTTACTTGCTCAATGCCTATTATTTTAATTGTTTTGAGACAAACTTTCAATGCACAGCACTTTATATATTGAAATTCTTAGTTTTAGCAAAAATAAACAAGATTTTTATTTGACATTCTTTTCTTTTGCCAATAAGTTTTGCGTAAAATGTGTTAAGTATAATATGAAAAACTTAAAATAAATATTTCTTGTTCTTATAATTTCTGTATTCCCTCCCATCCCTTCTTAAAAGTTATATTTTTTTGTTCTCTTGTCGCGAACTTGCTTATTTAATAATATTTGTGGAAAAGTTTGTGCCACTTACAACAAAAAACTGCGAAAGAAAAAAGAAATTCATTGAAAGTTATAACCAGCTCGCGATCCCCGACCCACTTGGACTCGTTTAGGTAATTTAGCAAAAAAAATTTAACAAAAAAAAAATGGAAAAAAAAATTAAAACCTTAAAGTTTTGTGCATGGACAAAAGTTTTTTGTTTAAATAAAAAATGAGACAAAGTCTGGAAGAGTGACGAGTGCCAAAAAGCAGCGAAGTTTCGCATGAATTCGACTCAAGAGTCATAAGGACGAACTGCTAAAAGTGCATAAATAAAACAAGCGACAGTTTTTCCACTATTTCCACATTGTTTCCAACCATATTTTACGTGCCCACTGACTGCACCTGAGCCTCTAGCAAAACTTTCTTCGTTATGACAACTTTGTAGATTCCTAAACAACAGAAAACTTTTCAACAATGATTCCGAGCAGACCATTCTGAAAAAAAAACTAAGAAGCGCAGCAAAAAAAAATCAATATTTATCTAACAACAAGTAAATTTTCCATAATTATTTATTTCTTTATTGTCACATTGTTAACAATTGAACATTACAGTCCTTCACTCCACACTTATAGTCCTTAAACTAATAAAAAAAATTATAAAAAATTATTGTAATATCATGATGATGTCTTTAAATCCACTAGTTGTTAATCATTTCTTTATACTAACAGGAAAATACTTGACTAATTAGAAACACTTAAGATCTTATACTGTCAAAAAGGTAAAATAGAGTGTTTAAACTGTTAAAACCTATTCCCTTGAGTCATTCAAGACAGAAACGCAACTATTCAAATGTTAAATACTATTTCAACTAGCTACAAAATTATATGCCCACTGTGGAGTATTTTTATGTTGCTGATAGAGTTGACTAAAAACCTTGTTACCCCGTAAAAAGTGGAAAAAGAAAATAAAAGTAATAATAATAGACAAATACTTAAACATTTAAAGGAAATTGGAAATATAATTTCATTAAAAACAAAATTAATAAAAAAAATGTTTTAAAACTGTTTTATGATATTATTTCTATCTCTTAGGGTTTTTCTTGAACAAACTTACCAAATAGAATCAAAGGGATCAAAATATGCAGGGTATAAGAACAAAGGAACCGAAAGTAAACGAGTCTTAAAAGATGGAATAGAGGAAAGGGCATAAGTGATGGCAGTGGTGGAGTCTCTCTGACAGGCCATAACAAGAAATTAGCAGACATCATTTGTTTAGGATACCAGGGGAGGTGGGGAGTCGTAAGGAACTCGTCCTGAAGTCGTCTTAGCCCCGTGTACGTCTAATTAGCTATGCAAAAATTGTTGGAAACAAACTTAATTCAGTTAAATGTTTGTGTTTCGACATGCGCGCGTTGATTAGCCCGTCTGTATGGAGATTAAATACATAGTATGTATAACATTGGGCATACATTTTTCCGGAGAGTGGGTAAAAATTTTGGGACAACAGGCAGAGTGCTATATTCCTTATGGCTTGCTTATAACTCGTACTTACTTTGTTTTCTCTTTGTTGTTTGAGTTTTGTACTTGCGTGTAAACATGCATGATTAAGTTGCCAGTGAAAGGAAAGGCGAATAATAATTTGCATAAACCAAGAGAAGAGCCTAATGAGTCCCAGTACAAGAACAACAGCAACAGGAACAACACACTGCATTCGGGGCTAATGGATGTGGGTGACAACGCTCGTTTCGTATCTTATCGTCGTTTCACACTTTTTAGCTTAACTGCACAGTGGACCAAGGGTTGCCAAGAAAGTGCTCTGCCAAACTGCTGACCCCACAAGCGTGTTAAGTGGAGGGAGGAGAAGCAGGTTGAAAAAGAAAAGAAAGAGAAAGAACGAGTCTTTCGTTTTTTGCCCACACACGTGTAAATTATGACACGAGTCTGTTATTTTACTTTCCTGTGTACCACAGCACATATTTCTTATGGACACACACTCAAACACACACACACACTCGCTCACACTAACAATGAAGCATTTGTGGGAGCTTTGCCAAACCGAAGTAAATCTTCACTTGACGCTGTCGACTTTTCCGCTGAAGCGCAATTTTTTTTATGCTGCAGCTTTTACTGCCAAAAAGTTCACAATTACCGTGATTGTATGATGTGAATGTATGTGTGTGGTGTATGTGTGTGTGTGTGTAAAAGTATTCCACAGGGCACACTTTGAAGACTTAAAGTTTGAAATTGCTGCTCGATTTGTAAATCAAAAGAAATCTCACAAGACATCATTTAAAAATCTGTAGTTGTCACTTTAAAAGAAATCTATCTTACAGCATATCAGTTCATATTTTAAGAATCAATAAATTTAAATCTCTTTATTATATTACTCTCAATACAAATGATATAGATAACACCTGCAAGTGTGGCTGACTTTTCAGTTTATTGAATTGTCGTTGCATTCACGGAATTTGAAAGGCTTACAAGTTACAGATGCAAAAAAACTAAGCGAATTCAACACAACGTATTGCCAGCAATGTGCCAAGTGCAACAATAAGGCCAACAGTAATAGCAAATTGATCAGGACATATATATATGCATATATATAACAACTCGATGCGGTAATAATGTCGCGACACCTGCTGCCCCCAAAAGCATATACAGGCAAACTACTACTAAAAGAGAGTCACTCTGTCTGTCTGTCGATCTGTCTGTCTGTCTATCTGCCTGCCTGTCTGTCTGTCTGTGTGTATTTGTGTGTATGATGTCCTTGAACCAAGCAACAACACAAACAGAACTTGGCAATATGTTTGCATTCAGCGCATCCCTTCAAATGTGAACTTCACTTACAAGGAGTGAATAAATAAGAAGCAGCAAAAGCTAACTGGAGTACAACGAATATTGTATACACTGCCAAAGCTACAAGGAGATTTTATTGTATGTAAAAGTTAATGTATATCAAACTAGACATTACCTTTCGCCAAAATTTTGTATATTTTTAAGGTCTTATAATTTTATATACAAAATAATTCTTCGAGAAGCCTATCTAAAAGCGCATATACCTAACCACATTTAGAGCATTGAAACGTCAAAGCCTTTTTCCCGTTGCCAGCGGCAAAATTTATGTGTGCATTTGCCATTGGACGGACAATGAGAATGCCAATGCAAATGCGAACAAATGTAAAATAATACGTGACAATAATGCTGACAATGGTAGCGCTGATTAGTCTGCTTTATTTATGGAACAATTCGTTCTATATCAGCTGAAATGAGGCAAAACATTGTTCTTTGCAGTATAGTTTCCAGTTTCCATTGTCACATTCAAATTGACTTTGAAAAATTCACACTTTTCCACATTAGTAACTGAGTATGTAATCGAATTTCAGAAACTGATTTAACAATTGTACTATGCAGTGAACTAATTAAATTATATGTAATAGAACTAATAGGAAATTGATAGTATACAATTTAATAGAATTATTATTTCAATAAAAGCTTTATATATTTCTTAAGGTTTATGTCGAATTTATACCAACTTTATCTTTATCTTTAATTCTGTTATGCAGACTTCAATAAATATTTTAAAAATCATCTTTTAGCCGCAGTTCCCTGTGACCATCTTCTAATTGTTTAATCCAAATAAACCAAAAAAATTATGAAATCACTTTGATTTTTCAAGTCGTTGACTTGAAATCTGCATTATTTCTTGGGAAAAATGTTTGTTCATTTTTCAGCAAAATATAAGTAGTTCTGATTACTGTTTAGTGTTGGGTAACTTCTGTTTGAAGTGAAGACTTTTATTTAATTGCCTTAAGTAAAGCAACAACTTTTGAGTTACAATTCGTGTGAGGTTCTTGAGCAGCCTAATGAACCGTATGTCTCAGATACAGGTTTATCTCTGTGTATTAGTATGTGCGTGTGTGTGTGTGTGTGTGAGAGATAGAGAGAGACGGTAAAGTAAATATTATTTGATGGTGAATGTACAGATGTGTTGAAAAACATTTCCAGGTAGCTTCTGTGGCTGAGACGAAGCCTCACTGTGTTTGTGTTTTTGCATAAAATATTTACAAACTTCGTAGCCAGCGTCTGTGTGTGTGTGTGTGTGTATGTGCGTGTGAGTGTGTGCGACAGTGGCTTTCACTGAGTCCAATTTAGCCAAATGTACAAGCAGCATTTGTAGCACTCCGGCGTGTGCGAATTTGTGATGTTTTCTTTTTTTCTCGTTTTTGCTCGCTTTTATTACTTTAAGTTTATTTAGGCAAGGCACACGAGAGGTAAAAGAGAGAAAGCACCACATCAAAGCGTAGCACGTGGCACGCATGACTGGCACTGGCAAAAAGTACAACAGTAAAGCACAACAACAACAACAACAAAAAGAGCAGTAGCAATTACAACAAAAAGTACAGCAACAAAACCAGTTGAGAGACTGCTCCAATTGCAGCACACAGAGTGACCACAAAACATGCGCCTGGCTTGCCATGAGAAACGACAAAAAAAAAAACACACACACCGAAAAAAAAAAAGTAAATGGGAATACCCCAAAAGCAGCAGAAGGAGTCGTAGCAGAAGGGAGTGTGGAGTGAGAAGTGCAGAGAGGGGACTGAGAAGACAGGCAGCAGTAAATCAACTGCTGCCCTGTTGGCCACTGTACGTATGTGAATTTGTAATCTAAACTTTTATACGACTACTCGTTTCTTCTTCTTTTTTTTTGTTTCTCTTACTTTTTTTTTTTGTTCATCAACGTGGCAACAGGAAACGGAAATTGCTGCTGTTGGCCCGTTGACAAAAACACGACACTTGCACCTCAAGTTGCCTGCAGGAACTTTCAACTTGATTTTGCAACAGCTGAAACACACAACAGCAACAACAACAACAACAACAATATCAGCAACAGCATTTGACATTACAGGTTTGTACAATTGCTTACAGTTTTGTCGTTGCTGCGCATTCAATGTGGCCATGATTGAAGTTCTCTCTGTATGTGTTTGTGTTGTTTGCTTGTTTGTGTGTTTGTTTGTTTACTTATTGGGCCATTGATTAAGCGTGACCAAGCTGTGGAGTGTTTGTTTGTAGCCAACTCATTCCACTCTTCCCCTTCAAACCTCTTAGCTTTGCATTACGATTTTTAACCTGCAGTTTGCATTCTTTATGAGTGCCTGACCCATTTGTGTTGTACTCATTTCATGTGGTTTTGAATTTTGAATGCATGTTGATGTAGAGTTTATCCTACTACACTTTAAAATTATCAACTGCAGCTTTAAGTTAGAATTATGACTAGAACTGAAGTAGAAATTGGCCAAAAGCGAAACTATTTTGCAAACTTCTTACCTGATTTTACAGCGGAAGACACAAATTCTCATGCCACACGCCCACATGCGGTGGTGCATGTATATGTAAAAAGGAAAAAAGTATAAATGAAAATTATAAAGAGGATAAAAAGAGAAATTTGTGGTGGCATTGCCAGTTGGCTGCACAATTTCGCGGGTAACTTGGCGGCGCACAAAAATTTTTAACTTAAATTACTTTTCGTAATAACTTTATTTTGTAATTTACGTAAGTAGAAGTAACATTTATGCAGCTGCATAAACCTCCAGCTATGGGGTAAAGTAGCTTTCAAACTATGACGGCGCACGTAAAAACTTCTCAACAGTTTAAATATCCTTGCAAATTTGCTAAGAAACGCTAAAAACCAAGCATGAGAATGAGATTTGTGCGGAGTAGAAAGATGAAAATGTCATGGTTTGCACAAAACGGTAATATCCTGGTCTGGACTTGGCCTTGGCCAAATCATCCAGGCATTAAAACTATTCTGCATATGAAAATCAAGAAAGTTCTGTAGCTCAGTTTGATTAAAAACCAAATTGAAAATTAAATAATTTGAAAGAGTAACAATACTGCTCTGAAACCAAGCTTTAAGCCTGTCCGGATGTGATTCGAAAGAATTATTCGATAAAATCAAACGATAATTGATTCAAGCACAATACTAAAATTTACTCGAACATGAATTTCTAGCAAGTTTCTTTAATGAACCAAAACTTTAACTGAATGCAATTGAATGTTGTTCTTTTCTCATTTTGGCCATTTGTTTTCTCTGCTACTGTTGAGTCCCCTTGTCCTTGCAAAACGACATTTACATTTGGCTAAAAACACAATTCCATTTGAGCATAACCGCAGTCAAAGTAACAAAAGCAACACACTTTACCTCAATACTCAAACAAAAGTGTGGCATACTTTGCGGAGCTTAACATATGCTCAGTGTATGTGTTTGTATTTGTGTTTGTATAAGTGTAAGTGTTGTTGCCTCGTCTGACATACAAATCATTTTGTCGAGTGGACGAGCAGCAGTTTTAATGTAGCAACGAAGCAAACTTGAAATATATATATTTTAAATGAGGCAAACCAAAAATAAAATAAACAAAAATGCTTAAAAGTATGCTACAAAAAGCTTAACTGATACGTAGCAGGTATAGAGATGTTTTTGTCTTGCAACTTAATTATGCTGTAGGACACATTAAGTTACGAGCGAGTCGAGCAAACTGCAATCGCTTTGACAATCAATCAAAAAATCAAAAGACTTGGCACACATTGCCATGCATTGGATTTGCCAATCAGTAGCTGGGTGGCAACCAGATGTGGGCTCCAATTATGTCCCCCAAAGAAACAAAAAGAGGTCGACAAACAGAAGAGAGAGAGAGAGAGAGGGAGAGAGAGAGAATGAGAGTGGCTGAAAGAGACACTATTCTCATATTCGAACGCCTTTGGGGCGTGTCAAAATGCTTACAACAAAAAGCATCAGCTGCAGAAATGCGCCAAGTGAAATGTGTAAATGTCATTGATGATTGAATGCAGCAAAAGCAGTAGAAATAGTAAAAGAAGATGTTGAAATAGAAGTGGGAGCTGTGAGCAGCAAGCTTCGATAGCAGTTTTTTGTTCTGCTTTGTCTCAATCTCAATAACGAAATGCAAATACGAAAGAAAAAAGCAAAAGCAAACATACAAATACGCACAACGACATGAGAGATCGGCTATGGACAAAAGCAAATCGAATAGCACGTCGCAACGAAAGGAAGCAGCCAAGTGCCCATCGAGGCAGCATAAAAAACATGCATCAAATCTGTACCAGAACACAGACGACTAAGCTAGACTCTTCAGGGAAAATGAGAAAAGCGAATACTTAAAGAAAAATTTGTAAATTAACATAAGTTTATTGAACTAAATCCCATAACAAATTTACTAGTATAAACCCTTATTAAAACTCCATTAAAATTGACTTTCTAAATGACTGTATTTCTGTAAAGTTTTTTTTAGCAAAGTCTGAGAAAAAATCTAAGACAAAACTAAGACAAACTTGTATAATCGACATACTCATAAAGTAGCTGCCACTACTATAACTGTTCAATATCTTGGCATTTCAGTAGACATTTGGAATGATGTGATCATAACTTAATCTAAATATATATTCAAAATATTATCTTTATTTATTTTAGTAATTCAAATCATAAAAAAATCTGCTGTAGATTATTTTAATAAATAAAATTCAATTATTGTTCTGTCAGTATTAAGTACAACATTAAGTATACGTCATGTATATCTGAAACAATACTGTTATTTCTTGAACTGTTTTTCAAGCACTTGTTAAGCTCTGGTACCAAGCCTGTAAGTAATTGAACATACCCCTATTTTAGTAAGAGTACAAAATAAAAAGTATTCGTTGCTGGGGCTTGCCGCATCCCAAAGAAAATGGCGTTAGCTCAGCACATAGAATTGCAAATTCAATTTCGATTCAATTGAGCATGTGTTTGCAACGGCACAACCATATGCCTTGTTTGTGAGTATATATGTTTATATGTATGTGTGTGTGCGAATAGGTGTGAGTGCGTCTGTCTGCATCGATGTGTATACGTATTGTGTGTGTGCATCTGCCTATCGCACCGCTTTAGGCATTGTTGCACTATTGCTGCTTCGCTTGTTGCATTGTTACTTAAGTACTGTTACCAATACTATGGCTTAGTCAATATTAATACTGTACATGTGCCAATACCAGTCATAATACATGGCAAACGGTTCTCGTTACAATTTAGGAAACTAATAATTAAACAACTTTTCGCACTTTAAAAGCAGCTCTCATCAGACTGACAACAATAAATGCCAATTGAAGCTCATTAAAATGCAAATTTGTCTAATGCAATAGCAATCGCAGCAATTGGCCAATAATACAAAACAAAGAACATATACATGTATGCATATACATATTATTTTGCAGAAAATGTTAATTAGTTTTAAATTTAGAAATTCGTATTTTCACAGCGCATATCAATAATATACCATGAATACGATGACAGCACATGCATAAAATGCAAGCACAAATCAGCAAATATTATTTCTATATATGCACAATGAAATTGCTTTTAATGATTATCAGACACAGTGGTGAAATTTGAAGAAAAATTGTCCATTAATCAGTCAAACTTCAACACTCATTAGAAATTCTAATTAATTATTGAATAATCTGTGTATATAATCTATTGAAAAAGACTAAAATCAGTTTTAAGAATCTGTTTAAATCAGTAACTAATCTATAGACTTAAACAACATTTAATTGATTAATTTTAAGTATGAGTAGTTAACAAAAAAAAAAAAAAAAAAAAAAAAAACATTTTACACTTTTTTTTTAACATTTTTGACACCAAAAAAATTAATTAAAAAATTTTATGAAATTTATATTTTTTTATCCACTGTACAACCGTCGGCAATGCCCATGTGAGAGGCTTTTTATGTATATAATCAAATTAAAATTAACAAAAACGCCAATGATTGCAAATTAGTTGCTGAAAATATTCATAAAATGGAAATATCGATTTGATGCCTTTGCTTTTTGGGGACCTATCCAGTATAGTCAGTTAGTAAATTGATTTGGGAGAGCGAAAAAAGATTTCAATTTGGGAGAAAGTTGACTGTTGACTGTTGACTACTTAGGCAGTCAAACGGATCAAAAGTTAAACTCATGTTTGACTTTTCATTCGAAAAATTGGATTTTGCATTTGGCCAAAAACTTTTCTCATGGCCCAGACAGTCAGATGGATAAGCAGCACAAGCAGCCATAGAAAGTTTTTTTTTTTTTTTTTAGTTTCACAACTAATTTATTAAATTTCAGAGATTTTTCGTTGCACTTTTTTGTTTGTACTAAAGTTTAGCGAATAAGCGAAGGATTTTCTGTTGAACAAACGGTTGGATGAATGTCCAAATGGATGGATAGATGCCTGTTAAATGCCAAAACAATAGTCATAGCATTTTTAATTAGAAGAGTAGCTACGAGTCATAGAAATACAAAATCCACTTGTCAATTTGCTAATTGCTGTGGTCTTTCGCTTTAATTGCAACCGCAGTTTTAACCAAATGCCAACGAATAAAAACAAAAACCAGGCTATAAGCTCTTTTCACATCTCCTCTACCTTTCGTTTGAGCTGAGGCCAAAAAAAAAAGTCGTAATAAAATAAAACGTTAAGTATGGAAGAAAGTTGGGAATGCCCTCTGGCATTGCTGGCACAATTGAAGCGTGTTATTAGCTCTAATTGTTATAAAGCCCTTTTAATTGGGTGTCTGATAAAGTTACGCCAAAACAAAGCTCAAGTCTTGGGTTCTCTTTATTGTAACATTTACCTTAATAGAAAAGGTTCTTTGCCTTTTTTATGGCAGTATAAAGACTTTTCTAGCTTAGGCTTAACATTTTTTCCTACTGTGGTTACATTTTTTTTTTGTGTTGTTTCTCCTTCCCCCCCGGAAAACTTTTACGCAAAGTATTTTTCACACGGGCCACATTGCGTATGCGTAATGCGCACAACTTTACCAATACATAGGCATTGCAAACGGGCGCAGGGTCGACACATTTGTTTTTGAAAGCTTTTTCTTTTAAGCATCTTGTTAACAAGCTTTCAACCTGCGGTTTAATTAATTTTCAATGTACGTGTGTTTGTTTGAGTGTGCTTGTATGGGAGTATATGTGTGTGTGTGTGTGTATATGTGATTAAGGACAACACGCGCCAAATAATCAATTTAGAGCATGGAACAAGCCACAAGCTTGTTGCGTCATGGGCAGAGCTAATCCCATTGCAGTACTTGGGTGATAATTTACAACTGGCCATGGCATAAGTTGCGGATTTAAATCCACTTTGCAAGCCAAAGTATTAAAGTAGTTTAGCTATCAGTTAGCAACTTCTATAAGCAGCGTTTAAGGAGTATAAAGAGTTCATTATTAAACAGATTTTGGAGAAAGTGCAACAACTTTAAGGGGAATTTAGTTTGTGGAAAAATAAAACTAGTTACATTATTTCTGTAGAAAAGAATGCAAACTACAACTACTGTTGATTGTCCACCATATTCTCAAATTAAAGCACATTTTACTTCCTAGAACAGCTCAACAGACTTAAATCTTGTTGTACTGTGCAACAGATTCTAATTCTTGCAGCTGACAAATAACAAATTGTACCATAAACATAAAGAAAAACTTAATTCTGACATTGTTAAGACACTTATCCATTAGCTGTTTGCATTTGCAAATTTAAATAAAAAATACACAGAATCGATTCTTTTTTTTCTCAGCTGTTTTGCGTAAGCTCTGTCTGTGGTCAAAGAAACGTAACCGCTGGCTGTGCACAGTGCCTCAGAGATGTACATCAACCACTTGAGTGTAAGAAAAATGATGGACATAAATAACGCGTCGATAATCCCAGTTAAAAGCACAAACATTTGTTTGGATTTGCTCAAAGCATTTTGCAGCATTCGTTTTCTATAATTTTTTGCTATTACGAGTACTTTAGACGCCGAATGATTCTAGGGTGTCTTTTGGGTGGCTCTTGGGTGGCTCTGGTGGCTGGTGGTTAATGGCTGTCGATTGCCTGGCTCTAACGAATGGCAAACCATTAGTTATGGTACTGCCAAAGGGCTTATTAATATGCGGCATGTGCAAGGTGACAGCAAACAGGAGACTCGAGATAGGCGAGATAGGAGATAGGTAGAAGATTGGACCTTGATGATTGCAGGTGAGGGGTACAAATAGTGCCTACATTTTAACACAATCTGCAGAGCAAATCGTTGTCAGATCCCGCAGGTGCTCCATAATCGTCAGCGTCTGCCACTGTGGTTGCGGACATGTAGTTGTCATCAATGCAAATACAACATAGCACACACTTGTCAGCATCGTCGTCATCCTCGCATGATTGATCAAGTGCGTGCGTGCCGGGGACAGCATCAAGGAGTGACAAAAGTAGGAGCAGCGGCAGTTGGAGTAGGAAAATCAGCGGGAGAAACTGCTGGAGCAGCTGAAGCACAGCAAGTGCCATTGCCGGCCATTTTTCTGACATTTAGTTGACAGAGCAAATTTTTGTTTGCTCGTAATGCGCCCTCGACATGGTCGGACATGGACAACGTTATCGACGGCGACATTCACATTCACATTCACATTCCGCATTTACATCGTGTGAGTGCTTAAAAAGCATTTCACGCCGGGAACAGCGAGGACACTCAAAGCTTATTTGACATTTATCAGTGCAGCTGCTGGATTACTTCGATTCCACATTGGACAGTGGGACAGTAGTATAGTGGGCACAGTTGGGACAGTTGGGACAGTGGTGAGAAGGCTTTGGCATTGATGGAGCTGTTTAAAGCATGTTCAACGCACTTTGCGTTCAACGTGCGAACGCAAGTTTTAATGAAAAGTGTCATGTGATAATCCAATTGCCAAAGCCCAACCACAGAGAGCCAGAAAAACAGTGAAAGAAAGAGGGCGAGAGAAAAAGAGACAAAGAGATAGCCTTGTCTAATGCAATTCGTGATTCAGCATAAAATGCCAGGCATTCAACGACAACAACAACACCAACAACACACGCCCTCAATTTATTGGCAGGCAAGAGGTCTCTGAGTTCTCCTCGTTCTGCTCCTTCTCCACGTTTTCCACGTTTCCCTCGATCTCATTCTCTGGCTGGCTGCCTTTTTGGAACTGGGCCCGTCGCACTATCAAACGGGCGGATAGGCCAATTGCCAATTGTCAGATACAATTTATTTTTCCCTTAGATGTTGCCCCAGACACGATTGCCACGGTTGCCACGGCTGCCACGACTGCCACGGCTGCACTAAATGCGAATTGAAAATAAAATATTACACCGAGATTGCAGCGACAATGCGAACCAAAATACAAAAAAAAAAAAAACAAAAAAAATAGTAAAATCGCACACACCAAAGAACCAACAATGAAATCCAGCTTCATAGCCCGAGGCCCAACCCGATTTTGAGCTCCGGCTTCGTTTGGAATTGTGGAGACAAACAAACATCCAATGCAGCAAACAGCAACACGATTACGCCGCCGGCCAGTGCAGTCGAGGAAGGGGGAGACAAGTGGGTTGACAAAGGAGACAAGGCAGGACGAGAGCATGGAAGGATACAGAACGAATCTAGCAATGCAAACGACGCGACACGACGCGACGCTACACCCGCAACGGTGACGATCATCAAGCGCAAAAGGAATCGTAAAACAAAAGCGACAGATAGTTTGCAGCATGCCATAAAATCAACACCAACAACAGCAACAACAACAACAACAACAGGAGAAACCATTTTAGCAGCAGTTGGCGTCAACAGCAATCGATTGTGTGAACTTTTTCGATTGCGTTAAGTGTGGGCCAGCTTTTTTTTGGGGGTATTTACCCCACTGTACAATGCTGGAAAGGTGTAACTCCCATTGCTTCTGTCGTCGTTCAGATAGCGCATCCAGACACACTTCTGTAGCAGCGCCAGCAGAGGACAGTCAACAGTAACGTCATCAATGGCTGCTTTTGGGTTATATGGAACCTGAAGCAGCATTAGGCTGGACCCAAATACTTGTCAATTTCCAAGATTTGAGAAAAGCTGACATGCTACAATTATTTATTTGAGTGAAAAATTATAATAATTTTTAAAGTTAGCTATAATTTAAATTTTTAAAAAAATAAATGTTTAAAAATTATACAACTTAAATAAAGAAATTATATTAAATATTAATTATAATCTTAAATTATTATTAAGTATTTATATATTACTTTTCTACATTTTAAAAATATCTTTTATCAAAACAAGAAAATTTTAAAATTTTAGTTAATTTTTTTTTAAATTTAAAATAATTATTTAATTTATTTTATAATAATTTTAAGTACATCTAAAAATATATGTCTAAAAAGCTTTTTCTAAGTTTACTTCTAGGCGCATTGCAGCACTTTTAAGCACCACCCTAATAAAAATCGTGTTGCATTACAGACGCAGTGCAGCGCACTGCAGCGACACCTTGAGGCGATGTTGGCAAACTGCAGAAATCGCATAAACGTGAATATCGACGCTGACTTCAACTTTAGCATCGACGGTGACGTCGACGTCGACGTCAGCGACGACAGCGGCAGCATTGCTTTTGCCCGCATTTGCACAATCACAAAAACATATAGAATAAGTAAGCGAGGGCTTTAATGGGCGTATGTGGGCGAGTGGGCGTGCCAGCAAAGGCGGTGCAGCGATAGACAACCCACATGTGGCAACAGCAAGTGCAACGTAAAAATGCATAAATCCATGGGATTTAAAGATTTTTTTTTGTTTTCGGAATTTGTGATTTTTCGCATTCGTTTTTATACTTGCCACGTTGCTTTCGGCTTCAACAGCGACGGTGCTTTTTGTTTTAGCTCAATCCCGATGCCCTCTTTCCCTCCTACCTACCAACATTCCATGCCGCCCCTCTGGGACTGGGCGTGGAAGTGAACGTGGGCGTGACTGGATTTACGCGCTCTCCTTTTTACGATAGTATGTGTGTTGCATGTGGCACGAATCTCTGCTTTACGCCTCATCCCCTCCACCCGTGCCACGCCTCTCCGCCTGTTTAACACGCGCAATCAGCAAACGCTACAAATTTCATATGACATTTTAAGTTGTTTTGCATTGCACTTCAAGTGGAATGGAGCAAATCTCTCCATTCTCTATTTATATCTGCATATCTCCATATTCTTCTACTTTCTCTTCCTTCATGCTCTATCCCGTGTCTACTTTGATTTGCTTTCATGCGGCAAATCTGGCAAACTCAAAATCTGCAAATTCGCAAGAGTGCTTTGTGCTTTCCGACTTTGGGGCATCATATTTTTTATTTGCTTTGTTTCCAAACTCATACATAGATCCACGAAAAAACAACTTAAAAAACATAACCAAAACTATCACACACTGGAGATTCACGGGAGTTGTTCAGCTAAGAACAAAAGGTATTTGTATATATTTTATGATGAACAGAAATAAAGAACAATAATATCCTTTATTTGGTTAGTAATTGTGTTCAATTACCAAATATACTAATTATTTGTAGCATAAATCATACTAAAAATACCGC
Organism: Drosophila cardini; assembly: GCA_018903735.1. NCBI lineage: Eukaryota > Metazoa > Arthropoda > Insecta > Diptera > Drosophilidae > Drosophila > Drosophila cardini. Next base: position 167,730 of record JAEIGM010000020.1, read on the forward strand.
AAAATACCAAATAATGGGCATTGACGGGAGACGTACAGAACAGAAAAAACATTAGTATTCTTTATTTGCTTAGTAGTTGGTTTAAATTACACCAAAATTTAATAATTTTTTGCAGAAAAAGTTATTATTCATTAAATTTATTCCTGTTCCCGAGTGATATTTTTGAAAATAATGAACAGACGGTTTCAAATCATCGTTAATTTGAAAAAACTAAAGCTATTCCAGTCAATTTAGTACATAAGTTTCTGGTACAAAGTGGCATACTTACTACTTTATATATATTTAAACTTATAAAATAAACTTTATATACTTTCCCCAACAAATTTTTAAAATTTTTTCTTTTGTAGAAACCCATTTAAATTTGTTTAGAATTGAATAACTACATATAGTATATCATTTAGTTGTCACAAGAACTTTCCATCTAAATTCAGCAATTAGTTTCTTAAACTTTTCGTCACATATAGTAAATCTAATGACACTTAAACAAATGATTACTACAGAAAAAGTACAGAGTGTTTTACAGTCTGTACAGCTTGACTGAAAATTTTTCTACCGCCCTTTTATTTAAGTTTTCAAGAGGTGTCCGATTTGGCATTTAAAATTCAGCTTTCAAGTCAAGTTTAGCTTCAACATTGCGATTTAATGAGCTGTTGATACAAAGCAATGGAAATGGAGATGAAACTGGTGATAAAAATGGATATGGAGGTGGCAAAGTCAAAGTCAAAATGCCAAAAGAGGCAGTGCATATATTTACTGTCAGCAAACAGGACTCGGCTCATAGTCATATTTGGATTTTATGCAATGCGTTTGCAACAATTTTGCGCCGGACGAAGGCACAAAAATTATTTAACATGTAAATCAACGCTGAGGCAAAAGCAGAAGAGTCTAAAACAGCGACGAAAACTTTTTTAATTTCAAAGCAAATAACGTGCAGTGGCCGAGAGGGGGAGGAGAAAGGAGGGAGCCGGAAGGCGGCAGTGTTGGGGTCAGTTGGACAGATTGCTGGTTGGTGGAATGAAGGGAATGACGATATGATGAAGTGGTTCAGAGTGCAGATCGTGTAGCGCAGTCATTGCCAAACGCGACTTGATTATAGTCACGTACATGTCAACGCCCTTTCTGCTGCCAACTTCAGCAGCAAAAAGTAGTTATACATATATATATGCATGCATATTCACATGTGTGTTAGTGTGTGTGTGTCTGTGTGTGTGAGTTCGAGTGTGTTGGCAAATATTGACATTCAACTTTTATTTACGCGCGCTAATGTTCAAGTTTCCTGCCAAAGATAAATATTAAGAATTATAAATCGTAGCACATAGAAAAAGACTCCCCCTCCCCCACCACACACACACACTCGCACACACACATACACTCCCATGTATGTAACACTGCTGTGCGCAGGCTCCAGGGCCATTTACTCATTTAACTGACAGTTAAAATTACAAACGCTTATCATGTACCAGAATCATATCATACGGAATAATTTATTATGCTCGACGCTTAATGTAATTCCCGAGCAGCAGAATTTCCCTCACATGTATGAGTGTGTGATTAAAGTGCGTAACATACAAAATGAATATGTACTCAAACACTCATACACTCAAACACACATAGTTTTATTTGTTCAGCTTGTTTCATTCAGTTGAAACATTCGCGTTCAACGCAAATTGTATGTCAGTATGCGTGCGTGTGTGTGTGTGTGTAAGGGGGCGTATGTGGGTATGTGTGGATGTGTTGGTCTACGCTGAGCACCCTGAGGTTAATTAAGATTTTGTCATGCAATGCGCGGTTGAACAACTTCCGCGCAGCGTAAATGTATCTGTATCTAAATCTCTGCTTGTATCTCTATCTGCAGCGGAATTTGTCATCTCCACACGTTATGCCAGCGAAATATAAAAGTTTTTTACTAAGCATTTGTAATCCGTAATTAAATGAAAGTCTTAAATGTTATTATTAATGTGGAATTAAAAAAAAACACAGACCTTCAGAAATTTAATAAGATTAAAAACTATTAAGTAAGATAAATATCTATTTAATAGATACAGACTTTAAATTAAATGGAAAATTCAAACGTTTATGAATCCAAAGACTATATTTAATCATACTACACAGCTTGCTATAAGAAATTAAATAGAAATCAGAGTATAATGGTTATTTAAAAATACATTATTATATCATAAACTGTTTTAAAGCAATTAAATGAATATTACTCATTATGTTTATGCAGAAATAATTAATTTACATTACACACTGGTTTTAAGCTAGGTCAAGACCTTGAATCAGTGTTTTTTAATTAATAAACACATGAGAATTTGCAACTGAAGAGACTACAATTCAAACACAAAAGCTGCCAGATTGCTGGTTTCCACTGTTCTATGTGTGCAAATATACATACAAATACCGCACATAACTTAACAAAGTGAACAACTTGGCCGACAAACAGCAACTGCAACTGCAACAACAACAACAGCTACAACTACAGTAATAATAATAATAATAATAACCTCGTTGGCCGCAGTAGCAGCAGCAGCAGCAGCAGCAAAAGCAGCAACAAACATTCGACTTCATTGTGGTTGTGGTTTTCTTTTGGCGCTCTCGCAATGTACATAAAACTTTTTCGAGGTACTACAAATGCTTAATGCACTCTCTGACATTGCCTCGTACTCTCGTATACTCGCATACTCTCAAACTCTGGGTACTTTGGGCACTCTCCAGCGAGTCCTGGAGCCGATGCCGAAACAAGCAAATGAAACTCAAGTGCATGTTGTGCTGGCCCAAGTAGCTCAAAATAAAAATACTAAAATACCCAAAAATAAAACAGCCAAAGAAAAACATCAGTCGGCAACAAAACAAAACCAAACTGAGGGAAAAAACAGAAAATAACCAAAATAACAAGTACAAACCTTACACTACTGGCTGTAAAATACCTGTACCTCAAGAAGATTAACCGATTTTCAAAAATAAATTTCATTTTTGTCTAAAAATGTAAATCTTTATCGGTTTGCATGAGATTTTCTGAAGTGTAAGAGCCAAAATTGATTAAATTTTGCTTTTTTAGTGTCTGAGACTCAACTCAATTTGACTGTTGATGCTGATCTTCACTACTGCTAATACTATTAATGCCAATGAAATATACTGCTACGAACACAATATACCCTTACACTTTACAATTATCGGGTATAAAGAGGCTGGCGCGTGGGGTGCGCTCAACATTTTTAATAAACTCATGTTGGCCATGTTTCTCTGCTCGTCCGCATTATTGTTGCATACTTTCAGGCGCTGGCATTGCAGCTGCAGCAGCAGCAGAACCTAGTGCTTATTTCTGTTGTGTTTGTTGTTCTTGCCGTGCTTATTTACGAGTATTTGCTTGAAAATGTTACAAACGGCAACTTTAGGCCGTCTGGGGCCGCCTGCCAAGTGCTGGTCGCGACTTTTGGTCCCTCTGGACTCTCTTCCGTCCTCTCGTCTCTCATCTGCATAATGAACCGCAGCAGCCAACAAAAGTTAAGCGGCCAAGGCGGCGGCAGTTCATAAAATCTACAAAATACTTGAAAATACGAATGCCAAAAGTCGAAAAAGCAATGAAAATGTAATTTTAAGCGGGATCACAACCAAAGTTTATCACTATTGCTGCTTGGAACAACAGTTTCGAGTAGTTTTGTATCCCAAAAAGGACACATGAGCTTAGAATGTAACTCCATTAACTTGCTTGTAGTCGACGTAGCTCACTAACACACGCTCACATACACCCAGAAAAACTCACCCACAGCAATACGCGGTATGTAAAAACTATAGCATACTTATTCGCGCTGGCAAGCCAGGCGCTTACTAAGTTTCGCGTTCTTTCTCAGACCCTGTACTTAACAAGAGTACAGTGGTCTATTAGGTTTATTAGAAGCCAAGGGTGCCAAGAAGGCAAATGAAAGCTATTTCGACCCGATCAGCATCTCTCGGTATCGAGAGCCATGACACCTGCATCTCAAAGCTTATAGGAGCTAAGGTCAACTAATTTGGAATGAAAGTTCTTCTATGCGTCAGGCAGATCAAGTTCATTTCAAGTTTCCGCTAATTGTAAAAACTATTTTTACATTGCCGTAGCCTGAAAACTACTACAGCTAAAGGGACTTAATTCCCACATCAGGTGTATGCTAACATTTTGACCATTCTTACCAAGTTTGGTCAGGATCGGACAGCTGTATGCTATAGCTCCCATTGGTAATTGGAGTGGAAAAGTGCCCACTTGAGTACAGGGTCTTTCACAGTCGGCTCGCTAGTCTGTGGCCCTTCTTACTAGTTTTTTTTTGTTATGTTGGCTTGCACGTTCGACGTGTCCCAAAATGTAAAGCTGCCATCCTAAAAAATACATTTTTAAAATACTTGCGCACATTCTAGCAAATGGTAACAAACGGTGCCAAGTTTAGCAGCTTCGCGGTGCTGAACATTGTAAAATGCAAAAACAACAACAACAATAAAAATAGTAAAACGAGACCCAGCAGTTCTACCAACTACAGTTTATGCTTGTTGTTGTTATAGTGCTGACTTTTGGCATAACATTTTTAGCATATTTGTTGTAGTCAAAACACGTGTCATGACTCTGTGCTTGTGTGTATGTGTGTGAGTGTGCGCCATTAGTTCCCTTTAGTCATGCACCGGCTGCAGAAAACTCACGTGTCGCATTTGCAGCTTGCCAGAAAGTTTGCCGCAAAAGCGTCGCAGACAACACACACACACACACACACACACACATTTCTACAGTACCTTCACACAAATACACACAAGTAGAACTTAAGACTGCACAAAAGTGCAATTTTAGTGGTTATTTATTTGCGGTTCATGGCAAATAACAATGACATTCTTATCCACATTTTAATCAATTTTTAAAAAGTTGTAAAATTTAAGAAACTAACTACAACAAATGATTTTTTAAATGTTTATTTACGGTTGTTAAATGCTAATGGAACATATTTATAAAACATTATCACAATCAGGACATAATCCGGTCTCACAAACTCGCTGTAGTGAAACAATTAATTGAATAATATGCTTAAATATTTAAGCTTAATTCCCTTACATTAACAACAGTCTGCTGTAAATTTCGAAAATAGTTCAATTCATTATTTGGAAATAAATATTTGTTTTAATCTGTTGCACACACTGGTGTGAACTCTATAAAAGACTTATGAACTTACGTAAAATATGTATCAATAATTAAATAATAAAGAAAAGTGTGAACCGGAAATATTTCTTTAAGTGTTATTAGTTTATTAAACTTGGCAAATTAGTTGATAGTTTTGAAAGGAACCACTGTGCGTGGCTAAGCTGCTTAAAAGTACTGATCGATTTCAGTAAGATAAATTAAATTAATTTTAATGCATTTATTGAGCTTAACAAACCATAGCAAATGTTCATAAACATTTATTAAGTTGTCTCTAAAATACCGTTAGTTTTCATATTTTGTATAAGGTAATTAGAAGTAAGCTTATTCATGGTTTTCTAACAAACAATAAGTATTAATTTTATCCCCTTCAATTTTTGCAATGCCCTTATTAAATTGTTTACAAATTTGTATTAGCTATTGTTCTGCAAGTGCATCAGAAGCATGCCACAACAAGCAGGAACAAAGCCCAGCTAGCAAATACACGAGGTCACTAAAAATATATTCAAGGGATTAAAAAGCTGTCATTGTCTACCTTTTCAATTCATGTTTATTCCTGTGAGTGACTGATAAGCTAAATACTTTGTATACTACATACATCTATAAATATTCTTATACTTATGCACAGCAAATGAAATCGGTAAGAACTATCTACAAATTTTTTACTTTATTATAGTATATTATCTTCTTTTTTTATTGTATTTCCCCATCTAGGAGTATTTTTGATAAGCCGCTTGGCAGTTGAATATCTTTTTGTGCAGCATCAGCCGAAAAATACATTTCCGCTTGTTGCATTGCATTTTGTGTGAGTTTTCTAGCTTTTCCCAGCATGGACTGTCTGAAATGTGCAAGAAGACAGGCATGTGGCTAATAGGATTTCACCACCAACAGCTATAACAGCTACAGCAGGAACAACAATGACAGGGAAGAGCCTTAGGATTTTGCAATTGCATACTTCGGTGCACAAGGCCGTTGCCACACTGCAGTGCCTGCCACTTGATGTTGAGCTGAAAATGTAATGCAAACAACAATGGAACACAAAAAAAGGAAAAACATCAAGCAAACAAATAGGATATTAAATGAAGAGTGAAAGATATTGCAAATAACATTTCCCAATACTGATAAACACTGATGGGTCAATAGTTAACGACATTGAGTGGTGTTATTTATTTAGTCAACTGTGTATTTATTCAGGGAAGAATTGAAATAATATGAAAACATTATTAAATCCATTTTTTCATCTAACAAAACTTATAAATTCATTTAAAAATAAAATAAACTAACTTAACAGAGCTGTTAAACTGCAATTCAAATGTCACAAGTTCAACTTGCACTTGTACTGCTATTGCTGCTGTTAACAGCTATGCTAAAAGTCTACACTCGCTGTTAAGTTAACTGCTCTGTACAATAACAGCGCCACAAAGCGACAAACGCTGCTGGACTACTTGGCATTGCAGCTCTGTCTCTCTTAAACGGGAGCGCCAAACAATAACAAGGCGCGCCCAAAATCTAAACTCTCTCACTCTTTCTCTCACAAACACGAGCAGTACACGAAGCTATGACATAAGACGAAGCGTACACGAAGTGAGCATAGCAGCAGCTGACTCACAGCATCAATGCCGGCATAAAAGAGTTGCCGCTCTCGGTGGACTTTGAATGTCAACGCTCGCAGCAACGGAATCCAGGACATGAACTTACTCACTGACGCAGCAGCCGATGCTGTGGCAGTAAATGTTGCTTGTCAGTTAGACGCCAACTTTTGTGTGACACAGTGCGTGCAAGCGGTGCTGTGCGGAGCGGTGCGTGTGGCAGCGGCAACAAAAACGACGCGGCCAAATCGCGTAAGGCCACCAAATGGCAAATAAATAACATTTCAAACGATTTAAATATATGTGTGTGTGTGTGTGTGTGTGTGTGTGTGTGTGTGAGTGTGTGTGTGAATGTGTATATTATGCATTTATGCAAATTTTTTAGCAGAAAAATCAAAAAGAAAAAAAAATACAACGACTGTTGCACAAGAATTTAAAATAAATATTTCAGAAGTGGGACAACAACAAAGTGTGCCATGTGCTTAATGTAGTTCTAAAAGTCAATGTGTCTGTATGTGTGTATGAGTGTGCGAGTGTGTGAGTGTTGGGAATGCCAGTCAATGAATGGTTTGTTGGTTATTTATATGCCTGAGCATTACATTGCCATTAAGTAATTAACTTTGATTGAAGCACTTTCGAACATAGGTATATGTGTATGTATGTCTAGTTCTACGTATATTTCTGGTCTAAATTTTCAGAGTGTTTGTCTTAGGCTTAGCATTGCGTATACGTCACGTGTGCTTCAATAATATCATTTAGCCTTGAGTATAATTGCTGTTCGGAAGCTTTGGGAGAAACTTAAAACATTTCTTTAATTAAAATCGAAAGATAGGGGAAGAGAAAGTCGAGTAGAGAGTTTGGAAAATTGAAATGTGCATTGTGTGCAGAGACAACTTGAGATTTGTCAAATTGCAATTGTTTCAAATTGTTTGTTTGTAGCAGACAAACACAAAGGACAATTATATTGTTTGCATACAAAACTTTGCACCCAATAAATACAATAGGAAGTCATTTTCACAGATCAATATCTTTGAAATTTTGTAGGTTTGACAAGACATTTATTTAAATTATTCATGTTAATTATTTTGCTCACATGGAAGTACATATAATTTTTATTGGCTTTAACTTCCGTATACTCAAAAGACTACTGTGAAAATTAAATTAGTCTAACCACAAGAGAAACTGGGGAATGCCTCTATCAAAACAGCGGAATAGGCATGGGAGTGGGGAAAAATATTTATAGACGGCAGCAAAGCAAATTAACTAAGCTTCTGTTATTAAAAATAAAATGTTGTGCCTCTGTGCAAAACTTTGCCACGGTAATTTTAATAAACGCGTCAATGAAAGCAAAACAATGATGACAGCAAACCCAACAAAAGCAAGCACAAATAACAACAACAACAACAACAACAGTATAAACAAAAAGCAACAACATTAGCGATAACAACAAGTTAAAGTTGACGGCAAGTCAGCGCTAAAAGAAGCCACAATTTGATTAGAGCATTAAAGGACTTTATGCCACAAAGCCCGTAGCGCCACAGGCTTCGTTGTTGGCATTATGAGCGGGGAAATTGCTGGTGAGGAGAGTAGGAGGGGGAGAGGCATAGTGAGGTGGCAACTAGTACTGGCCCTGGAAGTTGGCAGATGGACAATCGCCAAAAGCTGAACCAAAGACCAGACAAAGTTGCCGGCTGCTACATTTTCATTTTTACAACATCAATTTTTTTTCGTTTTGGTTTTCGTTTTTGTTTTTTACTTTTATTTTTATTTTGGCAAAAACTGTCAACGTTTAAATAACGCTGACAATGACAATAAACAAATGCACTGTGCCGCCCAAAATACTGTAACACAAAAACTTTAATAAAGGCAAGTAGCGTAGATTTGTAGCATAGACTATGGCATACCCTGTAATGCAGAAAGCAAATAACAGCTACGATTGATTTGCAGACTGATTGAAAGCTTTAAATTATTCAGATTGGTATTTAAAATATTTCCAGTTAAATTATTTTATTTTACTATTAAGAAAACCTAAAAAAAATATTTCAAAATATATTTTAAATATGCAGGCTTAAATAAACCAAAAACAAATGTTGAAATTTGATTAAAAATTACGTTATTTTCTGTATTTAAAAAAAATGTTCAGACAAACTTAATTAAAATGCCATTTCTGTATTTTTCTTTGTAGCCAATTGAACTAATATATTATTTAGTTAAATCTGTAGGAATTTTATATTTATTCAGCAGCTATATACCTTTTTCGATGCTTAGTACAGGATATAAAAAAGTCAAAATGAAACTTTCTAAAAGTCGAACAGAAGCGTGGCAATGGCCAACACAGTATGTGGGTGTGTCTGTATATATTCTTGTATGGTGTGTGGTGTGTGCACTGGTCGCCGGACTTTGACGCCAAAAAAGTTTTGAAATTTAATAACCTTAAAACACAGTAGGAACCAAAAAATAAAATGTACAGAAAATATCGCTAACGTAGATTTTAAAACACGAACTCATCGGATATTTAAAGTTTCAGTTAAAGTTAAAGCCAAAGTTATTGTTGTTGGGCAATTCGCACATGGGCAATGTTGACATGTCGTCCATTTGTCCAAAACGGAAACTACTATATGCATAATCAAAGGCACTAAAGGCGCCAAGTAATATGTTCAAAGTTTGCACACACACGTCTGGAAATATGGCCAACAGCAAACTATTGTGTGTAGCTTAAAGCGTGGGAGAGAGACGAAGCGAGAGAGAGAGAGTGAAAGAGATAGAGACAGAGGAAGGTACTTTGAGCACTGGCTACAATGGACTTTGCCCGTTGGCTGCTGCAGCTGGGCATCCACATGCTTTTGGGTAAGTTTGTGGGCAACGGCTTTAAGGTCTAGCACTTGATTTGGTTTGGTTATTTTTTTTTTTTTGTTGCTGTTGTTGTTGTTGTTTTTGTTGGGCCTGTAATAATAATAAAAAAATATTTGAAACTTTTCATTTTATTGCCTTTTGCTTTTAATCCCTTAAAGCTGGTCAACCTTTTTACGACAAAGTCGACGACGTGGGGCAACTTTTGTGGTTGCCCTCAAATCCACGCACATGCCACACCCCCCTCCCCCCACCCTGTGGGCCCTTCAATGGCGACACCATGAAAAGTCATTTAGGCATTTCCGTTTCCGCTTTGCGCTTTTGTGCACTTCGCTTTTGTTGTTGGCCTGGGTAAGGCTGGGCTGTTCAGTCCTGACCCAAACTTAAAATTAGCATACCAATAAATGTGTTTGTTGCCTTTCAGTTTCTATGTGTGTGTGTGTTTGTGTGTGTGTAAATATGGCACGAAAAGTAACCGCATAAATTTATGCAAATTTCGTACCACAAAATTGTTTTTTAAATACACTTTCAATTATTTGGGAACCACAGCGCAACAAATGCCAACAAATGAAATTCAAATCGTTACATTCAAATCATAATAATTGTGTTTTATGACCATAGATATGTTCACTTTATTATAACTGCCCATAATTATTTCAATTGGCCATGTCTATCAAAGAGTTTTCAATGCATACAAATGGAAATAAATAACATTTGAACCCATCTGACCGAAATGCATTAGTAATTGCTTTTTCTACTGCACTTCTTTGTACAGCTCTATTATGTGTGTGTGTGTGTGTGTGTGTGTGTGTGCCTGTCACTTGCTGTTTTTCTCCAACATCTTTCACTTTCCAAGTGCAATTTTTCAGCTTTTTAAACGAATAACAAAGCTGACAGCAAGAAAAGCAATAAAACAAGCAAAAAACTTACATAAAACTAAAGGAAAATTGAGAAAAATTCTAAATGAGAATTGTAAAGTGGCACAAAATGAAAAGAAAACTGATAATTTAAATCTTTTTATTTTCAAAAAGCATTGAAAAAACCCATTGAAGCAAATAAAAATATATTTACTTATACAATATTTATTTAGAATTTAATTTTACAGCTGCAGGTCATTTGTTATAAGTAATTTAAGTTCTCTTAAAATTATAACTCTAAATAAAAACATTTTTTATTGCTTTTTATTTTAATGTTTTCTACTCTCATTAATTTTTAATTATTACTGACAAAATTTTTAATCATATTTTGTTTGGTTTTTTAAAACATTTATTTCATTTTTGTCCCGAAATGCTATATATATTACCATATTCTTTCTTACTCTCCATTTAATTTTTTTGTATTTTAAATAATTTAAAAATATAACTTTGTAATCATCTTTGTCATAAACATATTAGCAAATTTTTAAACCTTTTTTGATTCTTTTTTAACATTTTTTATAATTTTTTTATATTAAATCAAAATAAAATTTTTTTTTAAATAAAATTTTTTGGATTTTGCTCTTAAAATTTTATAGAAGCTTATCAAAATTTCACTGCTCTAATCCTCAAACTATATTCTATCAAAGTTTCCATCTAATATTCCTATCATTTCTTATGATCCAAGTATTTCTTAGATTTTTTCACACATTGCCCAAGTGTTGAACTTTAAGGGTTTTAGCGTTTTTCGCAGAAGTATCTCTCAGAAATAGAAAGGCAAAGAAAATTTACATAAAGTAAACATAAATGTGACAATTTCATTTTGGAGTACGCCTTAAAGGATTTACCCACACAACAGGCATAAAAAAAAACTTGCGCTATATTTTATTTGCACTTTCCTAAAATTTATAGACGCTTTTCAAATTTACTGCAAACAGAGAGTGAGTCAGAGATGAAAAAGAAAATGGAGACCGAGACTGAGACAAGGCCAAAACAGCAGCAGTTCGGCTGGCAAGGACAGGCCAAGAGTATAAATATTTGGCTACAAGTGCCTTGGCACTCACAAATGCTTGCTTCGAGTGCCATAAAGTTTATTTAAACAAATTGCCTATTTTACAAGTGTCTTCAATTTTATTAAGTGTGCGATGATGTACTCCACATGGATGTGTGTTTTAAGTTTGTTTGACTTTCAGACGAGTTCAAGTGCCGTGTGGCCAAAACTGACACTAATGTGAAGACTTTTCAAAGCTGTAAATCAGTTTTAGCCAACAACAATAAAAATATGAGAGAGAGAGAAAAAATTTTGGTGGCATGCAACTAAGCCAAAGTCAAAGCCGCCAGACGCCAAGTTTAAACTTCGATGTTTTGCATAGTTCTACTAGTTGTTATGGCTGCTTTTGCTGCATACCAAATGGGATTTAAAACCAAAGCATAAAAAAATAGAGCAAAAAACAACAGCAGCTTTGGAATCTCAGCTTCAGTTCAGTTCTTTGCATAGTTTTGCCAGCAGCATCTATTTATTTTATTTTTCTACATTTTTTCTATCGCTTTCTCGGAATCCGCTCATTTTGTGAGCCATTTAGCTGCTCAATTTTCTGACCCTGTACTTTAAGAGCAGCAAAGGGTCTTTTGAGTTCAACAAAAGCATCAAATGTGTTTGGTTTCCTTAGGTAAATAGCTCAAGTGTGTGCGTATATCAAATTTATTTAGCGTTTTCAACTTTCCTGCTATTTTACAGCGAATCTGTACAGGGTCTTTTACAGTTCCCCCACTCGTCTGCTAGTCTTCCCCTGCGTTGTTCTGACGCTTTACTGAGATTAGCATCTTTATTTGTGTTCGCTTGCCACAACTTAAACCAAATAAGGAACAGAAAAAAATAGAAGAAAAGATAAACAAACAGCCGCCTGTTTGGACTTGTTTGGACTTGCGTGTGGCTTGAAGCGTTTGTCGCATTTATATGCAAATTATAGATGCTTGGCATTTCTTTATTCCGTTCTCCTTCGGCCTGTGCTGAATTTGCTCTGTCTGCTCTGTCGTTTATCGTTAAGCAGTAAATGTTTTCTAGCCAGATTTAAATTGGCTAAAGCTGCAATGGCTGGAAATAGCAGCAGAATCAGCATCAGCAGCAGTATCACAGCCAGAATCCAAATCCAAAACCAAATTCAAATCCAAATGTTAAGAGCAAGTTTTTTATGTTGCCTACTTTTCAGGGCAGACAATTTGCATTATCCAAAAGTCAGTCAAGAGCAGAAACTATATGTACAGGATACTTTGTTTCCTTCTTTGACTGCCTCTTGACTTCTCTTTTAGGCATTTTCCAGGGCGTGCAACTTTCAACCTTGTTAACCACAAGCGAACAGCTGTGCAACAATCTCAGACAAGCAAACAGACAAAGACCTCAGACAAGTAGGCGTACTTATAAGTGAGTAATATACCAACAAACACAAAGAAACAACAGGCGGGATAGACTGAATGACAGACAGACAGAAAGACATACCAAATTGATGTCTTGAATTGGCATTGGAGTTGTTGTCGTTGCTGTTGCTGTTGCTGTTGGTGTCCTGGTTGTTGTCCTTGTTGTTGTCGTTGTTAGGCACAAACTTTGCTCAAGTGCGTTGATTGCCGTGCAAAAAAGTTGTCTCTGCTGTGTATTTTATGTACTTATTTTTATTATTTACATACACACACACACCTCCATACACTGTTAAAAAGGGATTGTGTTTTTAAAACTTCAATTCTTAATTTTTAAGTCATTATAATCTGACAATAAATAAATATCAAATAGAATTTTTAATACCATTATGTAAGCTCTTTTAATAGCAGTAAAAATTTCTAACATTTTTTAGCAGTGTATTAGCTACTACAAGCTTGGTTAACTACAATGAATACTTTAATTTTAATGTAAACTACTTTTATTTCCATTTTTTCCTTTTTTTTTAGTACTAATGTTAGACAAAATACTCTTCCTTGTTTAAATAAAAATTTTATTTTAAATTTTTAAATTAATAAAGTTAGTTTTTTAACAGTGTATATACAAGTTGTACAGCTGTCATGCCTTTTGCCATGCAGGTGAACTTTTACCAATGCTTCACCGCACCTCCATCCCCTCTTCTTACCAGCCACCCCTCAACCCTCTGCTGACTGTGTTCAGTGCTCTGTGTTGTGAGTCTGTCATTAAGCTGCGGTTGCCGTTGCCATTTGCAAATGTGTTTGCCATTGTTATTGTTGTTGCTGTTCTTGTTGTTGTTATTTGTGTTGTTGTTGTTTTATGTTGCTTCAGCTTTGACATGCCTGACAAGACTCATGTCAGACTGCAACTCAAACTCAGTTTCATTCTCATTCTTAGTCTATGAAACATGCAACATACCAGATGCAAGACTTTCCTTCTAGAGACTTAACGTTTGCCTGCAAGACACATTTGTTTGTTTATCTATTGAAACTTTAAGCAAGTTTTGCAGTACTTGCTCTTGTTCTTACTCCTCTTGTTCTTGTCGCTTGGCTGCTGGCTGCTGGCTGAAAACAAAGCTCAGATTTCAAAGTCTGCAATCTGTCGCGAGCTATTTAAATATGTGGCTATGCCACAAGGTAATCAACAGACTTTGACAACATACTATGTAGGGTATTAATTTTGCCCAAAAATATTTAGGAAATTTTACCGTGTTTATCTGTCTGTCACTTTCCCTCGTCGCTCGAAGTAAACTTTCCACGGAAACACCTCCGAGTTATTTCAACTGTAAAGTGCAACAAATTAAATTCAGTAAGCGCTGCTGTTGCTGCTGTTGCTGCTGTTGCTGTTAGTGTTGCTGTTGCTTAATGTCATTTGCAGCACCAACATCAAAGCGAGAAAGAGAACTTAAATTATGCAGACAAGTCGCAACTTGTCGTCTCTCAGTTTTGCCTCAAATTGTTGCTTATCATGCTGCACAGTACTCCGATTTTGCCAACTGCAGCGACATGGCCAAGATTATGGAAATTTCACACAACTTTTCGCACAACAAACCGACAAGAAGCGACTGCCAGCGACGCGTTTGGCATTTAGCGCAATAAACAGTTGGCCCACTTGCAAAAAAACAACAACAACAACAACAACAACAACTACAACTAAAAAGCAAACGAAAGCGATAAAAAAAAACAAGAACGTAAATGCAGCTAATGATATTAACCACTTTTTTCCGACATTTCCATTTCCATTTCCTTTTTCGTCTGTCTGTTTGCACTGAAAACCGTTCTGCAAATTTGTAAAAACCTACGCGTCGGTTTTTTTTCCTTGTTGGTTGTTTGGGAAAAGCGTTTAGCAGCTCAAGTTGTTGCTGTGTCATTTAGATGTTGAGCATTTTTACAAGTTCATTCAATTAGGAGTTGTGCGTCAGTTTTTTTACACAACAACATTTTCCCAACTTCCTTTCGTTTCTTTTCAACATAATTTCTCTTCATCTTTGTCTGCTTAAATTTATGTTAATTTATCTGCTCTATGTACTTGTACTTTAATTTTAAATTGTATAAGAGCACGTAGTTTTATGGTATTTTAACTAAAACGTATTTACATTTTAAAGCTCTACTAATCCTTCACGTTTAATCACTGATTATAAATCAACTGCAATCGTACTATTTGTTGCATTAAATACTTTCAATCCTCTACATATGTTTATTGAAGATATTTATCATTTTACAACAAAATAATCTTTTTCACTGCAACCGCAATTGTACGAGTTTTATGTACAAGTTTAAATCTATAACAAGAGAATAAGAGAGAGAAGAGAGAGAGAGAGAAAAAAAATATATTTGCATTATTTTCATTGTGGGCAACACTTTTTGTGACATTTTCCATCATTTTTATCTGACGGTTATTTTTTATCGAGCGATTCAAGCTAACTATATCCCTACACTCAATGTATCTCTTTCACTTGTATTTTCTGTCTCCCTCTTTTTTTTTGTTGGCAGTTATGCGACGCATTCAGTGTCTACTGGTGACTGACATCAATGTGCCACAAATTGTTGATTTTCGTGATAACGTGACATTATCCTGCAGCTATGACATAAGTGGTCACACGTTAAATTCGGTTAAGTGGTACAAAAACAACAGCGAGTTTTTTAGGTAAGTTCAAAAAACACCAACTGTGGGTGTATATTTGTCTCTGTCTCTGTGTTTGTGTTTATAATTTATTACATTTATTTTCGTTATATTTGCTGCTGTCAAATGCACTGAAATCTGTGCCATTGCCGGCGAGCATTTACACACAGCAGCTGTAGTCATAAGCAGTACGCGACACAATACGCACACACACCCCTCATCCACCCCACACACACACTCACACACACCCTACACATTTGCCGCACATAAATATGTTCATTGTCAGGCGACTTTCTTGCCTAATTAATTATTAAATAAATTAATTTACGTTGGTTCGTTTATGCTACGGTAAATTAATTTAAATGTCCTTCTCTCCATATATATTCCATAAAATACTCTCTGTGGTTATGGCTCTACGGGTTTTTGGTTTAACGGCTCAGCTACAGCAACAACAACAGCAACATCATCATACATCGCATCATTCACACATTCACTTTGCACACTCGCTCATATTTCAAAACTTGATTGCTTAGCGGCATTTATTATTTATGACACAGTTAACAGACTGACAAACGACAACAATGGGCACCTAATTGCCCAAAAGGCAGTTATTAAGGCCCAGAGTTTGGTGACTTATATGATGATTATTAAATGATCAGTTAGTCACAAGTCGACCAAGTAACAAGCATCAATGGATTTTAACTACATGTGTCGTATACTTAATATTATTGTTGTGTTGAAATTTTCAAACGGTTAATAATTTTATTTATTAAACGAACTGTTGACCAAAGAGATTCTTCAGTTCAGACTTCTCTGTATAAAAACGAAAAACTTCATGATGATGCTGCGTTTACTTAATATGATTATTATCTAGGCATATGAGAATATTTGCACTGCAATAAGTTTCAACTTAATGAAAAATCTCAAGTGACTGCTTCGCGTTTTGCTTAATTAAAAATGAGAATGAGCAGCGCCTTTTAGATGCACATCAGACAACACGCTTTCCCTTCAACACACACATACCCACAGCACACACATTCACACACATACTCTCACACTCACACCACATGCTTTGGCACACAAGAGTGAGCAGTGTCAGGACTCTAGAACTGTCACTGAAGGGGCGTGGCAGAGCAAAAAGGGCGCTTGTTTTGCGCAAGTTTTAATTAGACAGCAAAAGCACGTAAGCGTCAACTGAAGCCAATTGCAATTTCACTTGTAAAATGACAACTTTAAATAAAACCTTAAGTTGTATTTGCAAAATGATTAAGAAAAATTAAATATATATATTTAGAAAATTAGGTTAAAAACTTTCATTTAGTTAACCAAATGTGAATTTAAACAGTATTTATTTAAAATTTCAAGATATTAAATCGAAATAGATTGGTTTTATCTACAACAATGTGAATTGCTGCAAAGCTTTGCACATCAAATGTAAGAAAACTTAATGCTAGGCTAGTGAAAAAGAGGCATTAAATGCGAGTAGAAAATAAAGCTAGAAAAAATAACACAGACGACTATAATAGATGCCACAAAATCCCTTGTAACGAGCCAGAATCACCCACACAGACACCCACACACACACAAAGTTAGCAGAGCAGGCAGCCGTTTATATTGCTTATCAAATTTGTTGATTTGCTGCCGCAGCAGTCGCCGCCGCCTAAGCCGCAAATAATTCGTACTCCCCTCGCAAGTCATTTCTCCATCCCGCTGAGTTCGAGACAAGCAACAAACGGCTAGCTAACAGCTATTAACAAGTAGCGCACAAAGCGACTTATCAACACTACAACAGCCCACAAAAGTAGGCAACAATTTCTTTTTGTTTGTGTGTTCTTGGGTTTGTGTTGGTGTAGCTACTTATACCCTGTAAAGTGGCCAGAAAGAAGTACACACATAAGGAACAACAAAGTTTTAAAGCAGATTATATGGAAAAATGGAATAAAAAATCGAATAAAATAAAAAGTTAATCGTAAAAAAAAAACTTCAATTTGCATACAGGGTAACTTTTAGTCAGTCACTTACGTTTAAAGCAATGTCTGTTTATTTATGTGCCTTGAACCATTTTGGACAAGTTTTACACTTGAACACTTTTGTTGTAGATTTTTCTACACATCGATTCAATACGTATTTGAGGGATTAATGAGCAACAATCTACAATAGAAAACAAATTGAAGAAATCTACCAAGTGAGCTCAGCACACAAACATACACACACACACACACATGCTCCCCGCAAAAGGTTGTGGCTGAGTGCATGTAAGCCACTTGTCTGTAAATCTCCATTTCCTGGTCTGGTTGCGTTTATGGCTTGAAAGCTTTTAGTCCGGCCTATGGGCCGATTATCAGCTGACCATTTTGAAGGCACAAATAAAAAGGGACACTAAATGAAAGCTGGCGCAATTTGCGGCCCATTTAGCCGGCGCTCAAAGGAAAACCCTTTTGCACTTATTATCTATTTTTCTCTTATCTTCTTTATTCTCTCTCTCTCTCTTCCCTCTCCCTTTCTCCGCTTTAGATATGCGCCGCTAATGCAGACGGTTTTCCGAACTTTTCCGGTGCAGGGCTTGCAATTGATCGATGATAGCTTCGAATGCAATGAATCCTCATGTCGTGTGGACCTTAATTTATTGGGCATCAAATCATCTGGTCTCTACAGGTGCGAAGTATCTGGCGATGCGCCGCACTTCAAGCTAACCGCACGCTCAGCCAACATGAGTGTTGAGGGTAAGTTAAGGTGCGCCCACGAGGCGTATACGAAATGCTCCGTAATTTCAATTGTTTGTCTTAAATTAAACTGCATGCAAGTCGTGGGTGTAACAGTGTGCATATTTATATATGTCGGTTAGTAACTGTGCGTATACGTAATGCAAATATTTTGCTGCCATCCATTGGCAATCCCCGCTGCGGTTGTGCACAGCATAAACCGAGTAAAATGTGTAATTTCCGTGATATTTTAATGGTAAACAGCATGGAAAGAACAAGGCAAGAAGCATGCAACATCGTTTGCATGCATACACTGCTTTATATACATATATATCGAACTATATGCATTCTGTCTACACTGCTACAAAAAAAGAAGCAAGCTTTATAGTTCAGAATATATTTCTTGAATTATTTTAAATATTTAAATTTAATACACATTGTTTTCAAATAGTATAAATAACATTTAACTTTTTATAAATTTTGCTTTTAATACAAAATTAAAAAGTATTTTAAGTAATATTAATTTTTAGAATAATTTTTGTTCGTGTACGTATACGTAATATGTGTGTTTGTCAGTGTGTGTTGTAAAAGTGGCTGCTGCAACGCAGCAACGGCCGGCAAACACGCACAACAGACAGGATAAGCAGTCCGCCAGCAGGATGTATTCGCGTATTCGCGAAAGAAACATCCACGGAAAGCTGAGCGTTTTCATAAAATGTAACCAAAAGATGCATGTGATTCGCATCCCTAGCCGCATGCACACTAACACACACACACACGTACACACTCAGCTGAGGAGAAACAACACACATACGCACACTGTGAGCGAGTGAGCAACAAGGACGCTAAAATAGCGAACAGGAATCGCGCTTGCTTGCCTCTGACTTTGCTGCTGCCTCGTGTCTGCGGGTGTGCAACTGTATGTGTGTGTGTGTGTGTGTGAGGGTGTATTGCTGTGTGCCTCTGTGATTTACGGCAGCACTTTATGCTTAAAAAGGATATCGCTAAAATGAAAAGCTCCGCTGCCGAGTGTCTCGTGCTTCGTACCTCGTAGCTCCCTCTGCTGTCGCCCTTTTAGGGCTTGCTTCTGCATCGATATACGTACGTGTGTGTGTGTGTGTGCTGCCATGTGTGTTTCTCCTCTTTTTATTTTCGCTTTTACTTTTGTCCAAACACACACACACACACACACACACTCGCACATACCCAGCAGGATGTTTCTGCTGCCTGCGCTCTCTGCATGTGTTTTATGATCATCTATTTTTCCGCTGATATAAAATAAATATCTTGTAGATACGCTGCGTACATGGGGGCTTGGTTCGAGCACTCCCTCCTGCTGTTGCTGCCCCTGCTGCTGCCCCTGCTGCAGCTTCTGCTAAAAATATTTTTAAAAATTTATCAAAAGCAAATAGAGAAGTTGTAAAATAAACAACAGGAACAGCAACAGCAACAAGGAATGCCCTGGGTTAATACAAGGCTACAACACAAGGAGCAGCAACAATTTGCATGTTTAATGCACATTTAATATTAGAACAAGAAATGTCACGAAAACACACCGGATACGTGTACTCGTATCTAGTTTATTTACAGTAGTTTCTGCATCATTGAAAGCGTTTTTTATGCGAGCTCTTAACCAATTAATGTTAGAAAAGTACAGACCAAATTATAGTTGATAAGATGGCTTTAAGAGAAAGGAAAATCATCGTTAATTTATCTAATAGTAATTTAATTTCTCCTGTCCCTTTTCTTGCAGCACTACCACAGAATAATCCACTGATCAGCAGCTTTCACTCAATGTATCGCTTCGATGATTTCGTCCAGGTCAACTGCAGCACTGACTTCTCCAGTCTCTTGACCAAAATAACCTGGTACATCAATGATGTTAAGGTACACAAAATACTTAATTTAAAACTTTAACGTTCCTATGTAAAGTGATCACTTTATTTTAGGCCTCTTTGGTGGATCTGCAACCGACGGTGGAGACCACCATAGCGGCACACGATTACAATTTGCGACGCATCGTATCGCAGTTGAACTTTTATGCCAATGATCCGCGTTATCATCATGAGCTACAGGATCGTATTATAA
Source organism: Drosophila cardini (assembly GCA_018903735.1). Taxonomy (NCBI): domain Eukaryota; kingdom Metazoa; phylum Arthropoda; class Insecta; order Diptera; family Drosophilidae; genus Drosophila; species Drosophila cardini. The sequence goes on from JAEIGM010000020.1 coordinate 188,099, forward strand.
GTCCAATGCGTTTGGGTCTTGATTTACGATGCGTAGCAGAGATCGAGCGTTATCCACAGTTGGTGCGGCAGACGACGCTGCATGCGATACTCTTTCGGGATGATATCGATCTAAAGAATCAGAAATCGTTCAAGTCTGGTAAGTGCACACGACCGCAATTACATGTGGTAGTTGTTCATTAAAAATGAAAATAAATTAAATAAAACTGTCTGTCTGTCTGTCAATCTATCTCTGTCTCTCTGTATCTCTCTCTCTCTCTCTCTCCTCTGTATCTCTTACTAACCTCACTTGTCTTCTGTTTCGTTTTAGCCGCACCAGGTGTTGCCTTGATTGGCGTTCAGCTGATACTGGCAACGGCAACCGCAGCGGCAGCCGCCATTAGCACGCATTGGCTATTTTTGCCACTGGCATTTCAATATGGTGGACGGAAGTTGACGCGCTACAAAATGGCGTAGAGCAGAAAAGAGTGTGCAACAACAAATGCCGCAGATGCAGAGACTGCAAACAGACACTAGAAATTTTTGTTGAATTGTTTTATTTACACATTTGATTTAAATTTAATTTATCTTTTTTAAAAATAACATTTTGTAGCTTTAAGCAACTGAAATGCACGTGAGAATTTACAAACTAAAACTTACAACTATAAATATATATATAAATATAATATATATTAAACATAATTGCATATATATATGTTAAGTGTATATGTGTATGTCACTCGATATAAATTAAGTCGCCAGAAGCCAACTGTGTAAATAGCCTGTAAGTATGCAATACAATTAAAAATCATCAATAAATATTCGAGTGTTGCGTTAGTTTCACTTCCTTTGCCACATTGCAGCAAAAGTAACCGTCAAAAGCCGTTAAATATGCCATTGGCATGAAATACCTCGTCAAAGACGGGTATGCCAAACTAGATGAGAGGTATGTAACCCTGGAAATAATCATGCAATTGCCTAGAGTATGCCATATCCGAGCAGATTTTTTGGATTTTGTTTCGTTTTTATTTTGGTTTTAAATCGAATTCAATGAAATCAATTGCAATTCCTTTTTTGCATACGCAAGTTTGTGGTTGCAAAAATGCGCGCAATGCCAATGATCTGTGTCTGTGTGGTGTATATGTGTATGTGCCTGGTGTGTGTTGGCATGTATTGAGGCATGTGTTAATGGCCTCAACTTTGCCCCCTTGCAACCACATTGGAATAAATTCAGTTCCATTCCAGCATTCCACATACACACAGGCACAAAAACACACACACAAACACACACACAACACCGAAACACTCAGATTGCATATCAATTACAGCTCTTGACAGCACGAGATTGATTCTTGTTTGCATTTCAAGGACTTGCCCCTTTTGGATGCTGTCTGCCAATTCCTCACTCAATTTTAATTTCAATTTTCATTTTCAATGATTTTTTTTTTTTTTTACAGCTGACCAGCTGCTTAGCTTTAATGCAATAGTAGTAGAAAAATAAAGGTTAAAAAAAATAAATATTGTATAAATAAAAGGGAACTAATGACATAATTACTAAAGAAAGACTAAATATTAACAGTAGTTAAATAAATAAAGTTCATCGGCTTAACTTTAATGCCAACTTGAAAATATAAATATAATATATTATTTTCAAATTAAGCTAAATCGTTGAATAGAAAATGCATTAAATTTATAGCATAGCATTTAGAGATTATATTTTGCTTTAAGCCCACAATAAACGAGAACTAGCTGCGAAAACTGCAAAAAAAGGAAGGCATCAAGTGCATAGACAGTCGAATAAAAAAATGAAGGATCAAAGCTGGTTGGCAAACTTGCTGAAGGGTGTAGAAAGCAACAACAAAGCAACAAAGACAACAACAAAAAGTGCAGAAAATAGGAAGCTCTGTAAAAAGACTATTAAGCGATAATTTATTTGTAATCTGCGACGTGAATGCAACTCAGCAGCACTGGGAAGAAGAGAGCGTAGAATGAAATGAGGAGGGGAGGAGAGCAGAGGAGAGAAGGGAGATGCTAGCAAAAGTGCAGTGCGAACAGGAAACAGGACGCATGCTGTTGAAAGGATTCCGCGCATCTCTGGGGTAATAAAAATGGCTGTGGCAGCAATGAACAGGGCAAATATTTAAAGACGGTAGAGTTGAGTCAGCTGCCACAGCTGCCACAGCTGCCACACCCACTACCCAACTGCCTGCCAGCTACCCTGGCCACCTATGCAACCTTCTGGCCTGTGACCTCAAACGTCTATCCGTCGGCTATTTGCTGCAGACAGCGTGGACAGCTGTGGGGTCTGGACTCCGGGCTCAGGACTCAGGACACAGGGCTATGGGCTTTGGCTTAAAGGGTTTAACTGCAAGTGAGCAAATAATTTCGAGGGCTGCTTACATAACAGCAGTAACAACAAGAGCAACAACAACTGCAGCTACAGTAGGAGCAGCAAATGCCAATTACAATTGCTTTAATGTGAGCTACATGGGTGTGAGGCGTGGCCTGGGGGCAGTAGTATTGCACTTGCCGCTCCAAAAACCGCAAGGATTAAGTAATTTCTGCCAGACATGCAGCAGCCACAATCGCCAAATGAACACAAAAACTTTGCTAGTAAGTAAGACAGAGAGAGAGAGAGAGAGAGAGGGAGAGAGAGAGAGAGAGAGAGCGGTAGAGAGCTAAGAGACGAGCGTGCAGAGAAGAGAGCTGGCACTCTAATGCACTCGTGTGTGCAATAAATTGGTATATCCTTACAAAGCACGCACCAAGAGAGAGACAGAGATAGAGAGAAGAAGATAGGGCAAGAGAAAGAGTGAGAGAGAAGGGCAGAACGAGAAAGGGTGCAAGGGAGAAGCTGTAAGATAAAGAGTACACTGCCAAAAAAATGTCCTAATATGTTGGCCATCAAAAGTATAGATTACTAAATGAGATCCGTGCTCTGGTATGACATGACTACATCCTATAAGTGTTAGAAAGTACGCCGTTAAACAAACTTACATTAACATAAAAAATGTTAATACATTCTAAGCGAAAGCATGCCAAATAAATTATAATTCTAATTACACCGTAATGCTTCAAAACATAGAAATAACTGACCACAAATTGTTAACCAAAGTAAAAACCTAAAGTAAAAACTTGTGTTACAAACAGAAGCTAGTCTTCTTTATCTCTCAGTGTAGAACTGCCACACTGCCACACACACACACACAACCACATGCTCACACACAATGCCAATGAGTTTTGCGTGTGCCAATGCGACTGTATTATGCACAGGATGCGCATAAGAATGAAAATCCTTTTGCACTTAATGGCAACACGGAAAAAGGCAGCAGCAGCAGCTCGGTAATATCAACTTCAGAAGTCTGGAGTCTACGCTCTGTCTGCCCTACTGCTCTCAACAGCTTCATGCTGGCGTTATATTATTTTGTGCAGAATTTCTTATTTTGCCGTGGAAACTCATAAAAATTTGCAGCTCTTTGTGAGCTCAATGAACCTCTTTGCGTTGTGTCCTTCCGGTGTGTCCTTTTTCTTGAAACACTTTGAAGACCATTAATTTACAATGACCGTGGTCCAAAACACTCCATCTCCCTTTCCCACTCCCACCTCTACTTCCCAACGAATCTATGTCTCTTCGCTCCAGTTACGAGCATTTTATGACCATTTTAACACTTTTTCAACTTGATGCCATTTTATTGTTTTTACATTTTTAATATGCATATTATGCAGAAGCTATGGAAATATGCTTTGCTGACGTTCAAAAGAACGATAAACTTTCAAATGCAATATTAAAAGAGAACGCTTTAAAAGCTACAAACACATGACCGGTGATCCGTTGAGCTAGCAAAAGATAGATTGGCATTATTTATTCAAGCTTTACAACAGGCAAAACTAACATGCAGCAAAAGGAGCAACAGCACTAACTTTAGCTGTAGTCGTAGCTGTAGCATTCCATGTAGACCAAAATGAGAAAAATTGTACCCCAAAGCAATGGGCCAAGTTTGCTGAGATTGCATACATTCTGCTTTGGCAGCACACATTTTTCATCCAACACAGTTAATGAACCATCGACAGGCGTTGTGGATAACATTGCCAAGATACCATCCAAACTCCCAATACGATCCACAGAACGCAAACAGTCTCCAAAGTGCTTCAATTTCAAAAATGACAAACACTGACCAACAAACAAACGTTTGTCTCAATTTCTTTAAATCTTGTTTTGAAATATTGATCGGAATTTATACTCAATTCGTTAGTTCAGTCGAGAAACAAGACTTTGACAGCAAAATGAATTTCTTAAGAATTTATTTTAACAATTGTATAAATTGAACGTTTTTAGATAGTTTTCTAAATTTCTTAAAAATCTACAATTTATGTTTATTTATTTCATTTAAAATACTTGCAAATAAATCACTGTTTTTCTCTAAATAAATTTAAGCAATTTATTTAAATTTACTCTTAAACTTAAACCATTTTGACTTGAATTATTTCTTCCAAACTCAATTTAAAGTCTTTAACATTCATAAAATAAGTGTCTCACTGAGGTTAACACAAAAAAAAGGTTAATTACTTAATTAAGTTAATGCAGTTTTTTAATTGTGCTACTATGACTGGGAGGTAAGTACGTTAGGTTGTCTGGTCCGGTAACGGGAAATGCTGATGATTGTCAGTGGCACCTGCCACAAGCAGCACAGACGCAAAGAGTGCAACATAGAAAGCTCAGCAATTGCAACAATGAGCAACAGCAGCAAAGGCAGCAACGACAACAATAATGACAATTGCAATTGTTGTGAATATATGAGAAACAGTAGCAGTAAGAAAGAGAGAGAGAGAGAGAGAGAGAGAGAGAGAGGGGAGAGAGGAAGTGGGAGCGAAAGTAAGTCGGCTGCGAATGAAAATGAAAGGGAAGTGCAGAAAAGCAGAAAAGCATTTACTTGAATTGACTTTTTCCGCTTTGTTTGTACACTGTAAAAAAAATTAGAGGTGCTACAAGTTAATTTTTTAAAGTGCTCTTAAAGTCAATTTGTTTTTTCTGTTTCAAAGTAATTTTCTCCATCTTTAAGACCAAAAATCCTTAATTTGATAACACAAACTTGATAGCGTAGTTGAGAATTTATTTTACAGTGTAGCCGTTGCAGCTGCTGCTTCAAATTGTTGTTGTTCCTGCTACTGTTGTTGTTCGACTAACTGGACTTGGGCAGGCAATCAGGCGCAACGACTTCAGTAAGGACAACAGCAGCGTCGAGTCGTCGCCTGGCAACCGCAATTGAAATGTTTTCATTGGAACAACTAAAAATTGTCATCAGGATTTTCATTACCTGCGGCGAACTTGGCTCTCGCAACGCTTTATTAAAGATGCTGCCACAAACAGTACTTGCCCAGCCTCCCATCCCTCCCTCCACATTCCATCCGCCCATCCTCCTCCACTCATTGCAGTTCCTACTCTCAATTCCTCTTAGCCAGTTGATTTCTTCCGTAGGCGTAGCTGGCGTTGGCTTAATTAAGTTTGCTAGCAGCTTTAGTCGCTTTGGTTTTGTGCCAGCCATTGTGGAAATTCATTTGCAGCTCGAGCAAAATCCCTTTATCAGAGACAAAAATGGCGTGAAAAAATGCAATTAGTATTTTGCTGCGTACATTTCAAGGACTTGCAGTTAATTGCAAAATGCGAGGAAATTAAATTATTTTCACTTAGCTACCAGCTTTAAAGGGGCGAACAAGAAAAAAAAGAGCAGCTTGTGAGTGACCACACACAGACACACACAGACACACCAACACACACACATACGCACACGCGGTCTTACTGCACTTTTAATTACAGTAAAAGCTGCAACAGCTGCTGCTACTTTCTTTAGCACATTAAGATGATTCAGAGTCCATCACATTATGCAGGGAATCTTTAGGAGGCGACAAGGAGCTAGCAGCTATTTGCTTGACACATAAAAATTAGCATAAATGTGTGGCTCAAAGGATACTGAAAGGAAAGTTGTAAAAGCAAACGCCATTAAACACATCAACTGGAAAGAAAAACTCATTTCTTCTATGACACTGGACAGCAGCAAAAAGAATGTATAAAAATCAAATTGGACACACAACAAACGATTTTCAAAAACAAACACAGAGACACAAACACACACACATAACCAGACACACACACACACAGATACAACAACAACCTTGTCCAGCAGTTTGGAGACCAACTTGTAATGTAAGAAAAACAAAAACAAAACAAGACAAAAATGTTGTTCTTTAAATGGCACAAAATGTTTTGAAAGCTTATTTTTCATTTGCTTGGTATACCCAATACACACACACTTACAAAAAAGGGCAGCAGCATTATGTGGCAGCAAAGGCAAACAAAAACTACAAAAACTCCGAAAAAAAATAAATGTATAAAAAAACATACTATAAGAAATAGCTAAAGATAGTGAAATACTAAACCAGAAACAAGCTAAAGGATACGGGCCACAGCATGCAGGACGCAGGACGCAGGACGCAAGACGAACAAGGACGGACACAGGACAACTAGCGGCAACGAGCAGCAAATAAAAATAAATAAACATGGCAGATAAAATGAAAACAAAACTTTACACAAAAATTTTTATGCTTTGTATAGAGTATAAGAAATCTATGCACATGGATGTGTTGCCTTTCCCTACCCACCACTCCCACACTCTACTCTCCCTACCTCTCCACTCTCCCTTGACTCCATGGTTAGTTGGCATTTTGTGATGTTAGCTGTGCTCCAATTGGATTTCAAAGCATTGCTTGATGCTTTTTGCATCTTGCAGCACATTTACTGCACTTTTTACGACACAAATCGAAATTGTCATCCATTCGCTCAATTTGTTGTCTTGGGCGCAACCCCCACCTTCTCTCCCACTCCCCTCCTCTACACCCTCTCCCAATCCATGCTTGATTACACACACATGTCATATGGAATAGTTTGTTGTTTTTCACTTATCAAGCAAAAACATCAGCGAATGGCAAATTTAAACACAGAACCATGTTTACTATGGCTTTAAACCATAATTTTGACAAAAACTCAACTTAAATAAGCTATGAATATCAATAAAGTATTGCACAAATCAGAAATATGTGAAGATATAATAAAGGATTTAAGATTTAATAGACTTTAAAAATTATAACAATGTCAACGTGTCGTGGCGTGTCAACGATTTGAAATAAACTTGATCTGCCTTACATATAGACGGACTTTTATTTCAACTTTTGTTTGTCTCGATCTTATAATCTCTGAGATACAGGTGTTCATACGGACAGAGGGACGGACTGACGAGCTCAGGAAGACGGACACTGCCGGCTTGCTGACCGTTATAACGGGTGCCCCATCTACCCCATCTCTTCGACAAACTTATAGACTCTCACTTGTATATAGTACTGTCCTCGTCTGGATGGTATAACAATTGAAAATTGGATGCCAGAGTCCTCAGATATGTTGTCCACAGATTTTAAAATTTAAAATTAACAATTTTCCCAACTTTGACAGATCACAACTCAGCCAAATTAAGCGATAACTTAAAAAGTCATGCCTTTTTATACTCTGGTGAACTAGCAAAATCAATCGTAATCAAAATCTAAAATTCTCAAAATCGAACCCATTTTGTCAAATTTTATGATGAGATTTAACCTTTGAAATTTTGTCAAAAATTCACAAAATTTCATTATTGAATATTTTGTTGCCAATCGATTGTACTGCTCCTCCTGAGCTCAGGAAGGTATAACAATCGAAGATGGGATGCCATAGTATTCAGATATGTCGTCCACAGAGTTCAATATTTAAAATTGACAATTTTCCAAACTTTGACTGATCATAACTCAGTATTGAAAGTAATTTGCAAGCAATCTATTAAACTAGTGTTAATTGTTTATCTCAAACCAACAAAATATGCAATTAGAAACCACAAATATTTCCAGTTAAGATTCCAAACGGTTTGTTGAACAATATAAAGGACACACTTGATTCAACAAACTGTTATTAATACCCAAAATTAACAAGTTCTCAAGTAAATATATATTTTGCATATAAACAAACAGAGACTTAAAATTTTAGTCGAATTAAAAGGAATATAATTATCTTATGGACAGTAAAGTGCACTTAAAATCGATGGGAATGCCAGAAACGACGATAATGTAAGTTGTGGACAATATATGTACCAATATATATATAAATTTTATATATATTGGTTTACATGTATGAACGTAGCTGGTCAGAATCTTTAATGACTTTATCAACGCGGCGCCAATGGCCAATGGCAACCCTATGAAAGCATAATGGCAACTCTACTCGCTGGCCTCGTTTTCTATAATGGCCAAAAAGCCGCGACAGTCTCGGCTCAAAATTATGGATACTTTTGCCAACTCAATTAATGTAAAGTAAACAGAAATGAAAGTCAAGCACAAGTGAGACTGGGGGGAGAGGAGAGAGAGAGAGAGAGAGAGAGTGTGTGTATGCGTGTGTGTGTGAGTGGCAATCAGCAGGAGGCAAGCAGAGTCAGCACTTAGACGCTGTTTTGTATGGCACACAATGCAAAATTAATTAGCTTACTTCACTTAATCGCTTGCAATTTGACTGCAACATTTGCCGAAAGGCAGCCTGTCCTTGTTTCATTCGTCTTGTATGCTGAGTCCTGAGTCCTGACTGAGTCCTGCTGACTGAGTCCTGCACTCTGCGTCCGTTTTCCTCACTGATTTCATTGTGCAATTTCAACTGGCATGCCGTAAAGTAATTTGCATTTCAAGCTAATGCCATTTGTATGCGCATATTCCGATTACAATTTAGTTAAATTTGCTGCATTCCCCTCGTCCCCTCGAGTGCCCCCTCGTCAGATGGTCCTGCAGCAATTGTCCTTGTCAGAATGAAATTTTCAGCAAGCAAACTATTGACAATGAACTAATTGCTATTGTTGCTGTCTGGGGACATATTTCGACTGCAAATAAACTCATTGCCCTTTGCTGAGAGAGACACAGAGCGAAAGAGAAAGGAATAGAGAGAGAGAGAGAGAGAGAGAGATGGACTGTGAGAGATCTCTCTGCCCACATCATTCTCGAGCGTCATCAGGGCAGCTTTAACTGAATTGCACTGTTTGTTATTGTTGTTGGCTGTTACTGCTGATGGCTGTAGCTGAAGCTGTTGGCTCGGCACCCGAACGGCCACTCAAATGTCTCAAGAGTGCTGCCAGTCAGGCTGACTTCTGCATCCGCATCCACATCCTCATCCACATCCTCATTCACATCCACATCCTCATCCACATCCGCATTCCGATGACTTTCAATGTGCTGCCACAGCAGCTTCTGCTGCTGACACACGCCACACTCTCCAAATCGCAAACAATTACTTTTTGAAGTGCTGCAAATCCCCAACACTCTCCCCTTGCCCCCACCTCTCAAGCGCTCACCTGTGCCGCATTGATCTACCATCTTGCCACATGCCCTTAATGGAATGCCTTTGCCTTAAGCGAAACTGACTGAGCACAGTTCACAGCACTGATTTCCTAAAGAAATCAGTTGATACAGTAGTCACTGACCATACTGCGAAGCCTAGAAGTTTTAGCTAAACTTTACATGTTAAAGTAAGAAATGGTAAGAAAATAATGCAAGTAATGTTAAATTTGGCGGGAAAAGATTTAAACTTTTAAATTGCCACCAGACCGGATTTCTTTATTTATTCCTTTGACAGCTATATGGTTAACCGATTTATTCTAAATTTTTAGTATATTTTTAAAGCTGTGTGAGATTTCCTTTGAAATGGGTGAATAAACTCAGACATTTTCCATACTCAAACTTCATTATCATCCACAAGTTCCTATGGTAGCTATATGATATAGTAAACCGATTCAGTCTGAATTCAGTATGCACAGAAATTCTATGTATACATATAAGTAATGTTAATAATTTTAAAATAGCTTGAAAAATTCAACAGTTTTTCATACACAAACTTAATTTTTATCCTCAGACTCCAATGGCAGCTATCTGATATAGTAATCCGATTTGGTCAAAACTTACTTAGTGTATTAAGAACATAACCCATTTGCGTGCTGTGAAAATTTTGCTTAAAATGTTCGAATAATTCAATAGTTTTTCTTACTAAAACTATCTATTCATTCCAGAGTTTCTATGCCAGCTATATATATGACCTAGTAAACCAACCCAGCCAATCTTAGCACACTAACTGCGAGCAATAGTAGAACAGTGTATAAAACACTTTAATGTAAGGAAAAATTTAGTTTATGAAATACAGAAAATTCCTTCTATTAAATTTATGAAGCCCAAAGCGTTTTTCAAATCCAACTCAAATCCAATTTTTGAGCCAGTAATTAAAGCCCAACTTGAATAAAAAAATCTCTTCCAAAACTCTTCTATAAAAATTCACTAAAACTTAGCTTTAAAAACATTGTTAATTTGCTAGTTGAGCTAAGAGCCTATATCGATAGATCTAACAATTAGTTAGAAGATTTCTAGACTGATTGTGGGTCTGTCCATTTGGAATACAGCTGAAAAGTGCTGCGGAAAATAAAAGTGGAAAACAGGAGTTGTACGTTGCGTTCCCATTGCAGGAAAACCAACTAACTTCACCCAAAGTATTTATGAACTTTGTTAACAGACTAAGAATTACAAACTTGTAAGCGCGCGCGGTACACAAAACTTCTGAATGAGAAATTGTGTGCAAAAGCGGTAGTCCAAAGGGGGCGGAAGGGGCAGAACGGGGCGTGTAACTTGCCGTGTGCTAGTGAAAATGAATTAAACGGCCACGCCCACACACATATACTGGGACTTGTGCTGCACAAGCATCGTGAAAGGTGCACTAATTGCCAGCAAGTCGCCGGCCAAGTTTATGGCCAAGGTAAACGCGGCCAAAACTCCATAGGCCAAAGTTCAACGTGGGCCAAGTTTTTCGACCGTGTAACGCCTACTTTTTCCAGAGCTTCCCAGACACCAATGCTATATCTGTACGTATGTGTGTGTGTGTGTGTGTGTGTGTTTGTTTCTTTGGTTACGTATCAAGTATTCGCCCTGTTCGTTATGCAACTTTTGCTTTTACTTTTGCAATGCCAGCGAAGATTTTCAGTTTTAATTTTGTTCCCAATTTTAAGCTTCTTTCAAGCGTGTGTGCATGTGTTTGTGTATGTGCGTGTGTGTCTCTCCGCCTTAAGTCCTGTTCATATCAATTTAAAGTTTTCATTTTCATTTAGTTTTTTCTTCAATTTTTTATTTTTTTTTTTTCCAACCGCCGTCATTCATATATTTTCTCATTTTTATTTTACTTTTATTTTATTATTTTTTTGCTTACAGCTTGTTGCATTTTCGCTCTTTTCGCAACGTTAATCACTTCACTTAATTCTTGGCTTTTCATTTTCCTTCATTAAAATTGTGGCCAAAGTTAAAACAGAGTCAAGCGGTGATTTTATTAAAATCCCATAAAACTCCGTTGCCGTCAGTAATAAACTTGTTGTCATTTTACATTTTGCAGTATGTAATTACTTAAGTTTTCCATTTCACATATAAAAATTCTCAACTTTTGTCTCTTTTGTTGGAGACAAACGAGTTTCATATAACTTTTCCAGCTACTCGATTGTTAATATAAAATCTCAAATATTTGGGATTATAATTTATGAAGACATTTAGGCTAAAATTACTTTTATAAGCCTAAAGAAAATTGCTTCTGTACTGTAATTTAATTTCTCAACATTTTAAAAGTAGACAACGTGTGAAAAAGATTTATTTTAAAATTTCTTCCACATCTTAGAAGAGAGTTTTAACTAAAGCTTTTAAATAAACTGACCGCGTATTCATTCTAGTGCGCGTTTTTCCATATAATTCATGAGTTTTTGACCCATTTGCCCCATAGTAGCTATATGCTATAGTTGTCCGATCTGAACCAAATTTGGTTCCGATATGAAGAGTCATGATATACACATAATGTGTGAGTTTGGTTGAGATCGGTTCATTACAACAAAAATGTCCCATATAAATTTCCAATTTTCAACCGATTTGTCCCAATGGAGCTATAGGCTATAGTTGTCCGATACGGATCAAACATGGTAAGGGTAGTGATGATCATAATAGACACAAAATGTATGAGTTTGGTTGCGATCGCTCAACTAACACTACATGTCTTCATACAAATTTTGCACATTTCGCTTCTGACAAGTCCAAAAAATCTAAAAATGTTCAAAAAATATAGAAAATAGAAGAAATAAAGAAGTTTTTTATACAATAGCTTTAATTCGATTTTCTTTAATTTGTTCTCTATTTAAATTGAATACAATCAAATATAAAACAAGAAAGAATGCTATAGTCGCCTCGCGACTTTAGGATACCCGTTACTCAGTTTAATTATATTATTAACAATATAATATATTATTAATAATATTAATAATATTACAATCGGTTAGGTAATCAACCCTATTGATTTTAATTCAGATGACTTGAGAAACGCAGAAAATTTTCATACAAAATCATATTTACAGCGTATTTTTGACCGATCGTCCCTATGGGAGCTATACGATATAGTCGTCCGATTTGGATGAAACTTAGTCAATATGTTTATATTATTGACAGATATATTCTGTGTAAGTTTCCCTTCGATTGCTTGGCCAATGCAAAAGTTATTCACATAAATTCATATATGGAGCGTATTTTTGACCGATTGTCCCTATGGGAGCTATATGATATAGTTGTCCGATTTGGATCAAACTTAGTCAATATGTTTATATTATTGACAGATATATTCTGTGTAAGTTTCACTTTGATTGGTTGGCCAACGCAAAAGTTATTCACATAAATTCATATTTGGAGCGTATTTTTGACCGATTGTCCCTATGGGAGCTATATGATATAGTTGTCCGATTTGGATCAAACTTGGTCAGTATACGTAATCCCTAGACGTGTACTTTCTGCGTCAATTTGGTTTAGATAGCATTACTAACAAAAAAGTTTTCTATACTAAAACATGCTATTTTTACCTGTTTTTTACCTTTGTATGCACATAGAACGCCCTAAAGTGGGCGTGTCAAAAAACAAAAGCAAACTTGTACTGCTTGGGCATTTTATCTTTCGTTTGCGACCACTCGGGCCTTTCTAGCTCTTATAGTCTCTGAGATCCTTTTGTTCACACAGACGGACAGACGGACAGACGGACGGACGGACAGACGGACAGACGGACAGACGGACATGGCTATATCGACTCGGCTTGTCATGCTGATCAAGAATATATATACTTTATGGGGCCTGCCATGTCTCCTTCTCCCTGTTACATACATTGCAACGAATACAATATACCCTTTTACTCTACGAGTAACGGGTATAATGATTCATAGTTAATAACTAACTGTAGTATGCAGAACACAGAGAGTCAAGTATAATTTTTAAGGGTATAATCCAATAAAAGTACACTTTACAGCACATATAATAAATATTTCTATATAGTTATAAGGATACATAAGATGTCAGTGACAACTGCAACAATGGTGACAGTTGGAGCAACTGGGGCTGCAACTGGGGCTGCAACTGGGGCTGCAACTGCAACTTTGGCATTGGCAGTAAAAAGTGCTCCTGAGTGCAGCTTATTTTCTTAGGCTGCATTATTCACGAGCATTTTCATTGATGATGCGAACGTAGCAGGTACAACATCAGCATCAGCTTACAGGACATTTGGGACAGGTAGAAAACAGGTATACATTCTCCCTGGAGAGACATACGCACTTACACACTCCGTGGAGTATATAGAGTCTGTGATATTAGCTTTGAGTTAAGTAGCTGCAACGAGTGTTTTGCTTAGTTACTTTTGCTCTCCACTTAGATAAGTGCAAGCGGTAGCAACTCTCGAAAAAAAAAATGAATAAATAAAACTAAAACAAGAAATAAGAAATAGGAATATTATAAAATTTCTTGTAAAACTTTTAGCCCAGACTCAGTTTAAGCTGCATGCTGTTCATGCATATCCAAGTCGAACATATTACTTTATTTTTTTTTTGTAGTACATGTCCAAGTTTGTGACTTTGTTAAGGAAAAGTTTGGTCAACCGAACTCGAGGAACGCCCTGTACCACCCCATTTGATTACAAGCTTTTTATTAGCTGCCCAAAAGCAATTTGAATATGTTCATGTCCTAGTCAATCCCTTTCGCATGACCTTTTTTTTTTTTGGTAATTTTTGATCGCCCTCAAGCGTTTTTTATTCCTCGTACTCGAACTTATATCTCATGAATGTGTGTGGAAAGCAATTCCACAAAAAAATATATAGATGTGTGTATATGAAATAAGTTACTTGCAGCATTCTATGGTGTGCTGCAGCATAAGTTGATGTCATTATCTGACAAGACAGACGACAAACAGCAATAAAAACAATAATAGTAATAATAACAATGTTGGAAACCTCAACTAATACCCACTAAACAGATTTTCTTTGACTAAAATATGGTAAATTTTTCCCAGACCAGCGGATAGGAGTTTAAAGTTCTCTATACATTTCTACTTGAAAGGATTCAGTGTTTAAATCTTGTTAAAATAAGTCAATTGTTTCATAAAACAGGATTCTAAAGCTGCAAACTGTTGAAGCATTTTAAAATTAGAATTAATAAAATTTTACAATTATTTTAAAGCATTAAAATACTCTATTATTAACTATCATTTTATTGAAATTTTATTTAAAAATCTAAATGGCTGTTAGTGTTTAGTTTTCATGTTATATATTAAAATTGTTAGAACAATATTTTACATTTTTAAGCCATTTATTGAGCTTAAAAGTTGACTTTTGTTAAATTGTTTTAAATATTTCCAAATGTCATATTTTTATAATTTCCTTTTTAAATATTTTAAAACAAATGCATATTTTTATATTGTTCCCTGTTTAATCATGTACAGCATTATTGTGTATTTTTGATATTTTTATACATTTTTTTGTTTTTGTGCACAAGAATATTCTCACCGACATGGAATCATGATTCGCTTAAACAGACACAAGCATAAACAATACACAAGCATACACACAACCACACACACACACACACACACTCTCCATGGCATAGATGTAACAGCCTCGATTACGCTCCCAGCGGGCTGTAACCATCCGAGAGGAAAGTTTTATTATCAGCTGCGTTTGAGAGGCAACAGAAGCAACGACAGCAACAACAGTAGCTCATAAAATATGTTTCCCATCATACACACACACACACACACACACACACACACACACACACACATAGACTCTGTATTCTGTTGTTGTTGTTACTTTATTCTTCATTTAACAGCTTGCCCCACGGGAGGTGCTACCACCCGCTGCCCCTGACACTGTCCCTGCCATGCCACACACCACCCCACCACACCCCCCAATCGCCCCTTCGTTTACGCATCGAGCATTGTTTTTTATTTTTGGTCGTGCTTCTCAGTGCTGCCCTTTTTTATTAGTCGCTGCTTTTGGGCTTATTATATTTTGCTTTTACACTCATTTAAACCATTTTACAGTAATTTTGCTTATAGCTAATTTTAAGCTATTGCCCTGTGGCCTGCAGCAGCCGTCCCAGATATTCCCCATTAGCTGCGACCCACAACGCCAGGGTATACGACATCAACAAGGTCCATGGCTGTTTGTGGCTTTGTGACAGACCGACCCCAAGGCCACGCCCTCATACCATTTGTTTGTGCCTTTTTCTTTTTGCCTTTTCATAATCTGAATAGGACTGAAAACAGTAAGATTGGGTCATGCATTACCCCTGTCGAGGGTACAACGGACTTTGTGCGAATTTTACATATAATTACTCATGTGAAGCGTTTAGAACTTAAATAATTCCACGATCCCATAAGGTTAATTAAAATATTCGAAAAGATTATTTATATAAGGCATATTATAATTAATGCAGGGTATCTGCTGGTCGATCAGTCATCAGTTCAACAACTTCACTGGTTTATGACAGCTATTGGTCCGCTGAGAACTGCCCGCGACTTAAGTTATCCTATGTTTTTGTTCTATAGCTTGACTAAAGGTTTTTCTACGCGCCGCAAAGTAGGCAACATAATTCAGCTAATTTTTTATTTATTAAACTTTTGGCATCCATTAGCTGTGTGAGTGTATGGAAAAGTCGAAAACTTTCACTTTATAAATTGACAATTTGTTTTGCGAGCCTTTATACTTTAGCGTAAAGAAATTATTATCTATTTTTCATACAGTCAACTTGGGATTCGATATCAACAGCTGAGAGTTTGAGAAAAGTTCTACATTATTCAAGAAGTTGCAACCAAATTCAAACATTTAGCCGACACAAAAACATGGTCAGGAGCAGGATCTTTGTCACTTGAGGTGCGAAAAAGAATAAATTATTTTGTGCGAAATCTGTACGTAGACGAGGCAAACTGAAAACTTGTGCAGCTTAAATGCCGTGCTGGGGTTAAGCTCTTCAGCAAGCCGGGAAAACAATGAAAATGACCACAAAGGCAGCTCGAGTCGAGAGTCGAGGCATGGCAGAGCAACAAATTCTAATATTGTCATTGTTATTGTTTTTTCGACTTTAGCTGAAGCTAGAGTTGAAGCTGGAGCCAGAGGCGAAGCCAAAGCTCAACGAACAACAGGCAACACGCACTGTGCACAGTGGACTCCAAATTGAGTTGTGTGAAAGCGTTGGAACAAATACAAAAACAAAAAAAAAGAGAAACATTGGAATATAAACTTTAGTCAACGCCGTTTGGGGCCAAGCGCCAATGCGACAAAAGTCAACTGCTGCATAGGGAGCCAAGCAATGGACGATGGACGATGGAGGATGAACGATGCTCGATGGTCCTTTGAGAGATGCTCGGCGCAGTGTGAAGATATTTATGGCCACTGTACACTGTACACTGTCCACTAGACACTATACCAGCAGCCAAGAGCCACCACAGACACCAATCGCCTTGAGTAGACTTTGTAAGCCATTTAAGGTTCAACACGCTTCAATGCGAACGCATGTGCCGGGTCAATTGTTTCGACCAACATGGCGCATGAGTGATATGCACATAACGTAGTACAACCAAAAAATAAAATAGGGAAGCAGGAAAAAAGAGAAAATCAATTTAAAAACCGAATGCAAATATGTCACAAGAAAAACATGAACATTAAAAACAAATAAACAGCACTTTAAATGTTTTCTCAGCTTTTATTTTGAATTGACTTTGAGTTTACGTATGTACTCACATATATTTGATAGCCCAATTCTACCAACTGAATATTCAACTTTGTGTTGTCCTAAAATTATGCACGCAAAATGGTCCAAACAAAGAAAGGAGAACCAAAAAAATATTAAAATAAAATGAAATCAATACAAGATTATTTCTTAAATATGCTCAGCTTCACAAAAGAATATAAAAAGGACTTAAAATTGTATTTAAACAATTTGCTACATAAACTTCATTCTTTTGTCTTATTTCTTGCTTTATGCTTAGAAATTTGTATAAAGTTTATAAAAATATTGTTACTTATCAGTTTTAAATGTTGTAAACTTTTCCTGTAGTTTCATCCATTAATCTATCTTTCAATTTACCAGCGTTTACCTGTGTTGATGTACGTACAAAGGGATATTGTGTGTTTGGTTCCCCGCAGTGAAATTGACATTGAAGAGTTAAGACAAACGACTGGAAGACATCTATTATTATTATTGTAGCACAATCAGCTTATTTACTTGAATAATGTTATGCTGCACTGGATCAACAATTTACCAATTCCCTCAAACTAATCCACTTCAGAATTCTCGTTGTGTTTGTTGTTGCTACAGCAATTGGTCGTAAGTATATTTGCCAATGGCAAATCAATAGCCCTTTGACAGACAGACAAACACAAACACACAACCACGCACACACAATCCCCCTCTTTTATTTGCAATCTATGGCTCTACACAATGGCACATTACCTGAGCTGCATTTCAAGGTTTTAACAAATCACCTGCACTTTCACGTGCACTCAACTTGGGCGTTGTTTACAGCACTTTGCAAACTGAAAATAAACTTATTTCAAGCTAATTAAACAATAAAAGCGCCAGAGCTGCAGAACCCCAAAAACAAATGAAATAATAAAAACCAAGTAAAGTGTGCACACGTGAAGAGTATGCAACACTTAATGCATACCCTGTAAGCAGTTGATAAACACATAAAAAGTATTACTACCGAATAAAGGTGAATTTATTTGCGTTAAGTGGAGTTTCCTTTCTTCTTGTTCCTTCCTTTCTTGTTACAAAATCTTTTTCTCTGGCATTTATATACCCGCTTAGTCGCAGTTATATGGTATACGAAGTAAAGGCAAATTGAAAGGCGAATGCGCGCGCGTCCAAATGAAATTTAGCAAATAAGAGTGAAAAAGTAGAAAGGCTGAGGAGGAGTCGAATGCGTGGGCGGGGCTCTAAGTCGAGGCTCTCAAGCTGCTGCTGCTGCTTCTGCTGCTGCTGACAGTGAACAAACCCGCGGGACTTGCAGCGCACAAAAGTAGGCAACAAACACGAGGCGACGTCGCGGTGAGGCGCGGCTTGGCGTGGCACGATGATGTTGCTATTTAATTTGTATTGTTAGCTGTTGTTGAATGCTGTTGTTGACGTTGCAGCTGTTGTCGACACAATTGCAGCCGCATCAACGTAATGATCATGTTGTTACTGCTGTTGTTGTTGATGATGATGATGATGAATCCACTTAGAAGCGCAGGTAGCATTCGCACAGCAGTCGTCTAATTAAACAGCACAAGGTTCTTGTGTGAGCTTATGTAAAATATTGAGGGTAACAGTCAGAGACATTGTTGATTCTAAAGCACTTCATTTAATTCTTTTTATTGCCTGTCAACTACTTAAATTAATTGGCATTTAATTCAGCATGTCGCATGCATGTGTTTCAATTTATATATGTATATGGTAGTATGTATATATGTTTCTTGTGTGTATGTGTGTGTGTATTAACTTGATTGAAATGCTTGAAATGTTGCCGACCATCACGACGCTAATCGCGACACATACGCTTCGATGGCGGCTCCTCTTCAGTGGGCGCAATTGACTGCAATAATGCACAATTTGTGTGGCTGCCAAACAGTGTGAGCAACAATGCAACACCATAGCCTGTGGCACGTTCGCCCTGCAAACAGATAGAACAACAAGATAAGCGACAACACCGTAACATGAAGTTTAATTATACTTACACAATGTACTGGTGTTGCCATATCCACGTGCATCCAGACGCCGGGATAATCGAAGCCCAAATGAGCGGCCACGAAGAGACCAGCGCACGAGGCTTGAGCATTTTGACGATCCTGAAATAGCAAAATATAAACATTAAATACAATAAGTTAGAAGAAGTCAAAAATTTAAAAGAGAAACATTAAGAATGAATGGTTAAAGTGGCTAAATAAAAGTGACAAAAATTGTTAAAAACAAATACAAACATAAGACATGAAAGTTAGAGAATCCGGTAACGAAAATGGCTTCATTTGTAGAAACTTTACACTTTTCAGATACAGTGATGAACAAGTTATACCCTATCGACCTGAATGATGATGTAGTACTTTGATTCTGCCCCCATTTGGTCAGTATATAAAAAGTATTGAACAAACAAACTGTGAGTCTGCTGGAGTTTGGTTTTGCTAGACGTTTTTCTTCTGGAAGTGGTAGCAATCCTACAAAAAAATGTATCTGCTTACATAAATAGGAAACCAACAAATCATATTTTGTGTGGTTAACACTTCTTCACAGTAAAATAAATCTATTTTTATTTATTTAAATACACGACTTTTAATACTCGACAGAAATCCAAACTGAATGTATATTTTAAACTTATTAAACTCTCTCTGTGCCTATGAAGTAAAAAGTCTAACAAACCTGAAAGTGCAACAAGTACAAAACACAACATCTTTGGTTATATTAAAAAGCATCCTGCAGCGCTGAGATGCTCCCAGATGGAATTTCTCTCGCATGGCACAATATTCTCTCGTACGTAGATAAATACTTATATAAATGTACTAATGCCTAAATTATGTGCCTTGCAATGGCAGCTACCCAGAAACGGAAGCTGTCGCTCTGCTAACTTCAACGGAAATTACATAGCTTAAATGGGAAAACATAAAGTGGTACAATTCTCTGACAATGGGCAGCATCAGTTATACTAAACTAACTAGAACACTTTAAGTAATTTGAATTAAATGAATACCCATTTCTGCCAATAACAACATTAAGGCAAATCCAGTCATATGTTCAATTTATATAATTCTGCTTCTAATTTGGTGACTTAGGCCCACAGTGCACAGTGGCAGATACGTTTATATATACTTTGTGCAGGAAGCACAAAAAACGTATGTTGAGAGCTGGCCAAATATAAAAAGCAAGCCGTGAAGTGTGCCCAACTAACAGATACTCTGTATATTCAACTGAAGTACACTCAAATAAACATGAGTAGCTGAAAGTAGAATTTCTTGCTGTTGTTGCAAGGCAACGTCTTTAGTCTTGTAAGTAATTTGGGTAAATATAAATAAATATGAGAATGTTGGAGCATAAAAAATGACATTTTATGCTCGTTACGTAAAAGTATTACTCAATATAAGCAGTAAGTAAAAGACGTTAACAGCAGCAGCGGACAGCAAAACCAAAGGAAAATTACATGACAACGCGTTATACTCAAAATGAAAATCACGCACACACACACACACACACACACACACACACACACACACATACACCTATATGTGACTTTTGGTCTGTCGTCTTGCAGCGGAAACTAGTCTATTGCAGTAGAGCAAAGATTTCTATTCACATTTTCTTGTTGAAATTCTTCTTAAAGTTTCTGCTGCTGTTGTTGTTGTTTTTCTTCTTCCTCTTCCTCTTCTTCTTCATCTTCTTAATGTATTAACTGCTTTTGGCAGTTTGATTTTCTTGTTGTACAACTTGAAAACCGTAACATTTGTCGACAAACTTCAAAATTTATTGACAAAATACACACAAAACTTATTGCATTTAATTGTACGAATTTATTGTAATTGGCTATGATATTTTAACATAATAAAATCCAATTAAAATAACTAACAAATATAGCAAATAATTTATTATAATTACTAATTAAACAATGAAGGAGATAAAGCTACAACAAAGTAATCAAAAAGTTTTTTATAAAGCAACAAATGAAAATCGTTTGAAAACAAAATTCAACGTCAGTTTGTACTGTAAAATTAAGTTATTGTTAAGTAAACATATATACTTAAGAGAAAACAGTCTAAATTAGATTTGAACTAAGCCTTTCCCTATAGAACAATTAAAGTTACTGTGTTCATTAAACCATAAATATCAAATAAAACATAATTATATATGGAAAAATATTTAGTTAAATATTAAGCAATTTGTTAATGGTAAATGTTTAGGGTTAAAAGGATTTCGTTCAAAATTTGTCATATATAAAACAAAACGAATGGGTTTGAATCAGTTTGAATTAGATCAGTCAACCGATTGGGTCAAAATCGTACGCGTTTTCATCAATAATGGCAAACATTTGTCAACATAATGTCATTAGCATTGATTGCATTGCGCGACGCATTGATTGTGTGAACCTTTTGTAAATAGGCGAGAGCTAGGCGAACTAGACACACAAAGCCACATATCAAGTTTGTCAATGGGTCGGCAACTAATTGCGGTTAGATACGTGACCAAATCCAAATCCGAAACCTCAAACACAAACCCAACCCCAAACCCTGCCCTGTTTCAGTTTCAAAGCCTCAAAAACCAAACCATATACACCACGTGTGTTACATGAGAGTGAGAGTGAGAGAGCGAGAGATTGAGAGAGTGAGAGAGCGAAGAGCGAGAATCGTTGGCAATTTTTGATGCGATGCTATTTCGGTATTGAAAGCGACGCGTCCCATTTACGATTAACGTGCATTTTAATTAGCAGTCAAAATTATCGCGCTACGTTGCCTACATTTAAGCTGTCATTAAGTAGCCGCCGCGTATACAGCGCTTATAATCAGAAACTTGAACAGAATACATAATTGAAATTACATATAAGTGATCTTAATTGGAAATTACATTTGATATAATCCAATCCGCATTAATTTGATATATAATTGTACAAGTGTAGAGTGGAAGGGAGTAAGCATAATCAACTAGAAGCTCTTGGACTTAATATTAAGATTTTAGGCTTAAAATGATTTGAGAATGCTAAGAATTAATTAAAAATAATATATTTATAAAATATTTGTATATTAAATATTATTTGAAATTTCTTTAATATTGTTAACACCTAAATTCATAATTATTATTATTTACTCTTCGTTAATGGAAAAACATAATAATATTTAATGAATTATTGTATATTAACATTAAAATTGTACAACTATTATTCCAAAAGTTCATAATTTTACTTTAAAGTGGTAATATTATAAATAAATTCATAAATTTGCATAAGTTCTATTAAAAAAGTTAAACTTTTTTCAGACTATTTAAAGTATTCTAAATTATGCTACTAATTCAAGAGTCAAATTAAGTGCAAATGTCTTAAAATGATTGTCAGTATCTGTCGAAAAACTCAAAAGAATCTAGAAACAACAAGACATTAGGACTTAGCACTGAAGTAATATTGAGTAAAGTACTGATAATAAATTCATGTAACTGAGACCATAAACTGTATGCGATTAACTTGCTGTTTACCTAAACGATAGCTCTGACAGTCGAAAGTCTTTAAAGGCAACAACACTTGAGAAGAGCATGATGCTTGAAGAAGATTACATCAATGACAGGCATAACACTTGCCACACAAACACCATGGAGCACCAGAAGTAGCAGCACCAGGAGCAGCGGCACGAACTTAAGCAACTCGCTATGCACCCCTTGATGCCTTCAAGGCATTAATGTACGGATGTATTGGATGCCTTTGACTGGTTTCAGTATCAATTACACATTCATTGAATGGGCGTGAGACGTTTGTAAGGCGACGTCCTATGGATTTGCACAGACAGTTGCCGGTTGACGGTTTGAATCGATGCTTGGGCTCTCGCTGAAAGCGACAGTCGCTATTTTTTTCCTTTTCTTTCTTTTTTTATTCAATTTGACTTGGATGTCGCAGCGGCGCTTTAAAAACTTTATACCCGAGGGCAGTGCATGGAGAAGGCAAAAGAGCAAAAGGGAAATATTCGAAACATTCAATGCGAGCGGTGGGGTTTTTACACCATTTTTCTTTTCTTTTCCTTTGGTTTTCCTTTATTTTTTCGTTTCGTTTCATTTTTTTGCCTTAGAGACGTGCAAAAGTTGAACGGAAACCAACACATAACAAGCGGAAAGATTTGTGTTAACAAAGTCGCCGGAGTTTGTAGCAGTTGTCAGAGTTGTCAGATTCGTGAGAATTGTGAGAGTCGTCGCCGTCGCCGCCCCCGTAAGTAGGCAACGGAAATCGCAGGCATTGCGCAAATTACGTGACTTACGGCTTTTGCCCTAACCGTGGCGGGACTTTAAAAATCTGCATTTAAACCACTGCCAGCACTAAGCTAAGGCATTATTTATAAACTGTTGGCATTATTTAATCAAGAGCAAACAAAAAAACAACAACAACAATATTTGGCGCCTTGAGGTCGCTGCGTAAAAATAATAAGAACAACAAAAAGTATGAAACAAAATACAAGAGCATAAAAACAAACTTTTGCGCATAAAAAGTTCAATTTAATTCATTAAACAGCGTAAAAATTCGTCGTACAATTGAATTTAAAATGTTCCCGCTTAATAAAAATGTACCAACTGCGATTCAAACAAAAGCTAAAGCGTATTAAAATCCAAAAAAAAAAAAAAGTAAAAATATGAAAGAAAGCAATTACGCATACGCCGCATAAGCCACAACAGCAAAAATAAAGAATAAAAAAAAAAGAGAAGTGACTGCAACACGTTGGTTTCTCTGCTTTCTCTCGCTTCACTCGATGGATTTATCTAAAATTCATGCTCTCTGGCCTCAACATCTCTGGCAACACCATTTTACGATTTAACATAAAAATCAATTACCAACAATGGTAAAATTTCACAGTCATAAAATTTGAGTAACTTTCTCGACGACAACGACAACGACGACGACGACGATGGTGTCTCTGGAAAGCCGCTTCAAATTGAGAAACAATTTGAAATGTTTAAGCAATTTTTATTATTTTATTTCGCTTTCGTTGTTTATATCTTCATTTCAATTGCTTTTTCCTTTTTCTTTAAGCCAAATCGATATAAAAGCCAAGTTCCAATAACTAAAAAAATCCCCTTAATTGCGACACGCTCTATTCTCTCTGGCAGAGCTGAAAATCCCATTCAGAGTGGCAAATACAAATGATACAACAACGTTGAGCAAATTGCAGTCAGTTATAGTTGTCTGTAAGCCTGGCTAATAGGGAAACTGGCCAAAATGAGCCAGCGACAGAAAGAGACAAAAAAAGAAAGCTGCTTTTACAAAGAACCGCCAACCGCTAACAACACTCATAATCCGTCCATTTAGTGGAAAACTAGCAGTGACTGCCAAAAGCAAAGAGCAGAAAAAAAAAATAAAAGCACACAATAAAGTCGTGTAATTTAAACGCAGCTCGTGGGAATATGCCCTGTATACCCTGTAGCCGCAAAAGTGCGTAGAAAACAGAGCTTAAACGACGTCCATTTGTGTGTGCATATTGGTGAAAACTACAGAGTATCTGTGTAGTGAGCAGTTTTAGTATTTCACGCTATTTGTGCACTTCTCTCGCATCACCTTTTTTGCATTTAACGTTGAATGCATTTTGAGTTAAAAACACTTTATCACAGGCACATTGACAAAGTGCGCGACGCAGCAGCGCTGATGTCACATCAAATGCAGAACGAGGGCGTGACTGAGCGTTGGCAAAAAACCAGGGACTAACAAAAAATAATAGAAAACCCAACGAACCTCAAAGTGGTTGAAAAATCAAACAGCCAAAAAGTGCGAGGAGAAAGGGAGTGAAGCAAACGGCAAGTCAAGTGGCAAGTTCATCTGGAGGTACGAGGGTTGCTGCAGGTAATGGCAGGTAGCCAAAACCATGGCTGCCACAACCAATTGACCCCTCTTGTACCATCCATGACACACCTACGCATCCACTAGGACGGCAGGCGACAGAGTTTACTCGACAGTGTCGCCCATGGCCATGGCGTGACAATGATGAATGACCATTGATCCGAAGCGTTTTAGATGTACAATAAGGTAACTCGATTTGGTTGCCGTTGTGGCATAGCTTGAGGCTCCACGCATCGTATCACATAACACACACACACACACACCAAAACACAAACGAGCAGTTGTGAACCCAAGCTCAAACCATTACTTGAACCAAGTGGATTGCAGATTGAACGCCAAAGTTTTTGATACATGTGTGGGGCTGTGGGGAGACTCTACCTCTGCCTTTTCCGACTGGGTTTACTAAATCACAGTAATACTAATCAATCTTTAAACCGAACATGACGTCCATCATTTTTCGCAACATTGCGGCGGCAGCACAAACAAAACAACAACAAAATATATATATATCAACATTGAGTGACCTCCTCTGATAAAGTTAATTAAAAATCTGTGTAACATATTTGCAAAACCAACACACACACACAGACAGCCCTGTACATTATTGATGATCTATATTTCATTGCAAGTTATTTAATACTTGAACTTTATGGCTCTACTTCTATAGACTCTTGAATTTCCAAGTAAATATTTGTCTGAAAAAAGTTTAGTTATTGCATAAAGTTGGCAAGAAAGTTAAGTCAAGTGAAAACGTCTCGACGCTAAGACGCCCATTAGCCAAATTAATATTAATCTTTTAACTAGAAGCTACAGAAGGTGCTCTAAATCTATATGTTTTGCTACGACCTTGATACGTTTAAATAGTATTATTTATATTATATTTATATAGAAGTTTAAATGAACAATATTTTTTTAAATTTTTGGGAATAAGTTTTATAAATTTTCTTTGAACTTTTATCATATTTTATGACTTTTTAAATGAAACTTAAGCAAGTCCCATTTTAAGTCGCCCAAATAAACCCAAAAACAATGGGCGTGGCAGTACCGTCTGTACAATTTCAAGTCTATAGCATTTATGGAGCAGAAATTATACTTTATTTCGTTTAAAATATTTAAACCTAAATGCTTGTTTAAAAATAAACGAACAAAATGGGAACAAAAACAAAAGAAAAACAAGACAAGACTGCCTTAATAACGATAAAGGTTTTAAAATGACATTTAGCCGATATTTTCTAGTCTACTGTTAGTTTGCAATCAACTGACGCATTTTTTTTATACCAGCTCAGACAAGAAAGCTGCAAAAAACCGCATGAAAATCGACTTTTTTCAACTTTGACAGAGACGTGTGAGTGTGTTTGAGTATGTGGGTGTGGGTGTTTTTAAGTGGGTGTGTGTATATGTGTGTACTGTTTGATGTGTGTAGAGAAGTTGTCTTTTTCAAGAGCTTCCTTTCCCATTTTTATTTCCCCCCTCTTTCATGTTGGGTACTTACCGCTACAGAGTTTTTCATATCAGCAACGGCCGATGCAAATTCCGAGAAATGCAATTCGGGACTATAAATAATGGGCGCCAATAAATCGCCGGATTTGCGTCCAGCTTGCAATGCCTTTGCCTCCCATGACTCCGAGTTTGTCAATATGGCACCATGATATTTGCCTGTTGCTACACCCTGAAAAAACACCAAACACAAAAATGGATTAAAAGAAAGAAAATTGGAAATAACCAAATTTAAAAGGAAGCACAGAGAAGCAGCTTTAATGGAAAACATTTTAAAGCGATGGGAAAAACACGCTATATTTAACGAAAAATTCGAACAACAAAGCGGTAGAGAAACCGAAACTAACATGGTTAAGTTGGATAAAGGCTCTAAAGGATCAGCAAGTGGCAAAGGGTTGGTAAGGGGGAGGGAGTAAAAAGGGCAGGGATGGTAAGAGGAGCAGCCAAGCGACGATGCATAGTTGCCACCGAAAATTGTAAGCTTCCGACGCGACCAACAATAAAAAGGTGCAAGGTTATTTAGCACAAGCAACACCAACCGAAACCGAAACCGAAATAGCAGCAGAGCCAGGAACAGGGAGCAGGAATGGAAAAGGGAACGGGTACGGGAACGGGTACGGGAACGGGTACGGGAACGTGAACAGGAACAGCACTAGCCAAGGACTACATGGCGCGTGTTCAACTACAGCTGGACAAATGAAAGCAGCACACACCCAAGCACACACACACACACAGTAGAAATGAGCAGGAAGCAGAACAACAACAGCAACAACAACAGCAACAACGAGAGCAATAGTTACAGCAAACAGCAGCAACATAAAATGTAAAAGCTCAAAAGTGTTTGCTGCTTTTTTGTTCCTTGTTGCATAAAATACCCTACAGATTTTTTTAAAAGGAACTGTACACTGTAAACTTAAGCCAAACACACTCAAAACTCAAGCTACTTTCTAAAAATAAAAGTGTCTTTGTAAAAAGTAGAGTACCTTGCAGTCGTTCACAGCCTATACTACATTTTAATGCAACGCTTTAACAAATTTCTTAACTTCTTTGAAAAATGATTGAATTTAAAACCAGGAAACAAAGAGTATTTCACGGTCGGTTCAACACTTTTATTACACACATTCTTACTGCTCTTACTTATTGTTTTTGTTGTTATTTGTTGTTGTTGTTGCAGTCACAGTTGCGCCAATGTTGGCAATTAATATTATTGCATGTTGCAGAAGTGTACAATTTGTATAACTGCAGATGTGTGTGTGTGTGTGCGAGTGTGTGTGCGAGTGTAATGAAATTAAACACAACAAGCGTCAAAACAAATTCTAAACAATTCAGCTGAAAATTAAATAGCTAGATAAAGAATTTGGCTTTTTTTTTTAGATTTTAGACTCTTTACTGTGCTGCAATAAGAATTCAATGTCAAAATTGACTTGACTGTGCTGCGCTGCGCTTTGCTTTGGTGTCCTGTTCTGTCCTGTCGTATCCTGCCCTATCCTGTACTGTTCATATCCCTGACCAGTTTCGATTTATTTCCCATCGAACCACAAATAACGCAAATTGGCATCATATTTTAAGCAAATTGCATCCAAGATTTATGGTAATTGTGCGCCATCGCAGCAATGCCTCCTCCTGCATTGGCAGCACAAACCTCAGCCCGAATCCTTCGCAAACCTCCACTCCCTGCGTCTCCCTTTCCCCCTTCTCCATTTCAGGCCCCAGCGAAAGCAGCAAGAACCACAAAACGGGTTTGCTTCGCTGCCTTTTGTTGTTGGTCTTCTGCACACGCCGTAGTTGGTTCTACTGGTGCTACTTCTACTCCTACCCCTCCAAGTTGCCGCCAAAAAACCAAATTTGCAATTTATTTTTGCCAATTAACCTCGTGACTTTTATAAAGCGTGGCATAAATTTTGCATTTACGAACGCAACAAAAATTCACTGCACAGCTAAATTGTGTACAATTCATCAGGTTAAGAAACTGCAAACGAAACTACTTTACACACTTGCTCTTTGAAAACTTATTAAGAAAAGTATACATATAGAAATGCAATAGATATTTTATCGCTTAAAAAGTTTTTGCTTTGAAAAGCACTTGAAAAATATATATGGGATCACAGAAGAGTAATCAATAATACAAGAAGCAAACTGTTTAGAGTATAATTCGCTAGAATGCCAGAGGCAAAAAAGTTTAAAACTTGTTTGTGAAAAAGAAGTATGTGAAATAGCAATAACCTTCGAGTAAGCACTGTTTGAGGAACTTAAAAAGCTAACAATTTAGAGCAAAGACTCTCATTTCGAAACACTCAAACTAATGTAGCTACATTAAAGTCCATAGATCAAATAGAGTGCTATCAGTTAATTCCTGCTTCTTTGCTGCTATTAATCGATCAGTAGGCATAATCGGCTGATTAAAAATGTTATAAATTTACTGCAGTAGTGGCCAAAAGGAGCGAGTTTTGAACTAAGCGCGGGTTTAGCCAAAAATTCTGCGAGCATCGCTGCCAGCACCACACACACACACATAAAGTACTAAACACACAGTGATCCACAGAAGGAGAGAGTCTTGGAGCATATACTTGGCCTGAGCGTAAAAGTCTGCAAGCGTCGCTGTCGATACGACACACACACGGAATTACATACACACAGTTCAAAAAGGGAGAGGTTTGTACTGAACTTGGCCTAAGCGTAAAATTCTGCAAGCGTCTCTGCCAGTTCAATACACAGAGAGATTTGCACACACACACAGTGAGGCGCAAAGAGAGCGGGTATTTTAGCAGACTTAATGTGAGCACACAGTGAAACGCGAAAAGAGAGAAAACTTCGCTGCCAGCGTCGCTGCCAGCGCAACACACACAAAGAGATCTGCGCATGACACAGGCAGATTGAGAAACACACTTCGTGTATTATACGAACGGGCGGCTGTTCGCCTCTTCTTTAAGGCTACAAAAAGCACGATCGCATCGCGTTCAGAGCAGACACTGCAACCATAGAAAATTTACGCTCTCTTTACAACTCTCTATGTATGTATGTCACAGAATCTTTGTGCTAAGCACACTGTTTAATAGTGTGTATGTGAGAGTGGTCATCACTGCTGCACCAATCAAGCCTACTAACTACTACTGTTTGACGCCTACAATTGCCAGCTAGCTAACAACTCTTTAAGAACTCACTTGAGCGCCAGTTAAGGTGGCCATATCGAGTATAATGTTAGCCTTGAGATCCTTGTTGGCAAAGCAAACGCCATCGGCGAGCACCAAACGACCCTCAGCATCCGTATTATTGATTTCCACAGTACGACCAGAGTACAACGTATGTATGTCATCGGGGCTGTAAATAGTATTACCCATAAATAATTAAAATGCTTAAACTATATTTAATACCAGTTTTACTTACCGTGTGGCATTTGGACCCACAGAGTTTTCGGCCAAGCAGAATACTGCATGCAGGTTATCCTTGAAGCCGCACTTGACGGCCGTATAGAAGGCACCTAGTATAGCGGCCGCACCGCCACAATCCCGCTTCATGCCCGGCATGGCGGTCTTGCCCTTGATGCTAAGGCCACCGGTGTCGTAAACAATGCCTTTGCCCACCAGGGCAATGGTCTCCTGTGCGCCCTTGGGCTCGTGGGAGAGCACCACCAGAGCTGGTGGCACAGCGGCTGCCTTGCCAACGCCATAGATGCCGCCAAATCCACGATCCTTGAGCTCCTCGCCGCGTATGATCTGTGGTACCAGCGAGAGCTCTTTGGCAAACTCAGAAACATTTGCAATAAAGTGATCCACGTTCATCTCATTACAGGGTGTGTCCACAATCCGTGCTGCTAGGCGAATACTGCGTGCTGCTTCCGTAAGGCAATTGAGTTCATCCTGATTCAATGGTTTCTCCTCAATGCAACCATCCTTGTCAATGACAACAAACTCTACGTTGACAACAGATCGCGTTGCATCGGCATCTCCGCCATCGGCGCTTGGAGACTTGCCACCGATACCGCCTCCCGTTTTGCGGGAATAGAGGGGAAAGGCACGGACTACAGCACAGGCGCTAGCAAAGATGTTTTCTCGCTCACAGACAAGGACAACACTTTCCTCATTTACGTTGAGCACATGATTCTTAACAAGACGCGTTATGGAATGCGCCCGGGATGAGGTATTGTGTCTCGATGCCTTCAGTGGCAGTGCGGCCACCGTAGCCACATCAAGATACAGTGAACACTTGTCCGTCGGAGCCGGATGCAGGCAGGCAATGGCATTCTTGAATGTTTCCTCGGAAACGCGAGGTTCCAATTTGGTTGCCAAATGTCCAAACTTTAAAAGATTCAGGTGGCGCAGTTGGCCAATAATAAGCACTGGTTGCACCTGAGGATCGCTGCGAGTCAACGATTGATTGAATTTAATGTCAGTGGCCATCTGAAAAGTTGAAGAAAATTTAAATATATACATAAAATATATATTAACTGAAATTCTGTGGAACAGCAAAATACCTTACGACCTTTAGTACCTTTATGGGTGGATTTTGTAGAGTTTATAATACTCCAGATAGGCAGAAAGCGGCGACTTTGTAAAGCAACGCTGTGTACATGACACAATTTGATTGGAATAACAGAGTTCATTCCAGCTATAATCATTTGGAGCATTTATTTTAAGATTTAAAAGGCAAAACAGTAAACATTAAGATTTATAATTGACATTTTAAAAGACCTAATAAGATTAAGGTGTAGAACACTTGGTAAACAGTATTAGTCACGGAAAACAAGAGGGAAATATTAATTGCGCCATGCCGAAGTATAAATACCCTGTGATTATGATTAGCAAACATTAAGTTGGATAAAAATATGTCATGGGCAAATATTCATACATAATATTTTAAAGGGTATCTCTTAGTCACTTTCATATATTACATTTTCGTTTACTGGTTAATAATACCCCCTGCAAGCGTATTTTAGCACTCAAGTTCTTATCTATAAATAGCCCACACAAACACACTCATTCAGTGTCTGCAATTGCGAACGGCAATTAAATGGAATAAAATAACAATGAGAAAAGGGAGACGACGGCACCCGAATCTAACTGATAAGCAATGGAAGCCAGCGTCGACTGCGACGTCATCGAATAGCACAGTGACTTCGCGAGCGTCGTGACCTTGTGGTCAAGTAAACCAAAGCGAGACCAACAAGTGGGTGCTTGGGTACTTCGAGGGGGGTGGAGTGGGGGAAGGCTTTGTGAATTTTCAAGATTTGTTCTCCATTTTGTCGACAACAAATTGTATATATTTGTGCACTCAATGGGATTAGCTAGCAACACAGATTGTTTATGCAAATGTCTTGTTTATTTTTAGATATGAAATGACAAAGCGCTTTCGCTTTGTTCGCATAAAAAGAAAAATCCGCCCCCATCGCCGGCATTTTAAGCAAACGAATTTTCATACTTTACTAAGCACTTACCTTTCCAGTTGACCTGCTATAACAGTAGCTGCGACCGAGTGTAGCACTTATTGCTTTTGTTCTGCGCAACAAACGCATAAATTTCCACTCGTAGAAAAGCAAATTCGCACGTCCTCAAACCTTTGCCAATTTCTCTTACTTGCAATTTTTGCCGGCTATTAGGGACGGCAGAAATATCGATTCGTCCCCATATCGATAGTGCAATACGAAAATTGAGCATAACGTATTTTTAGCAGTCTGGCAACGCTGGTACCGATTAGGGTCGCAAAATATGTGCGGCAAATTATTTAACTTTGTAAGAGCTATATGATATTAAAAACAAAAATTACAAGGATTTATGTTGAAAGTTACATTTTACTGTGAACATTTCGTAAGCTCCAATTTACAACAGCTGACTTTAAAATATCGCTCATCCCTAACGCATACAATCTGGCAGCACTTAGTTTAATGGAAGCGTCTTTTGGAGTTTGCGTCTGGAAAGTAATAAACAACGCGCTGATTTTGAATTAATATTTAAACAACTTATTGCAAAGAAATGGCTGTACAAGAATTCGATACAAACAAGCGTCTAATAGCACTGCTAAAAAATGAAATACGAGCGGAACAGCAGATGAACTCCCTATCTAAACAGGCCTCAAAATTCCACGCCAATTTTGGTATGAATGTGTGTGTTTTGTGTTCACTCAACAGTAAGAAAATTAACAATTTGTTTCATTTAAAAAGCAACACTAAGGGATGCCATCGAAAAGCAACAACGCGACGCAGAAAGAACGCTTGAGCTAGTGGAACAACGTCGCGAATACCTGAAATCACGAAAATCCCTCAATGCTGCTGTACAGGGACAAGTGGCGGCTGCCAAAGAGCAAAAGGAGCAAATGCAGGAACATTTGGTCAAGACAAAACAGGAGCATAGCCAAATCAAGGGATGGTGAGAGCTATACATGATTGCATATAACAGGAGTATATTCCATGTTCTTTGTTTTCAGTGTGCGTACTCTATGCGCAGCGACCAATACACTGATCAGTGCCAAAGAATTGCCCGCACGCTTAAAGGGAGTGAGCATTTCGCCCAGCGGAGATCAGTGGCTGCCCTTCGATGTAGCTGCAAGCGATTTAAAAGGTCTGAGCACGATTTGGAACCGACTACAGACTCCCAGCACAAATGCTACAAAGTGGCGACTACTAATGTCCCCTGGGAGTACTCAATACGACAATGAAAATGCTAATATATCAGCCTCATCTATCATAGAAATTGATTTAACCTCGCCGCTGTCCCAGAACTGATTGATAGATCAACTATTATTTATTCAATACATACTAAGTAATCCAACAAAAGTGAAAATAAACAATTTGCTTAATGATAATATAACAAAAAATATATATATCAGTATGTAATGTGGATCAGAAAGGTCCAAGTACAGATTATGATGGCGTCGTATGCATATTATACTGTCAATCCTCAATGTGACGAGGAAACAACGATTCTATTTGCTTCATCCAATACTGCACTTAATCGAATGAGTTGATCAGCTTCAGGTTGGAAACTAGTGCAGTTTTTTAAAATAGATTAAATATGCTCCAATTACCAAAATACTTCCTGAATTGTTATTTACTTTTATTCAAAATGCAATTAATCTGAAGAGTTCATCAGTAAATTAATTTCAACCGGATTTAGTGCTGTCATAAATAACGATTGTTCTCGTTAATTGATTAAAAAAAAGTAGCAAATTAAATATTTGTAAATTTATGTGACTTTTGTCGTCTCGTTTTCGATTTCATCAGCGTGCAGACTGTAATCGCGAATTGTGCACATAAAAATGGGTCTGCCGACATATCGCCTGAATCAGTATTTGTCGGAACTTCAAGAGAGACGCGTCGACAATGTTAACGGTACTTTTATTAACGATTTGTGCAATTATATTTATATATCAATTTTATAAATATGCTATTGGCCGACCCAAAGATTTTCCACCCGGTAATAGAACGTCACATATACTATATAGTATTATAACTAACAGGAGTATTTCAAGGTCCTCCCCGTATACCAATTTTCGGAAGTTACCTCTTTCTATTGTTGATCAATTACAAGTATTTGCATAAGGCCGCGTTAACACTGAGTAAATGGTACAAATCGGACATTATTGGTCTACATGTGGGAAAGTTTCCTGTTGCCGTAGTTCACTCTGCTGAAGGTGTACGAGAAATCTTGAACAATCAGGCCTACGATGGAAGACCCGGTCTATTTGTGGGACAAATGCGGGACTCTGGCGATGCTGTGCGAGGTTTGCTATAATTCTTTAACACATATAATTTCATTTTTAAAAAAATGTCTGACAAAAGTGATCGTGAAATAATGAAAAGGTGATATGAGAGAGTGTGTTAGAAGCAATATATTATTTATTTCCGGGTCTATTTTCTTAATTTAGCCTGGCTAATTTATAAAGACAACAATTAAGTGTTTCGTTTTCTACTTTCTTAATTTTCTCTAAAAAAAAAAATTTTAAAAATTATATTCTTAAATTTTTAAATTTAAAAATATATTTCAATTTTCGATAATACAGAAAGAAAAATTCACCGAATCCTTTAAGCAGTCGATTATGAAAAGTGGTAAAAATTTAAATTTCATTACTTTTGGAAAAATCGTGACTACCGATTTCAAAACTATAGTAAAGTTTCTATAAAAAGGTGATTACATACAATTTCACTCAGATCTGTTTAAAATATTGAGAGCTATAAAAGCTTTATTAAATATGTTAAAATTGACTTTTTCAAATTTTAAAACCCACTTAAATCTGGGGGTTTAATGCCCTTCTTTCGACGAAATTTTCTTTCAAACAATGGAATTTTTCTGATATTAAAGGCTGAGAAATTTTCGGAAAATAATATAACATTATTTGTAGAACGATGAACCCTTTCGAGCGCCTTTCGATTTATTGCACAGATTAAAGTTTATATTATATTAGCAATATTTTTATAATTGTTTTTTTTTTATTATTCCTTTTCCTTATCATTTCGGCATTTCTTTTTTTTGATGGCGTTATAATCGGAATGCTTGTTTTGATTTTCCCCTTCTATTTTGGCTTTATCTTTATTTTCATTTGTTTACTTGAGGTACATGACCAGCTTAATTAGATTACTCTAGGGACTTAGTAACACCTACATATTAAGTAAGATTTTATTGCCGTCTGACCACATAAGTGCTTTTTGATAAGCAACTATTTAAGTAGGTTAAGATTTAAGAAATAAAATACAGTTGTGCTCTTCCGACCGTAGGATACCCTATGTGAGTATAGGGATTTGTTAATAATATATGGATACATTTAAAACTTATTAAAATAATTTAAAAAGGTAATAAAGACTTTGACCTGACGTGGACTCGAACCTTTGTCTTTCGTTCTGCTGCACATTGGCCTCACTTCTACTAGTACGACCACAGTAAACATTTAAATAAATTCGGCTTATGTGCATATAAGATTAGATCTTTTTAAAATAACGAGTAAAAATGACTACAGACGAGCAAACCGACTGTAAAAGACTCTGTATTTGTTGTAGTTTGCAACTACCTGATTTGACTTATATGAGGGGATCAGACATATTGTGAGCTTGGTTGAAATGGCTTAAATGGGAATAATACCCATTTTTAACCAATTTAGCCTTAGGTGTATACCTCCTAAAAAAAACAAACTAGATATGCTCTAGCTCTTTTGGTCTCTTAGATATTAGCGTCCACACGGTCGGACAAACAAAGACTCGGTCAAGACAGGGTAATCTGATAAACTTATACTGCTTTTTGATTGTGCTAGCACTAATATTTAATGCCAATTTGTAGGTATTTTCTTTCAGGAGGGAACACTGTGGAAGGAACAACGTCGCTTTATCCTGCGATATCTCAGAGATTATGGATTCGGTCGACGTTTCACTGAACTGGAGCTGATCATTAAAGAGGAGATCACCGATATGCTGGACATGATACGCAATGGTCCACGCTATGAGCACGAACATCATTTGGTTAAACCAGGTGGCTACAGGGTACAATTACCGTTACTTTTCAACCCGTTTTCGATCAATTGCCACTTCCATATCGTCCACAATGAGCGTCAGCCTCGTGCCGATATGGCTAATTTAGTGAAGTTGGTACAATTGGGCCTTCAGTTTCAGCGTACCTCTGATGATTACGGCCGTATGTTGAGCATTACGCCGTGGATTCGTCATTTTTGGCCCGAATCAAGTGGATATCGGAAATTAATGGAGGCCAATAAATTTGTCCATGATTTCTTTGCCGAATTTGTCGATCGTCATTTGGCCACCTATGAAGACGGCTGTGAACGTAACTTTCTGGATCTCTATATAGCTGAAATGAGGAAGGGTCGTCCCCAGGAGTACGGCTTCAATCGAGAGCAATTTATTATGGGTCTTATAGACTTTTCTTTTCCCGCCTTTACGGCGATCGGTGCTCAGCTTTCTTTGCTTATACAGTATCTGTTGCTATATCCCGATGTCGCCAAGCGAATGCAGCGCGAGATCGATGACGTAGTGGGCTGTGGTCGCTTACCAACACTGGAGGATCGCATCAATATGCCCTACACAGAGGCTGTCATACGTGAGAATCTTCGCATCGAGACTCTGGTACCGTCAGATATACCGCATAAGGCGCTGGTCGACACTCAACTGCATGGCTACAGCATACCCAAAGTGAGTGTTAACTAAATTACAGGGTACACTTAAGTTTATCATAATTTTCTTGATTGTCCACAGGGCACTATTCTGATACCCAGTTTGTATGCATACCATATGGATAAACGTATCTGGACGGATCCCGAGCAGTTCCGACCCGAGCGTTTCCTGACCCCAGAGGGCAAACTAAATCTCAAACTAGACGTGTCTCTCCCATTTGGAGCGGGGAAAAGGCTGTGTGCTGGTGAGACTTTCGCCAGGAATATGTTGTTCCTGATGACCACAGCCATGCTGCAGAACTTTGACTACACTCTGGCACCTGGGGATACATTGCCCGATCTATCTAAGAATAATAATGGATTGATTATAACCCCACCCGATTTTTGGGTACAACTCAAGGAGAGGTCGCATTAAATTGGATGGGAAAAGTATATATCAGTGTGATAAATAAAACGCCATAACATCATATTTCTGCTCATCTGTATATCATTCTGAAACCATAGTTTGTTGTCAATAAAGCTTTTTTGTATAATTATAATTCTTAAAAGATTCTTAGCAGAGAACAGAAAATGTGTATTTAAGAGCTTCATTTTTAGTTAAAATTAAAGAGTCTCGAAGCCACTCTTAAATCATTTACTTGATTACAATAGGTTACAAGTATTAGCTTGTACTTACTTTGACATATTGGTAATATTGGTAAATTTATTAAAACTTTGCTAATTACAACCAAGACTCGGTGGAAGAAAAACGAATTTTTATAATATTTCGATTGATACACATCGATACATCGACTAATTAAACATCGTGATAAAATCGAGTAAGGATCGTTAAAGTAAAATCGGTGTATCGATACTATGATATTTATTCCACATCACTGAATTTTACAAAAATTAATTGATCAAATTATCCAAAAATTATATAATTACCAAATAAATGTTGGAAACCCTTTTTGGATTTAAAATTACCTCTTATTATTGTACTCTCTGCACGAGTATATTGGCTTTGTGAAAAGTATGCTGTCACGCCCTATTTGCCAACAATGTTTTTAGCGAATGGCTCCGTAGCTATGGCACTTAGGAATAGGCCATAGGCCATTTCTTCTTATCGTACAGTATTGTAATTTCAAATTCGTTGGGAGACAACATATATCAAACTATCCTGAAAGTTGCAGAAAAATCGGACTATTAACACAAGAGCTAGAAAAGAAACAAAGATTATAATTGAACATTATGCTACTGCATGTGTGCAGGCGAGACAGAAACATACAAGCATGTGAACGTTTGCGCTACTTGTGTAGCGGCAGCGCTGCTCGCGGACGCTGGCTGTGCCGACCGAAGCCATTTGTATGTGTTACATATGCATACATACGGTCAGGCGCGCTCGTCTGTACTTTTCTTGTTTTAATATATTTTAAGCTCATTTCCAAGTTTCTCTCTTTGAGAGTTTCAATAATGGTGCAAGCTGATGTTGTTTGTATTATCGATTTAAAAAAAGCTCTTTAAACACGTTCTATTATTTCATTATCTCATTTATTTTAGTGTAGATCTGTGTGCTACGGCACTGAGACTATATAAGAAGCCTCTCAAAAGAGAATTTGTCTCAGTATTCTGTTGAAAGTCGACAACTTAAACAATCAAATATATTAAAATGGATCGTTGGCTGAATCGGGTGGCTGTGGTGACTGGTTCTGGCTCAGGAATCGGAGCAGCATGCTCCAAAGACATACTGGCCAAAGGCATGATTGTGGTAGGACTTGATCTTTGTGAGAGCCGTTTGGAGGCACTTAAGGCAACACTTTCAGCAGATCAAGCGAAACGCTTCCATACACGAAAATGTGACGTGAGTGATGAGCAACAGGTGATTGATACGTTCGCCTGGATTGATCAAACTCTCGGGGGTGCCGATGTGTTGGTCAACAACGCGGGAATTATGCGCAACACAACGATTCTCGAGGCCGGAAACAGTGCCGATCTACGTGCCACACTGAACATCAATGTGCTGGGCGTGGCTTGGTGTACTCGAGAGGCTTTCCGCTCTATGGAGCAGCGCAAAGTCAATGATGGACACGTGGTCATTGTAAATAGTGTGACCGGCCATCGTGTTCCATATTTCCCCGGCACAAGTCTGAACATGTATCCTCCCTCCAAACATGCCCTCACCGCCATGACAGAGGTATTGCGTCAAGAGTTTCTCACCAAGGGCACCAAAACCAAGATCACAGTAAGCACAACCAAAAATTCATCAGTTAGTCATTAATTTCTAATTTCCTACAGAGTATTAGCCCTGGCATAGTTAGAACTGAAATTGCTGCTAAGAGCACTATCAAAGATATTGATCAATTTCCCATGCTGCGTCCGGAGGATGTTGCCGATGCCATCTCCTACTGCATTCAGACACCACCAAACGTGCAGATCCACGATTTGATGATCAAACCAATTGGAGAGACTAGTTGAACTTGTGATCGTTATAAAATTGAATAACTTTTAGAATCGGATAATGCTCGTTTGAGCCATTATGGATCTAAATAGTGACAGCACGGCCTTTGGGTATATTAACAGGTTTTTATAGCTCACAAAGCTCGCACAGGTACATTTCTGTAATCTTCTTTTCTATTACCAGTCAAGTAATGTGCTTTTGGAATATCTAAAAATAACTTATCACAGGTTCTCGACCGATTGTTTCTTTGACAGCTGTATTATATATGTACATACATATATTAAATAAAGTCTAAAAATAATTAAGCTGACAAAAGAAATCCATAAATCATTTCTACTGCGTCAATTTTCCTTCATCTGAAAATAAGCTTAATTTATAAAATTTTATAAATTAAAATAATATATAATATTTTTGTTTGATTTTAAACACAACTGTGTTTTAGTCTTAATTTATTTGCCATATAGTTAATATGTATATTACAATTGTTGCCTTTAAACCGCTTGCATTAGTTTATAATAATTTGTAGGTTTACTTTAAGAATAATTATCGATATAAGCGAGTAAGTATTATATATTTATCTATATATCTCACCGATTGATTTCGTGTCATTGTTTATTGCTTGGTATCTTAGTTACTAAGCTTAAACTAATCCTAGATATACAGATTAGATTAATGTCGCGAAGGGACGTCTCTTGGCTAAAGCGTTATATTTGGGATACTCGTAATACTGCATGCACCCAAAATCTAAAGAATTTAAGATCTTTTAGGTTGCATGACGTCACAGGGAGTTTCTCACAACGCTTAACATTTATAGTTAAAATTTGTTTTGTTTTTGAATTAGTTATAAGTTATATGGTGGAGTTGGGAATTGGAGGGGAATTATCCATTTAGTAGTACGCCTGTTTGATGGCAGCACTGGTTATTAGAAAAGCGGAGCCTATCAATAAGAACGTGATGATTTTTAGAGCGCTGGGCCTACCGGAAGAATCTGCAAAGATGTGAAAGGTTAACAGTGATAAGATTTATTAAATATCATATAAAACATACTTTTTTTGTTGGGCATTACACGAATGCATTGCTTCTGATCAGTGCTGGCCTGATAATTGAATTTGCACTGACAAACGGAATTTCGGCATTCGACATTCTCGGGATCCTTTTCTACAAAACACTCGGTGGCCTTGCCACACGGCTCACCCAAAACTGTAAAGAAAATTAAGATTAAATAAAGCAAGTTTAATTATAACAGGTACCAGTGTTGCCAACCCTTCCAGCCCTTGAAAGTTGGCAGCCCTGCTAGGTATTGGTTCGCGAAAACTTACGTCGTTTCGTTTCACAGACACCTTTCTTCTCGTGCTGCTCGTCCGTGCAACTGCACTTGCCCTCCGCACTGCAGCTGGCTAGAAGAGGTTTGCATTGCTCATCCTCGACACAGTCGTCGTCCAGTTCCTCGGCTGCATAGATTGAAAAAAAAAGTTAATCAATTCAAATGTATTGAAGTTCCAATTAACTGATCACTTGAAAAAAACCTAATGAGCTATCGATATTTCGATATTTGCATCGCCGATGTTGTACTTAAATTTTTTAATCGATACTCAGTTTTGACATCGCTAATTACGAACTTACCTTCCTTAAGACACTCATCCTTGAAGTGAACGTAACCCTTGCGACATTGACAGGAGCGCGCCTGATCCGAATCTCGGGCTGAGGTGCTGTTGCTACGCTCCAGACAAGCTGTGTTATCCGCGGCGCATTCGTCGTCCTCTGAGCAATCGGCACCAATACCTGCCAAAGGGAATTAACAGTTTTTTTTGAGCATAAAACAAAAAAATTATTGACCTAGTAAACAAACCTGCTACGCAAGTCTCGTCCTTTTCGAAATAGTTATCGCGACAGATACAGAAGCGGTTTGAGCAAATGGAATGATCCACGAGACAACCATCGTTGGACTCACACTCGGCGCCCAAACCATCCTTGTACTCACAAAGCTGACTGATCTCATTGTACTGGGCGTACTCCTCGCAGGTGCAACGTCTGGGTATCTGGGGATGGCAATAGGAGGCTCCAAAGGGACTGCACTGGCTGTTCGATGTGCAGGACAGATGATACTGAATTGCTGCGAAAGTAATAGAAATTTTAAGTTTATTTAAACTGATGAAATTTGATGCTGATGAACTTTTCACTCACGTTTTCTGCAGTTGCGCAAATCGCGTTCGTAGAAATAATTCTTTTGGCATATACAAGTCTTGGACAACTGATCGAACTCATACTCGCATTCATCGCTGCTCTCCGCTATCTCGCCAAGCTCTGTCAGTCAGATTTTAGATTATATAGTTTACATATGTCTCCAAATAGGCCATAATTTGATAACTTACCTGCAAAACACTTGCCGTTTCGAGGATAGAAGCCCTGTCTGCAGAGACAGATCTTGTTGGTGCAGATGGAGTGACCCAAGCCAGGGCAGGACTTGCCATTATCCGTGCAACTGCTGCCATCTAAAAATAATTTAATCGGGATTAATTTTATTATAATTATTATGAAATAAGCAAATTCGGTCCAGTAGTTCTCTAGCTAAGCAAACGATTTCCTATGCTTTATAGGGGTGGTCAAAGGCGTGACAAAAAACGAAGACAAACTTGGTATACCTAATACTTAGACTTACTTGCTTACTAAATTTAATAGCTCTAGCTCCACTAATCTCAGGGAAACACTCGTACGAACGCTATTGTTAATACTGATTACCATCAAGAATTACCTATTAAAATGCATGGTCTATAGCAATGTATTGTATATATGAACATATACATATAAGTTCTATTGCGTTAGGCAAAACACAAAACAAGTACCTTACTCAATACCATATAAAGTCATACAAAATACGAAAGACTCTCTTTAGTAGTTATACTGTCAAACTCTTCTAGCATTATTGAACTGATAAGTCTATTTAAGTCTATTTTTCTTATCAAAGAATTGGGGAACAGCTGTTAACAACATTATCAGCATGATTCGATTCTTTCCGATAACCACTCTAGCGTATAGGAAAGTTTTTTTAGTTTCGCAAGACTCCAAAAATTTAAGTAAAGCATTCTCCAAGACTCTCAGCGATTCTCTTTGATAATCGGTCACAAATTCACAGTCAAGCATGATGCGCCACTTTCCGAAACCTATAAAAGTAACGCCGCAGCAGAGACATCTGATCAGTTTTTAGCTGGAATTCAAACAATTAAATATCTCAATATGAATCGTTGGTTGAACCGTGTAGCTGTGGTGACTGGCTCCAGTTCTGGAATCGGAGCGGCCTGTGTTAAAGATCTGGTGGCCAAGGGTATGGTCGTGGTGGGTTTAGCTCGT
The DNA here is from genome assembly GCA_018903735.1 of Drosophila cardini. Lineage (NCBI taxonomy): Eukaryota > Metazoa > Arthropoda > Insecta > Diptera > Drosophilidae > Drosophila > Drosophila cardini. The sequence continues at coordinate 230,439 of JAEIGM010000020.1, forward strand.
CGTGAGAACCGCTTGGAGGAACTCAAGGCCACGCTTCCCGCGGATCAAGCGAAACGCTTTCATGCTCGTAAATGTGACGTGAGTGATGAGCAACAGGTGATTGATACCTTCGCCTGGATTGATCAGACTCTCGGGGGTGCCGATGTGTTGATCAACAATGCTGGCATTTTCCGCCAAACAACGATCACTGGTGCAGGAAATAGTGCTGATCTGCGTGCTACACTGGACACCAATGTATTAGGCGTGGCTTGGTGTACGCGAGAAGCTTTCCGCTCTCTGGAACAACGCAAGGTCAATGATGGACATGTCGTGATTGTGAACAGCGTTGCTGGTCACCGCATTCCCAACGTCCTTGGCATGAGTCTTAACTTGTATCCATCCTCCAAGCATGCCGTTACAGCCATGACGGAAGTACTGCGTCAGGAGTTCCTGAACAAGGGCACCAAAACAAAAATCACCGTAAGCTTTGTCCTATACCCTAATAAGTATAGATTTAGACATTTCCTATCTTTTATAGAGTATCAGTCCAGGTGGCGTCGATACCGAAATCATAGACAAGAGCGCAATTCCTGATGGAGTCGATTTCCCCATGTTACGCTCTGAGGATGTGGCCGACGCCATCTCCTACTGCATTCAGACACCGCCAAATGTACAGATTCATGAATTGATGATTAAGCCAATTGGCGAGAGGGTTTAAACTCAGTTTTAAGACAACATCCAATTAAAAAAGTACTTTTTTCTAAACTGTCGATGACCTGAGATTATTTAAAGTATTTTAAGCAATCAAGACATTGCTGTTTTTCAGATTAGCTATCATCGTCATATAGCAGTTGGTAACATTTAAGAGCAGAGATACAAAGAGAACCAAAACGAATTTATAAATTATATTCCTGAAGGAAAATCTTTGATTGACCTAATTTCAAATTGAGTATTAATAAGTTAAGAAATATTAATTAAGACGTAACCGTTAAATTTAGAAAAGCTTAGAAAATCTTACATTTTATGATTAACTTATGTAGAAGCCCATTTAAAGACTTAATATTTTTTTAATTCTACTTACATTTCTTGTCATCAGCATCGTCGTCATCGCGACTCGATCCGAGGGTGGAGTAAGTTTTGATGTCCTCGTTATCGTATCGAAATATCGCCGGTAATCGGCGCCGATTATTCTGAGTAATTGTGGAGGTGCGTCGACTGCTAACACTAGTCGAAGCAGTTGTTGTTGTACCTGTGGCGACATTTCTAACACTGCGTGGGAAATCTTTAAGCTCAATTTTTTCGATGCTCGTCTGTACGGCAATCTCGCGGGATCTTCGCGGTGTTAAGAGGAGCTCGGTGTCATCACCGTTGGTTAGCGCTAGTGTCGCCTGAGCCGCAGCATCTTTGTGTGTGGGTGTGGCCTGAACATACGCCTTGGCAAATTGTCTTCTTGCTGGTGCATTACTGCTGGGCAGCACTGTTGTTGTTGTGCTTATCTCTGGGACAGTGGGATCTGTGTTGAACTCTGTTTTAGTGGTTTCGTTATCCTCAGGGGTAGTCCAAGTGTCCGCAGTGGTGTCCACTGTGGTACCTGCTGTGGTGCTCTCTGAAATGCCCGCTGTAGTGTCCGCTGTGGTGCCCACTGTAGTGTCCGCTGTAGTGCCCGCTGTGGTGCTTGTGCTCGTACTCCCCTCATCGACTACGGTACAAACTAGACTCACGCAGGCAGCACTGGCGCCCAGTGCATCACAGTCCGCATTAACGACGCAAGCATCGTTTTTTTCTGTAAAAATCAAGTTTTTGGATTAATTTTAACTGTATTTAAGTAATTGATAAACAAAGTAATTAATTTTGTTAGACTGACCCATTGATTTGCGACGACATATGTTTCCATATCTGTGATAATAGCCATTTGCACAGGCACAAACGTTCTCCTGACAACTGACTGACGCTCGATCGTAGCCAAAGAAACAGTCCAAGTCCTGTAAACAAATTAATAATTTTCAAAAGTTTATAATACAGTTGATTTTATGTAGAACATACCGTTTGGCAGGGCTCGTTGAGTCCATTCAGTGGCCGACATTTGCCTCGCAGATAGGTTTGGCCATCGGCGCAGTCGCAGACCCCGGTTTTACAACTGGCTCCCGTTGGCATAAGATTGCATTGAACGGAGTCTTGGCACGCTTCACCAATCTGCGAGCTCTTCAAGCATTGTGTATAATTTTCGGAGAAGACCGTATCAAAGCTGGGGCATTCGCATTGACTCGTTTCACGGCCACAGCTGGAGCCATCAGCTGTGCAATCCGTATCGCTTTCACATGGCCAAAACACCGCCAATGCACCGCCGTCTCCTAAAATTCAAAACACTTATTATTTTCTATTTTAAGAGTGTTTTATTAATACACATATGCCTTGACGCCATAACAAAATATCGATTAACATTATTATATTCATCAACCGAATTTCACCTTCAATAAATTTGATGAAATTAATTATAATTGCATTGTCAAAGGTCAGTCGAATCTAAATAATTTGTTATTGATTTTGTTTATTTTCTGCATTATATTTAGTCTAAAAGACAAAAGTATAAATTTGAACTATTGAAATTTTATAAACTAAATGGTTTTTTTAAAGCGCATAACGATTTGCACAGTAATTATTTATTGACAGCTGCTATGTCAATTAAAAAACATTTAAGAGCTTTCCAAATTGCCATATTTTACCCTCCAATTTAACCCTTCCAAATAAAACCAAAAATGAAATTGCTTATTTTGCTAGCACCAAAAAGTATGCAATATTAATTTTCAACTATTTTCAGGGAATTGATTTTACAGCGAAATTTTGTGGTAAATTTTAGTTTAGTTGAGTATGAGGCGAGTTATCAATTAGTTATTACTATCGGCTTAGCACACGCCTAAAGCACCCTAAAAGCTAGCCAAGTAGAGCCACTATGGTTGGTATGTCCAACAGTTAATTAACTGATTAAAAATCCGACTTTCAGCTTTAATGATGGCAGCATTTTGCGGCTGTTACGGTTTCCAGCACGCAAGCGAGCCTGCAAAAATTTATTACGTATACGCCAACAACTTCCGGTTGTTGCAGAAAACAACAACATGAGGGGGAAAACGTAAAATAAGCCGCATACAAAACAGTTTTCATGTTTAAGAAAAGCGCTGAAATTTGCTCGTCACTTTGGCACTTTAATTTCCATTTTCCGTGGCCTGCAAAGCAATTTCCACCCAGCTGAATGGCAAAAGGCCTTTGCTCAGGTTGTTTTCTTTTACTTTTTACTTAATTCTTTTTTTCTTGTGTTCGGTTGGCCGCTTGGGTCAATAGGGCAAAGCACTTGACCTTGATTGCGTTTGCATTAATTACTTTTGTTGTTTAATATTATGACTGCCACTGCCACTGGGAACTGTTATTGTTTTGTTTTTCTTGACTCCCCGTACTTGTTGTTGTTTTTCTTTTATTATTTGTATACCAATTTGGCTGCTTTCCTCACACTTATTATTATTTTCTTTCTTTTTTTTTTTTGCACTGAACGGCGACTTTAATTCAATTACCGGCCATTGCTCACAACGATTTCACTGCTCGTTGATTGAGGCAGGCGGAAAAGGGTTTGAGTTGGGGAAAACCCCCATTTTGGAGTTTCCAAATTTACTTGTTTTCGTATACCTTCAGGGTTTAGAAGGACACACAGGATACCGAGTATTATACTAAGCTTAAATTTATCCATTTAAAATTTATTTGTTAAAAACAATTTCACACCACAAACCACAATCACAATCAAGTTGCTACTGAAACATATCGAGTAAATTCAGTTCACAGTAATTGCAGGTCCATTAAGTGTTGATTAGTGCTAATCTTATCGAAAGTACCGGGTGTACAAAATTGTATATAGATTGGGTTTACCATATGCCAATTTGATGACGATCTGACAAACGACAAGTCAGGTTAATCTAAGTTTGGCTTAAATCCATATATAGCCTTAATGTATGTGTATCTGTTACTAAGGCTATAATCCAAAATGAGTAATTACTCATGCTAAACATTTATTAATCTTACAATTTGTCTTAATCAGCAATCGAGCGACAAAACAAAAAACTCACTTATCAATATCTAACACCTGCCTTTGGACACCTGTTCACATATTTATTATGGCCACTAAAAAAATTTCAAATTTCTTTCATCGCAAAGGCAATGTCAAGTGTAATTTGTTAAGCTCAAATTGTTTTGGCAGACGGAAATTCTATAAATTTGTCGTACAAGAAAACAATTTATGAATGGTATGACACTGATCAGCGTAGGGCCTAAACTGTAAGAGGTGCTGTGCTGATAGTTTTTATAAAAATTAATATAAAATATAACTAAAATTCCTATCTCTTACTTATATTGAGTGGCTTCAGTATGAGAAACTTTTTAGACCCTGTACTCAAAACGTGTAGAGGGGTCTATTAGGTTTGTCAGAAGCCAAATGTGCGTAACAGGCAGAAGGAAGCGTAGCCGACCACATAAAGTATATATATTCTTGATCAGCACCAACAGTCGTCTGTCCGTTTGTCTGTCTGTCCATCCGTAGGTACACCTGGATCTCTGTGACTATAAGAGCTAAAGACACCGAATTTGGATTGAAAGTCCGTCTATATGTCAGGCAGGTTCAATTTATTTCTAATTTTTGCCACGCCCCCTACCGCCCCCGCAAATTGTGAAAACCCATTTTCATAACAGTATAACTTGGAAACGACTTAAGCTATCGGGACCAAATTCACACATTGTGTGTATGGTAGCATTGTAACTATCCTCACCAAGTTTGATCCGGATCGGACGATTATAACCTATAGCTCCTATAGGACAAATCGCTTGAAAATGGGAAATTTGTATGAAGCCATGAAGTGTTAGTTGACCGATTTCAACCAAACTCACACATTATGTGTATATCATGATTACAACTATCCTTACCAAGTTTGATCCGAATCGGACAACTATTGCCTATAGCTCCCATAGGACAAATCGGGCGAAAATTACTTATTTGTATGGAAAAAGCGCGGTAGAATGAGTACGGGGTCTATTTCAGTCGGCTCGCTCGACTTTAGCCTTTCTCACTTGTTTTATAAAAATCTTTAAATATTTTACTACACATTTAATAAGTCTTTGGTCAAAATCGATTTATTTCTTACTACGAAAATTGTATAATAAATTGTAGGCTTCTGCTGCAAATGATAAATTTATATTTATAATTTACTACATATGTCTGGCATATATATATAAATATGTATATATAAACCATGTCCTTGATAATACATTTCCCATTAGGTGCCATTTGATAACCGTAATTCATTATTTATAATTCCATATGTAATTCCTAAGTAAACAAAACAGTGAACACAGAAATAGAATTTAAGTATGGGAAGTTAATACTAATACTACTGATATACAGTATAAACTGCGTATAAGTATTAGTTAGAGACTGTAAGTCTGTGTGTGTGTATGTGATGTGTGAGGAACTAAAGTTACAATTGCTTAGCTAAGCAATTAACTTGTCCTAAAATACTAACTAAATACGAATTAAATGTCCAAAAATTGTCTTTTAATAATGTGTGACAGGCGAGGGGAGTTTGAACAAATTTTAACTGTAGTTTCTATAGTTTCATCTCTGGAATTGTAGCAACTAAAACCGCTTTGTGTGCAAGGCTGGAATATCCGCTTTATTTCTATTAATTCAACCACTTTTGCGGTTAGTTTAGTTAGACTTCTCCCCTGAACAAAACATTAAAAGACATTTTGTGGCTCTAAAAAATGGTTTGACACGCACGCGATTCACCTGAAAAAACATCAGTGTAGGAGTGGGGAGAGTTCTAACAGATACTATGTACCAACTATATTATATATCCATCAAAACATTCATACAATGTCAGCTCTTGATGCAAGGCCATGTATTTTAATATTTCACTGCAATTTGTATTTATTAAGCAACCAGAAATTGACAATTTTTAATTGATTAATTTGCTTAATAATTTGGTTTTGTCTTTTAGTTGTGGCGTAAAGTGTTAATTGCATTTACTTAAGGTTTAATGCGGCGTATACTTAATATCTGTTAAGAATTTTCTGGATTTTACTAGCAATAAACTGGAGTATAGTTCTTCTCATTTAAATAATGCCTATTAATAAATAAATCCAATTTTTATTAAACAAATTCAATAATTTTTGTTTATGTTACTCAAATTAGCCGTGAATTCGATTTGTATGTGGAACTCGGAACGTGTCTGATTATTATAAACAAAGTTGCTTTTAATGTGTACTAAATGACCTCTTATTAATGGTGTGTGTGTGTGTGTGTGTGTGTGGGCGTGTGTGTATGAGTTTTGTTTGTATGATTGTATGTCACATGTATCCGTGTCATGCATACCACACACACACACACACACAGTACATATGTATGTAGGGCAGGAATAGGGCTTTTGGTGTTTTTTGTAGATATAATGAATTGGAATGCGCCGAGTAATGTCGGTCCACGTATAATAATGACCTCCACGACCCTTTCCTTTCCTTTCCTTTCCTTTCTATTTTTTTTTTTATTGTAACACACATTTTTATTCCACTTACGACATATTTTTTTTTATTTAATCAATACTCATTAAATTTTCCACAAACTGGTAATTATTAAGAGCAGCACAAATTATTCGGAGAAACACCAAATTAAACAATGTTTTATTATTATTATTATTACTTAATAATATTTTCTTAAGATGCCGCACTGGATGTATGTGATTTTAATCTGTGTTTAATAGCTAATTATTTGTTTCTTTCACGTTTCTTTCTTTCACTAAATAAATTCGTTTTCTTTCAAAACATTTCTTTGCATATTCCTTATGCCACTCAAATATCGTTGCATACTTTTGCGCGCAACGCGAATAGTTTTTTTTTTATTCTTCCGCACGGAAATCAATTTTGATCCTTTCGTATTAAGCTCGTCAGCGCGACTATTTCAACCTTTGGCTTTTGTCGCTCGATGCGGCGTGGCACACCTGCGACAAAGAGAGAGAGAGAGAAAGTCAAAATACTAGACATAGAGAGAGAAAGAGAGAGAGAGAGACAGAATGGAATGAAAGAAAAAAAGAAAATAACAGACACGAATGGTTCTCTTCTGTTTCTTCGGCTGCGATTCAAATAGTTTATAGTAAAAAGCAACAATTTTTGGCTTTAACGTGTGTATGTGTGTGTGTGAGTGTGTACTTATATTACACGGTGTATCAAATTAGCGTTGCAAGCAGTAATTGAAGAATCACAGAAACGTAATTGATATGACGTTCTATTTGAAGAAAAAGATTGCGGCAATTTAAGATTTAAGCAAAATGCTTAAAAGTATGCTTTAAAAATTATTATACTATAAAAACACGTGTATATAATTTGTTATGTTCGTTAGACGAATAAGGAAAACCATTAAAGCATGAAAACTCAAACTACTTGAAGGAAGGAATAAAAAATTGGGTCATGTGTCCGCTGAAGCGACAACCTACTAACATATGCAGTCGAAGGTATTTGGTTAAGTCTCTTTCGCCCACGCCCACACACCCTCTAAGCCATCGAAAGTAACCAAAAGTATGCAACGAAAACTGAATATAAGGAAAATGGGAAAAGTGTTTTTTTATACCCGTTACTCGTAGAGTAAAAGGGTATATTGTATTCGTTGCAATGTATGTAACAGGGAGAAGGAGACATGGCAGACCCCATAAAGTATATATATTCTTGATCAGCATGACAAGCCGAGTCGATATAGCCATGTCCGTCTGTCCGTCTGTCCGTCTGTCCGTCCGTCCGTCCGTCCGTCTGTCCGTCTGTCCGTCTGTCCGTCTGTGTGAACAAAAGGATCTCAGAGACTATAAGAGCTAGAAAGGCCCGAGTGGTCGCAAACGAAAGATAAAATGCCCAAGCAGTACAAGTTTGCTTTTGTTTTTTGACACGCCCACTTTAGGGCGTTCTATGTGCATACAAAGGTAAAAACAGGTAAAAATAGCATGTTTTAGTATAGAAAACTTTTTTGTTAGTAATGCTATCTAAACCAAATTGACACAGAAAGTACACGTTTAGGGATTACGTATACTGACTAAGTTTGATCCAAATCGGACAACTATATCATATAGTTCCCATAGGGACAATCGGTTAAAAATACGCTCCAAATATGAATTTATATGAATAACTTTTGCGTTGACCAACCAATCGAAGTGAAACTTACACAGAATATATCTGTCAATAATATAAACATATTGACTAAGTTTGATCCAAATCGGACAACTATATCATATAGCTCCCATAGGGACAATCGGTCAAAAATACGCTCCAAATATGAATTTATATGAATAACTTTTGCGTTGACCAACCAATCGAAGTGAAACTTACACAGAATATATCTGTCAATAATATAAACATATTGACTAAGTTTCATCCAAATCGGACGACTATATCGTATAGCTCCCATAGGGACGATCGGTCAAAAATACGCTGTAAAAATGATTTTGTATGAAAATTTTCTGCGTTTCTCAAGTCATCTGAATTAAAATCAATAGGGTCGATTACCTAACATATTGTAATATTATTAATAATATATTATATTGTTAATAATATAATTAAACTGAGTAACGGGTATCCTAAAGTCGCGAGGCGACTATAGCATTCTTTCTTGTTTTATTCTCGTTTTTTGAAAAGCCGATGTCGAAAGTAGCCAAAAGAACCAAACCCATCAGTGAGAGAGAGCACGAAAATGAAGTCGTCTGTGTGTGTTGACCACATTATTACACACACCCACACACACACACTACTTGGTTATGCCAAGTTATACTACTTTATCCTGCTCAGTCATGGCTAATTTTGTTGGCCAGCGGAATATAATTTATTGTGTGAATGTGTGTGTGTGTTAATATTATGTATAATGAACATATTATTTGTATGTGCGAAATAGAAATATGTTAACGCAAGAAACTGTCATAACTGTGGTTATTAAGCTAACGCAACATTTTATTTATGCTATTTCATTAAATTAATAGCTTTAAATTTTATTATAAAATTAATTTAATGTATTGTGTCAACCTTTGATACTTTAGTAAATAAAATATAAACAAATATATATAACAACAAAAAATTTCTTTATTTTTTAAAATAATAATTGTAGGGAAGATATACCGATGTAAATTAATAGAATGAATTTAAATTCTATTAATTCATCTCACTTTGGTATTTTTATAATTTTAAAAATTTAACAAAATATATTTGAATTTTTTTATTATATAAAATTGTATTCCAAACCAATTTGGGTCAAAACTACATTACCTAATCCAATTTTTGTTGGACCATAAAAGTGTTTCTCGCACGTGGGAAATAATGTGACAGATGTAGTTGAAGACCCTTAAGGAAGTTAGGACATAAGGTAAAATAAAATTTATTTTTATATACCCAAGTCTCAAGGCGACCATTCAAACATGTGTGGGTGTGTGTGTTGAGTGTTAAATTTTTAATGCACTTGTTTTTCGGCTCAAATATTATTATGGGCCATACATTTGTTTGAGCCATTCGATTCCCATGCGAGTTTTAGCTATTTTTAGGCCAAAAGAGAGACCAACTTTGGCCAGAACACGCGACACAATGTGACTCAAATGAAGGAAATGGCGAGAATGCAAACAGTGCAACACCCAGGAGGACTATCCAAAGCCAAGATACTAGCATATGCGGTTTTTTCTTACTAAACTTTTATATTTTTTTGTTATTTGCAACAACAAGAAGGACAACAATGGTTACAAATAGGCCATAACAAAAGGACATATGCGTTGACTTAACAGAAAATCAATCAAAAAGTCACTCAGTACATATAGTATATAAAAATGTATAGTAAACTGTGTATGTGGGTGTAGGTGTGAGTGTGAGTGTATGGTGTCCAACGCCACTTTATAAAAAATTCAAAATTTTAATCGAAATATAGTGCAGATACTAAAAAACAACAACAACAACTAAAAGTCGCAGCAAAAATAGAATCTATTACTCCGCAGTACAACATCATGTCCTATTAGCGATGCAGCAAAACAGATAACACTATATACCATATATACACACACAATCACACACACACACTTGTATGGTGTGTATATGTATGTTATAAACGCGGTCACAACTCGCAAACGACTAAACGTAAAAGCCAATTGCATTCTTGGCCACTTTTAGACACCCCACAACAAAATGCATTAGTCGCAGCCAAAGCAGCACCCTCTTCTGTTCCTTTTTCTGTTCCCACTCCATTTGAAATGCTCCCCATAAATCGTAATGCGAAAACTATTTTCTTACATTTGCAAATGGTGTAATTATACATAACGAAGGCTAGATATTTATACAATTGCAGTTATTTATAATAGAGTTAAGCGTAAGTCTCAGTACTTAGTTTAGCTCACACAGTCGTTCATACTAAGCCATGATTATAAGAGTCAGTCAATAAGGAGAAAGAATTTCTTTTACTCCGAAGCATAGTATCTTATAAAGTATACGAACTTTAAATATAAGAACAGAGCACGCACTGAACGCAGCGCTGCGACTGATCTTTATGCATGCCTCTCATAGGCAGCGACGTCGGCAGAGCTCTTAGCTTAAGCCACACACTCTCGATTTGCACACCGCTGACTTAGTGGGAGGAAGAGGGAGAGGACGAGCGAGAGTGCAATAGTAGTGAAAGAGAGACTGCATTAAACTAACAGCTGATATTGTTTCGATTTCTGCTTTGCATCTACTTCGCTATTGTTGTTTGCATACATATTCTGGCAGAAACCGTTAACCCAAAACGAGAAGATTAGCAACGCGCAGAGAGAACATTTAAAAGTTTTTTTGATAAACCAACCGAGAAATCGTGACAAATTGAACAATTGTTTTGAGACAGCTTTTAGTTGGCCAGTTCAGCGAAACGATAAACACCGCATTCATAATAAACAACTAATTGTAACCGTGAAACACACACGTTTCAATCATGCGCCAATCATGGAACGTGCCCCAATTGGAGAGCTGCAATCCTGGCACTTCGGGACACTGTAGCCTCTGGGGCTCCGTGCGTCTGACCTACACAATTTGTGCCTTTCTCTCCAATATACTTCACATGGCTCTACGTAATATGCTGGGATTGGTCATATTGCGTATGGTCAAGGCACGTCCGGAGGATGCGCTACTCTACTCCGCCGAATACCAGCTAAATAATCTCACTGCAACGCCAAATTGTGGCAGTATTGTGTTTGAGCACTCAACGTCCAGTTTCCAAGTTGGTCAGGCAAGTGTGTGTTTACCAACAGAGCCAAAAGTTTCAATGTGTGTGTAGAAATAATATTTAATTACTCACTAACAGTCTGGTGATCTGGCTTGGACTCGCAAACAGGAACTAACGTTTCCCGGCACCTTCTACTATGGCTATGTCATTGCTATGCCCTTGGCGGGACACTTGGCGGATAGATTTGGCGGTAAACTGCTGTTCATCAGCTCCTTGGCACTCCAAGGATTGGCTTTTGTAATCCTACCCTTTATAGCCCAGCATAGTTATGTCGCTGCGGTGACAACTCTGGTGATTTCAGGCATGTTTGCGGTAAGTACAAGTGTAGTTTAGCCCTGATTGTACCATCTGTACATATCTCATCCCTTAGGGTTGTGGATCTCCACCGCTGTACCAACTGTTTGTCATCTGGGCTCATCCCACGGAGCGTACATCGATGCTCTCCTTCGCCTTCAGCGGCATGATCGTGGGCTCCATTTGTATATATCCTTTGGCAAATTTTCTAAGTGATTTTGGCTGGAAGGTGCCGTTTTATGTGCTGGGCAGCGTAACGCTTCTATATGGCATCTGTTGCAACTGGCTAATCTACAATAGTTTGGATCAGCACCCACGTCTAACAGCTGCAGAGCGCGCCTATTTACAGCCCACGGGAGTGGCCCCTCAAACCCCTCAGGTGAGAAATACTTTTTATGGAGCTTGATTACACATATACTTACCCATATTTTACAGCATTTTCGAGTGCCCTGGAAGTCGTTACTAACCTCTATGCCGGTGTACGCCTTTGTGCTCACTCACGTCTTCCACAACTATGGATTCCTGATGCTATCGCTAAATGTGCCGCGATTTATGCGTGAAGCGATGCGATTTAATTTAACAGAGGTAAGTACTTTAATAAATATCTTTATTTTAAACTCATTTAAATTTCTTTTCCTTCAGATTGGCTTCTTCTCGTCGGCACCATTTCTGGGCAGTTTCGTTTCAAAGGTATTCTGTGTTCTGAGCTGTTCCTCCATTGAACGACGAAGGTTTTCGCAGTTGAGCTATCTACGTCGGGTTCTGTATACTATCTGTAAGCACTGTACATTTTATTTGTGTTCAGATATTTATCCATATATTGATTTCCACTTAATCAGGTTGCAGTGTCACTATCATTTTGATTGCCATCATAATCTTTGCCAGCTGTGAGCAAAAACTGCTCGTTTTGCTGATGTACTTCCTGTTGGGCTTTACCACCGATCTGGGTTTCAGTGGTGGATACTGGCCCACTTTACTGTACTTTGCGCCTTCTTTTGCCGGACTCATTTCGGGCCTGGCCAACTGCTTGGCACACATCTCTGGCTTTCTGGCTCCCCATCTTATTGCCGTTCTAGTGCATTCCGTAAGTTTTGATACACTCATTTAACTTTATAACATTAAATTATTCTTTTTAAATGCAGGGCATTAAATCGGAATGGAATTGTGTTCTTCTGACTCTGGTATTTGTCTACGCTCTAGCCATGATTGTCTTTGGCGTTTGCAGCAGTTCCAAACTGCAGTCCTGGGATCCTCGCAGTTCCAACTTACCGACATCATCAATTCCAAGCAACTCAAATGCCAAAAAATCAAATAGTTCTCCCACTACATAACTTACTGTTTTTTTTATTGTTGTAAGCATGTCTTTCCATTTTAATCTGTTAGTGTATTCAATGAACGTGTTTTTATTAAATGTTTAATCTTTTAAATAACATTTACGTCCCCAGAAAGTCGAGAATTAAAATATATCAAAATTATTTATACTATTAAAGGTATGACTCATTAAATTTAAAAACTAATCACACTTTTCATAACATCTCTGGCTACAATTGTATTTTATATTAATATAAAATATTTGGTAGTAAACTCTTATTCTGCGAAGTTTTGATTTAAAAATTGAAAATGGCGCGCGCTTCAACAAAAAGCGTGAGGACCGTATTTCGATAAGTCGTCTACCTATTTTGTGACGATATATATTGGTATCGCTTGAGTATCGCCAAAATGAGTAAAAGTGTATCGATAAACCTTGGTCAACAAAACATCTGTACTGTATTTATCGTCTGTCAGTTTTTGTTTTATTAATCATTTTCGATTCGTTTGCTTGACGTTCATGGACGTGTTTCCGCACACAGCATTTGAATTGGTTTCGCAATAGAAAAATTTTCGTGTTTTCTATCTGGATGCAATAATAAATTGTCAGTGTTTTCCCTTTATACGTTTGCAAACTACAAAATTCTCAGTGGAAGATTAACAAGCCAGTACAATAGAGTTCAATTTTTGCAGCGCTTCAAGCCAATTTTTAAAGTGAGTACATAATACAAATCAAACGCCGCAATTAACAAACATCGGTTTGCTGTTCCGAGTAAATATATTAAATACAATTGTTTGCGAGACAGCCAAAGAAAGGCGGAAGCTTAATGTGCGTACTAAGCGCTTCCTGATTTATTTTATTTTTTTTATTGTTGGCATTAAGTATTTCCGCAAACGCTGTTTGTTCACACTGAAAGCTTCTTGACAAATCAATAAATGCCAAAATGTCGACATCTTCGTAAATCTTTGGCAGCTTTGGCATCCAGATCGAATCGGCAACGGCCCTGTGGATATTTAAGTCTACGTGCAAGTGTTAATAACCAGGTTTTATTTTAATTTTTTGTTTGCGACGCAATAACACGCAGAAAAAATTAAGATTATTAATTTGTTTTAGTCGAATGTTGAAGCTTTTCGAAACACTTGTTACCTTGAGTGCAGTGTGCTGGGTTGAGGGAGGTTCATTCAATCATATGTATACATGTGTATGTATGCATATAGCAAATACATACATATACATGTATATGCGCTATATATGTACAACTGTTGAGTTCACAGAGCAAATACATTTTAATTTTCGCAATATGGCAACTGTAAGCAAGAGCAAGTGTACGTGTGCCTGTGTATGTATGGTGAAGCACGTACACACGAACGCAAACATACATGTACATGCCTAAAGAGACTCGCTCGCACTCATACATAGACATCGTATTTATTTGGGGCTAAAACAATCGTGTCTACGCCCATGAAGCAACCGTCTGCGTCCGTGTCCCCGAGTCGATTATTGTTGTACAATTTGTTGCCTTATTGCGTTTTGCATAAATTCACGACGACGTCATCATCGATTTAGTTTGAATTCTTTCACGCCCAAAACAGGTGATAACGGTGTTTCGATACGCAAACAAACACAAATGGCTGACAAACGTACATGCAAAATACATATATACATATGTGCATACATTAACATTTATATAAACAAGTGTCAACTTTATTAATTCCTTTATGCTGATAATAAAAAACAACTTATGATTGTATTGGACTCGATACGAATGTATTTCAGTTGTTTATAAACAATTGGTGCTGTTTTCGTCTCATTTCTTCTTGTCTGTGTATACGCGTCTATTGTGTGTTCCCCTGCGTATGTGTGTGTGTGTGTGTGCCCCTGTTGTGTGTTTTCGCTGTGTTTATGCTCTTCTCTTTTACTCTTGTACTTTGAGCTTAGTCATTCTGTTTTTAAATTTGCGCCGCGGCGGCTTCACAGTGCGAAAAATAGATTTTAATTCGCATAAACAAAAGCTGACGCAAAAATAAAAAAGAGAAATTGCACTCACCTTTTTCTGGTATATATATATATATATACTATATTTATAAATATATAAAAAATCTGTAGTTGTTTATGACACTTTGTTTGCGACAAATAAGAATTTGTGATGGTGTCAAACCGGTTTTTTTAAGAACGACGCAACTAACAACTTTTTAGCCGGCACAAAACAGGCAAACAAAAACATACGACTCCATTTATTTATCTAACTATACTATGTGTACATTATTGTTATTGTTTTATTATTTCTTATAGCACTACCATGTTATTAAAAGTGCCATCTGTTGACTGGACGGATCAAATAGTTTATGTGGTGGACGACGACGAATCACTTTCTGATTTTGATGATGAGCCCGATTTCTCCGAATATATGTGGATGGAAAATGAGGAGGAATTTGATAAGAACGTAAGTAGTTAAATACTATATTTAAGAAAATTATTTTCTAAATGTTTACGTAACCATTTGCAGGAACTGCAACGATTGGAAGAGGAAGAAATAATGCAAGAGTGCTTTGAGGCAATGATCGAGGATGAGCTCGAAGAGCAATTAAATGAGTGGGAAAAAGCCAAGTACGATGAAAAGACTATTCACAGTATATATATCTAACAGGTTTCTAATCATTTGTTACTTTACAGAACGGAAGAACAGAACACGGCACTGTCTGCACTGCCGAAGAGCCAATGTAATATTGAGAAATCTGTTCTGAATCCCATGGCCGATGAATTTGTACCACTTTGCCATCAAATTGAATTTATAGCCTCGTAAACCCGGTCCAAATAGTCTGAACAATTGAACCTCACACGACAGTGTTTCAGTAACGTGTCTGAAGCGCTAGGCAATTACAAATTCACAAATCGCAATAGCTCGATTAACGTTTATATATAATACTTCTTCTCCCATGTCTTTAAAAAAAAAAAAACAAACAACGAGTCCATTTCATAATTGGCAGCAGTGTCAAAAATTAAAACTAAAAAACCCAAAAAAAAAAATATACAAATCAAAATTTAAAAACTACGCGCACAGACACACACACGTTAAGATACTACATTAACCAACTCAACCGAAATGCAAACGAATACCATTAACAAAAAAAAAAAATTATTAAAAAATTAAAATCATTACAAAAAAAAAAAATATTAAAAAAAAAAACATAAAAAGAAGAAATCCTCTTAACTCAAATTACGCGTATCAAATTCCTCGTTTAAGAAGACAATTTTTTGCTATCCGAATAGAATTACAGACGTGCCGTGCTTACAGCTAGTGAAACTTTCATATAAACGTACAATACATAGAATAATTCTTATATTTTACATACAACTAATTGTGAATTGCAATTTCAGTTAAGGCCTCTAAAATGATATACCCATTACCCATAAATTTCCAGGAAAAGTAGAACAAGACTCAATTGTGTTAGTAAGGAAACCGAAATCGTCACGTTAAAATTCGATTCAAAGACTTTAATTGTAATTAGTTAAAAGCATCTGCCCACGACAAAACTCTCTTTAAGTTCATTATTTTTTCTTTTATGTAAACCATTGAGTGTTTGTTAACTCGTTATATGTTCAATGTTAAATTAACTAAAGAAATTTTCTACATTTCGCCCTTGTTTGACTCGCATATGTAACAATGTAATTTGCAGTTGTAAATAAGTACCAAAAACAAAAAAAAAAAAAAAAAAACAAATGAGAAAAAAAATTATATAAGCTAATTCATAATTGTACTAATCTTAAATAACTCTTTTTACAAGATGCAAACATATATGAACAAATCAGTATATGACATTGTATATCTACTGTTAAATTTAATAATCGCTGCAATACCACTCTGGTCTAAGTTTAAGCAAAATTTAATTAATTTTCGCGTGTTTGTCATGGCGCAAATACTCTGAATAAGTACACAAATTTCAATTACTTCTGTTTTTCGGATGTAGAAATATAATTATAGCTTTTGGTTAGTTCTAGTTACTTAAGACAGCATTAAAAAGATCTTATTTACGTTGTGTGATATAAAGATAAAAAAAAACCTTAAAAAAAAATATAAAAACTATTTTTAAAATCCCAATAAAAAGAAGTATTATAGAATAAATTAAATGCATTTTATTTAAACATTTTTTTGAAAACATTTAAACTGATTAAGGCTATCAGGGTCGTTTGCTCCCTCTCTGCGGAAATCAATGAGAACCAAGACAGATTAGACGGTGCATATAGGAACACGGAACAGTTTACATTTATTTATTGATGCCAATTGGTTTTATACATATAGAGAAACCTTACATAACTGTGAACACATTTATTAAATAAAATTTTCGATAAGCAGTGCAAAAGTAATTTATATTTATTTTTATTTCAATCAAATCAATCTAAAAAATTTTGCAATGCTATTCTAAAGAATCTTAAATATGTTCGTTATCGATACTTTACAAAATCAACTTGTGGACAACCCCTAATGTTTTCTTTCGAGTGCAACGATAAGTATCGAAAAACAGTCGATAAACATTTCTAATAGCAAACATGGCGTCGTCGCCAATTTCTGGCTGAGTTTTTTTGTTGTTAACAAGAAATTGCAGACAATTTTGCAATAAAAACGTATGTGAAATGTGAAATATGTTAAGTGGAATCAAGCATACTGCATTGTAGCAACCAGGAGGATAGAACGGCAGGCTTAAGATATATCGGATAGGGGCTGGACAATGGCTGCGGCTGCTGCAGCAGTGCCAGCTGCAAACACATCAACGACAACACCTGCAAATGTAAATGTAAATGCACCTGCAATCGCGTCAAGCAGCAACGCGGCGCAGTTTCGGGAAATACATAAAAATACGTGGTTAAAAAGACTGACGGCCGATGGGAAAAAACTAACAGTTGGGCCCAAGGTAACAAATCAAACACTTTCACAGGGGCATTCAGTAAAGAAATGTTTTATTTTTTCTGTTTTTTGTTTTTAGAAATCGGAGTGTAGCTGGGTGGTGTTTTGTGTACACGATGATACCGAAGCCTTGCTGGAGGGCTATGCTGAGCCTCGGCAAGCAGCCGCTCACATGCCCGAGTGGGCCATATCGCTGCGGGATACGCTGCACATATCACACGCCCTGATACCCAATTCCCATGAGTTCGAGTTTGTCGTAACACTCAGCAATGAAGTGTTGCGTTTTCATGCCGTGTCATGGTAAGTTGCACATGCACAACACGCTCCTGCTAACTAACTAATGTCTACGATTTTGATATTGGCCAACAGGGAGATTATGCAAGAATGGGTGGAAACGTTGCGTTCCAAGCTACGTGAAATGAAAATTCTATCGCCACGAGAAAACCTCTACACAAAGTTACCTGAAGTACGTGCTCCATTGTTACCAACACGTGATCCAACGTCTCCATTGCCGGCACCACCGCCAGTGCCAGCGGCTATTGTGCCCGGTGTAGAACGTATTCCGGCCCATCAGCATCAACAGCCAGCTGCCAGTGAGCATACGTCCAGAGCGGCACCAAGTGCACCCACTACTGTCAGTGCTGTGACTCCTGCCCCAGTCATAGAAACCGCCGCCACAACAGCAGCACCGCCAACAACAACAGCAGCCATGTCCAATACATTAACACAACATTTGCTGAACATGCTGTCGGATCCCATAAGCACGTACAGTGAACAAATTAGCGAAACACAATCGACAACTGTCTCCGAGCAGGTGGACGACGAATTAAATGCCTCTGTCATAGAATCTCATAACGAAACTCCAGCGGATGTAAATCTTTCCGATGACGAATTTCCAACTCCCATACTACGGAATGGAGTGCGTGTTGATGTGACCGCGGCATCCGCACAACGCATCTCAGCTGGTAACTAAGTTAATAAACTATAAATACGTATTTTAGTTTAAAAAATATAAATATTTCAGATCAAATCTTAAATTTCGAACAAATGTTGCAATGCGAGCGTCTAATACCAAGGTAAGAACACCTAAACAAATCTTAAAACTACTGTTCTCTATTCATTCCATTGTATTCTTTTTGCAAATATTTAATCGCCTTAGTCCGCAGTTGTTCGTCACCTTTGAAGGTATCTTTAAAGAGTTGCTTCAACAACATCAAGTCGTTCATGCCCGACAGCGCCAACTCCTGTGACTGAACATCTTCTCTGTGCTCGATAATCTTCTTATACTTTTTGCTTACTTTGTGGCGCAATTCATCAAACTTGGTGCCCATTTCTTGGCACATTCTCTTACGTATCTTGTAATCCAGGTGTTCACGTAGATTGTGTCCCAAAAGTTCATCCAAGAGTGTAATCTGGTCCTTGTCCTGTTCACTCTTACACAACACTTTAAATATCGCTAAAAAGTATGCTGGACGTTCCGGATTCGATGGTTTAATGCCCTCAAACACCTCCAATGCCGTTATGGCGTTGCAAAAGAATATATTCTTTAAGTAACTAATTTCCTTTTGATACATTATGCTGTACTCGTGCAGCGTCTCGAGATTTTTGAGGCATTGTTGTCGTCGCTGCAGTAATCTCTCTCTTTCGCACTGCAACGCATGCAACTTTCTGGCCAATTTGGAATTGCGCTCAATCAATTCCTGGTTGGATTCCATGCTGCTTAAATGTTCAGAGCTGCAAGCTGTTGCTATCTCTTCCAGCTCACAAACGTCTTCCCTCATGGGGCTCTCCCATTTGCTGTCTCATGCTCAGTTTGTGCAGCGTATTTAGATCTTTTTGGCAGCTGTGCGCATCGGTAAATGGATAACCGAGCTTACTCTTGTCATTGAGTTGCTGATGCATCAATAGCAGCAGAAAATTCCTTGCCAATTTCTCATCGAGCTTCGCTTGCTCAAAGATTTGAAACCAGCGCGTGCAAGTGATCAGAATGGTATCATTTCTAGGCAGCTTCTCGGCTATTCTGGCCACGCTGCCAATATCCTTGACGAATAGTTCATCCAATTTATCATCAGAAAGCGGAAACTGCTCAGTCATAATGAATCTGTTTTCTGTTTTCAAACGAATGTTTTTTAAAACTATTATATGACATGGCTTGCTAATAACAGATTTCTGCTTTCTTCTACTTCAACAGACCACAAACATCACGTTCCATGTCAGCTGGCGCTGCTGATAAGGCTAAGAGGCCACAACGCAAGTCACCACAGCCAAAGGTGCAACAACAGCAACCACAACAAGTGGCTGCCACTACAACAACTGGCGTAGAGGAGACGCCAGATAATAATGTAACGATAATACAGGTCTCAAATGTGGATAACACTAATGCCGATGGACAACCGCCCGAATTGCCGCCCAAGAATAAAATAATTGCAGATATATTTCGTTTTCCTGAAATCAGTACCAAGGCCAAAACGAAAACTCAGTCGCAACAGCAGCAGCATCAAAAACTACAAAACGATTACAAGAGTAATGTACAAATCATTCCGTCCAATTCGAATACTATACAGGTGTTGAGTCAACCCAGTAGCAGCAGCAGTAGTAGCCAGAGCAGCAGCAGTGTTAGCAGTAGTAATCCCTATACCATTCCATTAAAAACCGTTCCAAATGCAACCACAGCATCCACAACACAAACTGCCAGCACAACTCAAAGTGTCAGCAATAATACCACAATGGTAAAGGTGCTAGCCGATGGTGAGGCCATGACAACACCCACAGCTACCACTGTAGCTGTCTATGGCACCTGTTATCCAACGGTTAGCGGCCAGACGAGTGCCAATAAACCGCAAACACCAAAGGTCAGCAAGAAGATAATACTCAGTGCCAACAGTTCGGGCATAACAAATATACGAATCAATAATGAGCATGCGAACGATGCTAATGTTATCAGTGGCAATGTGCACTACGAAAAGGTGTTTCTCTCCTCGAGCATACCTGTGAGCAGTGGCAGTCCCACGCCTCTCAGAGAAGAGAGACCGACGAGCAGTCACACCCAAGTCCAGAAGACACAAAGTAATGCAATTGTAAGCGTGGAGAGCAACAGAGAGCCGACGCCCGTTAACGGCAGTCCAGCATTACCGCGTCGTGGCCTAACGCCCAGCAATGGACGTGTCATACCCCAATTGACGCGTGGCCTGACGGAGCTGGTCATTAGCACACGGCCCAGTCGCCGAGACTTTCACTACCTAAAGATGCTAAATACGCCGCTGAAAACTAAACCAATACAGAAAACCACTGGCAGCAATGCCAATAATAATATTGAACAGAGTGTTGTCCCAACGCCCAGTAGTTCCAGCAGTACAGCGACAGGAACGAGTAGCAATGCTCCAGCTAGCGCTACCGTTGAGAGCATTGAGCAGCGCAGGCGCAGCTCCTCCACATCCGATGCACAGGCGCCGCTGCAACGTGGCACAACAGTCACTGCATCCACGCAGACAAGTAGTCAACGTGGTGCCAACAATAATGAATTTGTGCCCGGACGCAGTGCAGCAACGAGTGCCTTTCGTATACAGTCGCCACCCCAAGCAGCAGCTGCAACGCAGGCGATCAACAACAGCAGCGTCGGCGGCAACAACAAGCGGTTAACGCTGCGCGAGCAGCAGGTGATGCAATTGCGTCGAGAGATTATGCATCCCGGTGGCGTGCGATTAAATTTGCGACGCAAGGATTGTGTTGGCTCCATAGCCTGGGTAGATGCCTTCGGAGGTGTCTGGATTGCGGGCTGGAAACAAAAGGAGCATCCGGTGCTCTACAACGCCCTGCACATTGGCGACCAGCTGCTCTCAATTGCGGGTGTTAGTATTAGCACAGCGGCAGAGGCAAACAAAATTATACGCAATACGAACACGCTATTTGTGAGTAATCCACAATTACCATTCAAATTGATTGAAATGATGTCAGTGGCAATTAATTGAATGTTTTTCCATAGGTCGAAGTGTTGCTCCGTCGCATTCCCTTTGGCCGTGCCTACGCCATCCGGCGAGATCGCGAGGGTCAGTGTTTGGGACTCATACGCGATGGCAATACCTCAACCATTGTGGATGTGGTGCCCAATAGTTTGGCAGCGCGTCATGGATTGCCACCCAAGGTGGGATTATCATCACTCCGTTTGTTTTCCAATTAATTTAACTCTTTTTTTTTAGACTCAGTCATGCGATGGCAGCACTCTGACATTCTGGATACTAACGGAAATTAATGGACGACCGTTGAATTTATTCTTCAAGGATTTGGAAATACGTGATCGCCTCAATTCGGTGGGCAGGGATATATCGATATTGGTGCAACCGTCGGATTTGATAACCAAATTGAAGAAACAGTTGAAATCGTTGCGCGGCTACAAGGATTATCTAGTACAGTAGTAACTAGTAACTAGTACAGCCTCACTTCAAAAGTGGTCGCTTTTATTTTATCTAAAGATCTATAGAGGAATATATATATACATATAGCTAGCTATGTAGGAACTCAAAACTGTTATACTATGTTATACGTGTATATTTTTGTATAACACTGGGCCAGATAACCATTCCAATTTCAAGTAAAATTTTGCATGTTTACTTAAGCGACAAGAAAAGCTATATAGTCATCTTTTTTATATGTAGTCACCCTATACTAAAAAAATACTTATAGACAAGAAGTATAAACGGAAAGAAAACCTTACAAATATTAAGAGAACCTATATACATACATATATATATATATATTTTTGCAACTTTTTATATAACAAGTTATATAGAAAACTTATATAAAGCAGACACTTTGAGATATACACACATCAAAAATTGTTCGAATATTTTAGGATGCGAAATTATGAAAATTTACAAAAGAGAACGGTATCAAAATGTTTAAATATTATTTCAGTTTTAGTTTCCAAAAGAAGATACATATATAGTTATATATATTATATGCGTATTATAAACCTGTGCAACTTAGTATCCTTATGCAATATTAGAGTGCCTCTGATTTTGTTCTGTATTTGTGTTTTTTAATTGATTAATTAATTGAAAAAGAAACAACATCTGTTTAAACTTTAAGATGTGATAAACTGAGTACTCAAATTTAGGCAATTTTTAAAACAAAACGATAACGGTACATTTGTAAATGCTTTTTTAATTTGTTTTAACTATAATTTTGTGTTAATATTATCAACAAAAACATATATATTTGTATATGTATTATTAAACACACAAATATAATGTCATTATGTAATTATTCATTGCGATAAAGTTTAATTAAAACAATTTCATAAACATAATAATTAATCAATCGCAGATTGTGTTCCGTTTGGCCTCGTTGACACTCTGTTTCCAGATGCGGAAGTTGTACGTCTCCGGATCCAGCTGCGAGTAGATGAAAATCGGCATTGAATTGGACATAACCCAAATGAAGCCATCCTCATCGATCTGTAAATAGAAGAGTAATCTTTAGTTAAAGTATAGGCAAACAGTGGCTTTAGTTCTACTGACCGTCAGATCACTTGGATAGATCATATTTTGGGGATCGGAGATGACAGTGCCGTGATTGGCCGCCGAGAATGGATTACTGGATTTCCAGCAGCCCACGCCATTGGTCTGAATTTCCGCATAGAAGATGACACCAGTTCTGGGATCATAGTCATGCATGGTGCTCTGTTTGTTCTGGCCACGGCTGCCCAGCACACGGAAATCATTGCCATGATCGGAACGTGCTGCATTCGATTCCAGCTGCAACACCTTATTGGAGACCACAAACTCATTGTTGCTGGCCATGGCATGGAAGTAGACATCGCGACTGCCGTCCTTATTCCTAGCACCCAGTGTAGTCGAAAAGATGCCATCATCCCAGCGGAATGTCTGACCACCGATGTGCAGATCGCCAGCAAGGGGATCAAAATTAAAGTAGTTATGCTGGAATGCCCACATGCGATCATCCGCCAAGCTATACACATACAGTTGTCTATTGACCAGATCGGGTATATAGGCATGGGCCTTATGGCACTTGGATGCGGATGCCACATCTATGGTCAAACTGGCCAGACCACGACCTGTTTCCACGATGCTCTCGGGTATATCAAAGCGTTTGATCACCTTATCGGTCTGCAGATCCACAATCCAGATACTGGGACGCCTGATCTGC
This sequence comes from Drosophila cardini, assembly GCA_018903735.1. NCBI lineage: Eukaryota > Metazoa > Arthropoda > Insecta > Diptera > Drosophilidae > Drosophila > Drosophila cardini. The sequence continues at coordinate 254,379 of JAEIGM010000020.1, forward strand.
TGGCGGTTATCTAGAGGGAGAGAGGGAGAAAGGTGGAGAAAGAGAGGTGGATGGAGAGAGTGTAAGAGTGAGAGTTGATTTTTTATGCAAATTGCACTGATGTGACCTACTTGGATATTCCAGCATGCCGGTGTCAATGAACCACAATCTCTGGCAAGCATCCACTGTGGTCCGATACACAGAGACCAGATTCAGTTCGCTGGTATTAAACTGGTTCAACTCGAAGCTGGGATAGGCATACAGCTTGGGACTGCTCTGTTTGGCATCCCGTTGCAGATCAATGTAATTCAAGGTCGATGGAATTCCAACTCGCCGGCGGGGCATGGTCACAAACAGGCGTCCTCGGTAGTGGGTCACGCCCATTGGCACATTGTTGTAGGCTATATAGGGATCTGAACTGACGGTTGTACCCACACGAGACATAATACCCGAGGGCGTGTCGCGGGACGTGAGCACTTCACGCTTTCCCCGTTGCTGCCTTTCACGGCCGTATTGACCGGGGAACACTACGGGCGCTGTACAAAATAATTATCAAACAAATAGAAAATATAATGACTGAGTGGGAAATCGTACAGTAGAGTGTGCGGACTACTATAGACCCTGTTATCAAGGTGATCAATAGTTTTTCTTTACGGATTAACTAATTGTTCCTATAACAGACACATATATAAAAATATAGAAACTCTTTGGAATTGGCCACGCCTCTTTTTACTAGTTACTCAAAACTAGTATTCCGATAAACCTAGCATACCCTCTACCCTTTTCAAGTACAGGGCCTTAAAACTAATCAAATTCAAAAGTTTTCAATGTCTAGAATCGAAATGTTATAGCAACTGAAATGTTATATATGCTGATAAGTCTATGTACCTGATGGATTGGGCTGCCTTGAGGGTCGTCCATCTCCGCGATTGTAATAATCCATTTGTTTCCACTTGAAGACCTCGATCATTCCAGCGCCCAGCGCCAAGTTTGCCAAGAGCAGCAATCGCAGGAATAGAAAAAACAACGATTTTGTCATTTTTCCAATTTCTAATCTTTGAGTTTTGTCCGTTGTTCGAGCTTTACGTGTTGGCGACTAAACGATGACTGAAGCTGTGATCGGAAGAAACGGCTCTCAGTACTGTACACAATTGATAAGAAAGATTTACGTGAGATTTGCTTGAAGTAGCCGGGAAACCGGTTTTTGCTTCACAAGTAAGTAGCTATATTAACAAGTATCACAAAATGACGTTAGATTAGTTAGAGCGTGGAATAATAGATTTAATGAGCTACAACCGATAATTACTGATATAAAAAGTACCTACTTCACATGGACCAACTACAACATTTTATTTCTTTTTGTTCTAAGACAAACAAATTTGTATTTCGAATAATCTTTATTAATTATCCGATTTTTACTAGAGATAATTATACAGCCCATTTAAATTTTACGCTACAGGTATACAACGTACATACAGGTGGTCCGTGAAGTCTATTGCATACTTTTAGGCATTGTGTATATTATTACTTTTAGTACACTTCAAACTGTTCCCACTAATCTATATTTTGCTTTCAGTTTATTCATACGTTTCCTTACCAGCAAAACATAAATTATAAAGTTTGTTGAATAAATTCGCATAAATATTTTTGAAAATAACTGTTTTAATGCCTTTCGAATTTTCTTACTTAAATTAGTTTATTTAAAAGCATAAATCCAATAAGATAATTCTTGAAATATAACAACAAGTACTTTCTTTAATTGTGTAAATATTATAAGTCTAGAAATTCAATTATGTACAACTTGTTAGGCTGTTAAAAACGCTGTCAAACATATACAAAGTGTAATAAAAGACAATTTTCAATTGATAAAAAAAAATAAATACAATTCAAATTTAACTTGAGCTCAAAATATAAGTGCCGTCAAGTAAGAACTCAGACTGGGAACAGTTGCGGCAAATACGATATGAATTAAACACCTTGCGCTAAGGAACAGCTTTCGGCAGTGCGGGTCTATCGATGACATCGATAAAGCCGCTTATATTTATGTTGCCGATAAATGGCTATTTGACTGATATACCGCAATGCAACACTGAGCCAATACAAACACGCTCCCGTACACACACAAGCAAAGGCAGAAAATTGCAATTGCACCGAACGGACGACGAGCGAAACAAAAACGAAAAACCCCAAACAATTCACTTGTTTAATGAACATATATACATAACTGCTGAGCAGTCGAATAAGGCCAATAATAGTTGAAGGTAATACAATCAAATAGAAGATAACAAGGACCCGCGCTCATCTCGTTGACGGCGCGCGCGTTTGGGAAAAAACGCGTTGCGTTCTTTTCACTTATTGTATGTGAGTGAGAGACTTCTTCAACCCAACACACTGACACACACACATGCACCCGCGAACATATTCACATAGAGAGTTACATACATACTTTGCTAGCAACGAAAACGGTTGGTCGGTCGGTCGGTTGGACTAGACGAGGCGAGTGAAAGTGTCTCCACCACGGAAGTGCATCTGTGATTTGTATAATAATGCGTCGCGCATACTCAAATTTTTGTTACGCCAATGATTAGCGACATAGCCCTCGCTGCGAATTTGTCCAATTGTTGTACTGGGCTCAAGTGAAGTGTGTGTAAGCAAACAGAAAGAAAGAAAATAAATACAAAATTAAATATACATATATACATACATCTATATGAATATAGAAAACAAATCAACTCAAGTGGATTAGGCATTGGCGTATAGCAAAACAATGCCCATTACGACCACGTTACAGGTGACAGACGCAGATGCAGCAGCGACCACAACAACAACAACAACTTGCTTAAACTGTTGCAACAACGACGAGGACGCAAATCCCACTCCAAGTGGCAGCGGCAGTGGCAGTTGTAGTACCAGCTCCAAGTCAAAAGGAGCCAAATCAAAATTCAGTGAATGCATCGTCGATGCAAATGTTATTGCAGCCGCTGAAACCGTTGTCAATGGGGAACTGGACATTGCCTCTTGCTATCATGTGAGCATGAAGATGTCCATTGACGCAGCAACGCCGCGTATTTGTGGCGACACAATGCCGCTGAAATGTGATGCGTTGGCGGCAATGCGAGAGGCGCTTAGCGCCAACAAACCATTGCCACTCAATTCAAAACAGGCGAATAGCAAAAACACCCCACCCACCCCACCGTGTCAGCTGCTGGAGCGTCTCAATTTTCCCGAGGGCAATATTATCAATACTCTGCACACGATACTGGCACTGCCACCATTCGATCCATATGCACCGGCGCCCAAATCGGAGGTCATCTACAAGGAAGTCGTCTCGCTAATGCAATGGAGTCTGCGCGAAGACAACGTTATCGAGATGGAGCTGAGTGACAAACTGTTGCATGAGTGTAAACCCAAGTGCAAGGATCCCAACGATGAGACGCGCTCATATTTGGTATGTCCAAGGGATTGGATTACAACTTGAAAGAAAAGCTAAAGATACCCTCTTTTCAGATGGCTATCGAGAATATGAGGTTATTCTCGGAGGATCCAAAGAATCCGCTGCGTGATGCGGACGGACAATTGCGTGCAATTACGGTGTGTTCCTGTAAAATGGAAACTGTCTTACTGAAACCTAATCCATTGCAGCTTTATTTTCAGAATCTTGCCTTGATATTTGTGAAACACCGAAAAGAGGAGTTCTTCACATTTTGTTCCTGCAAGGAATGTCTCGAATATCGCGAAACAATCATGGCCATTATGATGGATCAATTTAAGGCTGCTCACATGGTCGTTATGCTCCTCGATGTGCTAATCAAGGCATACAGTCCCATGCTAAAGTATGTACAAAGCATTTAATATAAGTATATAATTTATTATTTAAAACAATTTGTTTTTGATTTGTTTAGAAATGATGCTGCCTATAATAAATTTGAGAAACTGCTGGAATCCAACAAGCAAATTTATTGGATTACAAGCGGTTTCCTTTACGATAAGAATGCCGAATATCTTGATTTTATTGATGATACCGCGATCTCTGATAACATGATATTAGTGCTATTCAGTGCCATGTAAGTTGATATAGTTTTGTCTTCCTCTTTTATATTTTATTGTTTAATAATAATTTTCTCTCTTGCAGTTTGATGGCTAATAATCCAATGCTACTGCTACAAATACTCGCCTATAATGTTGAGTGCATTGTGAAGGCATTTTCCGAGGGCATGATAGAAATTGCTCAAAATGTGCAGGAGAACGAGAAGATTTCAGCCGAAAAGATGCTCACATGTACGTTTATTTAAAGCTGTAGGAAGTAATGATATAATTTTTATACTTAAACTCTTTTCTAACTATATTTTGGACTCATTTGACTCTTATTGGTTAAAGAAATCTGTGTGGAAACATCTCTGAAATCGTGTTCTTAGAAATTCTGATAACAAAACAATATTTAGGATATTATGATGCAACAACCTTGACAGATATAGCCATGTCCGTTTGTTGATCAGCAAATTAGCCTTAACAGCACACTGTAAAATTCAAGTAACTGATCAGGTTGTACAACTAAATCCTTTACGAACTAATTTGTCTAGGGAATACTATTTAAATTTGATAGATTACCTTTATTTGCTTACTGTATTTGTCCATTTTCTCTTATTAGATTTACTGGACGGCTACTCTGATTTGAACTGCATCTCACAGAAGATATCACTCAGTCTGTTTGCATTCGAGAATGATTTTCTGCGCAAGTTCAAGCTCTCCTGGGTGCTACTGTGCCAGCGTCTATTTCAGCAACATGTGTTCAATCCGCTGGGCGACACAATGCTCGCTTGCATATTGTCGCTGAAAGAGGGAGATGGCTCCACACAGACGACAGCGTTGATTAAACGTTATATGCTTTTTGATGAGCATATGCACTCCATTGAGCGCCGCTGGACGGATATCTGGATGGAGCTGAACAAGTTCAACTTGTCGCCCACAGAGCATGATCGTCGGATGGGCCTGCTCGATGTGTATAACATATTCGATAAGGTCGTTATGGATGCCACATCTTTCTCGCTGCCAGATATTAGCGATGATGAGTTCATCGATTTTCAGCGGATTGTTGATCGTCAGCTGGCTTGGAAGAATATCATGGCATTCACCAAACTTAAGTGGCCCGATGGTTTCTACGATCCGCCCAATAAACTGGTGCACGAGGACCTCTGCAAGAAGTGTAATGCTATGCTGGAACACCATAATGAGTAAGTCATTAATTAAGTCAAATCACATAATTTATTAAATTCATTACATTTTAATAGGAACTGCAAATGCATCACTTGTTCCATTGCGGGTACTCCTCTGTTGCCGCGACAAGCCGGCCATTGTGCCAAGTGCACAACACTCGGGATTGTCGAGAAAGATGCCAAGCTGATGAAATCAAAGATACTGAGCACATGCACCAACGATGAGGCCAAACACAATGCGGCAGCGAGCACAAGTGCTGCTGCAGCTGCCGCCCAGCAGCGTCGTAGTGGTGATCAGTCCGAGATCGCTGGCAGATCAGGAGTGGATGAGCCAAGTGGAGTTGGGACGTTACGTCGCCAGGAAATGGACACCGCACTGCGCACGACATATCACATTGCATGGGCCGTGTTTCAGCATCTGACCACGAGGAAACGTTATCGCTTTGACAGCATCGAACCGCAATTCTTTTGCGGCGAAAACTGCCGAGTCTCCGCTTGCCAGTTGGCCCGTAAAATACTTGCCAATGAATTGTCGCCGCCACTGACAAAGCATCTGCTGCGATGCTTTCAGCCACTATCATTCTCTCGCGAGGAGCTGCGTTCCACATTGCCATCGCTAATGTTCTTCAATCGCAAGCTGGCGCCCAGTCCCGCCGAGCTCCAAGAGCTAAAGAATCAGCACTATGTCTACAAGACCTACTGGACCTTTGTGCTGTCCATCTATGCCAATTTCTTTGTCAAGTTCAACTCGACAGCAACGGATTTCAAGCATCTGGAGTTACTCAAGGGCGATCTGCGTTTGCGCCCAAACAGTGTCATTGGCGACAAGGACGATGGACGATTCGAGCAGTTTCTTGCTCAGGTCATTGGGTCTGTATAAGTTATAAATACTAATAGTTAAAACACAAATTAACATATTTTTATCCGCATATTACAGCTACTCACCATTTAAGATCACTGATGAGTAAGTTTATTTTTTACATATCACAACTAATATGTCAAAGGTGACAGTTACAAGCAGTGTTGCCAGACTATTTCAAGAAAAAAGGCAATATATGTAAAAAGCTAATTGATGCATCAAAACTTTCGTAAATTTTTTATTAATTTTAAGTTAATAAATGTCAGTAATATTTTGTATCTTTTAAGAGTTCAACATATTACATTTTAAAAACGGTTTGTTTACTATGTAAGAAATTATTGCTAAAAATAGGCTAGCAATTAAGATTTTATGAACTTTGCTTTCTTTTGGCAACACTGGTCATAACTCGACTTGCTTCTTAATCGAACTTCACTTCGATAAACCAATCGAAGCTTATCGAACTAGAATTCATTAAACTCTCATCTGCAACTGATTGAAACTTTGAAAATTGTTTTCTTTTGTCAGTTTCACTTTGGGAGATGCCAACATAGAGAAAATGCAATTTGGCGTTGATCATTTAATGATGTTACACGACTCACAAATGATGTAAGTAAACTAAATAAAATGAATACTTAAAATTGACAATAATTTGAATTTCCGCTAATGCAGCAAACGCAGTAAACCTGATAGCACCTCGAACATGCCGGGCAATAAGTCCAAAGTGAACGAGACGACGCAGACAGGATTAGGTTGTAACGACTCGAATAGCTCCAAGAAATGCAAGGAGAAAATGCGAAAATGTAAGCCATTTATTTCCCAAACTAATTCTGTATGCGTTTACAATATTTATTTAAATTTGCGCAGGTTGTGCGGACTACGCTGACATTGGAGAGACTTGCAAGGAGAATCACTCAAAGAAGCGCGTCAAGAAGGAGTGCAATCATGCACGCTTCAACGAGACACGTGATCGCTTGCGCAAGAAACTGACACAGATTGTCAATGATCGCAAAAGCAAAACTGGCCAAGAGGTCACCAAGGCTACAGTGCCGAAGGCTCAAGCAGAGGCAACGGCTTTAGCTAATAAGTCGGAGCCTCAGCAGCAACAGCCTCAGCAGCAACAGCCACAACAGCCGCCTACACTGAAAGTGGTTGCATCCGCCCAAGTGCAGGCCACGACCCGTAAAATGCCAGCAGCAGCAGCTGCGGCGGCTGCTGCGGCCGCTGCGGCTGCACTAAATGAGATTGGCGAGAATATGGATGATGGCGATAATAGTTTGCTCTGCTTGGACAGTTTGTGCAAGAGCATACAGATGCATACGGATGCCACAGCGGCAGGAAGCAGTGGCAGTGCCTGTGGGAGTGGAAGCGGCAGTGGTAGTGGCAGTTTGCCAGCGGATCTCAGCAATTACAGCAAGGAGGAAATGATGCATGACTTTGCAGAGTTTCTGGGAAGCTATACACGTGAACAGGATCAAAAGCGCTGGATCAATGATACACTCAATTTCATTGAAGGAAAGCCGCAGCAGCCACAAACGGCGAATCCCAAGAAGGCGGCCAAAAAGGCCAAGCAAAAGCAGCGCAAGGAGGAGGAAAAGCGTATCAAAGAACTGGAGGATTTGCGTAGTCAATTCCTTGACATTTACTTCAAGGAATTCATTGACAAATACGAAATGAAAACCTTAACGGCTGCTGGCGGCCGCAAGCGGGAAAAGAAACGCATTGGTGAACTGGAGGCAAACATTAAGAATCTGCAGCGTGCTAAGGGTAAAGTGGAAACGGTCATATTGGAACTGATTGCTACGGTTAAGCAGGCCAATAGTGATTTTAAGTTCTCCTATCTGCCCACCAAGGAGCAACAGTTGGCTAAGCTGGCTCAGCTCGAGGAGATCTTGAATGGTGGCTCAGTCACACCAGCGGCAGCTGAACCATCGCCAGCACCAGCAGCCGCCCAACAAGCATCTGCCACAATGACCGTTACGGCACAATTACCAAATTTTTTGAACTCATCAACGTATTTTCCACCTCACACCCCTGTCTGCTATGCTCCTCCCCAACAGCCGCAGCAGCAGCAACAACAACTGCCACGAGATGTGATCGCTGCCATGGCAGCCAATGCCATTACTGCTGATCCCTCCAAGCGTATTGTGACCATACGACGTGTCCAACTGCCACACGCTGGTGGAGACCAGCAGGTGACGGTTGTGGCCAAAGGCAGCTCTCCCGATGAGGACAAGTTGCTGTACACCTTCGTCAATGGTCATATGGTTGCCTCTGCACAGCCAACAGCTAAGAGCCAGAGCCAATTGCATTCAGTTGCTGCTCCAGCTGTTGTGCAGGCTGCGCCGCCAGTGCCGGAGAAGAGCGCCAAGGCTAAAAAGAAGGAGGCTAAAAAAGCAGCAGCTGCAGCAGCGGCGGCGGCGGCTGCAGAGGCAGCAACTGCTGAACTAGATCTGAAAGCCAACGTGACCAAAAACAAGAAACTTGCGAAGAAAGCAACTTCAGCGGTGCCCGTGGTCACAACCACCTCCAGCAGCAGCAGCTCCAAGTCTCAGACACCACAAAGTAGCACTGTAACCACACGTGAGAATTCGGTTTGCAGCATTAAGCCCAAAGCGGCAACAAAGAAGGCGAAGAACACCAATCGGAATGCTGTCCAGGATGTACAGGTGCCAAAACCCTTGCCAGTTGAGCCGCCAGTAGAACCAGCGCCCAAACCGGTACCAGAGCCACTGCCCGAGAAAAGACACAAGCGTCTAAAGCCACGTTTGGATCCAGCCCAATTGGATAATAATCCGTTTAAATCGCTGCATGTGCTGGACTCTTCAGATGGTGAATGGGAGTCGGGCAGCGAGACGGAAGAGATCGTTAGGCCGCCAGTAACTGCGCCAGCGCCCGTAAAGACACAACCCAAAGCTGCCAAACCCGTTGCAGCTGTGCCCAATTCCAAGCAGAAAACATCGACGGCAGCGCCAGCAGCGACGGCACCTCTAAAGAAGTCCAAGAACGAGGCGTCCAACAAGTCCCAGACGCAGCAACAACAACAGCAGCAATTGCAGCAGCAGTCAAACAAATCCACGGCAGCAAGTACCAGTGGCCAACGCAGAACTGCAGCACAGCAGCAGCAGACTATGCAGTCCAGGAATCAGTCACAAAGGGCAGCGGAACTGAATGCCAATGGCAGCACACGTAAGACCAAGACTAATCAAGGGCAGGGACCGTCACAGGTGCAAGTACAGGCACAGACCACTCAAACGGTTAGTGGCAATCGGCAGGCACAGCAGCCAACACGTGGAGGACGCGGAAGTGGACGCGCAAAGCCAGTTACTGGTGGACAACAACAGCAGCTGCAGCAGCAGCCGCATGTGAACAGCAATAGCAACTGCTCCACATCTACGGCGGAGAGCAGTGGGCAGCCATCGAAGCGATCGCAGCGCAGCAAGCGTGGACATCGAGGACAGAAGCAGGGTAAGATCAGATCTCACACACATTTGTAATGAAAAACTAAGTGTATTCCATTACAGAGGATCTCTCGGGCATTCCCCATAACATGGGGTATTTCAATCCCAACGAAGTTGCCATACCACCACAACTGTCAGCGCCATCGGGCAGTTATGCTAACACACTCACCCAACAGATGCAGCATCTGCGCATTGGCCATACCACCGGCAGTTCCTCCTCAGCCTCCATGTCGACTAAGCTACAGCAGCCCAATTGCAGCATCATGGATCAGCTAAATCGAGGCGTGCAAGTGGAGCATTTGTCGCTGCCACCAGGCATAACGCTTACCAAAGTGGATCCGGCCAAGAGTGAGCAACTGCGTCAGAAGAGTGAGTCCATTCGGAAGCTATCCAAGCCGCTAGTCGAGCAACAACAACAGCAGCAGCTACAGCAGCCAGTACATCTCATGAGCGGTTATTATGCTGGCCAAGCGGGATTGGAGAATGCCGCCGGCGTTATCATGGTGGAGGCTAATCCACGCAGCAACCGCAGCTGCCAGCCCGTTTCGCTGGCCACCAACTGTGGCAATAACAGTAACAATGTGGCAGCAGCAGCCGCTGCAGCTAGCGCTAGTGGCAAATCTTCGCGTCGACGCCGTCGCAATCGTGGCAAGTCTGGAGGTAGTGGTTCCACAGGCACAGCCTCCACCCTGGGCAGCAAGCAGCGCATCGATGTGGATAATCAGACATCGCAGGTCTCGAGTGCTCCTATAATGGAAACCAGTGCGGGTGGGAACATCATAACGCTGCGTAATCCCATGTTCCATCAAGGTGTGAATAATGGCCCTGTTCCTGGAAGCATGTTGCCCAATCCGAATCCCATGCCACCAGGTAAGTCCTTGTCTTTTATACCAAGGACATAGTAAGTAAAACTTTATTATATTTGCAGCACGTGCTTATGGTGCTGGCTTGCCCATTGCTGCACCGATGCCCATGGATCAACCGGCCGCGATTATTAAAAATGAGAACGGCATGTTCACCATTCGGAATCCGGCGTTGCATCAGGCTGTGACCAATGGTTTGGCCATGGGTGGTTATCGCCAGTTTGGCAGCAATGTCAACTACTACACGCCCCAGGAGGCGGTGGCTGAAGCTGCACGTGCCACGCAGCAGAAGCAATCTTCGCCACCATTGGTTGTGGCGTCCAACAGTGGCAGCGGCAATAGTAACAATGCCAATGCTGCAGTTGCTCCCACTAATTTCTCATATTTCTCGAGTGGATCGGCCAGTGGCGCTGGCAGTAGCAGCAGTAGTAGTGGTGGCGGTGCTGGAGCAGTTAGCACTGGAGCCGGAGTCATTGACACGCACAATAATATCAGTATTAGCTGCACAAACGTTTCCCTGGGCAGCCCTGGACGTCTGATCGGTGATGCGGCTGTCATAGCTAGGCCCAAGCAGTCGCAAAAGTGTTTGTCTGCCATTGGCAGTGAGCTGAAGCAGAAGACCAAAGACAACCACTCGTCTACAACGAGTCAATGGTCCAGCTTTGGCCAAACTTCAGCTTCGGAATTTGGTGCAACTGAATTTTCAGCGGGTTCAACGCTTCAGGAGAAATACCAACAGTCCAGCTACTACAATGGCTTTGATGTATTCCCTACATCTACAGGCGGTGGCGCTGCTGGTGGTAGTGTTCCCCCTGATTGTCATATGCATCATAATTGCGGGGACGATTCACCGCCACCAACCATCACTGGTTTCAATTCCTACCTGGAGGGCATACCCAATACCGGTGTCATACGCTACGACGACGCAGCGTTCCTCAAGAACCTAATACCGGGCCAGCATCTCAACAACGAGGTGCGTGCTCCATACCCAACCCACTTTTATAGTCTCCGTAAATTCATTCCATCCTCTTTTTCAGGTCTCCATACACAACATATCGGAGTCCAACTTTACGCGAAACAACACGTCACCATCGCCACACCATGTGGAGATTACAACTGTGTTTGGCAATCGCTCCTGCTCCACAAATGCCTACGAGCAGCAACAGCAGCAGCAGCCTTCTCAAGGCAGCGTCAGCTCCGGTGCCAGCTACTGTGACAATGTGACCAACGATTATGGCAGTGGTAAGTGCTCAAATAAATGTTAAAGCTAACAGTTACTTATGCCTAATCTTTTTAGATTCCACCCACCTGTTTGTGCAAGGCAATATGATGCCACGCATACCACAGCCATCGCCGGCGGCGTCAGCAGATCCCTTTGGCTACGACTTTGAGCCGGCGCCAAGTTCGAAGCCCGCCAGTGTGGCCAGTGATCTAAATGAGTTCTTGCGCCGCAGTCCGCACAGCCAGCGCACCTCTCCCTATAGTCCCGACGAGAATGTGGCGCTCGAGGCATTTGTCCAGAACATGAGTGCACTTCAAATAGCCAATGAGGCCGAGCAGTGCTCCCGTTTGAATGGTGCCGCTTCAGCCGCTGGAGGAGATGCAACTGTTAGCGATGCAACGGCTGGTGCTACTTGGTGGTAATGCTAATGATTGTGGAATACTTGCCCCCATGACAACTGTTGCTTCAGCAAAACACACACACACTCTCACACGCATACATACACACACATCCTTCATATACATCCAGGAGCCAGTGACACGGCCACATAACGCAAACATTTCATTGATAAGGCGAAACAGAGAAAACATTAAAACAAAAATACCACAAAAAAAAAAAAAAAAAAAAATATAAAAAAAGAAAAGAATATAAAAAAACAAATGGCTTAGAGGTCAATTTTGATGTTTCAGCAAGCGAAAAATAAAAGCGATTTAAATTAAATGGAACTCGGACTCGATTTTATTCAATTTTTAATTGGTTGCTATAAAAATTATGATTATTTTAAGTGCGCAGTTTTTGTTATTTTTTTCTTCATGTTTTTAGCTTAAATTCAAAGACTTTAATCACACTATTTTTCAAGAGAAGAATACTTTTTGTTTTAGTTCTCAAAGATTAGGGAACCGGAAGCATAGCTAACGCTGGAATCCTCCATGTCGACACATTGGCTGCTCTGTGCGTACTTGAGAAATTTAAAGCTCATACCCTTGAAGCCCTGATCCTGCAGAGCTTTTACAGCGCCGAGCATAACACCAATGGGATGACGACCACATATCGTATTATTGTATTTACGCAAGTATTCGGTGAATGCATTGGGACTAAGTGTCTCAATAATGTCCATTCCCTGCTTGTCCAACTGCTGGATGCACTTGTGGATTGGTCCACAGGAGCGATCGTAATAGGTGTAGCTGAAACGTTGACCCCAATGGCAGAAATCGGAAGATATCACAAATAGATTGGTTGGATCCATAAAATATGGGGCCAAAAGGTTACCGTACTGTGCCTCTTGTTCGGGATTCAGCGATCCCACCAATATAGGCACTATAGTAAACTGATCCTTAAAGCTGTACAAAAAATATATAAATTAATCAATATGCATAAGTTGACTGAAATTTGGAACACACTCTTCCATGACTTTAGCTATATAAGGCAAATGCATTTCAATGGAGTGCTCATCCTCATCCGTCTTCATGTCCATCCAAGAGAATTGGCCAGTCTTCTCCAGTTCCCCATTGACTGCATAATATTCAATATTAATTTAAGTTTCTCAATCATTTTAGTTGTTAACATACTTTCTGCATCAATTTTGAGATCATACAATGGTGTCTTATACTTTTTGGCCACGGAGAGAGCACAACCACGTAGCCGGACATGATGCGATGGACCCAATATGAATATGCGTTTACTGCAGAAATCAAGAAATGGGACATCATCTCAGTATTGTGTTAACCATGTTGCACAGCATAAACAATCTTACACAACAACTGGGCTAACTTGGCGATAGGCAAACGCACCACAGGCACCACAATAGGCATATCCAGCATGACTATAAAGATATCCATAAATATTATAGAAATCAAATTCAATTTATTAACTATAACTTACGGTGCAATAATTGCACGTGCTGGTCCATGGGACAAATCCGCTGCTTCCAGCCAGCGATCCAGTTGCCTGGAGAGATCCGTGCCTTAAAAATAATATAAAAATGTAAATTAACATAACATTACTGCTGACGACCATTTAACATATGTCATTCATGTTAACTCGTGCAATTATTGTTTACAGTGGCTGTTAAAACTTTTTAGCTCCTGCTCGATATCTTTTAATTTATTTACTTTATGTCAGACTATGAATAGTCGACTTAACTTAAATTTATTTTTTATAGTTATTTAAGTTGACAATTTAAATTTAGAAAAAAAATAAACTAAGAGTAATTGTAGCTTAAAAAAGGTTTAAGATTTTCAAATTAAATCTTCATAAGTTTTATTTAATAAAGCAATTATATATTTAGTAAATCTACCAATTTAGTCTATAAAATTCTGCACATATCATGGAAAATTTTGCACTTCTATTGCCATATCTTACGTATCTTATCTTTAAATCGAACGAAACTAAATGACTCTTCTTTGTAGTATTTGTGAGTGTAAACAAATAAAGCAAAAGTAACGTAGTTGGCAATTTGTTGTCTAGCAACAATCCAACAACAAATTGTGTTTCATAGAAATATATGTAATCTATCTTATATTTCAGTCTTTAAGGAACTGCGCCAACGATATACACAAAAATCGAATTATTATAGTCAATTGATTTAAAAATTTTAGTTATTTTTCATAAACATGGACACGAAGGATAAACAAAGCGATGAACTATTAAGTCGCATACGAAACGAGCTAACTGCGATTCTTACAGAAAAGTAAGTGAAATTCACTTATTAACTGGTTTATCAATTTGGTAGCCTTCTTATTCCCTTTAAAAGTGCTAGTAATGATCCTGAGCGTAAGATCTCATATGAGATGATTATGAATCCAACTCCATTGCCGCAATTGGAGACCAAGAAACACTCAAAGACGGCGAAACATTCAGGAATATTTCATCGTCCACAATCCTATCGACAAGCGATAGGAGGAAAATCGATTACCATGAAGCCTTCAAGTGATGGGTTGAGTGGTGGCCAGAAGAAATCAAACGAGGGAATGTCATCGACAAGTGTGGCGTCAGCAGCATCATTGCTATCCTCACGTCTAACAGACTTGGAACGTAGCTTAGCAATGGATTTCATGGAATCTCAAAGTTCAAAAACCATGGATGAAGATTTACAGAAAATGCAAATGGAGCTGGGACGTAGCTATGAACTATTCCAAAGCATTGGAGAGAAACTGGAGTCTATTAATTTTAGTTGTCTTAAGACACGCATACGTGATTTACATTTAAACAACAATAACGATCTGGATAAGATCACAACAATGCAGTTAAAAAAATCGTTTGAGTCCAGTTATCTGGAAAATCATTTGGACAAAATAACCAATGATGTTAGCGGTGAATTTCGTCGACATCCGGGTGAGTTTGGGGACATTCCAGAATTGAGCACTTTCTTTAAGGCTTGCGCGCAGCTGGAGCACGGTTTGGATACGCTAAAGCAACAGCGCAAGAGCAGCAGCGACCTGGAGAAGCGACTCTGTTGGGCCACTGAGATTGCATATAATCGAATGCAAGAGATTCGCTATTCAGTTGGTAACGACCCAGAAAAGAACTTCTAAACAGCTTTGTGTTAACAGTTAACTGAATACCAATGTAAAGATTTTTTCCTTAATTCGATTAAACAGCAAATCCCTTTTTATTTGTAAAGCAATTAACCTTATTTTAAATGGCTGGCCAAATGCATTTTGAATTCATTCGTTTGTCATCTCCGTGATTTATTCCTTCTTCTCTTATGAACACAAAGGTCAAAGATATCAGTACTATAACCAAATAAGAATTTACCTGAATCTGTGTACCAGCTTCCTGCGTGTGATGCTCTCCTTGCCGACATGTTGATCCTGATGCTAGATGCAATAAATTAACTATTGAAATTGAATATAGATAGAAAATAATTATATTGCTTTACACGCCCGCACTTCAGTGTGCCTCTTCTTTTTATGCAAAAGTGACGAATACGAATACAGATGCAATATGCATTCTTCAGTGCCGTATCGAAGCAAGTACTGAGTACTTATCGTTATCGATACCAGGGTAGTATCTTCCATTTCCTAGCGCAAGTCGCTTCGAGTGTTGTTGCGCGAATGTTTTTCGGCATTTTATTAAACAATTATAAATATATAAAAGCCTAATACATATAAGTTTTTAGTAACTAAACTAAAGTTATTGTGAAAATAAATTATATGTGTATCTTTAGTATTGGTAATATTTGTGAAATACGTAAACACGGTAATGGTAACTCGAGTTTAAAGAAGAAGCATAAAAGAGAATATTTTGTGTGCAAGTGGATGAAAAGAAAAAATTTATAGTTAATAGTGCAATTCGAAATATATCGTACAAAATATAGTACGTAATACAATCAGGTGTGTGTTTTTGAAGTCAATTACAGTGTGTATATAGATTTACATGATTTATTAGCAATACGCGGCAAATGAGTAGCATCGCGGCACTGAGTAGCATCGCGTCATTGCTGTACTAAAACTAAAAATTGCCGTATTCGTATTCCGCCATTTTGAAAGCTGCGAGTCGAAAGTGGAATTTGGACGCGTTGCTGGTAAAAAAATTGTTGAAAAATATATAAAAAGTACATCGAATTTAAGAAAAATGCATGCAAAATAAGGACTTAACTACCCGGCTAGTGTTGATCTATAAATTGTGCGTGTGGCAATGTGTTTTACACGTGAATTAGTGCAATTATAAAATCGCAAAAAAACGCGAGTGCTGTGGCCGCCACCGTCGCTGCCGCCGCTACCACAAAGGAGGAAAACGAAAAGAAAATACATAGAAAATGAAAAACTAGTGCACTGCTGTTGCAGTATTTTAATAATAACATATTAAGAAGTATCTGTACACATTTTGTGCGGGTTTTAATTGTTATCTTAATCTTAAATATGTATCAAAGTATTGCTTCTTCTTTTTGTTTTCGACCAATCATCTACATGTATGTGTACGCTCATGTACATGTGTGTGTTCGTGCGCGATAAACGTGTACAAGAAAAAATTTAAACGTGCAGAATTTCGTATGAAATTTTAAAGTCGATTTACATGCGCTTAAATGTGTGCGTGTGTATGTGTATATATGGGAGTGCTTCTACGGAAGCTAGAGTGTGTGTATGCGGGGGAACGAGTGATAGCAATAATTATATTTGTTGTTGCCAATCCGCAAAACATAAATAAAATTGTGCAATAATTTTATTTGTTATACTACGCGTGCACAAAACACATACATTTATACAATCATATTATCGTATCGTTGTGTGTGTGTGCTTTTATTTTATTTTTTTATTTTTTTGCTTTCTGTCGAGTGACAATATACACGCAAGGTTCACTGCGCAACGCCCCTGTGTCTCTTAAATCCGCCCCTTCCCCATACTACTGCAACATGCTGCCTAACGCCGCAGCGCCGCTTCTGCTATGCTGTCTCATCGTTGTTATTTTGCCGCCGCCACATTTCGTTCGACGAGTGAAATGGGCAATCGTATGAGCGAGCGAGATAGAATGCGAGCTAAAGCCGAGTCGAAAAGGCCTCTGTGTCGGTGTTGGTGTCTGTGACTATGCTGGTGTGTGTGTGTGTGTCTGTGTCTGCTTTCCAGCAAAGCAAATGACATATTTCAACAACATTTCTCTTGCCTGCTCCTGTTCCCAGTTCCTTTAAAGGGTGAAAGTGTACCGTTGCTGTTTGAAGTTGTTTTTTATCATTGGCTTGCGTAAATTTCCGCACTTGAAAGTTTGTGTTCGCAATTGAATGTGCGGCGAAAGGGAAGAATAAAGCTTTTGTAAAACTCTTTAAACAGTTTAAAGCTCGCTAAACTTTTTGTGCTCATTAAAGTTAGTTTTACTTTCAGTTCCCCTTTTTCAATGGTCGACACCAGCACGTTTATTAAGTCCTATAAATAGTCGCAAATGCCCGCTTCCTTTAACATTTGCCCCCTTTTACTGGACCGTGGACCGTGGCCTGTGCACTGCCCACCGCCTGCATATATTGATTGAAAAACTTATGCATAGGTCCAAGCTTCGTTTCTGACTGTTGCCCTGTTTTCTAGCAAGTGAGAGGGAAGCATGGGTGTTTGGGGAAGTGATTCCCGTTGGTATGTACATAGTAGTTGTGCAATTTATGCATACATAAATAAATAAATACAAAAAAGAGTTTATAAAAAGTTGCTGCTGTCAATGTCCATAAATATTTTACTTGCACACGGACACAGAAAGGCAAAAACCCATTGCCTTTTTCTCCATTTCCCCCGTAACCTTACCCTTGCAGTCCAATGAAATTGGCGCTTGTTTCTAGTTTTATTACAACATTTTCTTTTTTTCCTTTTTTTTTTGTGCTTGTTGTTCGTTTTGGCGCCCCTGCTGTACCCATTATAGCAGATACACACACACATACCGTCAATCGCACACACACTTGTGCTCGCCTGTCTGCGCTGTGTAATCATATTTTTTTGTTGGCATCACCCCCCTCCCACACACACACACACTCACTCACATACAGTTTATGTCTATTTCGCATATTTGCATTGTTATGGATTTTACTTTTTCTGTCTATCACGATAAAGATACATTTACACACAAAATAATATATACGCAGACAAATTTTATAGATTTATATGGTTTTTAAAAATAAATTCAGCTTAACAATGTTTAAAATAATGATTTATTTTGTGCTTTGTTAAAACAACTTTTTTGACTAACTATAGAAATATTTTGTGATATAGGGGAACGAAAGCGTTGCGATCGGCAAGTCAAAGTCGAATTAGCTATAATATGTTTGCTCTCTTCTTGTTCTTGTTGTTGGCTATTCATGAAAATTCCACTTGAGAAATTTTCCTTTTGCGCTGCACTACACACAAATAAACAATAAATGTTTATTATACAGAAAGACAGACAGACAGAGATATATAAATGTATATACATATATATAGTTACAATTTGTGCTGCTAAGCAGTATCTTTGTGTGTTGTAGATATCTGCTATCAATGTGAATGCAGCACACACATACCAACACACTCACACACATAAACACTTACACTCTTGTTCTCGTCTGTCACCTCTTGTGCTTCTTCTTTGCTGCTATCATGTGCTTATCAATTTGTGCTGTATTGTTGTATTTACCTTTTGTTTGTTGCTAGCTGCCAAAGAAACAAACAAAAATACAAAAATGCACACCTGCGACAAGAATTTCACACATTTCAAGCGAAAACAAAAGGAAAACTTAAAAATAGAAGAAAAAAACATTTAAACGCTCGTGGTTTAATTTTAAATTCTTATGAAAGAGTTTTTGAATATGAGAATAATGTAGTACAGTGAAACCTCTTTGAACGAACGCCCCTCTTACGCAGATAATTTGTCTCTAAATTTTGAATTTTTCTTTTTAACGTTAAAACGTTTTGCATCTTTAAGGCGAACATAACTTGGTAGACGTTAGGTGTTCGCTTGTCAGAGTTTTCACTGTATATCGCCTGCTGTTGCTGCCTGGTTGGCTGGCTGCTTTGTTTCACACAACGATCGATCTGTGGGCCAATTCACTGACGCGCTTCTAGTCTAAATAAAAACAGATAAATCAACCCAATACACAATTTGATTGTTGTGCCAAATGGTTTTTATTTTTGTTTTTCATTTCTTTTTTCCATTTCTTTTCGTACAGCAACAATTTAGCAGCTGGGCGTGTGAGCAAATCTTAAGTGTTGTTGTTGTTGCTGCCTCTGAGTGACTTGCAATGCTTGCAGTTTCTTTTATTATTTCCTTTTTCTTTTCTTTTTTCGATTTGCGTCATTCCACACACACACACGCAAGTTCATACAAACTGTTTTAACACACAAAGTAGTCAAAAATAAAATAATAATAAAACCTAATAAAACAAAAAGCTTTGCTTAAAGTAAAAACAACATTTCATTTTGCCGACTTAAATGCAAAAAGCGCGCCAAATACTCTGACGTCACGGAGTTTTGAGAATCCGTTAATTTAAAGTCAAAACAAATTGAGTAAGAGTGAGAGACATAAAGAACATTTAGAAGAAAAAAATAAATAATAAAATATGCAGTGAAATTAGCATTTGGAAACAAGTCTGTACCTTGGTACAGTGCGCACTTGATAAGGGGAACTCCCCTCCCCATTAGCTAAAAATAGAAAAATTCTAAATAAATGCTAGAAATACTTAATGCGAATCTTGAATTATTTATTATTGTGAAATTTGATTCTATGATTGAAAGTCACACAATTTTAAAAAATACTAGTTACAATTAAAAGTGTTATTTAATTTGTTTGTTACAGAATAAATGTAATCTTTCATTGGTACAGTGTGATCGAATGCGTAAATTACGAGTAAATTGTGCGAATGAATCGCAACTCTCTCTCCTTCTCCCTCTCACACCCCCGCGCAATACACATGATCCCCCTCCTCCTCCTCCCCTTCATTCACTTGAAGCGTAAAGCACTTATATGTCGGTCTGCTCTCTCTTACTATGTATCATTCATTCTTTCTCTGTTCCTCGTTCCCCTTTCTCTTTCTCTGCTGCTATGACTGTTGACTACTGCAATGGCGTCATCAGCATCAGCGCTTTAAAACTTTTTGCCTGCCCCAAGACTCACACAAACAAACAGGAATTGAAATATGCCTGTGTCTGTGTGTGTGTGTGTGTGTGTGTGTATGGAGTGTACAAATGCGCATGACTTGTAAATATGTAGTGTATATTTAAACGTGTTTCACTCACACACACACACACACATAGACATTACGCCGCGGTGACTTGTCGGCTTGAGCCAATGCTTCGTTTTCGTTATTTGTGGCATTAAGCCAACAAACAATTTAAGCCAACATGAGTTTTTCCTGCCTGAGAAATTGTGGCAAAAAATGAAAGAAAGAAATAAAAAAAAAGATATATATATATATACACACACACACTTAAATATATACATTGGAATTGTACTTTTGCTGTCTGCTGCTGTTATCGTGCGTCCGTCGGGTTGATAAACCGGTTTACTTGCTGCTGGCTTGGCACGGCTCTCGGCTCGGCTTGGCTTGGCTGCTTGGTTTCGCTGTTGCCCATAAAAATAACACACAAAAGATACAAGATACAACATCGCCATCGTTTTCTGTGAATGTGTGTGTGTGTGAGTGTGTGTTCTTAGTTTAACTTTTGCTGCTGTTAGATTGCCGGCGGTGCTCAGGTAGTAACAATAACAACAACAGTAACAACACCAAAAAAAATTAGTCAGTGAAATGTATCTGTTAGATACGCGCACAAGATTTACTGTACAGTGTACACTCATCTGTGGCGCTAGTTGTGATTTATGTAGATTTCTATGTGATTAACTCGGTTTTGATGCGTGTTTCTGTTTCTTTCAAGCACACAATTATCAATTCGCATGCATAAAAGATAAAGATACTTTAAAGTGTGTATACGTGTGTATCTATCTATCTGTAAATATATCAACAGGTTTTTTTTCCTGCTATAAATTCGAACTTTCTCAATGCGTGGGCGCGCTAAACACGTTGCTTGCTTGCATCCTGTGGATACAAACTTCAACTCAAACCCAAACCCAAAAACGTTGCCTTGATTCAGTTGCAAAACTGGTTTTTGGCGCGCTTTCAACAATGTATCGAATGTACACAGATATGAACGTGTATGCGGCAGCAGCTTCCTTTCACTGAAAACTTAACTGTTGCCGCACCGTGTTTCTATTAAATGTTGTGTATTTATTAGACCCTGTAATTGAATATAAATTATACAGGGACTTCAAATGTGAAAAGTATCTAAGTTCATACAAGTGTGTGTTAAGTCCTTTTATCCTGCTCGCAGATCAAGTTAGTGTGAGGCATTTACCGTCCCACAAATTGACGAAATATCTTAACCTTTGAGTTTATATTGTGTGAATCATATCATTCTTTTTGGACCCCGTACTCTAAAAAAGAGTATAAAAGGTCAAGGTTGTGCAAAACTATTTTTACATCTCCATAACTTACACTATACTAGAGCTATCGTGACCAAATTCCCAATTTATGTGTAAGATACCTTTATAACCATCCTCACAAAGTTAGATCTGGATCGGACAATTTTAGCCTATAGCTCCCATAGGACAAATCGATCGAAGATTGGTGATTTGTATGGAAAAACGGGCATTAGAAAGAGTACGGGGTCTTTTACAGTCGGCTCGCTCGACTGTAGCCTTTCCTACTTGTTTTCTCAACAATCGGATTCATCAAAATTAAAGGTTAAATACATGTAAAGCACATTTATTTCGTTACTTAGTTTGCAATATTAATAATCACATTAAATTTGTTTGCTCTAGTTCAAGTACAGGGTCTTTTGCTCTTAGCTCGCTCGTCTGTTTGCCATTTAATAATAGTATTGTTTTATTGCAATCGATTTGCGGCAGTAATCCAAATATTTCATCAGGCAAAAAACACGCACGGGGCCATATCAAGAATAATCACAAATGTCTCATGCAATTAAAAATTGTATTTGAAAAATAAACAAAGCGAAGCGAACGAAGCGTTGAATGAACAATCGCGTTGTCTGCTGCTCGCCGAACGAGAGAGAGGGTGAAGGTATTGGGAAAGGGGGGTAGGGGGCTCATGCATATATACACACACATGTATGTGTCATAATTGCGTCGCATATTTATAGCTGTGTCTCTTTTGTGTGCGTGTGTGTTTTAACCATTTGCTGTCATTATCAACATTTGAGCATCTGTGCAATTCTATTTTCTCTGCCTCATTTTTGGCATGACTATTAATATGTTTATAATTATAATATAAAAATTATAATTATTATTGTTGTCAACTCAATTTAGTTTAGTTTATTTAAATTGACTTGATTTCTCGTCTTGTTCTCCCAGGTGGATATATCTATTTGTCGTCAGATACACATGATAACAATCTATTTTAAATAATTGTCTCACTGCCAAATTAATGCAATTTTATATTTCCTAATGCATTTTTTTAAAATTTCAAATCATTAAGATTTTTTTCTATTTGTATTTCTTAACATTTTGTTCCACATTTGCAGTGTAATCAGTGTATGGTCTTATCATATGGAGAACAACGCTATTCTCTTCTTGTCACTTGATAAGATACGGTTAAAGGAACACGTAAACTAATCCAAAATTAGCCACAGTACGACAATATATGTGTGTTACTATTGCTGCTCTGTCGGTTGGTGTCCGTCTAATCAAGGCAAACGATGTTGATAAGGGCAAAGTGGAGAGCGTAGAGGGGAAGGAGGAGGTAGATAGGAGGCGGGGGCAATACCATATGCCATTTGCTATAGGCAATAGTATATCATGATGTTGTTAATGTGACAATAGTAACAACAAATGTCTTTCATACACACACGACACGCACACAAATCCATAAGATACACACACAGACACTCACACATACAAGCTGATCCAGTCTGAAGCGTTAAATTTCCATGTTGTCACAACGCCCACCCACCTCCCTTGTACCGCCCAGCTGCTACCCATCTGTCAATGGGAGCAGGGGAATCGAGGTGCAATCAAAAAGTATCTTTATCGCTGATGATTGCGAAATCCAAACGAAACTTGTCATCGGTAAATTTTGTGCTGACATTGGCGCGATTTGTTAGTGATTCGTAAGCGATTTGCTGCTGCTCTTGTTATTTATATATATACATTATTTTTATTGTACTTTTGTATTGTACTTTGTACATCAAATATCATGTTTTCCATTTAATTTGCAAGTTGTTATGACTCTTTTCGTATGTATTAACAAATGTGTTATTTTTTGTTCTTGTTTATTTTAGGATTCTCTTTCTCGATTTCAATATGAAGCGCCAAAAATGATTGCAATGTGTGAATCGTCGTCTTGAAAAAGGTTTTCGTTTCCGTTGATTGAAATTTTACAAGAAACTGCGACACGCAACAAAGATACAAATACAAACACACCCACACACACACAAACAAACACGAGGTGAAGCCACGTTGAACAGAGCTACAAACAACAACAATCACAACAAAAAGTATAAACCTACATACAATCAATCAATCAACAACAACAGAAGAACTATAAGCAAATATGGATAAAAATCTAATGATGCCGAAGCGTTCACGCATCGACGTTAAAGGCGCCTTTGCCAATGGTCCACTACAGGCGCGACCATTGGTTGCCCTACTGGATGGACGCGACTGTTCGATTGAAATGCCCATATTGAAGGATGTGGCTACAGTGGCCTTCTGCGATGCACAGAGCACATCTGAAATACACGAGAAGGTAAATACACAAAGCTTAAAACATTTGAAAACATTGAAATTAAATTGTTTTTATTTGATAACAGGTGCTTAATGAAGCAGTCGGTGCATTAATGTGGCACACCATCATCTTGACCAAGGAGGATCTTGAGAAATTCAAAGCTTTACGCATCATTGTGCGCATTGGTAGTGGCACAGATAACATTGATGTTAAAGCCGCTGGCGAATTGGGTATCGCTGTATGCAATGTACCCGGCTACGGTGTCGAGGAGGTGGCAGACACAACAATGTGCTTGATATTGAACCTATATAGGCGCACCTATTGGCTGGCGAATATGGTGCGGGAGGGCAAGAAGTTTACAGGCCCAGAGCAAGTGCGAGAGGCGGCGCATGTAAGTCTTAATCAATGTTACAATCAATTTATATACTTACTAACCACTATTTATTGTTGTTTCTTTAGGGCTGCGCACGTATTCGTGGCGATACCTTAGGATTAGTTGGATTGGGTCGCATTGGTAGCGCTGTGGCGTTGAGAGCAAAAGCATTTGGCTTTAATGTTATATTCTACGATCCTTATCTACCCGATGGCATTGATAAATCGCTCGGTCTCACACGCGTCTATACCCTGCAGGATTTGCTCTTTCAGTCCGACTGCGTCTCACTGCATTGCACGCTCAATGAGCACAATCATCATTTAATCAATGAATTCACAATTAAACAGGTACAAATTGTTGTCAAATATATCTTATACAATTTAAGCTTATGTTTAACTTTATCTGTTTGTTTTTAGATGCGACCTGGTGCATTTCTGGTGAACACCGCCCGCGGCGGTCTGGTCGATGACGAGACCTTGGCGCTGGCACTGAAACAGGGTCGAATAAGAGCAGCCGCATTGGATGTGCACGAGAACGAACCATACAATGTATTTCAAGTAAGAGATTGTTGTAAAACGAAACATTTTACGCAATCTGAGACGAAGCCATCAATTACGCTTGGCATGCTTTCCATACTAAACAATATCTCTTTCTCTCTATGTGTGTTATAGGGCCCACTGAAAGATGCTCCAAATCTGATTTGTACACCACACGCCGCCTTCTTCAGCGATGCATCCGCAACGGAGCTGCGTGAAATGGCAGCCACCGAAATACGACGAGCAATTGTCGGAAATATTCCAGAAGTGCTTAGGAATTGCGTTAACAAGGAGTACTTCATGCGTACGCCGCAAACAGCTGCGGCCGGAGGCGGCGTTGCGGCGGCTGTTTATCCCGAAGGTAAACTACAAATGATATCAAATCAAGAAAAGTAGTGCGAGGCTCAAACAGTTACAGATGCCAGGGAGCAGAGAGCGTTACAAACAACATAACAAAAAGAGTAAAAAGAAATCACAACAAAGATAAAAAAGAAAAACAAAACAAAAACAGTAACAGAAATCAGAATCGCTAATACACAACAACACATACACACACACACAGTCACACACAAGAATCACACACATACTTCTATAATTCTGATTCATTTGCAAGCAAACACACACACACACACACATACACACACTTACATATAAATACATATATAATGAGAGATTGAGAGATAGAGAGAGAATCGCGTAGAATGAAGATTTTAAGAACGCGTGCTATAAAAAAGTTGATATATAAGTTAAAAAGTTTAAGCTATATAAATATATATAAACACACATATATATATTTATATATATATAAATATATTATATAGAAACGCACTACATGAACATTAAACAAGAGAATGTTTGATGACGATGAGAGAGCAGGTATTATAAAGCGCGACCGATGTTGGGCAAAGCTATAAATGATATTATACATATATACTACTTAACAAATACTTATACAAATCAAGAACAATTTCAACTGCAAACGCTTCTTAACAACAACTGAATCAATTTCGTACTAACAATCCCTTATAATTTATATATTTAACATTTATGTTTTTCCTTATAGTTTTTTTTCGATCCCAAGAAAGGTAAATTCAAATTTGTTTTGGGGATCTCAAGCAATAAAAGTATCAATTCCCAAACTAATTGCGAATTTACTGTTTGTAAAAACCCCCTTGATCTGTGTATTAGGTTCGATTAGGATTTAAAGTAACCGAAAAGTGCAAAAAGAAAATTCTTAAAAATTAAAATTTGTCTGCTCCCAATTTGTCAGCGTTTGTAGTTGACGTGAAACTATAATTTCTATTTGTATAATGTACAAAACAAAAAAAAACAGAAAAATAAATGATGGAAATTACAAAATTCAGAATATGTATGTAAATATGTTTGCATATATATTAATTATGTATTATGTATAATTCATAATTATTTACAGCAAAAAGGTGAAAGTAAACAATTTGATGGATTGTTTTTGTTTGTTAATTGTTTTGAGACCCTTGAATCGTACACATTTTAATACAACTAACTAAATATATAAACATGAACAAACTAAAGCGCAGTCGATAATTTATTAAACATTTTTGGAACACAACCGATATTACTATCTATATATATATATACATATACCGACCGATCGTATTATTATATATTGTAATATTACTAACCAAAAGCACAAAAGTTTACATACATATTTAGACAGCAGCAGCAGCTACCAAAATCCCATGAAAAGTTGTATTTAGTTGTATCCAAAAAGAAAAAAAAGTATTATTTTTAAGAACCGATTGAACTAGCATCATAAATTACTGACTTTCTTTTTTCCAAATGCCAAATGAAATTAAATAACAAAAATAAATGAAAATGAAAATAGAAAACTAAAAGATTTCATAATTATGTTGCTCAAAAACTGCTCTATTTATTATGCATAATGATCTCATCATCCAAGTTTATTTTCGCCTTGTGTAAAACAAAAGATCGTTAAATGCTGAGACCACAAAATTAAAAAAATAATAATTTAAAATAACTAACTAAACTGAGAAAAAGAATTAACAACACGGCGCGTGAAATAGAACCACACACACACATACATACACACAAACACACATCTATAAATAATAATGATAAAAACAAGAGAGAAAACTAAAAGTAAAATTAATGCATAGTCTATGTACATTTAAAATATATAACAGAAATTATATTAAAAAAAAAAAAATCACAAAAAACAAAAAATTACTATAAAAAAAAAAAAACACTTAGGTTAACATTATTGATAAAGGCAGTTAAACAAACCAGAAGATAAGAAAAATAATAATTAAAAAATAAAGTAAAGATACAAGATAAAAACAGCACATTATGATCAAGATTTAAGAATTGTTAGCGTAAAAAGTAAAATGTAATAATATTTACACAAAAAGTGAAAAAAAGAAGAAAACTATAAAAAAAAAACACCAAACAAAAACGAATAAGGCGCAAAGTATAATTTTGTACAATTTTCGCAATTTAAGTTAACAATTAATGCAATCGACGCCAAGTTTTTTTTCACATTTATTCTTTATTAATTTTCGCTCAAGACCAATATCAGCAAAACATTAAAAAAATTAAAGAAGATGAATGAAAAAAAAAAACTCAATAACATTTTCCTTAAATAAAACAATTAGAAATTCATTCAGAGTTTATTCCTCAAAAATAAATATTTTGTTTTGTTTTGAAAACAAAATTGAAAGCACAAAACATTTAAGCACACACATAAACAGACACACACACACACACACACACAAATATATACCTATAGAAATATATATATTTATATATAGTGGAGAAGAGTATAAACAAGAGAAAACCCTTCAAACACACACACACACACATTCATACAAAGAGACACACAGATACACACACACACACATCCTACGAGCATAAAGCGAGCTGCAACAACAAATGAGCAAAAGAAAATAAAGTTAAACAGAAAATAATAAAAAAAAAAAGTAAAGAGGAAATTAATAAGCATAAGCATAAAAGTAAAGAGACAAAAGAAAAATAAAATACTGTTATTTTGTAATGTATAAAAATAATTTTAATAACTGTGAAAGCTAAATAAAATTAAAAAAAAAAACAATTGAAGAAACCAGAGCAAGTTAATTTCAAAGTCAATCAACAAAAAACTTTACAGAAAACAAAAACGAAACCGAAAAAAAACATAAAAAAAAAATAACAAATAAAACAAAATCTTTAATTAACACCAATTTTTGTTGCTTTTGTGTGGCGCTTTGTTTGCAAAATTGTTAAAAAAAAAAACTGAACTGAATATTTAATTTTATCACTTTTTTTTTTTATTGTTTTTTGGGATGATGGATGATCATTGAGTGCAGAGCAGAACAAGCGTAATAATTAAGGAAGCATATATTAGATATAGATAATTTTAGATATAGTGTACAAAATGTAGATCAAAATGTTCCATTATATAGAAAGTCAGTAATTTATGAGCATGTGTCGGCATAGCTCGAAATCTCGTATACTATTTGTATATAGAGCCGTATTAGCTGTAAGGAATCGAGTCCATTGGTTTGGAACATTGGGTATTATAAGTGTTAAGATATATATACAGTCCGTAGTCGTCGCCTGTTCTGAACTCATCGCATCATAAATTCTTTTTAACTGTCTGAGAAGACAGTTGATATTTTCTATATTCGTCCACTCGACCACTTCTTAGACCACACGCAGTCCACGCCACCACCAACAATCAAAAAAACAAAATTTGAATTTTTCTCACATTTTTCCCGATCCTCAATCAACAAAACGAACAAACAAACAAAAAAGAACAAGCAACATTTTATTAACTTTAATTAAAATATAAAATACAAATACAACAAATCGAAATACAAAACAGGATTAAATGGCGGCTATTATACAGGCGCACTGCATCATCGGGCACACAGCACCACACCGCATGATGGCCCCCATAGTACAACAAATCTTGGCGGCAGCGGCAGTAGCAGCAGCAGCTCTGCTTTGGTACCGCCTCCGCCTGCTGGTGGCGCTAACTCCGTTGCCGCAGCAGCTGCTGCTGTGGCCGCCGCAGCGGCAGCGGCTGCTGCGCTCCTGCCATCGCCGGTTCCGCCGCCGAACGCTGCTGTGCCAACGGCGCCACATTTGTCGCCGCAAGTTGGTGGATTGCCGCTTGGAATTGTGAGTAGCCAATCGGTAGGTACCACAGTGTTGTGTCTTGTGTGTGCGTGTGTGTGTGCAGTGTGTTCGGTGTGTGTGTGTGTGTGTGAGTGTGTCCAAGTCGTTCATTTGTGGTAGTCATATCTGCATATGTATGCGAGTGCGAGTGTGTGTGTGTGTGTATATGTGTGCGTGGTCTATAGCTTGTTATTGTTGTTGTTGATTTTGATGTTGTTGTTGTTGATGTTGTTTGCCACTTGTTCTTGTTCTTTTATATATACTATTACACACACATATTGGTCATTAGTTGTTGTTTGCCTAGGCTAGGGATTACTAACATACTTATATATACATATATCTATCTATATATTATACAATATTTGGTGTTATAAACTATAAAGAAACGATATACTAATTTCTATGCATCTTGCTTTTAGCACCTGAGTGCGCCCGACCCTAATAATCATCTGTCATCGAGCATTAAATCCGAAGTAAAGGTCGAGTCAACGGAGACGCCGTAGGCTGCTGCGTCGTTTGCTGGAGGCAAAACTGGTGTGACAACGGGCAGTGACATTATGGAACTTCACGAAGAAGGCAGGCGGCAAAACAGACAGAAGATGGAGGACGTGGAGGAGATGAAAACAGCAGACAGTCGCGCTGGGGTGGGGTGGGGTAAAAGTCAGATCTACATTAATAATAATTGGATAATTAAATAGAGTGCATTGTACACACGTCGAAGTGATCTAACATTTGTTATCTACAATCATACCAACTGTATCTGCATCCGTTCTGTATCTGCATCTGCATCTGCATCTCTTCATCTGTCTCACAAACAACATCTGTCCTGGCTCCTTTGTGTGCCAGAGATCCATGCGCACCTGTGCCCAGCCTTTGATTTGAATTTTTCCAAGTTTCTAAGTTATATTTTAAAAATACGATACATATTTGCATTACCAATCCCAAAACAAAAAAACATAAAAAAAAAACAAACTAATGAGAAAACCCCCCAAAAACCAACACAATCACACACACACACACACCCAACATACACACACACACAAACACGCCTCAAAATTAACTACGTATGTATTTAGAATTTAATTTGTAACTATTTAGAATTTTACAGTTACAATTTAAGACTTTTATTTGTATTGCAGCAAATTGTAAGAGAAAATAAAAATATGTTACCTACATATAAGCGCAAAAACAAAACAAACAAAAAAAAAACACAAACAAAATGTTGGCAAATTTTAACTAAAAGAAAAGAAAAGAAAAACAAAATTTATGACATAAAAAAAAAGCAACACACAAACACAAGAGAGAAGTTTAAGCTTAAGATACGTTTAAAGTACATAATAAAAAAAAGAGAAAAGAAAGAACTTAAACTGTGAAATCTCGTGACTTTAAAGGACCATGTACTGTTTCTATAGCAATATTTTGGATAACAAAGTTTAGTTACGATTGTATTTGTTAGATCCTGACCAGGACTTTTAAAGACTTGCTTGAAATGTCTAAAATATCAACAGAGTTATCCAAACCTAACGCTGATTTTCGACTGAGATCTGTAAATATCCAAAAGTAGGTGAACTTTCATTCCAAATTCGCTGGATGTATCTTTTATTGTCTCTCAGATACAGTCGTTCATACGAGCAGGTATGCAGACATCGCCTGATTGGCTTGGCTGTTGAGACTTATCAGGAGGATATATACTTTATAAAGTCTTCAACGCCCCTTCCTGCTGTGACCCACATGTTTTCCTACAAACCCCCCTTACAATACTTGAGTACAGTGTAAAGAACGCATTTCTTTTATTTTTAGGTATGTAAACTTTTATTTTGAGTCAATTATTATACACAAAGGTTTTGTTTCGGGTGGAATACTATTTTAAATGCTACATCAATAACACCAGTTCTAAATTAGCACAAACTACACAGCGTAAATACAAGTTGCTTGTACTATATTTTTTAATATAGTTTTACATTTTTTTTTTTGGGGAAAAAAGTGTAGATACTTGGATTCAAGTATTTGTAGATTGGTTTTTGGTTTTTTTTTTATTGTAAAATTCCTCAATATAATATGTAACATTTAACACTTGGACATTGTTTCAGTGTCGAAGTTCCATCACGTTTTTACTTAATTTTCTTTTTTAAAACGAGACTATCTAAAATTTCAGTTTTACTACGGAATGAACAACAATTACACGAGAGTCGAGTCGACTTGTAGATAAAGTATTGTATCTTCTGCACGTTCACGTTCACCTTCTACATTTAGAGTTATTTACTATACACAATTAACATTTTTTGAATTACTTTTTTTTTGTTTTTGAGCTAGTCGAGAAACCATGTGCATACAATACGGATCCTAACTAACTGGTCAAAACACATTTTTACACACATGACTAATTGTCAGTGGGTAATTTATGTTGGGACTTTTTAATCTTTCTAAAAGTCTGGCTTTGAGTATAAATTTGAATGCGAGTATGAATTACATCTCATTCACAGTTGCAATTCAAGATTTTAGTAGATGTTTATCTCTACTTTTTTTGTATTATAGTATTGGTTTTTTTATTAAGGACTTTTTGACCTTTTTAAAGTCTGGCTTTGAGTTCAAACATGAATACGAGTATAAATTACATCTTGTTCACAGTTGCAATTCAAGTTTATCTCTTCTTTTTGTATATTATAGTATTGTTATTTTTATTATACAAGTATTTTAGGACTTTTAGATCTTTCTTAGAGTCCGTCTTTGACTATAAATGTGATCATAAATATGAGCATCATTATATTTTAACATGAATGTAAATACGAGTACGAATTGCATCTCATTCACAGTTGCAATTAATGTTTTAAGTAGATATCAATCTCTACTTTTTGTATATTATAGTATTCGCTTCTTTAACAAGGACTTTTTAATCTTTTTTAAAGTCTGGCTTTGAGTTCAAATATGAATACGAGTATGAATTACATCTTATTCACAGTTGCAATTCAAGTTTCTCTATTATTATTTTTTTGCATATTATAGTATTATTATTTTATACAAGTTTATTGGGACTTTTTGAAAATGAATATGATCATTAATATAAGCATCATTGTATTCATTTGAACATGAATATGAAAATGAATTTAAATATGCATTGCATCTTGTACACCCTTGCAATTCATGT
Organism: Drosophila cardini; assembly: GCA_018903735.1. NCBI lineage: Eukaryota > Metazoa > Arthropoda > Insecta > Diptera > Drosophilidae > Drosophila > Drosophila cardini. The sequence goes on from JAEIGM010000020.1 coordinate 286,381, forward strand.
GTTTAGTAGATGTTTATCTGTAATTTTTGTATATTATAGTATTGGGTTTTTTAAACCAGGAATATGTTTGAATGTCTTTCTTTTTTCTTTGTGTTTTCCCAAATTTCTCTTTTTATCTATTTTTTGTTATTTTTCTTTTGTACACTTGTGTTGCGTGTAAACAGGTTCTATCAAAAGCATCAAGTACGTACAATACTTATAATATATATCAACGCCCATTGAACTGTATGGGCGTGGTACTTAAAAACAAAAGCAATAAAATAAAATCAACAACATTTGAAAACATGGTCCATAATAAACTTAAAAGAATCGCGTCAGACGTGGCCTCATCACACGAAAGACCCCATAGAAGCCCAGACCGATGAGACCATATTTGAGGGTATTCTTACAGACCCGTTGACTGAGGCTCGCTGGTGGTATCTCGAGTATGGCTGGTATCTTCTCTGGATCGACTTGGCCCCACATTTTGGCAATTCCATTGGCATGTCCAATGCCCACAACGCCAACAACACGCACGGGACGCACCTGATGGGCACCAGGTGCAGCTTGTGGCAGAGCAGCCAACTGAAGGGAATGGCACAAGTAGAGATCACGCTCGCGTACAAATACATCGGAGAAGGCTGGAAATTCTCCGGCCATTTCTTGCATTAGTTTCTCCAGCAGATCACGCTGTTTGCATTCCTCAACCTCTTCGATGCTGATACTATCCGTGAATGTCAGTCGCCAGACCAGCTTCATCGTCTGCCACAGGGATAAAGCACGCAGAGCACGATAGAGTGTAATGCGAATGGGTCGATCGCCCAAATGTAGAATGCAACCTGGTAATTTGTGGATCTCCTCGAAGGCGCGCCGAAATTCACCACCTGGTGCCATGCCCAGATCCTTTGCAATTTGGGCGCTCATTTGTAGCAGCAGAATAAAGAAGATGCCATTGATATAGCCATGAGTCTGGAGTATGCCTCGTATCTAAGAAGCAAAAGATGATGAATTAATTTGCGGATTCATTCAAGTTTAAATCTTTGATTTGTACCTTGGGTATGTTGATATTCTTGGCCTCCTCGAGCAGTGTCTTCTCGTCTAGCTTCAATATGTGTACACGCGATGGACATAGCTCAACCATGACCACATCTGGACGGACATTGCGAATCACCTGTGTATACACATATTATAGATTAGTTGTTCTTTTTATGTGGTAGATTAGATCAACTTACATAGGACACGTCATCCTGTGACTCTTCGCTAAAGTGTGCGGTGCCCACAAGATAGACCTTGCTGCCAAATGGTGTATTCAACAGCGTCACAGTCGAGGGTAAATTTTGATCGAATTCCTCCAATGAATCGTAGATTGTTATATTGCGCTTCGTTTGCGGCTGATCGCTGATTAGTACCATCTCCGCCAGCTGCAGGCCTATGTCATTGCCACCACCATCGGCAGCTGCTGATGCCTCTGCTATGGAAATATCCAGCTTTTGTTTACTCGACTGCAGCAATGATTCTGCTTTACGACGACGTTTATCTGCCAAATTATCTGCAGCAGTGGTGGCAGTAGTAACAGCAGCGGCTTTATTGGGGGATTTTCTCAGTATATTCTTGACCTTTTCGACAGCCTCATCGTTATCTTCGCTCGACAGGCGTTCGATTAGTACAACCTCTTTTTCAAGATCTTCCACTTTAATGGAATTCTCATTTATTTCTATAATTGACAAATTGGGATTATCGCTCTTGAATATTGTCTTGTTGGCCAGTTGAGACTTTGGATCCACCTCCTCCTGCGAGGTATTCGTATCAGTGCTTTCCGATTGTATCAACAATGTGCTGGCGTTTATCGCACCTGTGTTATCCATATTCGAGATTGGCGCTAGTGAAGCATAATTATTGAATGCAGATGCCTCATTTCCATTGCCGTTGGAAAAATCCTCAAGATTGGACATTTTTTGTGCGAGTTTCGAGGGTTCGGAGCTTTGATTCATATCACTGATAAGACTTTCTGTGGAGCATAGATACAAGATACAATACTGAGAGTTTAATACATTTACTAACTAAACAAAAGTATTATAAAATATAAATTTAAAAGCTATAAGTATTTGGTGCATTTAAAAAATAAATTAAACGTTATCAGTTTCTTGCAAATAGTAAAGAGTTTTCAGTTCTTTCAAGTACAACTTTATGTACTTTTTATCTTTGCAGTTTTTAATTAAAAACTGTTGCAGCAATTCGAAGCATTTTTGCTTCATTTTTAGCAAATTCATATTTTGTGTCTCCTCCAATTTATCCAATTTAGCATTATACTTCACGTTGAGCTTTGATCGAGTAATGGCCAATTTCCTTTGCACCTTTTCCTTGAATGCAATCTCTTGTGCCCGATATTCACGGTGGAACAGCTTGTGCACAGTCTCCTCAAGCAATTCATTCACATGATGACACTGATCCATAAAATTTCGATCATTTTCAAATACCGAAAATATTTTAGGGAAAAGTTGCTCAGGAAATGCAACCGGTTTTTGATCACTGAGCGCCTGCTGTGCAGCATTTAGGATTGAAGATTTAATGTTCCGGTTAAAGGACAAGTTTTTAAAGTTCTGCTGTTGGCGTTCCTTCTCCTTTAGCCGTAAATGATCTGTTTCAATCTTTAGGGCAGTTATTTGTAGTTTCAGTGTGTTCATTTGCCACACGAGACTTGTGTGCTCATTTCTAAGATCTTCAGTCAAATCTTCATCGATTTGGGTTGGAAACATTGGCTGCTCTTCATTGTAGATTGTAGATAATTGATCATCGGTTGTGGTTAAATGCATTTTGGATGTTGTTTTGCTGGAACTCTTGTCTATAGACACAACAGTTTGCTCAAGCTGATGCTAACGAATGAAGCCACATGGCTAACTGATCTGTGTTGAAATTGTACTTACCATTGCAGGATTTGTAGGCTGTTGTTGATAATTGATGATCCAAAGCACTGTCATATAGTGTACTTTCATTAATATACGATTTGCTCTTTTGCTCTGGAGTTTGTAGTATCGAATTGTTTGATGATGAAGCTGATAAATCCATTGTGCACAATCGGTGGAACTACGTTTGCATATATATATACATATACATATATATCTTTATGCTGATGGTGTTATCTAGGTGTGCGTCTTGACTGTGTGTGCACAACTGTTTTGCTTGGAAGAATCGGTTACGGGTTGAAATTCGGTTTCAATTGGTTTAACGTATATACACACATATATATACTATATATATATTGGTATGTATTATGTGACTGTACGTCGGTCTGACATCAGATTGGTAGTGAGTGCCGTGTTCTGAGAATAACTGTAAGGTAACAAATAAAAAAATGAATAAATGAGAGAGAGTGATTAGCGGAGAGAGGTACCAATAGATAATTCTTGTCTACCTCCTATCACGAACTTAAAATTTCAAAGATGTATTCTGCGTACGTGTACATGTTTCCTGATTTTCAAATCATAGCCAGGTATGTTAAGAGTCGAGCACAATACAAATATAAATTATGATTTTGGTCTGATATGCAGATATTCATCTGTTTTTGCCATCATTTTAATTGTTTTGCTTTCGTCAGCTACTTATACAAGTACCTTACATGCGCATGCACATGCATACATATGTCTGAGTGTGTGTGTGTGTGGGTTGCAAGGCATACATACCAAAATGCATGAACTTTACCTGAAAGTCTTTATTTGGCGTGTGTGTTTTACTGCACTTAAAGTCCTTGTAATTGACATTAAATTTGATTAGCTGTTGGGTACTAAGAGTTGTTGTTTTGTTTGCCGTTGCTGGTCTAATTTGTTTTTGTTTAAATAAAAACCCAAAAAACTAAAGAATGAAATTGTGATTGTGGCAAACTGAGATAGAGCGTGACCAGTGTTGCCTATCACAACAAAAAAATTCGAGCAGACATGTGAATGATATTTAACATTAGTGGGACTCCAACGAAACAAAAAATATATATATTTTACAAAACTTTTTGACTGCTTCCAAGCCATCTACACCTCGATCTTTAATATCTTTTAAAATTATATAAAACGCCTTATATTAACAACATCAGAGATATAGCACTTTATAAATACAAACATCGTTTGGCAAACTGCATGAAGCTCGTGTTTGTCGTACATTTTTGTTATTTTTTACTTTTTTCTTGTTAGGGGAACACTGGAAGTAAACAGCTGTTTTCCTCACCGCTTATAGTAGATTTGCTGCTAAACGAATTTAAATTAATTTATAAATAAAGACCATGGCAGACGATGGAGAGGAACCGAGCAAGGTAATAAACCTAAATCATTTTATGATTCTTTGTAAAATTATAATAGTATACAATCTCCCGCAGAGTTTCTACATATTTGGTCGCGACATATCTCAGATTCCATGCTTTCGTAACAGCTTTCTATACGGCATCAGCGGTGGAATGGGTGTCGGCGTGTTGACGTTCTTAGGCACCTCCCGTCCGCATCTTTCCACACACGTTGGCTTCGGTAGTTTCTTTTGCGGTACTATGATTTATTGGATGGTCTGCAGGTAAGTCTTTTTCGCATTAATTTGATATTTGCAAAGAAAGTTTTATAATAGTTTATGTTGTTGTTTGTTTGTTATACAGGTATAAATGGTCAGCGCGTCGCTTTGAGCAACAACAACTACGCGAGGCAATGCGGCGCCAGTCGCAGTATGAAGGCACAACGGTAGAACGTGATTTGGACCTTAAATCAGCGTAGCCCTGAACAAAACTCTGGGCATAGGTATTAAGAAACGGTCATATTGTTTAATTGTAATGTAAATAATCAACAAATACGTACAATTGTGTACCTAAGATTGTTTTAGATACTGTAAATAGCGTTAAATTGCACCGCTTGGAACTGTTTAAACCAGGTTTAGTTAAAATTGAGTCATTTTTATTTGTACCAAACACAAAATATGTAGAAACATGTTACAATAAATTAGGTATATTTTTAATAAGCAAATTAAATGCTGTTATGTAAGTTAAGTTGATAAAACTAAATTCATTTCTTAACAATAAATAACGACTGACATTGATGAGCCTATTTACGTGTATATGTAGCTGTATCTGTATCCCTAATTACTTCTAAATTAACTGCAACCACTTGACCGATTATCGCACGATCGGTGAACTGCCCAGCCCACAGGGAGGCGTAGCGTTCGATTCAAGGCGTACGTATAGCTCTAATCTCGGAATCGCGTCGCAATCGCGTCAGAACAGTTTTGTGACTTGCTGGTGTCGGTTGTGTTACAGCGTGCGGATAATTTCATTTCGCTCGTGTTCTTTTTTGTAATTTTTATAACTGTCTTTAGGGAAGCTGCAATACGCATAAATTATACAGACAAACATAAATAAACAACAATATAAATCAATTTGAAAAATATATACTAGCGGAAAATGTCGAAAAACGAGGCAGCTACATCGGTTTTACTGTTTTTTGTAAACGGCAAAAAGGTAAACCCGTTTTTTATTCAGACAACTGAATTTTCGTTTTATTCAAAATGTGGAACAGTAACAGTTGTCATGGGCGTAGTAAGAATTTGTAACTAAAAGGGGAGCAAAGGAACAATCTAAGGTCATTAATCTGCAAAGAAATATGAAAAAAAAAAACATTGTGATTAGCAAAATAGTTGCGTTCTTTATCGTCAACAAGTGACATAACTTAAAAAGATTATAAATAGTTTTTCGATAAAGTTGTGCATGATATTATGACTTAAAAAAAACAATGTTTAAATGAATTGTATAAATTTATTAATAAATTGTTGTTATAATTCGCTGTCAATTGAGCGCAATACAAGCCTCGATTCGCTGTCAATTGGCTCACGCTATGGAAATAAGCAAATATTGGAATTTATAGAGCTTCAGTCGCTGATAACAATTGACCCATATTGATGGGTCATTTCCATCGAGAGTCGCGTGGGGCCAAAGAGCAGGTGGTCGACATTCTTGTGATAACTGCTGCTATTGCGTGTGTTTTAGAGTTCATAAAGATATAGTTGAAGATAACTGATAACGTTTAAAGTGTTTCTTGATTAAACGTGTCTACTCGAATTTCACACTCCCGCTGTATCTTTTAATTTATTTACATTATTTGTTTATCTTTTTAAATTACTACTGTTGGGCTGTGTAAACAAAGTTAAGCCATAGTATATTAATAAATAAATAGTTGTATTTGGTATTCAATCAAAATAAAATAAAACTATATATTTTTTTCTTTTTATCTTGTTTAGTTAGTTTAAATTACTTTGATAAAGTTTTTGCTAAGACGCAGTTTTTGGATTTATCGGTTAGAATTTTTAAAAAATTTTCTTTGGTATTTTTTTAAATTTAATTTTGTTTTTTGTTGCCATGTAAAGCAACAAATTTTGCAAATTAATCTTTTTGTTTAAGTACATTTTTTATTGTTTTTTTTTTTGTTTTTACATACATTTATCAGTAATCATAAACACGTAAACAGAATTGCAATCAATTGAAGTGTTGTTGTTTCTTTGTTCCCAACTGATAACAGAATAGCACGTTACACAACCAGGGCTGAAAAGTTGTTTGTTTTTCTTAGAGAAACTTTATTTTTTTGTTACAGGTACGTGAGTCGAACCCTGACCCGGAGTGCACACTCTTGACCTACCTGCGGGAAAAACTCCGTCTGTGTGGCACTAAATTGGGGTGCGGCGAGGGAGGATGTGGAGCCTGTACGGTAATGATCTCCCGACTGGATCGTTCCAATAACCAGATCAAACATTTGGCCGTAAATGCGTGCCTTACGCCGGTGTGTGCCATGCATGGCTGTGCCGTGACCACAGTGGAGGGCATTGGCAGCACTAGGACTCGTCTGCATCCAGCACAGGAGCGTCTGGCAAAGGCGCATGGCTCGCAGTGTGGTTTCTGCACGCCCGGAATTGTGATGTCCATGTATGCACTTTTGCGAAGTGCATCGCAACCCTCGATGCGTGATTTGGAGGTGGCATTTCAGGGAAATCTTTGCCGCTGTACGGGCTATCGTCCTATACTGGAGGGCTACAAGACGTTTACTAAAGAGTTTGCCTGCGGCATGGGTGAAAAGTGTTGTCGGGTTAATGGAGCTAGCAACGGTTGCGGAGGAGGAGCCAATGGAGATGGAGAAGAATCCACAACGGATGACAAACTCTTTGAGCGCAGCGAGTTCCAGCCCCTTGATCCCAGCCAGGAGCCCATCTTTCCGCCAGAGTTGCAATTGAAGGCGGATTATGATAAGGAAAGTCTTTACTTTCGCTCCGATCGCGTCACCTGGTATCGTCCAACGCGACTACAGGAGCTGCTGCAGCTGAAGGCCCAACATCCTGCTGCCAAGTTGATAGTGGGAAACACTGAGGTGGGCGTGGAGGTGAAGTTCAAGCACTTCCTCTATCCGGTGCTCATCAATCCCATCAAATTGCCAGAACTGTTGGAGGTGCGGGAAACAGAAGAGAGCATTTATTTCGGTGCCGCTGTGAGTCTAATGGACATTGATGCACATCTTCGACGACGCATCGAGGAGCTGCCCGAGTACCAAACGCGCTTCTTCCAGTGCGCCGTGGACATGTTGCACTACTTTGCCGGCAAACAGATACGGAATGTTGCCTGTCTGGGAGGTAATATTATGACTGGTAGCCCAATCTCTGACATGAATCCTGTGCTGACAGCAGCGGGTGCTCGCCTGGAAGTAGCCAGTCTTGTTGATGGCAATCGATCCGTCAACATGGGCAGCGGCTTCTTTACGGGCTACCGTCGCAACATAATCCAACCCCACGAGATCCTTTTGGGCATCCATTTCCAAAAGACCACGCCGGATCAGCAGTTTGTGGCCTTCAAGCAGGCACGAAGGCGGGATGATGACATCGCCATTGTGAATGCCGCTGTCAATGTTCACTTCGAGCCAGGATCCAATGTGGTGCAAAGTGTACACATGTCATTTGGTGGCATGGCACCCACCACCGTGATGGCACCAAAATCCTCCGAGCTGATGGTGGGACAACCATGGAACCAGGCACTAGTGGAACGTGTTACGGAGAGTTTGTGCACCGAATTGCCACTGGATGCCTCTGCGCCGGGTGGCATGATAGCGTACCGACGCGCCCTGGTCGTCAGCCTGTTCTTCAAATCCTACCTGGCCATTAGCCGAAAGCTTTGCGACGCCGGCATAATGCCTCCGGATGCAGTGCCCAAGGCAGAGATAAGTGGCGCCGATAGCTTTCCATACGCCTGCGTTGCGCAGTGCTCAGTTGTTTGAACGCGTATCCAAGGACCAGGCCACACATGATCCGGTTGGCAAACCAAAGGTTCACGCTTCCGCCTTGAAACAGGCCACCGGTGAAGCCATCTATACCGACGATATTCCACGCATGGATGGTGAGCTTTACTTGGGATTTGTGCTGAGTACTAAGGCACGCGCCAAGCTTACGAATGTGGATGCCAGCGAGGCATTGGCCATGGCCGGAGTTCATGCCTTTTTCAGTGCGAAGGATATAACGCACCACGAGAACGAGGTGGGTCCAATCTTCCATGATGAGTTTGTTTTTGCCGCCGGTGAGGTGCACTGCTATGGCCAGATCATAGGAGCCATTGCTGCTGAAAACCAGACACTGGCCCAGCGTGCTGCACGCCTGGTGCGTGTGGAGTATGAGGAGATCAGCCCGGTGATTGTCACAATTGAGCAGGCAATCGAGCACAAGTCCTACTTTCCCAACTATCCGGTTTATGTGACCAAAGGGGATGTGGACAAGGCCTTCGCCGAGGCGGATCATGTGCATGAGGGCACCTGTCGCATGGGTGGCCAGGAGCATTTCTATCTGGAGACACATGCCGCTTTGGCCGTGCCCCGCGACAACGATGAACTGGAGCTCTTTTGTTCCACCCAGCATCCGTCTGAGGTGCAAAAACTGGTTTCCCATGTTACCTCATTACCCTCGCATCGCGTTGTGTGCCGCGCCAAGCGTCTTGGTGGTGGTTTTGGTGGCAAGGAATCACGTGGCATCTCCGTGGCGTTACCGGTGGCACTGGCTGCCCATCGTTTGGGTCGTCCTGTGCGCTGCATGCTCGATCGGGATGAGGATATGCTCATTACGGGCACACGTCATCCCTTCCTCTTCAAATACAAGCTTGGATTCACTCGCGAGGGTCTCATCACGGCCTGTGACATCGAGTGCTACAACAATGCTGGGTGGTCCATGGATTTATCATTTTCGGTAAGTTAACTGATCTCTTCTCTAGCTTAATTTGTTTCATTTCCTGCTCGGTTTCAGGTGCTGGACCGTGCCATGAGTCACTTTGAGAACTGCTACAGGATTCCCAATGTGCATGTGGCCGGTTGGGTGTGCCGGACCAATCTTCCCTCAAATACGGCATTCCGCGGCTTCGGTGGTCCCCAGGGCATGTTTGCCGCAGAGCACATGATCCGGGATGTGGCTCGGATTGTTGGCCGTGATGTGCTGGACGTGATGCAACTAAATTTCTACAAAACTGGTGACTACACCCACTACAATCAGCAGCTGGTACGCTTCCCGATTATGCGCTGCTTTGAGGACTGTATCCAGCAATCGAATTATCACAAAAAGAAGGCAGAGATTGCCCAGTTCAATAAGGAGAACCGTTGGCGCAAACGTGGCATTGCCTTGGTACCCACCAAGTTTGGAGTTGCCTTTGGTGTGTTGCATCTGAATCAGGCTGGTGCCTTGATTAACATATATGCGGATGGATCGGTGCTCCTGTCGCACGGTGGCGTCGAAATTCGGTCAGGGTTTGAACACCAAGATGATCCAGTGTGCCGCTCGTGCGCTAGACATTCCCCTGGAGCTGATACACATCTCGGAGACGTCCACGGACAAGGTTCCAAACACATCGCCAACGGCGGCCAGTGTAGGATCCGATCTCAATGGCATGGCCGTGCTGGACGCCTGCGAGAAGATCAACAAACGCCTGGCACCTGTTAAGGCAGCGCTGCCATCGGGCACCTGGAAGGAGTGGATCAATAAGGCGTACTTTGATCGTGTTAGTCTGTCGGCCACTGGTTTCTATGCCACACCCAATGTGGGCTATCATCCAGAAACGAATCCCAATGCACGCACCTATAATTATTTTACCAACGGAGTAGGTATATCGGTTGTGGAGATTGACTGCCTTACCGGTGATCATCAAGTCATTAGCACCGATATTGTTATGGACATTGGCTCTAGCATTAATCCGGCTATAGACATTGGTCAGATTGAAGGTGCCTTCATGCAGGGCTACGGGCTGTTCACACTGGAGGAGCTCATGTACTCGCCGCAGGGTATGCTCTACTCCCGTGGACCTGGCATGTACAAGCTGCCCGGATTTGCAGACATTCCCGGCGAGTTTAACGTTAGTGTGCTGACTAATGCACCCAATCCTCGTGCAGTTTACTCCTCAAAGGTAAGAATCGTAGGATTGACTCGGAATTTGTCTAATTTTGGAACACTTCCAGGCTGTTGGGGAGCCTCCATTGTTTATCGGTAGCGCCGTGTTCTTTGCTATTAAGGAAGCCATTGTTGCAGCTCGACAGGATCAGAAGCTAAGCGCACATTTCAATCTGGAAGCACCGGCTACATCGGCACGCATACGCATGGCTTGTCAGGATCAGTTTACCGAATTGGTTAGTCAATTTAATAGCCATTCAAATGTGTATATAGCCAACTATAACTAATATTTTTGTGTGCTTGCAGCTGGAAATGCCGCAGGTGGGCAGCTACACACCCTGGAACATAGTGCCATAAATACGGATAATACCAATGTTATATTTGTTGTTTAGAAATACTTACATTTACTTGAGCAATCGATTATTACTAGTAGTTATACAGTTAGATGAGTTCTTGGTTCTCATGTTTTTCAAATACAATCCTTTCCACCCAATCCAAGTACGGGTATAATTTGGTGTATACTCCTGCAGCATTGGGTGCTGCACAGAACTTCCCAAAGGACGTGATGCCTACCACAAAGGCCAAACAATTCAATTCAGGTAATACGGCATGAAGTGGTCCACCCGAATCCCCCTGACACGTATCCTTGCCGCCGGCTAAGTGTCCGGCACAGAACTGAGTATCGATGATGCCATGTGGCAACCGACGTTCTTTTTGATAGATTTGCCTGCACTGCTCTTGCTCCAACATGTCCAAATCGACCTCACGCAATACGTTGGACTTGGCGCCCAGAAACTCGGTCCGTCCCCAGCCAGTTGCAGTTACAGATCTGATATTTAGCTCGGGCATTTGCCACAGACACGCTGGACGCACTTTCTCCGTAAATTGAACGGGTTTGGTAAGCTTGAGTAACGCTATGTCGTGGTAATACGATGATGAGCGATACTTTGGATGCAAAATGATGGAGAGTATTTTAATGTCCTGCTGCCAAGGACTGGTCACATTCAATTCCTTGGCGCCAAGTCTGACCATATCAGGTGGCTTACTGTAATAATTTGTGAATCTGTATAGTTGGCTCATTTAAAGTCTAGTGACTCACCTACCAGATGTGGCGCAATGTGCGGCCGTGAGCACATACAGTTCGCTAATCAGTGTTCCACCGCAGCCAAAGTTGATGTCTTTGCCGCTCTGGGTCCAACCCAGTGCGGTCATATGTGGAAAGAGATTCTGCAGCGTAGGCGTTCCACCCACAATCAGGGGCACAGTAGAGATGCAAGGGCTGCCCGAGAACACGCGTTCCGTGTCGCTCAGACGCAAACTTTCAGCTTCATAGTTGTACTCCTTGCACTCTAAATTTAATTTGAAGCAGATTTAAGTTCATAGTAGTTTTAAGTGAATTCTAATCTTCCTACTTGCAGCACTGATTCGCTGCGCTTCCACGTGCTTCTCCGCCAGGGGACAACAAATAACGGGCACGTTCTTACGATGAGTACAGATGTCAATATGAGAGCCGTGCACCCGAAATTCCCGTATGATGTGTAGGCAATGATAGGCCAGGATGCAGTAGCCGCTCCGTCCGTCGAAGCTGCGCTGACAGAAGTCACCTTCACGTAATGACTGTGGCGCTCCTTTAGGCGACTCCTCCTGACCACGCCCGAATTTAAAAAGACTGTCAGTTGCAGTAACTGGCAACGGGTTTTGTGGCCAATGCGGCAAGCGCCTGTATTTAGTTGTTTGATAGCTGATTGTTCCTAAAGTATTGAACGCAAGCAATAAAACTCGATTAAAAATATTACAAAAGTAATAAATAAGAACAGCATTAACTTACCAATCAGTGCCTGCATTTGTATGGCGAGAAAGAATACTTGAAAGTAGATGAATGTTGTCCAATATTGCATTTCTGCATTTGTCGATGCTAATTTTGTTTCTTTGTTCAAACATTTGAACTTATCTAAAATAACTGTTAAAAAAGTAAGTCAGCTGCGCATCAAAATTTCCCTGCCTTCTATATTTTGGACGGCATTTTGTTGGCAAATATTGGTGGTCGTGATGATAGTGGGAAATGCTTTTTGTAGGGCTGCCATAGTTACTGGTTTGATCGATACGGCAGCATTCACTCTATTTTTTCGTTTTTAAACTTTTAATGGCCGCCAAAAGCAAGAAGAAACGAAATAGCAAAGATTCAACATCCAGCAATGCTGGCAGTGGCGAGGGAGATGACAAGAAGAAGAAAGATGGCGGCGGCGGTGGAGGCGGTAAAAAAAAGTCCGGCGTAGGAAAATCTATTGGCTGTGACATTTTCAACGATGCAGCCATGGAGAATGCATACTACGTGTGCCACAATGTGCAGGTGGGTCACAGGAAGATGTCCTGGCTTTTGAAATGCTAAAATTAAAACGTTTTGCGCAGGATGTGCTAAAGTCCCGCGGTTTTCCCTGGCCTGATGGCCAAAAGAAGAAGAAGAAGGGCAAACGATGAGAAAGATTCGCTTCAGTTTATTGTTTGTTTTATAAATAAGCTTGACTTTCACATACATACATACATGCTATTATGCTTAAAATGCAACAATTGAACGTGCTTAAGGATAAATTTGTTTGACCGGTGTTTCTATTTTTATCAGCCAAATCAAGTCATCATCAGTTTCTGACCAAATTCAAACGTCAGCACAGCCAAAACAACACTTTCTAGAACATTAAAAAATAAAACGTCAGAATCTCCAAAACACGAAACCAAATCAAAATTATTGGCGTGTGAAAAACACAAATAAAAATAGGCAAACTTACGTACAAACATACGTACATATACAGAGAAAACCGACTCGTTTTGTAGAATTGGCCAAAAACTGTGCAAGGCAAGTGACTGCAGCATTAAAATCTCAACGTTTAGTGCGCGAACGGTTTAGTTTAGTGGCGACAGCAGCAGCGAGTGGATCGCAGTTTGGAGCATCAAAGCAAATATGGGCAAGACACCGGCAATTGGCATTGATTTGGGCACCACCTATTCCTGTGTGGGTGTGTGGCAGAACAACAAAGTGGAGATCATAGCCAACGATCAGGGAAATCGCACAACGCCATCCTATGTTGGATTCAATGATACGGAGCGTCTTATTGGCGATGCCGCTAAGAATCAGGTGAGTCAATCCGAACATTTGATGCCAAATGTGGCGGCAGCTGTGAATCATTCACTACCAACTATGAGCATTGCGATAAATATGGAATAATTTCCCCATATAAATAATATGGTGCATATTCATACATACATATGTATGTATATGTACATTGTGCGTGCGTGTGTTCGTGTGCATATTGGAATCACCCTAATATTTGCCCACTTAAAAATAGCCACATGTGCTCATTTAATTAGATGTTTCTATGTATGTGTGAGTGTTTGTTTGTTTGCTTGCATGTGTTTGTATGTAATTACTCACGCCCATATCCATCCCATCCGTCTTCAGGTGGCAATGAATGCCAAGAATACGGTATTCGATGCAAAACGTTTAATTGGACGCAAGTATGATGACCCGAAAATACAGGAGGATCTCAAGCACTGGCCATTCAAGGTCACCAACGATGGCGGCAAACCTAAAATTGAGGTTGAGTTCAAGGGTGAACGCAAGCGTTTTGCACCCGAAGAGGTCAGCTCCATGGTGTTGACTAAGATGCGTGAGATCGCCGAGGTCTATTTGGGGGCCAAGGTGAAGGATGCTGTCATCACTGTACCGGCGTACTTCAATGACTCGCAGCGTCAGGCTACTAAGGATGCTGGTTCCATTGCCGGTCTCAATGTGCTGCGCATCATCAATGAGCCAACTGCCGCCGCTTTGGCCTATGGCTTGGACAAGAATCTGAAGGGAGAGCGTAATGTTTTGATCTTCGATTTGGGCGGTGGAACCTTCGATGTGTCCATACTCACCATCGACGAGGGATCGCTGTTCGAGGTCAAGGCCACCGCTGGCGACACTCATCTGGGTGGCGAGGACTTTGACAATCGTCTGGTTAATCACTTTGTGGAAGAGTTTAAGCGCAAGCATAAGAGCAACATATCCGGAAATGTGCGTGCTCTGCGTCGCCTCCGCACTGCCTGTGAGCGGGCCAAGCGCACACTGTCCTCCAGCACAGAGGCATCGCTGGAGATTGATGCTCTCCATGAGGGTATTGATTTCTACTCGAAGATTTCACGTGCCCGTTTTGAGGAGCTCAATATGGATCTGTTTCGTTCCACGCTGCAGCCTGTTGAGCGGGCTTTGAACGATGCCAAGATGGACAAGAAAGCCATACACGATGTGGTCCTTGTTGGTGGCTCCACGCGTATACCAAAAATACAGAAGCTGCTGCAGGACTTCTTTGGTGGCAAGCAGCTAAATCTCTCCATTAATCCCGATGAGGCGGTGGCCTATGGTGCTGCTGTCCAGGCAGCCATATTGACTGGAGTGGGTAGCTCGCAAATACAAGATCTACTGCTGGTGGACGTGGCGCCTCTCTCCCTGGGCATCGAAACGGCTGGCGGGGTCATGACAAAGCTGGTTGAGCGCAACTCCCGCATTCCCTGCAAGCAACAGCAAACGTTCACGACTTACAGCGATAACCAGAACGCGGTGACAATCCAAGTGTACGAGGGAGAACGTGCCATGACCAAGGATAACAATCTGTTGGGTACCTTTAATCTGACCGGAATTCCGCCAGCTCCACGTGGTGTGCCCAAGATCGATGTGACCTTTGATTTGAATGCCGATGGCATTTTAAATGTCAGTGCCAAGGACAGCAGTACCGGCAAGTCGGAAAAGATAACCATCACCAATGACAAGGGACGTCTGTCCAAGGCCGAGATCGATCGCATGCTCTCCGATGCAGAGAAGTACAAGGATGAGGATGAGCAGCAACGCGAACGTGTACTCGCCCGGAATACCCTCGAGGGTTATATCTACGGCTGCAAACAGGCTGTGGATGAGGCACCAGCAGGGTCACTTAACGATGCGGATCGCAAAAAGGTTCGTGACACTTGCGCCAAGGAGAGCTCCTGGTTGGATAGCAATACGCTGGCCGAGAAGGAGGAGTACGAACACCACATGAAGGAGTGCCAGCGTGTCTGTGGTCCCATTATGTCCAAGCTCCATGGCGCTGGTCAGGGTCCAAAGGGCAAGCAGGCCAACAATGGCAGTGGACCCACCGTCGAAGAGGTGGACTAGACTACTAAGCCACCGCACGAAGCGTCGTCGAACTAAGCTTTGCAAATCTAATCAATGCAAATGAATATGAATTTGAATTTCGGAATAAATGTAAATAAGAAATTGACCATTACTCTCTAGTCGTGTCTCGCAAGTCGTTCTCTAGTCTAGTCCAGTCTTAGTTTAGACGAAAGGCCGAATAGCTCTTCGTAATCCTTTCCGATTTTGTTTAAACTAAACAGTGGAAGGAAGTGTATAACTACTGCAGTGTTTCGAAGTATTAGTATTAGGTTTCAAATAATACCTTAGTCAAAAGTACATATATTTTATAAGCATCAACAACTGAGTGAAATCCGTTAGCCTGTATAAAATCAGATTTCAGAGAATGTGAGAGCCGGAGGAACCAAATTTAGTATGCAAGGCGATTTTAGATTAGATTGGACATGATCTATTGCGCCCCTTAGAAATGTTTTAAAAATAGTTTGCAAAATTGCATAACTGGAATACTACTGGAACTATCTTAACCACACTCATTTAGTATAGAACCATTTGTTACATACTTAGTATATATGCAAAACGGATCAAGCTTTGTAGAGTTCATGGGTATGTCTTGAAAACGTCACTGACTTCTTTAGACAAATCCTTGTTAAAATTAATCCGGTTTAAGCAACTTTATCATATAGCTTCCATAGTTAAAATCGCTTAAAATCAGTGATAAATATCGTGTAACATATAGAGCTTAAAATATGAGCTCAAAGCCCTGGTGCAGGGTCTTTCACAGTCGGCTCTCGATTTAACTGCGATATTAAAAAAAATGTTCTTCTTTTCAAATATAAAGTCACGAGACTATTTGTTTACACAAATCAGTTTGAAGAATATAAATAGAATGTAAAAATAGAAGAACTACTAAAACTTAGCTTGTTATGCTTAAATGCTTAGAACTGGTATATATACTTAGTGTAAGTATTTTTTCCATATAATTTGCACATTTAACCTGCGATTTGAACCATGAAAACTGTTTGTGTGTGCTTCAAGCAGTTCGGTTGCATTGGATTAGGTTGGACTGGTATGCATTGGATTGGATTCGTATTTGGGCTAACGAGTGTCGTTCGTGGAACACAGTGAAACAGTTGTCGACATGGTTGCACCCAGCAAAGTATTCGAAGATCCACTGAATCGCCTGAACTGTGCAGGATTCATTCACAGTCTGCCCAATCAGACCTGCACGGAGGCCCTCATCTGGAATCTGTTTCGTAATAATGTATCCAGTGCCAAATATTACTTTCCTATACTCTTGGTGTGTGTCGCAATCGCCCAGTTGTGGTCAAATTGAATAACTTTCTGGATTAATGACGTCATCATTTGCAGTTCCCTTTGCTGTACAACTACCGTCGACTGAACAAGCAACGCGTGATTTCATTGCTCAAGAACTATGCACAAATTTCGACCAGTGCATCGGTGCTAAATGCAGTCACCTTCTACATGATGTGTGTCTTTAAGCGTTTCTTCGGTCGTTACATTTGGGGATTGACTCCTTATTTGTCTTGCTATATAGGCGCCCAGATCATTTGGTGCACTCCGCCCAAGGTGCAGCAATTTTACGCCACTGGCATTATCCATGCGGTAAGTTTACTGACTTTAGTTCAACCCTTTAATTTATCACGTGGCTCAACAGGGAGTCGAAGCTATCTTCCGGCAACTGGACTTGATAGTGGTGCATTCCCAAGCAGCTCGCATGCTGGTCTTCATGCTCTGCTCATTGGCGATGCTGCGCAAACAACAGTTGACAGGATCATCGGGATTCTGGTTCATCAAGCCGACTAAATTACCCGATGAATACCCCAAGTGGTCAGTGGGACAGCGGGCCAAGGAGGCGTTGCTAGAGTTGCGCACCTATCTCGGAATTGGTCTGACCTTAGATTTCATCAGTGCCGCGGTGCGTAAGCAATTGCCCAAAATGAGCCTGAAATCCACCAGTTTTATGGTCAGCTACATGGGCATATACAGGTTGATACAGTGTGTGCTGGCGGGCAAAGTTCGATGAGAGACACATAAGTCCGCTGGCGGCTTTTTTGAGTGGCACTTCGTTCTGGTTTGTCAGCCACACACCCTTTAACACTTATGTCGCTCTCCCTGGTGCTGGCCACACAGGTGCTTTGGAAGGAGTTCTGCACAGTGGATGTGTCCAACCACAAACTGTTGGCTTTTCTACAGCGTCTGCCATGGATTAAATTGCTGGTGCCTCACAATGTGGCCTATCTGGTGCACAGCTACATGTTCCAGGATCATGTGGTCAATGGCGTGGCAAGATCCTTTATTAACCACACTTGTGACCAAAAGTACGTAACCATCTACCAAAAATATGTTAGATATATTCCAATTATAAGTTTATTTTTGCAGTGCTCAACGTTTATGCAATTTGCTTAAGCTTCCAGAGGATAAAATTCTGCAAATTTCAAGCATTTCAAAAACGCCCTTCTTTTTTTAAATTTGTACAAAAAGTCTAAATTGCATAAATTGGGAAATTAGTAAAATACTTTTGAAAAGAAAGCACATTGTTTTAATATATTGCACAGAAGAGTTTGGAATGTGATTTAGGCATCGTTGGCTAGCCAAATGTCTGAAGTGCAATCTCCGCCAGGATAGCGCATCTCATGGGGCAGACAAGGACCGTATGGCTCCTTGCCAAAGTCAACCAGAAAGTCCTCATTCAGTTTTATGCCACCATTGACCACGTCTACATCAATAAGACAAACGTGACCGCCCTTGGAGATCATATCGGGATAAAACTACAACAAAACATAATTGATTTAAGTGCGTCCTTTTTGAATAACCATCTAAGAGTCGCCTACCTGTTTGTCCCAGGGGGAGTACAGTGAGGAGGAGACATACAAGCGCTTGCCATCCAGGGAAAGCTGCATCATCTGTGGTCCTCCCTCCAAGCGACGACCTTTAATATAACGAGGAGGTGGTCGTTCCTATAAATCATAAGGTTTGATTAAGGTTTTGGTGTTTTTAAGTACTCCATGGAACTTACACTCAATTCTTTGTCCTCTTTGACAATAACATTCGGAAGATCGTTGCAAATGGCTCCGCCCATAAACAATTGTCCGGTGAGTTTGGGTTCTTCCGGATTGGTTATGTCGTACTGTCTAATGTCACCGTGACGCCACAAGTTAACATAAAGGAATCTATCATCCAATGATATTATAATATCTGAAATCATGCCACCCATTTCGGTAACATTGCCATCTCCGGTATCCACCAGTTTTGAAGGTATATCAATCACTTTCTTGACATCGAATTCATCCGAATCGGGTCGCTTCTTGAAGTAGAAAACCTTTGCGAACAGAGCACAACCAACGTATCCATCCGGTCGCTTAGGATCATGCAGGAAGCGAACCTCCAGGGGTGTGAAACCCTCCAAGCCCAGATCAACAGTTTGATAGAGCGTTTGAGTGGACCACTTATAGAAATTCAGCCGACAGCCATACTGGGACAAATCCTTGATATCTTCGACCTTCCAGCCACTAAACAAACAAAAACTTATCAGTATAAGAGGAATACAAATAGTTGATTGGACTACGAACCGTCGGAATTTATTGGGAGCACCCCATTCGGTGGAGACCATAACATCAAAGTAGGGCTGATACCAGAAATCATAACCACACAGAGCCTTCTTTTCCCCTTTGGTCCAGGTGCCAATGCAATTGAACTCAGAGTCAAATAGGATGAAATCTCCCTTGGCATAGCCTTTGGCATCGCCCAACACCGATATCATGATGTTACCATTGGCCAGACAATGGGTCGTATGCGGAGCAGTCACATTGTGGCTCTTCAGTACATCTCCATCAATGACTTTAATGATTTCCGGTTTACGTGGATTTGTTGCTACGTCGAGTATGTAAATAAAATCGGAGTTGATTGCTGGCAACACCAAGCGATTTCTCTTTGGCACCGACTTGGCATTCTTGTCCACGTAGTAGCAGCTGGAGCAAGCATTCCAACCGGAATGATGCAGCTCGTTTCCCTTACGGTTTGTAAAATTACGATGAACCACCTATAAAAATATTCTATTTACTCAATGATTATATTTAAAAGTTTCAACTGTTTTAATACCTGACAATATGTGGGGCTATCCGGGTCTACATCGATAGTGGATAGATAATCGCCGTGCTCCTCATCCAAATTGGGCTGCACCGTCACCGTGTAAAGTAGAGTCTCTCTTGGTCCATTTTTGCATAGCATCCAAGGGAGTTGCGTAACCGGGACCATGGCAACAGTCTGTTCAAATCATTAGCGATTTATCAGTATTGTTTTTAATCCCATGTTACCTTTGCTCTGACAAATATTTTTATTAAATCTTACTTTTTTACCGACATTCTCGAGATTTGCACTCAACACGCTGTTATTGATCAAAGAACAACAAGAGACTACTGCGCAACTGATTGAGAGCTTCCTTTTTATGTGCCCATAATCGGCCGGTTTTGAGCGATCGTTTCACTCTCGCTCTCGCTCTCAGATAGATAATGAACACATGCGTTTGTGTGTGTGGCTCTCTTCACATATCTCTCTCAAATTTACACGTATGTATGTATGAAAGTTCTATACAAACAAGTAAACAATCACGATCAATATTCACAGGTATTCAAAATTTAAGATGCATATGTAGACAACTATAATATTTAAGTGGCAAAACTTGCTCATTAAGCTGCGAATTGAATACAAAACGCTTTAAATTTATTTAGCTCTCATTTTTATTGATAAGCCAAACGCCATGCATTGCACAATCTGCGAGAATAATTGTTTTTACATATATGTACTTACTCAAGTTAATTCGATAGCACAATTAGAAGTTGCGAATAAAGATAACAGTCTAAAATGAAAAAATTTGCAATAGTTGACACCACATCATTGTTTTTTTGTTACCCGTCTGCGCCGGTTAATTCATCGGTTCCTCAACGAAAGGCCCCATTCCATGCCCAACTGTTTGAAGAAACGATTAGAGAGTTGCATTTTTCATAAATAATGAAGGGGATCGGCTGCAACAGAGCTTTGCTAGATGTTGTCAGTGGGAATAGATAGGGCTACCCGGTTCACTTAAGTGAGCCAAGGTTGAGCAGAATCCAGAATCCTAATTGCCCGCTTTATCATTGACCTAGCGACGACCGTTAAATCTTTCTTGGTCCTTTATACAAGGATGAGGATGAACAGCAACGCGAACGTGTACTCGCCCGGAATACCCTCGAGGGTTATATCTACGGCTGCAAACAGGCTGTGGATGAGGCACCAGCAGGGTCACTTAACGATGCGGATCGCAAAGGTTCGTGACACTTGCGCCAAGGAGAGTTCTTGGTTGGATAGCAATACGCTGGCCGAGAAGGAGGAGTACGAACACACATGAAGGGTGCCGGTTGTGGCATTATGCAGCTCCATGGCGCTGGTGGGTCCAAGGGCAGCAGGCCAAATGGCGTGGATATATAGATAGGGCTACCCGGTTACTTAAGTGCAAGGTTGAGCAGAATGACACCGTTAAATCTTTCTTGGTCCTTTATATGTGGAGAATGACAAAAGGTCGTTAGGCGTGACGGAATTTAATAAATATCGTGTGTGGACCATCCAGTCCTTATCCAGTTTGCATGTGTCCTACAAGAAAAGTCATTTGCGAATTGCAAAGACAAAATATATAAAATTTACTACAACAAACAAAAATATAACGAACAATATATACTTATACATATAAAAATACTTCTCTCGCGAATTGGCGCAAAATTGACAACGGTACATCGACAACTGCGGCATCAGCCACGGCGCGGGTAACGTCCAAGCGTCAATAGGAGCAGCTTCATTTGCAGAAGAGACGAGAGCACTGGACAACACTAAGCACTAGAAAACAACGTTGGGGTGTTTGTTTGGTCACGTACATAAAGTTAACGAAGCCCATTTGGGAATATAATAGTAACATAAATTGTTAATGTTTTAAGAAAACCAAAATGCTTAAACTTAGCCTGGTTAAAATAAATGTGGAGTAAAAACTCAGGAAGGGCAAGCACATCTGGATCCAGAAAAGAGTTATGTTTGGATTAGTCAAAGTCAGTGTTAGTATATAAGTGGTTTTCAGTAAATATTGTTGTATATAACCACCTGTTGGTTTTTCCTGTTGTTTACATTTTGTTTTATCCCAGTGTTGATAGGTGTCGTAGAAGTGTATCGATAGTTGTATCGATTTACTCGCCTGCTGGCCAGCCGGCGCAGCCAACCGGTCACATTAACACACCCACCGCCTGTGTACTAATTTTATTCAAATACATAGACAACTGATCGATCTGATTCAATTGGGTACAATTTGATCAATCATGCATTCCATTTTAAAATTAGTAGCCCCGAAGCATAGCCGAGATTTAATTTTAAATGTTTTTAAAACTACAAATTTGTTTTCCATTTGAGCTAAATTTGAAACGATGTATCGCGATCGATAAATCATCGGGGCACCAGTTCGGTTGGAATATATTTAAAGTCCAGCTCTAATGTGGACTGCGAGTTGTTACCAAACAGATTAAGTTATTTGCTTTGTTATCTCTGTAAGCAAACATAAACATGAACAATGCCAGTAAAAGTAAGTAGGATGCTACCATGAATAATTTAATAACTTGATAGTAAACGTTCAAAATTCGGCAGTTATGCGTCTTGCTTTGCTACAACTAAAGGGTTCAAAGGACAAAGTTGCAAATGTGTCGAATGCCTTAAACAAAATTGAGCTGGCAGTTAAGGAGCATAAAGCTCGTCTGATAACATTACCCGAATGCTTTAACTGTCCCTATGGCACAAAGTACTTTCGGGAATATGCAGAAAGCATTCCCGATGGCTACACGAGCCAACAGCTGTCAAAGGCGGCTCTGGATCATCAGATCTACATAGTGGGCGGAACAATGCCCGAGCTTGGCGAGAACGATAGCATTTATAACACTTGCACCGTTTGGGGTCCAAATGGTAGCCTGATAGCCAAGCACCGCAAGATGCATCTGTTCGATATCGATGTTAAAGGCGGGATTCGCTTCAAGGAGTCCGAGACTCTGTCTGCAGGCAACGACTTCACAACTATTAATGTAGACGGACACAAGATTGGGATTGGTATTTGCTATGATATTAGGTTTGAGGAAATGGCACGTCTGTACCGCAACGATGGCTGTGAGATGATCATCTATCCGGCTGCCTTCAATATGACAACTGGTCCGCTGCACTGGGAACTCCTGCAGCGGGCAAGAGCCAATGACAATCAATTGTTTGTGGTCACCACATCCCCAGCGAGGGACACGACTGCGGATTATGTTGCATATGGTCATTCTATGGTTGTTGACCCCTGGGCTAAAGTCTTCAAAACCGCCGGGGAAGGAGAGGAAACGGTTGTTGCTGACATTGACTTCTCTCTGGTTGACCAGGTGCGTCAGCAGATTCCAGTGTTTACCCAAAGACGCCTTGATCTCTACAGCACTGAGAGAAAGTGATATGGAAATAGATTGATTTTGATTGAATGCATTTATCTGTGGTGTCATTTTTTTTTGTTAACTTTAAATATTGCATTAAACCTAATAAATATTGCTATTGATTCTGTCGTTGATTGGGAGAAACCGACTCCGATTCGATTGGCATGTAATGTGGTCTTTGAACCTGGCCAAAGAGCGCACGTATGGCTTCATCAGTGGCCATCAGAGGTTGGCTAATGAACTCCAGAGCCTTTGAAAAAATAATAGATTAAAGTGTTTGTTCAAAGAACTGAATACAGCAGCTAAAAAACAAACCTGTACGGCGTATTTCTCAGCTTCGCAAAGGGGACTTGTTGTGGCACTGGAAAGTTTAAGGGTCGACTCGGGTATGCCCACACCCGAGTGCAGCACCATGCGTTGTAGTATATTCAAGTTCTCTGCACTCAGACTGATTACATCAGTAGCGGGCAGATTTAGATAACGGATTTTGGCCAGGAACTTTAGTTGCTTTAGAATATCCAGTTGGATTTCCCGTATTTGATGTGTGGCATGCAACAGTTGTTTTGTGGACTCGGTGAGCATTTGATTCTTTTGGGTTAGATCGGCTTTCCAGCGTGCCAACTCCTCAACCATGACACTACTGGCCAGAAACTTTGATCGCCACACCTCACATTGCCCGGCCAAGAATTCAATTTGTTCCGTGTGTGTTGTCAGATTATTGGCAGTATCGAGCAGGGCTCGAGCCAGCTGCAGTTTGTCCTCCGTGAGCAGATTGACCCGCGTTTGTAGATCCTCTCCGACGGATGCTACCAACAGGCTCTTCAGTTCCCCGTTTACCTGTGTCTGGAATTTGTATTGTGCCTGGAAGTGGTCACGCTCCTCGCGCATCTTGGCTAGTTCTTGCTTTAGCCGCTGCACTTCCTCATTGTTGGCGCTATTGCTAGTTTTTCCACACTATCCGAAATCTTCGAGTCCACGTCCCCGTGATCCATCTCCTGCGTACGTAGCGTGGACACCTGATGCGCCAGAACAGCGATATCCAGATTATTTCTGCTGACTCGCATTGTCGTTTGCTGCGAAGGGGTCATAGGATTCACGGCACCCGGGTATGGTTCGTAAGGCACAAATTTCGGTGGCTTGGTCTTTTTATGTTCCGGCAACGGTTCCGATGTGCTTACCAGCCTCGGCTTCAGCTGGATCAGCTCCCCCTTTGGCAGCGCAGGCGCAAGACTTCGACTGACCACCTCGGGTCGCCGGTAGAGCGTGTGCAGGCCAGGCAAGGGCAAAGATTGAGTGGCTGCGGTTGAACTGCAGCTTCCTGTTGATGTCTTTCGCTCTATGGCCGCCTCTTGGACCACTGTGCTGTCCTTGCGCGATAATTGCGGTCGCTTGATTTTATTTACATTTTGTTCTATTTTTGTTGGGGGTGAGATTTCAGTCTGTTCCATACCGTCCCCGCTAGTGCGGCAAATATTTGTCTTCTCTGCATTGATTGCTAAGGCATCATCCATGGCTTGACAATTTTTTTTAAGGTCAATATTACTTTTTAATCTGAAACTAGAAAATTTTCTCCAACTTGTTTGCCAGCAAAACAAAAACAATATAAGTGGGAGAGAGCTGCCAACTCGTTTCACTTGTGTCAGCTGTTGCCAACTCACGATTTTAGCGTTGCCAACTCTTATGACGAATACAAGACAAAAGGGGGAAAAATCTATAATTCTTGATTCATACATTCAGCCGAAAAGGAAAAAGAATAACATATTGGAATTATTTAACTAAAATAGATGTAAAGCCTAATAATACGGCCTCTGTGTGTTGCTTGGTGGTCGATAGCCGTGTGTAGTGCTAATGTTATACCGGTAATTATGTTAGCATGTCGACAACAGAGAGAGAATTGCTTCGAAACGTAAATGAAAAAATCGAATTAATTGAGCCCAGCACGGGAAAATTGTTTTTCGAGCATAAAACGGAGCTAGTGTTTGTAAAGCCGCGTTTGATGCCCCTTAAAGTCACAGGCTCTGCAGAGTCTGGAGGAAATGCATCGGGAAACTGCTCGCCAGCTGCAACAAAAACGCACAAAGCGAAGCAACAACAACAACAACAACAATAGCAACAATAACAAAGAAACTGGAGAGGCACCAATGGTTGCCGTCTAATTAAATTGTAATTAAGTTAAAACCTAGTACTTAGAATACCAATTTGAAAATGGCATACTTGCTGACATTCGGGATTATTGCCGCACTGTTCTTGGCCAGCATTCTACTATACCGTTATGGCAATATACCACGTCAGCACATCCTCGTTACACTCTCCGTTCTGACCGCCTGGTGTTTCTCCTTCCTGATCGTTTTCACCATACCTCTGGACGTGACTTCCGTAAGTATTACGGAAGAACCTGAATCACCTTTTTAACATTCATTCTTCTTTGCAGACACTCTATCGTCAGTGTCTAGAGGAGCACAAGCCGGCACCGAAGAGCATAATAGTCAATGGCAACATTACTAATAGCACCAGCAACACTTCAAGCACTACTATGCACCCACAGCAGTGCCAGGAGCCCTGGGGCATGGTACCCGAATCGGTGTTTCCAAATCTGTGGCGCATCATCTATTGGAGTTCACAGTTTCTCACCTGGTTAATTATGCCGTTAATGCAATCGTATCTTAAAGCTGGCGATTTCACCATCAAGGGCAAGCTAAAGTCGGCATTGATTGAGAACGCCATCTATTATGGATCCTACTTGTTCATATGTGGAGTACTCCTTATCTATATAGCGGTTAAGGGCGTCTCGCTGGACTGGCAAAAACTAAAGGCCATTGCCTCGTCTGCCTCCAACACTTGGGGTCTGTTTCTTCTCGTCCTACTGCTGGGCTATGCCCTTGTGGAAGTACCCCGTTCTCTGTGGAACAATGCCAAGCCGGGATTTGCACTGCAATATGCTTACTTTAAGGCCGCTAAACTGAGCACGGACAAGGCAGAGGCGGAGGAGCATGTGGATGATGTGCTGGAGTCGCTGCAGTGCATCAGTCGTGCTGTGCCCAACAACCATGAGCTCAGACCCTGTGTGGAAACAATTATGCGCAAAGTACCAATTGAACTGCAGGAAAGAGCCAGTCGCAACTTTTCGCGGAGCGGAGGCAACGGCATGGGCGGCACCACATCCACCATTGTGCCATCTGAAAAGGCCCTTGTGCGCATACACAAGCAGGTGATCAAATCTTTGCAAACTCTGCAGCGTACGGAGGCACTTTGGAGTGTGCAGGTAAAAACCGTATTGCACCTAGAGGATGTGGCCCGGAATATACACTCTGCAGAGCGGCAGTTCAAGACCGAGTTTCCTTGTCAACGTTCGCAACTGGAAAGAATTGTGTACAGCTCCTCGGTGCAATGGTACTGGGAGTGTCTATTGAAGGCACCATTTCTTAAGGCCCTCTGCGTCGTGACAGCCACCATGTCCGCCATGGTCGTGTGGAGCGAACTGACATTCTTCAGTCGACATCCGGTGCTCTCGATATTCGCCAATGTGATAAATGTGGCCAAGGAAAGCTATGACTTTCTGACCATTGAGGTGTTCTCCATGGTGGTGCTTTGCTATTTCTTCTACTGCACCTATTCCACAATACTTCGCATTCGATTCCTAAATCTTTACTACCTGGCTCCGCATCATCAGACCAATGAGCACAGCCTGATCTTTAGCGGAATGCTCCTCTGTCGCCTCACGCCGCCAATGTGTCTCAACTTCCTCGGACTTATTCACATGGATTCTCACATCATACAAAAGGTGAGTTGGTTATAATTCAATGATTTCCTCGGATTAATTTACATTTATTTGCAGCGCATTATGGAAACCTATTATACACAAATCATGGGACACATGGACGTCATTGGGATCATTTCGAATGGTTTTAACATATATTTCCCCATGTGCATGTTGGCATTCTGTTTGGCCACCTGGTTCAGTCTGGGAAGTCGTGCTCTTAATGCTCTGGGATTTCAGCAGTTCCTACAAAACGAAACGATTGCTACGGAACTGGTTCAGGAGGGAAAGGATTTGATAGCGCGTGAGAAGCGGCGACGTCAGCGTGCCGAGGAGGCAATGGCTAGGCGACGTGACTACGGCAGACCCGATGCTTTGCCCAGCCACGACTTCATGGGCAAATATCGCTCAACTGGAAACAACGGCGTAGGAGGATCCCTTGGTGGTACTGGTGGTCCTGGTGGCTTAATGGCTGGTCATCGCACACCAGCCGATGGTCTGTTACGGGATGGCGATGTCAGTATTGATTACGCTGCGGTGTCCTCCTCCTCGGCACTTGGAGGAGTACCGCGTTCGCTGTCAGAGGAGATCAATGATCGCTTTGGCGTCAGCACCCAAATGCAGATTGGCTTTCGGGGCAACAACGAGCAGGACGATGCTTTTGGAGCTGAGAACGATCGGCGGATTGTGGGCCCACCACCACGTGGACTCTTCGATGACGTTTAAGCTCGTAACTCGAAAAATTATTGCAATTGATTTAGTTAATTTAATTTTAATTACTTTTTAAGTTGTAACCTCTCCGCTGCTGTTCCTGTCACAAATATTGTACACAATTCAATAAACTAACTATAGCTAAAATCCTCTGCGTTGACTATTGTTTGCTCCTCAGACCAGCATCCTTCTGCTCCGCTAGCAATTCGCTCATCCGTTGGGAAGTACGAGCTTTGCCAGAACCGCCTTCCTCGGGTCCGAGCAGTTGGAGATCCGTGTTCGAACGCAGCTCCGATATAGGATGCTTCCGGATGCTCTTGCGTCCACGCACACTTCCGCAGCGCGATGTGAGTGGTGTCTCCGGCCAATGGGAGGACATTACAAGTTAGGTGAAAAAATCTGGTGACAAAATAACTACCAGCAGCGTTGCCAGACCGAGCAAAGAAGTCGAAGAGCATTCAAACTTCACTAATTGACAGACACGTTACAACATTAATGGGCAATTGTTTGCATATTTGTGTAACAAGAAAAACCAATCATTGTAACAATTTTAGCAGAGGCGTTTGATTTTGTTCGAACTTTTAACATGTGTTGGATTTTGCCAACAACGGTTGTAACAGAATTGTAGTGGCGGCGCTGCCAGACCAACCCAAAAATTTAAAGTCAAAGTGCATTCAAACTTCTTTAATTGACAGACGAGCGTTTGATTGTGTGCGTGTTCGAATTTCGAACATACGTTCGAATTTGTGTCTGTGTGGGTGTGTGTATGTCGCACCTACAAATGGGAGGAGGAATTTGCAACATACATTTGTAACAACAAATACTAAACACAATTGTAACAACTTGAGTATTAACCTGTCGGTCGTTTGTTTCTTCTTCTCTCTTTTTCTACTTATATTTCTTGTTCTTCTGCCGCTGCTGCTGTAGTTCTTCTTGAATCTGAACAGGGTTGCGCGCATGTGTGTGTGCTTTAAGGTCTCTCTTTTTAATAAATTCTGTACTCTCTGATCTCTGAAACTATTCATCACCGCCTCCCTCCTCGTCCTCGTCGAACTCACCCTCCTCATCGGCGGTGGCCTCCTGGTACTGCTGGTACTCGGAAACGAGATCATTCATATTGCTCTCCGCCTCTGTGAACTCCATCTCATCCATGCCCTCGCCAGTGTACCAATGCAAGAAGGCCTTGCGCCGGAACATGGCTGTAAATTGTTCCGAAACACGCTTGAAGAGCTCCTGAATGGCCGTCGAGTTGCCAATGAAGGTAGCAGACATCTTTAATCCTCTAGGCGGGATATCGCACACGGCTGTCTTGCAATTATTGGGAATCCATTCGACGAAGAAACTGCTGTTCTTGTTCTGTATGTTGAGCATCTGCTCGTCTACTTCCTTCATGGACATGCGGCCACGGAAGATGGCGGCGACTGTTAGATAGCGACCATGTCGAGGATCGCAGGCGGCCATCATATTCTTGGCATCGAACATCTGTTGAGTCAACTCGGGCACGGTCAGGGCACGGTATTGCTGGGATCCTCGGGATGTCAGGGGTGCAAAGCCGGGCATGAAGAAGTGCAGGCGGGGGAAAGGCACCATGTTGACGGCCAGCTTGCGGAGATCTGCATTCAACTGACCCGGGAAACGCAAGCAGGTAGTTACTCCAGACATGGTGGCCGAGACCAAATGGTTCAGATCACCATACGTGGGCGTCGTCAGCTTCAGTGTGCGGAAACAGATGTCGTAGAGGGCCTCATTGTCGATGCAGTACGTCTCGTCGGTGTTCTCCACCAGCTGGTGAACACTCAGTGTGGCATTATAGGGCTCGACCACGGTATCCGACACCTTGGGTGATGGCACAACGGAGAAGGTGTTCATGATGCGGTCGGGATACTCCTCTCGAATCTTGGAGATGAGCAGAGTTCCCATGCCAGAGCCGGTGCCACCGCCCAGCGAGTGGGTCAGCTGAAATCCCTGTAGAAAAGCGAGTCATTAATTGCCCCTAAGGCATCGTTAGCTACACCCACCTGTAGGCAATCGCATCCTTCAGATTCCTTGCGCACCACGTCGAGCACTGAATCCACCAGTTCAGCTCCTTCGGTGTAATGACCCTTGGCCCAGTTGTTGCCCGCTCCCGACTGTCCGAACACAAAGTTGTCGGGTCTAAAAATCTGTCCGAAGGCACCCGAACGCACCGAGTCCATAGTGCCTGGCTCCAGATCGACAAGGATGGCACGTGGCACATACTTGGCCCCTGTGGCTTCGTTATAGTACACATTGATGCGCTCCAATTGCAGATCACTGTCCCCGTAATATGTCCCCGTCGCGTCGATGCAATGCTCATCGGAGATTACCTCCCAGAATTTGCCTCCGATCTGGTTGCCACACTGGCCAGCCTGAATATGTACGATTTCACGCATGTTTATATATGTTTATGTGTCTGGAGTATATTATATTTATATATATATATTTATGTGGGGTGGGGGGAAAAAAAGGGGATTAAATTTTATTTTTTCTTGTTTTGTTTTCTTCCGAATATTTTCTAGCGGACAGAGAACCGATTTAAAACTGAATTTTACGTATAATTTTCTAACTTTTTTCTATACGTGTACCGTAGTCGAGTCGATGTTGGAATGATACGGACTCAACTTCAGACTGTTAATGCCCAATTTTCGACTACTTCGATGCCAAAGTGTTTCAAAACTCAATTGATTTCTACTTCAACATTTATTTGAGCAAATCTTTAAAATTATTTAGGACTAAATTTGGATTAATTGGGCTCTTTATGCCCTTTGATAAGTGAGTTCTTAAAGTTATGGTGGGTCGCTCGAACATTTTCGCACTTTCGAGCAATTGCAATTTGACTTGACTTGTTGATTTCTCCAGCAGAGTTTTGGCAAAGATGACTTGTCTTAACTTGGCCCAAACAGCGCATTCTGAATGTATCAGACCGATGCACGTTTCAGACAAAGAGTGCTCTCAATAATATCCATTGGCTGAAAATCGGGATCGACAAACTGCTCGTGATTGAGACATCTTGTCCCCCCATGCAGGTGCAAGAGCACAGCGAGACTGTCTCATCATTCTCGGTGGTGTAGTTGTTCTCCAAGAGCTTCCCCTGCATATTGTACGTGGACTCGTCATCGAAAGTGAGCGGTTGATTCCCAGCAGCCTGATTCTGAGCATCCTGTTCGTCCCTCTTGGCATCCTCAGCTTGCCTGTAAAGGGAGTTTTCAATAAGAAGTTTAAGCCGAACTGGAGCGCATCTTACATGGTCATGAATCGCAGCACGAGCAGATTGATACTGGCAGCCACAACGGCCAGACCGAAGAGTATGAAGACCAAGCTAAGAGCCACATAGCCAGGTTTATTGGTTAAAGCCTGGTCGTTCTGCAGCGCCACATAGTCCCCAAATCCAATGGTCGTCAGCGTCACAAAGCAATAGTAGAAACTATCGAAATAGCTCCAGCCCTCATAGCGAGAGAAGACTGCCGCTCCTGTCGTTATGATTATGGAGGATAACATGCCCGTGGCCAGCATAAGATTCATTTCCGTGGCATCTGTGCAGCGTGCTCCACTCGCTCGCTTCGCTCGTCTTATGATCACAGACGCAAATTTGTTTAGACGCTCACCAATGGACTGGAACATAACCAGGCCCAGGGGAATCCCAACCTGTAAAGCAAATTCATTAAATTAGCATCGATTGGGTATGGATTTGTTTGGGACTGAAATGAGGATTTGGACAGATCATACCATGGCATAGCACATTGTGAACAGTTTTCCCGCTACGGTGGTCGGAGTGGAGTGTCCATACCCTGTAAAATGTCAATTTTTATAAAAGATTCATTTATTAAGTATACATACCATAAACATTTATAACCCAACCTGTATAACTAAAATAGCTTACTTATTAAATAATCATTCCCTATAGGTTTAAGTATTTAATCCTTACTTGTGTACTGTTTTTTAAACCTGCTCTTTAGTCCATTTTATAACTACAACTAAATTAAATTTGTTTGTGAATTACTTCTTTTTAAGCTGAAAGTAGTATGAAATTGTTCATTTGGGTTTATCAACTTCTTAGCTTAATCTTTTCCTTTTCCGACAAATAAATATATGAGAGTTTTAAAGACAACCCTTTCCTTCGTATATTTCCTGGTACTATGGAGGAAATTTCAGTTATTTTTGAAGCTTACATTGATTTGGTCACTATTGTGGTTTGTCTTAAGTACAGACAGCTACTTGCAAAGCTGTCAATGGATCAAACATTGTCATATTACTTTAGTCGTAGAACCCAAAAATCATATTAAAATGAACGTGTCCATTGAGAAATACAAAATTCTTCTCAAGTTTTTCATGGAAAACAACATTTCCGTTTGGGTAAGCAAAAAACTCTTCTTAGGATAATTTTCATTATATTAAAATATATTAAAACGAGCAAATTCATTCAAAAACTCTTTCCCAAAATAATTGTTTTCCCCTTTATTTATACAGTGAAAGCTCTACTCCCTCAGGCGGACAGCTCCCTTAGTCGCACGATTTTACAGTCCCAATAACATGATTTTCATACAAAATCCTTTCCCGCAGGCGGATATCTTCCTTGGGCGGACAAAAATACTGGAGCCGTGGCTGTCCGGCTACAATAGCTTTCACTGAACATAGATTTGATCCTAGAATTTTCTTCTTCTTTTCTACGTAAAGATCTTTGAATTTGTGGTGTCTCATGGGACAAATGTTTGGGATTGGGATTAATTAATTTGAAGTAGACATATTTACCAATCATTGCCAGCACGACGGTGGCAAAATAAAATGCGCCAGCAAATTTCCACTGAGGTCCCGCCTTGTGTGGTTTGTTCTCAATTATTACTATTTCGATCATCCGGTAGTCTTCGGCACTCACATTGTATTTCTTAACGAAATTATTCTTCACCGCTACGGCATGAAAACATAAATTTGATGCGATTTTCCAATATCAATATCACAAATTCTCTTGGCCAATTAACAAAATAAAAATATATTTTAATGGCATGTGATTAAAAATTTAAATGTTTCAAAAGCCAAATAATAACGTCGAATGTGTGTCTACAGTTTGGTATGAGTTCTGAAATGTAGTATGTAGTTTAATAATAAAATCAAAATCTGAAGAAAAATATAAGCTAAGGAACTTAAAGCAACGTGTTGTGAGGTGCAGTTGTTTGTGCATTTGGATATTGCCGGGGATATATACTATTGATCGATAATATATATGTACCTTGCAAAAATTCCCAACGCTTCGCCTCTGTTTGCGATTCAAGCGAGTCAAAGACTGCCGCTCCAATGAGCAAATAGGTAAATGTGCACACCACCAGCGACAGTGTTCTCACGTTCTGACGCTTCATGGCGCAATGGACAACAAATTCCAAGTTCAAAATTCGATATTGGCAACTCGAAGCTCGGAAGCAATGTCGCGATTAGGATACAATTACCATCAACTACTAACTGATGGCATTCAAGGCATTGGACGCGGTCAGCGGGCGCACTTTCTTTGTTTTTTTTTATTTGGGGTACAATAAACAATTCATATGCAAATCCTTTGAAGCCTGCGAGGACTCTGTAGAAATCGATTAAACGGTTAACGCATAAACAAATTAGCGAACACAATGTGAAAGGCATGAATTCAATTCAATGCATTTCACTATAATGTTCGCACAGCTATGCACTTAAGTCGTGTCTCTGCAAAGCCATTATACAAACAAATGGGATTTTAATCAATTTTATACAATTAACTGATAACCGATGCAATTTGCGGGAAAACACAACGATTAATGAGAGACAGGGCTGTTATGTCTGACTTTGAGGTATTAACACAAGTTGGCAGTACCCGACACCGACTGCTTATCGATAACAACGAGTAATCGGTTTACTTTGCATTTGTTTATACGAAAAAACCACGCAGCCTATTTAATAGTTTAAATAGCTGCACAATCGCTAGCTTTTAATTGTGGTGTGCATCCATGTTTAATTAAAATTGTCATGCTGCGCATTCGTCGACGTTTCGCGCTACTCATTTGCAGCGGCTGCCTGCTTATCTTTCTCAGCCTTTATGTTATCCTGAATTTTGCGGCGCCGGCACCAAATGCCAAAAAGGTAATGCGCTTGTGTGTGTGTGTGCGAAGGTGTGTGTGTATAAGACCAACTCATCAATAATTTTCGTTTCGTTTTGAACAGTCAAATCATGACGCACTGGAAAGTAATCAAAATCAGCTGGACATTGGTGTACTAGAGCAAGAAAAGTCGAATTTGCGCTTGGTCAGGACCAGGAGCAAGGATGTGCTGCCTGTGCAGCCACCCTCCAACCAGGAGGAGGACACCGGCGAGTGTATGGACGTGGTGAGGCGAGTGCCGGAGGTGGACATACAAATGCTGGAAATGTATGACCGCATGTCCTTCAAGGACATTGATGGTGGTGTCTGGAAGCAAGGCTGGAACATTAAATACGATCGCCTTAAGTATAATGCCCATCACAAGCTCAAAGTGTTCGTGGTGCCGCATTCCCACAACGATCCCGGCTGGATACAAACATTTGAGGACTACTACAATGCTGGTGAGTCATAAATTCAGAACTATAATCTCCCATGACTTATATGAAATTATTTAAGCTTTCATCAATCATTGGTTATGCAATAGTAGCCAATAAAGTAGGCAACCAGTATGATTACATTTAATTGCACTGGCATCAAGTCTGATAACAAATTAAGATATCGAACTTAATTTCAGTCAGCAAAAAAACATTAAATTTTTAAACTTTTTTTAACTTTTAATCTATAGCGATGGTTATATATTTAAATTTTAAAAAATTGTTTTCATTCACTTTCATCTTTTAACTTTCCATTAGGTCTTGTTGTTGATAAAGTGTACACTTTTAATTATCTTACACGAAATTCTTATTAATTTACAGATACGAAACACATTTTATCGAACGCATTGCGGCATCTCACCGAGAATCCAGATATGAAATTCATTTGGGCTGAGATCTCATACTTTTCCCGTTTCTACGAAGACCTGGGCGAGAACAAGAAACAACAAATGAAATTGTGAGTAGAGATAAGTACTTTTATTTTATAACTTAAACGACATTTGTTAATTATTGTAGGTTGGTTAAGAAGGGGCAACTAGAGTTTGTGACTGGAGGTTGGGTCATGCCGGACGAGGCCAATTCCCATTGGCGAAATGTGCTGCTACAGCTTACCGTGGGACAGACCTGGCTGCGGGAGCACTTTAATGTCACACCCACTTCGTCGTGGGCCATTGATCCCTTTGGACACAGTCCGAGTGTACCGTATGTTTTACAAAGAAGTGGCTTCAAGAATCTCCTGATACAGCGCACCCACTACGTGGTCAAGAAGGAGCTGGCACAGCAAAGGAATCTGGAGTTCTACTGGCGTCAAATATGGGAGTCACGCGGAAGTTCATCGATCTTTACGCACATGATGCCCTTTTACTCCTACGACATACCACACACCTGTGGACCCGACCCGAAGATCTGTTGCCAGTTTGACTTCAAGCGCATGGGTAACTTTGGACTTAGCTGTCCCTGGAGGACGCCGCCCCGTGCAATTGATGATAGCAACGTGGCCTCACGCTCGGAGCTCTTAGTTGACCAATGGAAGAAGAAAGCGGAGCTGTATCGAACCAATGTGCTGCTAGTTCCTCTAGGCGATGACTTCCGCTACAAGCAGAACACGGAGTGGGATGTGCAGCGCGTGAACTACGAAAAGCTCTTTGAATATATCAACTCGCATTCACCCTTCAGTGTGGACGCTCAGTTTGGAACTCTTCAGGAGTACTTTGATGCAGTGCACAGCACGCCGGATCAGAGCTTCCCCTCGCTCAGCGGTGACTTCTTCACGTATGCGGATCGTGCCGATAACTACTGGAGTGGTTACTACACATCTCGGCCGTATCACAAGCGCATGGATCGAGTGCTCAGCCATTACATACGCGCAGCGGACATGCTGCATGCCTGGAAAGTCTGGGATCCTCAGGCAGGATTTAGCCAGAAGCTAGAGCTGGCACGTCGGGAGCTATCGCTGTTCCAGCATCACGATGGTATTACGGGTACCGCCAAGCCCCACGTGGTAGTGGACTATGAGCAACGTATGCTGGAAGCCCTCAAATCATGTCACTTTGTGATGCAGCAGGCAGTTTATCGATTGCTGACCAATCCTTCAATCTACAGTCCCGATTTCAATTTCCTCTACTTTAACCTGGACGATTCACGTTGGCCCGGCGTCGGTATGGAGGAGAGTCGCAGCACCATCATCCTGGGCGAGGAGCTACCCACCAAACACGTCGTTCTGCATAACACGCTGCCCCATTGGCGGGAGGAACTTGTCGATTTCTATGTCTCCAGTCCGTTCATAAGTGTTAGCGATTTATCGGGCAATGCTGTGACGGCACAGGTCTCACCTGTTTGGAGCTGGCATCATGATAAGCTCAGTAAGACAGTAAATCCACAAGGATCCACCACAAAATATCGCATTATATTCAAGGCACGCGTGCCTCCAATGGGATTGGTCACCTATGTTTTAACCGTTTCTGATTCGAAGCCAGCGTATGTATATAGAAGCCTCAAAGGACCTGCTCTAAAATTAATGCTCCTCCTCTTAACTTTGCAGACACACTTCGTACGCTTCCAATGTGCTCTTCAATAGCAACTCGGTATCGTTGAACTTGGGTCTGTATCCGGAAGAGGTCAAGTTTGAGGAGCGACATGAGGTTTCTCTGCGAGTTGGCACTGGTCCCACTGTGTCCTTCACCGAGAATGGTATGCTCAAGTCGTTGCAGCTCACTCCTGATGCTCCCCATGTGCCTGTTCACCTGAAGTTCCTTAAATACGGAGCTCGAGCACATGGCGACAAGTCCGGTGCTTACCTGTTCCTGCCAAATGGACCTGCAGTGTCGATGGGCGTTGGTTCACCCGTCGTCCTCGTCAGCGAAGGTAAACTGGAGTCGTATGTCAGTGTGGGATTGCCTCAGGTCATACATCAGACAGTATTACGTGGCGATGGACCAGAAATACGCAATCTAGTGGACATCGGGGACATGGATAATACGGAGATAGTAATGCGACTGTCAACCCATATTGACAATGGTGACATATTCTACACGGATCTCAATGGACTGCAGCTGATCAAGCGACGGCGATTAGAGAAATTGCCAATTCAGGCCAACTACTATCCCATTCCAACGGCTATTTTCATAGAGGATGCTGATATGCGACTAACAGTGCTAACTGGACAGCCGCTGGGTGGATCTTCGTTGGCACCCGGCGAATTGGAGATCATGCAGGATCGTCGACTGGCTAGCGATGATCAACGTGGTCTTGGCCAAGGTGTGCTGGACAACAAGCCAGTGCTGCACATTTACCGCATTGTGCTTGAAAAGATTCTTGGCTGTGAGCGACCATCGGAAGCCCATCCCGGAGGTTATTTAACAAGCGCAGCCTACCAGGCTTCACAGGCTCTACTGGATCCATTAGATAAGTTCATATATTCGGAAAACGAGTGGACGGGAGCACAAGAGGTCTTTGGTAACGACCATGCTCCGGCCAATCAAGAACTCGATGTGGTTGTGATGCGTCGTCTCTCCAAGAGCACCGCAAACGTACAGCGTGTAGGATTTGTATTGCATCGCACTCAGCTGCTGCAGTGCTATGATGAGCCGCCAGCAGATAAAGTGAGTTAATCCTTAAAGAATGATATATAGAAAGATATATATAATTATATTTTTGTTTTAATAGTTCAATGTGTGCACCGTGCTGCTAAATGAGGATGAACCCACTGCCAGCTGTCAACGGTCTACACTCACATTCTTGCAGATTCTGGAGCAGATCGAGCAGCAAAAGGCACCCGCTCCGTGTCCCATGGAGACAGAAGCCTTCATCATCAGCTATAGCGCCAAAAATCACAGCTGAATAACAGCAAGCACCTATAAATGAAAGGATTTATTAATTTACTTGATAAGCTAAAGACAAAAATTTATTTTAGTTATTTATTATGGACAGCACGGAGAATACGTATGTGAATCTCAAGTTACGTAAATTTTAAAATGTTTTTCAACTGACGAATTTTAATTAAAAAACCTCAGTGGGAACACTGATCAGGTTTTAAATTATACCAATTTATATTATTTTTTTTTGTAATAATATTAATTTGTCTTGTTTGTGATACTTTTCGTGTAGAAATCTTTCGCAATGTTAAGCAATGTCATCCATTTCAATAAATTTAATTGGAATTGCATTAAAGTAAATTCACAAGTATAACATTATAAATAAATCTTAATATTATTTTATATAATATATGTACACTATATATGTATGTTTAGTCTTAATCAGAAAGCAGTACTTTATTAAAATTGTTGAACTCATTCGGCAGGTAATTCGTGTAGATAAGAAAGTATCTCAGTGCAATCTGACAACTGATAATATGACTATACAAATACGGTATATTCGTATCTGTATCTGTATCTGTGTGTCAGCTATAATATCATCTATACAACAAATCTAATCTAAAGTTTCTTATCAGTTTTCCTGTTTAACGGGTTCATTTTGTATCTGCTATTAAATAAAAAACAATTGAATTTAAATTGTATATCTTTAATTCCGCGTGTATATTTTTTATAAACAAGATTTATGTTTTTGATGGGTTTTATAATTTTACTGTTTTCATTGAATGCAATTCTGATTGCATGTGATTCGCATTGATGCAGCTACGAATGAACGCGTGTTGCCTGGAAAATGCCAATGGAAATTCTAATTGTATTCAACTTGAGCGTAAAGTGGTTGTTTTCTACGATTATCAAACCGAGAGAGCAAATAACAGCAAGGAGAGAGAGAGTGAATGAGAGTAAGTTGAGCATTCTTTCCAATTTGAAATGGGCAACGAAAGCAAAATTAAAACGAACACAACAATAACGTGCCTCTCACACAGATACACAATGCTCTCTCGCTCTCTCAGTGGCCGCGTGTAAGAGCATGTGCCTGTGTGTGAGTTGTTTGTGTGTGTGTTTGTATGCGCAACCACTGACTAACCAACCAACAATCATCACCATCGGAATTTTAGGTTCTGTACAGAAATCTCGGCTGCTCAGAGAACCTAAAATGCAAAGAGAGAGAGAGAGAGAGAGACAGATTGCCAGAGAGTCCAAGCACGCGAGACAGAGAGCGAGAGAGGAATCGCGAGAGTGAACAAAATCGTGCAAGGCAAAACAATTTTCAGATACGACGAGCACATTTAGTGTCCAGTTCAGTTCAGTTGAGTTCAGTCAGAGTCAGAGCGCCGTCATCAGTGAGTTTTGTTTATACGCTTACATATGTAACAATATTACAACGAAATACATACATAATAAGCACAGATAGTGTTTGTGCAATAACAAAAATCAAAAACAATAAATAATTATATACTGTGTGCATATATTCTGTGTTTGTGTGCCTCGACACACATGTGCATACGTATATTTATTGGATTCTACTATATATGTACATATATATTATATATATTATAAAGAACTCAAAGTCGAGTATCTAATCAAAAGATCTTTAATATGAAAAATATGTGCCATAAATTTGCTTAACCAAAATCAATAAGAATTATTGTCGCTGTTGTTGTTGATTTAAAGAAAGAAACGAAGAGGAGACAAAAAATAAAATAAGAGACTACAAAATTTAATTAAATAATGCACACACGCGCTTAAAATATAGTTGCATACATGTACAAACGTATGTTTGTGTGTTTGTATGTACACATACATACATATGTATGTATGTTCAAAGTTCCCATGTGTATCTCTCTAAGCTCTTTGCGCGTCTATCTCTGTGTGCGTCCGTGTGTGTGTGAGTATGAGTGTCGTAGTGTGCAAGTGTGTTTATGCGTCGCATGTTAGTTTCTTCAACGTTCTTTATGCCGTCTTCTAACTTTTTGTCGCTGTGTGCGCGTATCTGAGTTCCCTCTTATCTGTATGTCATGCATGCGTGTATTCTCTCGCTGTGTGCGTGCCTACGAGTGTGTCTGTGTGTGTGAGTGTGGGCTTGTGTGCGTGTGTGCTTTTTGTGAACTACGTTTTGTTTCAATGCCAAAAAGTATCTATGTGTGCCTTGGCTCGCTCGCTCACTCATTCGCTTGTCTTGCCTTTGCCTTTGCCATGCTGGTTACATAAATACTCACACCCAAGCCTACACTTGCACAAGGCATAGCCAAACCACAATGTAAGCGTATATGTATGTGTGTGTTTACTATAATCATAATGCGCTAGTTTCGAAGGCGTTTGAAATTAAATTAACACCACAAATCTAATCGTTGTCCAACCACAAAAAACAATCACATTTTCCAATACGAATGCCCTGCGTTCGCATTGGAAGCAGCTGGTCCAATAAGAACAACAACATGTGATAATCAAATTGGACTCAGCAGGTTTACTCTCCGCTTCGCTCAGCTCAGCTTAGCACAACACAGCCCAGCTAGGCGGCCCAACGGAGTGTTGCTCATTCCAATGGTCAAATGTCATGCCAAAAGTAACACACAACAACAGCGCGAAGTAGAAGTAGAAGCTGGCAAACCAAAAGAACGAAATAAGCACAGGAAAAAAAATTGAGCGTACAAACGAAAAATTAAAATCAACGACGTCATATAAAAGTGTGTCAAAGCAGCAGCACACATACAATCCCTTAAACACACACACAAACTTATTACCAGTGCATGCGAGTGTGTGTGTGAGTGCTGTGGCAAAGCTTTTTCTACCACTTTGTCGCGCTCTCACTCTCTATTTCTGCCCATCGCCCTCTCATACTCGTTCTCCCTCCCTCTCTTCTTCTCTCACTTGCTCGTACACTCGGTGCTTGTGCTGATAAAACGCAGCGCACACAGCGCGTATACATAATGTACATTTTATTTAAATGTTTTTCGTTTGTTTGCTAACGAGTTTTTCTCGTTATTGTTAAACACACAGCCTCACACACACACTCACACAGTCGCAAGATTTTCATGTTTAGCTAACAAACATGAAATCTTCCCACTATTCCCCTCTCTCCATGCTCGGTAGACGCGCTCAAACATATGGCGCGTGAGCATTCTTCTACAGAGTATATTTCTATTCAAACAAATATATTTTTATTTATGAACGCGAGTATGTGTGCAGTATATACATGTACAAGGTATGTGTGTGTGTGTATTTATTGTATTATGTCATAAACAATTTGGTTTTGGCATTCAATAGAAGTTCAATTTACTCAAGGCAAATGTGGCGTATGGACAAGTTGTCGCTTTATTGTTGAGAGCTTTTATTTTTTTGTATTTTAGGGGCACAGGAAATGCAAAAGTTGCCCCCAAAATTTCTTCTGTTTGCGTGCTTGCCCCTGTACGTGTGCGTGTGTGCATGTGTTTGTGAGTGTGCAGCAATTTTCCCGAGGTTTGCATGAAAACCTAGTGCCCTAATAAGCACCAACAGTACACAGACACAAACACACGCACACATTCAAACAAACACAGCAGTGAGAGTGCGAGAGTAAGATTTTTATAAAAGAAAGAAAAAAATGAGCGAAGCACGCAAGAGAGCTTCACTGCTGATAGCTTAACAAGAGAGTGAGAGAGGCAGCAGAAGAGAGCACGTTAGAATATGAGAGAACGAGCGACAAATCGTGTACATGTGGGCACAGGTATGTGTGTATGGATGTACACGACATAAAATATAATTGAAATAAATTTTAAAACAAACAGCGCACAACGCAATTTCAGTTCAATGCAAAATGTTCAGCTCTAACTGAAAGCGTATAAAAAACCATTCAATTTCAATGTGCAAATGAAATGCGCGCGAATTTAAGAGCTACGCAATATGATTACAACAGGAACACTCAAACAAACGTGATCAGGCGGGCACGTGTACGTGGCAACATACAGACACACATGACTGTTAACTGAGAGTTGGAATGTGCGTGCTGCGTTTCCAGATGATTGACGAGACTCACATTTTTTTGTTCATGTTAATGCATAACATTTGCAGCGCGTAATCTTCATTAACACGAATAGTTTACACTCTTAACTTAATTTAAAAGTGACCTCAAGTCATACTTTCGCAATGTTTAACTGCTTTCTTCAAGGTCGTTAAACAATCTACTTTTATTGGTAAAAGTGAAATATATAAAGATGTAAACAAAGCTAGTATTCGATCGTGAGTTATCGCACTTAATCGAAAGGC
Source organism: Drosophila cardini (assembly GCA_018903735.1). Taxonomy (NCBI): domain Eukaryota; kingdom Metazoa; phylum Arthropoda; class Insecta; order Diptera; family Drosophilidae; genus Drosophila; species Drosophila cardini. Next base: position 328,109 of record JAEIGM010000020.1, read on the forward strand.
GTTATTAGGACTATCGATATATTTTGCCTGCTGATCTTCTCACATATCTAACAACATTTGAACTTTTGGTTATGAGTGTTGTTTTTATAATTTTTTTTATTTGATACTTGGAAAAGCATCGACTGATTTTGCCATCGTCGTGAGCTGAGCGTATTAAAGCCGTGCAGCAGAGAGTCAGATTGCCGAGGTCCGTGCTCAATTGCGCAGGTCCGTTATTCCCAGAAGGCAGTGGAAACGACAACACAGCAACGGAATTCAACAACGGCATCCACAGTCAGTCCACACTTTTCTGCGTTAGATTCAAACGTGAGACGGCGACGAGCACGCAGTGAAAACTCGTGACGCATACGCAAAAAATAAAAAAAAAAAAACGAGAAAGAAAAACTGCGACAAAATCAACAAGAAAAGTTATATACATACATACATATATTTTAAATTATTGTATGTATGTATGTATGTAAGTGCAGCCCGAGAGACGTAAAAACAGTTGCACTTCACTGTTGACAGTCACATTCGAAACGTTTCAAGATCAAATTGCAAATTTGCAAAAAAAAAGAAAGAAAATTATTTTTGAAATAATCGCAAATATCTTGTCGCATGTGCGTGTGTGCTAGTGTGTGTGTGTCTGTGCGTAATTCGCCTGTTTATGTTTATATAATCAAAGAAATACTTTGAATATTTTAAATTTAAAGAAATCAAAGTAATCTAACATCGTCATCATCAACAACAACAACTACAACAATTGCAATATAAACAATGAAAATGTCAACAAAATTAAAATAACAGCATTATAACATTAAATATAATAACAACAACAACAACAACCACAACAACTTTAACATCAACAACTTGAAAAACAACAAAAAGAAGCAACAAAGAAAAAAAAACAATCGTGTGTTTGAAAAGGAATATAAATAATACTAAATACAATATATATTAATATAACTATAATATACGAAAGTGTACACGTAAATAACAATTTAAAATCCGAAATATAACATACGTATTCTATAATAAATAATAATAAATTACAAGTACAACATATATAGTACATAGTACATTTATAGCCCCGCACTCAATTAATTGCAGCTGTATGCACGACTCCTTGCAAAAAGGTGAATATAATTATATATGAACATAGACATAGACATAAACATACATACAAGTACTCTACTATATGTAAGCATAAGTTTAATTTAACAATATCAAAACGAAATTTTTATACTCCAACTGAAGTTCTTTTTCTTTAAGTTCTCTAATTCAATTTGTAAAAAGTGGCACAGTGTCTACTAAATGTATTTGGTTTCACTCACTCGCAGGCTTAGGTTACAGTCAGTCAGTCAACTGACTTTTGATTTAATGTTTCTTAGAATCATTTACAACTTTTATAAATTGTGAAAATTTTGTCAAAATAATTACGTGACTGACTGTTTGGGTATGTTTAGTACACGCATATGTATGTGTGCATATATGTACAGGCACGCATATGTGTGTGTGCGCATTTTGTTGTGTTTATCATTTCCTAATTTAATAAAATTAGGCTTCACTAATGTAATACATACATACTTACATACATATGTATGTGCACATGTGTGTGTGTGTGTGTATCACGATCTCGGCTAATCAAAGTCACTCGCTGCTTAGCTCAGCTGCATTCCCCCACCCCCTATCTTTCTCTCTCTTCCTCTTCCTCTCTCCATCTCTTGCTCTCTACGTCGCTCCTTGGCGATTTGACTGCCATTTTTTTGTGCTCTCCACTCGTTAATTTACTCGTTTATTGTTGGACTCCGACACTTGATTCTACATTTTGTTAGAGCTCTCTTTTTGTTGTTGTTGTTGTTGTGGTTTTTGTTGTTGTCAAATGCAAATAGGCATTAAATTGTCCGTTGTTTGTCGTTTCGTTTCATTTACATTTCCCTCTCCGTCTCGCCTTCTCTCCTATTGTCCGCCCCTTTCTGCCCTTCTCCCCCTTCCACGCCCGTTGCGTAATCCACTGAGCCCCTTGCTGTATGTGGGTTAAACTGCCGCTGCATCGAGCAAGTCAAGCAAACATGGAGAACGCCTCACAATCAGAGAGCAGAGCTTTGGGCACAAGTGCAGCAGCTGGGTATGCTCGACTTGAAAGTTCACACTAACAAATAATTTATAAAATTTTGATATCCTCAAAGTCTTATGTTTTAAGAAAATTTCAAACGATTTTTACTTACAAATTTTTTTTAGAACTTTTCATTAAGACGGGATTATTCTTGATCAATACCGATGCGAAGCTCAAAACAAGCTTTATGGTAAATAATTTCTACTTTAAAATGGCCAGAACACAAGTCTAAAAATAAATCCAACAATGTTTTATAGAATAATATGTACATATAAACAGGCATGTGCGAAATTATAAGAACAGCTTTTTAAATAAATTTTTTAAGCAAATTTGGGATAAATATTTTTATAAAAAATATATTTGTATTATGCAAGAAGTGTATATATTGAGCTAGAATTCCAAAAGAATGAAATTAGGTGGTATTTAATGAAAAAAGTTATAAATTATATATTTTTGTACGCTTGTATTTATCTTTCTAAACAAATATATTTTACAATAACTTTATAATAATTTAACTAAAACCACAACTTTTTATGTGGACTGAAACTTCTTAATATTATATGTTTTTTATCAGTAGTCGTTCGAATACATTTTACAGTTTTTACAGTTACAATTTCTTACTCACAAAGAACTACAACTACAGGGTATCAAAAAGGCTGGCAGAGCAGCGAAATGAGGGAAAAAAGGTTTATGTAAACTTGCAGTAGAGCAGAAATTTTCGTGCAAAAGGCACGAAACGGCTGTTAACCTATTTGGCAACAGCCAAACAGCCAAAACGGCCAAAACAGCCAACTGCTGATTCCAATTCTCCGCTGATTAGCTCAGGAGTGTTTGTGTGTGTGCATGCGAAACTGCGTTTAGTTTCTCTGGGCAGGTGATGCAAGCTGTGGTTAAGTAGGGATAACTATGGAGATAAGAGACCGAGAAAAACTTCGACTCACTTGGTAATTGTCATAGTCGTAAATCTGTCGGACTGAACAAAATACAATATTTTAGAAAACAACAACTAGTAATTTAAGTTGATTTAAAGTTAAAAACATAAACAATAAGTTGGGAAATGAGAAAAAGTCGAGTACATTTAATGTCACACGGTAATTAATTCCGAATGACAATTAAAATTTTAAATCAACACTTTTGTTGATAAATTAATGTAGATTTAATGTAACAAAAGTTTCAAATGCACTTTTGATTTTGATCTGAGTTCAATAAACAAACGTATCTCTCTCTATTGTTACACCTGTCTCTTTGTGAATCACCTGTGTGTGTGAATTTAATTGCAAATCTCAACTGACCTTGATGTAATTACTGAATACTTCAATTCTATACAATAATTCTACCTGCTCGTCAGATCAATTAAACTTTGTTGAACATAAAACAGGTTAAAAGTTAAACAGGTAAAATAAAAAACGTTATTTTTTATGTAATTCAGCAAACTGGATTGCAAGAGAAACTGAAAGAATTCATCGATTCATTTAAGCCAACAACAAATGCGATAGAAACAAATAAACTGTTAACACTCTTAGCTGTGTGTGTGAGGCAAAAGATACAATAATGATCGCTGCCACATGCCACACACCACACACCACACACCACGTACCACATGCCACATGCAACGAACTACAATTGTGCTTTTGTCGTGTTGTTGCCAAGAATCATTGGGTCACTGTGAATGGGGGGGGGAGGCGGGTGCGAGGGCGGGTCTTCTTTTAGGGCACTTCGGGTGACAAAACTAGGCCTCTCTTTGCTGCAAGAAAACCAGGCCAAATTGTAATTAAAACGGCCAAAACAAAATGTGTAGATACCCGAGAGTTGCAACCAAATATTTGTCGCATGCTGCAAATAATTCATTTCATTTTGAATCCGTTTCGATTCTGGAGCTGTCTCCATAGTTACCTGTCTGTAATTCTTTAGCTTTTTTTCCTTTCAATTTTTCCATTTTCCTTTTGCTCCTCCACTCGAGTGTGCTTAATTGTGCGGCGTGCTTAATGCCACAAAGAGGGCAATGGGACAGATACTTTGGTAGACCCAGAAAAGATACAATTTGTTGTCGGTTTTGGCTTCTACGGTTTCCCTGATACCAATTTAAATTCTTTTTGGCCAGAACTCGTCATGGCTTTAATTAAAGTTTGCATCATAAGAAAAGTATCTCATTTGCTTAAAACGTATCTTATCAAGTAGATTGGTTTAAATAGTATATACTGTCAGAATCAGCTTTAGTTCTAGACGTAAATTTAGCTTATTTATAGCTAAAAAAAAATGTATCTTTTGTTTTTGTTAAACATTTTCAATTATTATCTCATGCTTTATGACAACATTCTTAACACTTAACACCTGGCTGGATCTTATTGCATTATTTGGTCTTCGAGTAGACAAAGTGTCGACTGCTCCAATAATACATCTTACGTGCCACATGCAACAAAGGGATTCAAATAACATGCTCTGTTTGTCTGGAAAGCGACGCGACACACACACACACACACATATACACACAGATACACTTATATACAAGTGTATGTGATTAGAATGAAAGCGGAGACCTTCCACTTGTTTACTTGCCACTTTGCGACTTGCCACAACGCGTCGTGCCACACACAATTAGTTGGTCTTGTTGATGTTGCCATTTGACTGGCTTTTGGCATTCCTCACTTATTTATGGATAATTCATAGACGCACCTTTTATTTAGAGCTGGATGGGCACCTGACTGCCAGCAGAGAATACCGACAACAAAAGATTCCACTTCACAAACAAACACACACACACTAACACCAACACCCACATATACACACACACATACACGCTCAAGTATCGACAAGTCGACCCAGCGACATAGTTTTGCTCCGTGTTTTGCTTGCCCGCAACTTGCCACAGTAATTTGCATATAGCACACACATACACATAGACTCCCAGACACACACACACTTGTGACTGCAAGTTATGCTGCTGCGTTGTCTGCCTGCAGTGACGCTGGCGTCGCAGTCGCTGCCGCCGTCAACGCTGCCTTCACTCGTTTGGCCTAATTGTGCGCTTTTGATTTAGTTTTCGTGACGTGGAGGCGTCGGCAGCGAGCACAACTCACTCCGACGCTCTGTTCACTACAGCTGACAATGTGCATGCTCTGCGCAATCTCTCTCACACTCTCTGCCTAGCTTGCGCTCTCTCTCTCTCTCTCTCTCTCTCCCTTTTGCACTCTCTTTGTGCTTTGTGCTTTGTGCTTATGCTCGCGCCTCGTGCCTTTTTGTTGCTCATTCTGCTGACCGCAGCAGTTTGTTCTTGCCACTGCATATTTGTCATACCTTGAATATGTATTTAGCTTTATTCTTTTATTTTGTAAATTTAGTTAAATTTCTTTTCGATTTTTTGTTATTTTTGGGTTTGTTGTTTTGCTCTTTTTAAAATTTTGATGGCATTGACGTTTTAGCTATTGTTGTATTTATTGCTGCCAATATTACGTAGTTTAACCTTCACCTATTTAAGCTAAACCAAGAACTTGGAATTGTGCAAAAAAAAATAAAATAAAATGTAGCACAAAATGCAGTTATAGCTAAGTGAGTAGTGAAATAATTGCTGCCATACAATTAAATGAACTTGTTTTAATTAACGGAAACAGTTTAACAGTGGGTACAATTTGAAATGTACCCACATTTGAAATGAGTACCAAATTCTTGTTGCTTTGGCTGCATTTACCATATAGACTGAGCGTGCTTATAAATACACACATTTGTGTACACTTAATCACAGCACCTGACGTGCGGGTTTTAATAATAAATATTTCACATTTATTGAATGCTCGTGCACATACATATGTTGGGCATATGAGAGGATTGCGTATACGCAGTGTGTACCCTGACTCTTTATATTATGCAATACGTAATCAGTGGCTAATGTAAAATTCTAATTACATTTGCTTGTTAATAATTATAATATGTTGGCTACCAAAAACAGCTGATCATTATGGTAATGATGATGTTGATGATAATGTAGCCGGTGTGCTCATCTTTAGCTCGCTTTAACTCTGGCACGAATAAGGCCAGTCATATATTATATATTTATGACTAGCGGCAAAGCTACACACACACACACACACACACACACACACACACACACACACACACACAACATGCAAAACAAAAGAGCTCTGAGCCGAGTCAACGAAATCTAAAGCCAAAATCCATGGCAACCAAGCAGCCAACGAGCTGGGCAAATCCGCTTACTCCACTTGTTATGCTGAAGGTACGAGGTATCTGCAGCAACAAAAATATAACGTAACGACAGCAGCAAACATGCGGCAGTTTCTGGAGGGGAGCAGGGAGAAGGGGCAGGGGAAGGAAAGGGCTTGCAATGAGCATAAATTATGTGAACAAAGGCAAAACATAAAGAGGGGGAAGTGGAGGAGGAGCTAAAGGAGAGTGAAGAGCAGCAGCAGCGTCTGCATACAAACACTCAAACACTGAAGGACTCTGGAGTGGGTTAAGGGACTCAAAGTTGGGCTGGTCTCGCTCTGTTTCTCTCTCTCTTTGGGTATCCCCCTCTCTATTCCTCAGCAACCCTCTATCTACTACTCTTTCGTTGGCCACTTATCTTGCCTGAATAGACGCGTTGATGCTACTGCCACAGTAAACATTTGTAAACACACACACACTACACACACCAAACTTAGAGTGTGAGTTAGGAAAATGAACCCTTCATTTGTAGACGCCTCGATTGGGAATATACTTATATATCTATATACTCTATATATTGTATATATTCGTCCATTTGATTGCTTGATCTGGGGGTCAGTAGAAGCTTTCTTGATGTAATTTTATATCGCGTGCTTTGCTTATTGATTTTCGCTTTCATTTTTCATGGGGGGCGTGTGAGGGGCGGGGCTAGGAAAACACACAAAAATAACTGCTTACATATGCGAGAGTTGAGTCGAGTTGAGTTGAGTTGAGCTGAGTTTGCCAGGACACTGGACAAAAGTAAACATCAGAGACGAAAATGTATATACAAATTCATTTCTTCAAACTCACGAGCCCCGGAGAGCACGTGCCGACAAAGTCAACGAGGTCGCCTCACGTCTCACGTCTCATGTCTCCCGTTTCCCGTATCCCCTACCCTTGTGCCTTCCTCATCTCCTGCCGCTGCCCTTTGCCCTTTGGCATCATTCTCGCTGGCTCATTCATATTTGGCGCCTGGTTAAATATGCGCAGTGTTTACCTTTTTGCAGGCAATGTCCTTGCCAGCGGCACATTGCTTTAATGCCATTCAAAAATCCAAAAAACAGGAGAAAACAACAAAAAATATATGTATATGTACTGTATATGTATGTCAGGCAGTTAAATGTCCTGTGGGTACAAGCGACTTCAACCTTATGACATTTGCGCTTTTGTTGTGCCCACGCTGACGACTTCCGCTAATGCGCTACTTCCTCTCTCCCTGCTTCCTGCTCCCCTTCCTTCCTGTTTCTCCTCTTTCTAGGGGCAGGCACTTAACAAGCATAAAGCTCAGTGAGTGCTTACCGGCACAGGTAGAGGTAAAGGTAAAAGGGGCAGGTACTGCACTGTGGAGTCTATCAACTGACCCATTGTTAATAGAACTACATATATATATATATATATATATATATATATGTTTTTTTTTTGTTCTCTTATTTGTAAGAACTATATTTGTACTTGTTCTGTTTGTTATCGCACATTTGGCATAACTGCAATTACGAATTTGGGGTAATTGTTCGGAGTTCGCTTGGATTGCGGCTGTAATTTGTTGGCTTGTTAAGGACATTTCCAATTGGAGTCATAAAAAATGAAATCAGCTGTTTTTAAGCAGCTAGAAACTAAGATTTTATGCTTAAAAAATGCTTCAGAAAGTTGTTTAAAGACTTCTTTGCTTAGAAACTGATCTTTTCGACCAATGAATCAATTATAAATACATCAAAATACATTTCACTTGTTAACTGACTGATATCCAACACTTGTTAACGATATCTTAACTTATTTGCCTTTATCCGCTGGTAAAACAATCCATGAGAACAATTCACATTAGAACACAACGACTGAGCGTGTTTGTGCGTGTCTGTGCGTGTCCCTTTTGTGGCTGTTGATGAAAAGCCAAAGACATCACGATTTATCAGCATGTAATATGTTGAGATAAAAGATACAAACACTTACAAATAGATACGCTACGACAGCAGCCTTAACAGCTGCTGTCAGCAGATTTAGCTGAGCCCAAGAAAAGGCGATAAATGACACCAAAGCAAGTGATGGACAAACAAAACGACACACTAACAAATGAGCATCAATTCTGTATCTTTGAGTTACTTGTATCTGCAGGCATACAAAGTATCTTTGAAGTGTTTCAAAGTATAACAAATTCGACAGGCCTTTGATGAAAGGATTATAAGTATTTCAAGACTTTTGTAGCACTTGTTTGTTGTGTTTGTTGTGTGTGTTTTTTATCAAGCAACAGTAATAAGGCAATTAAACTGCCAGCAAAAGATAGCCAACAAAAAAAAGGAAAACGAAAGAAATACATATAACTATTTACTGATAACAAAGTAAATGCACACACACACAAACACACACACAGACACACATACTTTGTCACAGCTACTCAGACTCAATAGATTTTTGGTGAGAGCGGCTGAGTAAACACTTTGCAAACTGTCAAATAGTCGAACTCTTGATGTTTGTAGATAAAGTATCTACAAGATACGGCAGCCTGCCGCTCAGCTCGCTCTCGCGCTCTCTTACCCCTCTCTCTCTCTCTCTCTCTCACTTCTTTCCCTCTTTCGCTTGTCACAACGCTCAGCTAGCATTTAAAACTCACAGATACTTTACTGCATAAGTGTGAATGCGAGTGTTTGCCTGTATAGTGTGTGTGTGTGTGTGTTTGTGTGTGCTTAACGTTCGCTTGAAATTCATTTCGTTTTTAATTGTTTTCAGTTTTTGAAATTAGTTGTATTCGATTTTCACATACCCGCACAACTCTGAGCTCGCTTTGCCGATAGAACTTTCAACGCATGCGGTCATAACGCATAAAGTATCTTCAAGATTCAAGTGAGCTGTGCTGTGCTGTGCTGTTAAATTGAACCAAAACTACACATACATTTATATGTGTATATGTATATGTGTGTATGAATATTCAAGTGAGTGCCAAGTGCCAAGTGCCAAGTGCCAAGTGCCAAGTGCCAAGTGCTTTTTGCCGCTAAACAATTTGTTAAATGATGCCCACGAGGGGTGGTCCACACTCGAAGCTGTGATTGAGGCACCGCAATCGAATCGACACAAGAAAACACCAAAATGTTGAGATCATGTTGAAATTCTTATCATCCACAGCAAGCAGGCATATCAATTAAGCCAACAACTTGAGTTGTATTTATATCTTAATATTGCACTCAACAAAATAGTAAAAAATAAAATTTACAAAACTTGAATTCATTTTTGAATTGAATTGAGTTGAATTTTTACTGTTTGCTACTTTGGCTGTTCGGCTTATCAGTACAGGGCACATAAGTAAAAATAAAATATGTTTATATATATATTATTCATATACATATATGTAATTGTATATATACGAACAAGTCATGAGTGAAGTGAAAACCTTATCGCCTTCAGCTGGGCTGGTAGTGATAAGTGCGCCGACGTCGAGATAAGATGCAATAAGTGTTTTTTTCTTAGGAAGCGAGTACATAAGAGTTTTTTTTTTCCTTTTTCTTGTTTGATAAAAAACAAGTTGGAGTTGAAATACTCATACAAATGAAATCCGGAGTGGAATTGGACACGGGAATGGGAAATGTTATTGCTATTGACGCATCTGGGATTAGTTTTGTTTGCAGTGAGCTATTTTTCGCATCTTTTTTTAATATGCGAATAAATGTGTTTTAAAACCCAAAACTAAGTATGGACAAGGTCAAGTTACTATAAACTTGAGATACTTTAGTTTATATCTTTTAATACTTAGTATTGCTAAGTGTTTTATTAAGCTACAAAGTTGTTTTCAAATTGCATATTTTGTTGTCAACTGGAAAATGTTTGAAATTTATTTCAATTTTTTAAAAAGTATCTTTTGCTTATGCACAATGTATCTTTTCATATTCTTGACACACTTACGGTTAGTTGATCAACAAATTAGACAACTATTATTAATTTTCATTTTGTTCAGTGTATTTGGCCTTCATTAAATGCAGTTTAATTCTGGATTTTGACCGCATTTGAAAAGTCCTTGCTCTGATTGAAAGACGGCTAAGTTGCAGAAAAGGCCCCAGAGCAGCAGCTGTTTCGAATTCATCATCATTAACACATTTTCGGCTTGAGTGCATCCGTGTGACGTTGACAACCGTGTCAAATACCCTGTAATAATCAACCGTTGCATACGCATGTAATTTGCTAAAATATCTTAAATCTGCTTAAAATGATTTGTGGTATTTATAGGGAAATGGCACAACTATTGACATGATTAATAGATTTATGTTTTAATATTGTTTTAAATAAATTTATTTATAGACATTTTATTTTATAAACATTTATTAACTTTTACTCAAGTTTTGGTCTTCAAATATGATTCATAAAAAACAATGTGTCAATATATTAGAAAGGTATTAGCAGAGATTTAGAAAACATTTAAAATTAATGTGCTTATAACATTTTAATTCTATTTCTATCTAAAAATACTTTTTGTTAAATTTATAGCTTAAATTCTGCTAAAAATGCTTTGACATGAAAAACTCTTGTTTCGATTCGTGTTATTTTGAAACATTTTAAGCCAAATAATATTTATACAGTATCTATTAGTCGAGGCATAGCGTGTTATGCATATTAGTTTTGTTGTTGTGCTTTTTTTCTAATCAAATTTCAAGGACAGTACGCAAACACAATCACAGAAATGACGAAAGTTACCCAAAGGGAGGCAGTGGGGATTGACAGGAGAGAGAGAGGGAGTGGGAGAGGGGTAGGCAGGGTCTTAGGGGGGTTCACATTCAGCTTGAATATTTCAACATTCAACATTCAACGTTGCATGCATGTTTTTTTCACAGCTGAGTGTCAGTTGCAGCATTTGCATTGCCAAGTTTTTCATTTTCATTTTCATTTTCATTTAATTTAATGGCATTGTTTTGAAAAATGCCATTTTGTACAAGCTCGACGAGACGAGTGGACAGGTAGGGGCAGAGGGGAGGGGAGGGGGGGGAGGACAGGTAATATTTCTAAAATATCATTAAATTAATTAATTGAAAAATTGAATAATCAAACGCGCAAAAGTAACTGGTTCTCGATATTCTCGTTATTCGTTACTCGATTCTTAAAGCTGCAATACTCGTAGCTTATAAGAAACTCGTTCTGTGGCATCTGCTTGTATCTTAAAGATACATATATACATACATATACAGAAAAATAAAATTACTCACTAGTTTTTGTTTTCGTTGTTTACTAATTTTCGTTTAAGTGAATGCAAATTTGTGCGACTTTTTGCTGTGGCTGCTGCTGTTGTTGTTGTTGCTGCCTCTGTCGTGACAGCAGGTGCCATAAAACAAAGTGTAAAGCAATGCGACCACATATACATATGTATCTATGAGTATAAGTTTGAGTATCTTATAGTACGAATTTGGTATTGTGTGGATACGTTTTTGTTATTTTTTGTGGTCTCTGTGTGTTTGCGTACCGAAATAAAGTCTTTTCTCTCTCACTCTCACTCTACCTTTAACTATCTCTTTCTCTCGCTCAGTTGTTGGTGTTGTAGTTGCCATATTGCTGCTGGCGTTGCCATCTTGTCGATTTATTGCTTGTGCTTTGCAGTCGTTGTTGTTTAGCGGACAGAAATTGTATTTAATGGTCAAGGTCGTTTGCAGTCAAATCGAAGCGACTTACCCCCTCTTCCCCTCTAACACACACATACATACACATGTCTATACACGCAAACCCGCACTCTGAGTGCTCAAACTGAAGTGTACACCCGTAGCAATAGAAACAACAACAACAACAACAACAATAGAAATCATGATCAAAATATTTGTATTATTAAAAGCCATTTTAAACAAATAAATGAGCGTCTCTTCTTTGTTGTTGTTGTTGTTTCTAATTTTGTTTCTTGGCGCATATTAAATTAGCAATGAAATCATAATAAAAATTAAATTCAGTCCATGCATAATTGACTTGCAACTTATAATTTTCATTGTCGCGTGCATTGAATTAATGAAACGATAAAAACTTGCACAACATCTTTTGAAAAAGGTTCACTCAGCTATTGGTTCAACTTTGGCCCAGAGGCCATGGCTATGACATAATAACATACTTACATATGTATAGGTGTGCGTGTGTGTATCTGAAGTATATATCTTGGACTTTTCCCCTTTGTGCTTTGAAATATTTGCAATTTTCACTCTGAATGTCATTAGCAGAACCTGATCAATTTATTTATAGTTATATAGCTTAGAATAGGGGATTTTACTTTAAAATTTCAGATATTTTAGAAGCTGTTTGTGTGGCAAAAATATAACTCGTGTTTTAAGACCCCAACCCAAAAAGAGTACAGGGTTTTTTAAGTTTGTCAGAAAAAAATTTACAAGCTTTTTGTAAATTTCTAGAGCTATCTGATCCAAGTTCTCACAATTTGTATGTTAAATCATTAGAAGTGTCCTGAGAATATTGGGATTGGGTTGGACAACTATATAATACAGGTTCCATAGGAACAATTGGTCGACATATGGTGATTTGTATGAAAAGAGATAGGGATTATTGAGCTACTGTAACAAAACTCTTACATGATTCATAATTCTATATGTCCATAACAAATTTGGTACGAATTGGATAAATTTAGCTTTTAGTTTGTATGAAAAAATGTTGTCTAGACTGAGTACGGGGACTTTTACAGTCGAATAGCTTGACTGTAGCCTTTCCTACTTATTTTTTTTTAAGAATTTTGACAAAGTATCTAAGCTGACTGTAATAATTTGCTGCTGACAACAGATAGTTTTGCTTTAAGTATCTAAGGCATCAAGAGCTAAAGTCTTCAAAGTTTGACTGAAGATACTTTTTGAGTTTAGCTAACAATAAAATTTTCTAAATTAACAAAAACCTTCATAAACGTCCTCTGCATTTTTAAAAGTCCTTTTTTTTTAAAACTTTAAACTTCTGATCATAAAAATAAGTGTTAAATAGTGTTAACTTGGCTAAGCTCGTTTGTGGCCCATGAGAGTATAGTAACCAGTTAATCATGCATTAATAGATGACGTCTAACGACAAGTGAATTTACTAATTTCAATAATTACTAACGGCATTTCTATGGCTACAATTCCTACAATTTCCATATGCCAATGACTCATCTTGATGTTGTCTGCTTCTAATCACACACTCTCACACTCACACACATACACTCTCATAGATACATATATGTATATCAGCTAATACAAAAGAAATTATATATATATATATAAAAACATATTGACATTCTCTCATGCTTTTTACTAGCTGAAACTAATTGTTGTCTTGTTGCATCGTTCACATTTGCCTGCCTGAGCCCCAGAAACCCCCCTCAAACCCACCCACCCAGAGACTCCTCCTCTCTCTCTCTCTCTCTCTTTCTCTCTCTCCTCATTAACACCGCCAACTGCCTGTTAATTGAATGCCCCGCTTTAAATCAAGTTAATAATACTACATGTACATATATATATATATAAAGACATAAATTATGAAAAGTGTTTTTGTGTTTAACTTAAACATTCTCGTCTCTCAGTTCTCGACTCTCACACATTGTGCAATCTGAGACATTTAAGAGAAATGCCTTAATTAAATTTAAATATTTTAATGCATTTAGATATATATATTTATAAATAAAAGTGTTATTATGTTATTTACATATGATGCCTTAATGTTTACTGTATGTATGTATATTTATTATTGCTGCATAATTCACTCATAAATATTTTTTTCTTTTTCTTTTTTCATATAAACGTTTACAAAAAAACAACTCGCACATTCCACCAAAAAAAAAAACCTCAAAAAAAAAAAACAAAATCAAAACAAAAAAAAATTCTGAAATAAAAATAACGAACCAAAAAAATCGTCACGCAATAAACTAAATACAAAAAAAAATCAAATCAATCAATAAACAAACAATTCTAGAAGGACAACACAAGCTTACATATATATATATATATATAAATATATATTAAAATCGATTAAAAACATAGATTATATTTAGAGGCTTGACGAAGAGCTTGATAATCTGTATAAAAAAACCAACAACATATATATCTTTATATATGATTACTATTAAAGCTGAAGGATTCAACAACATCTTCCAGATGCAAATTGCACAATTCTCAAGATAGAAAAGCATCTGGAATCGATACGCTCTGATAAGATAAGCGCTGATAAGAGAACCAAAGCCTCAATTGCCAAATTCAAATCAAGTTTTCAGCTGAAACCAAAAGCAAAAACTCAGAAAGTAAACAGAAAAGCAATCGTCACTCAAGTCGAAACTATCTACCATATACATATATATACCTAGATATATACATATACTAAAGCAAAAAAAAAACAAAAACCTCTAAAAAAACCAAATCACAAAAAATAAATCTAAAAAAAAAAAGCCAGCAACATTCACTTAAAAATGGCCGAAGACGCTGCCATGGAGACATGTCCAAGCCCTGAGATGGGCGATTCTCGCAAAAGGCCGCTCGATTCCGATCCGGAAAATGAACAAACTAAACGCTCACATTTCAGTTCCGGTAAGTTTTGCAAATCAAATCCTCCCCTCAAAAAAAAAAATCAATCATTTCAGAAATAAAAAAACAAAAAAACAAAAAACAAAAAAATCTAAATTGTACATAATGAGCAAAGCGCATAGTTTTTATCGCTTTTACATACTATTATCATAAATATCGTGCTCTATCTACCCCTTAATCTATTTGTCTATCAATCTATCAAACTATCAATCTATCAGTCTATCAGTCTAATCAAAAACTATTCACTGCCTCTCACTCTAGTATCTTTATCTCTCTATATGTGTGTGTGTATATACCTCTCTCTCTCTCTCTCTCTTTCTTTTTGTGTCTCTCTCTTTCTGTCGTTGTTAAGCGTGTAAATAGCTCAATCTCGCCACATACATACTCCAATAAAAGATATATATATATATATATTTACTGCTCTCGATTTTTGTGCTTTTGTCATGTTTTAATTGTGTCCAGTTTCACATTTGACAATCTCAATTTATCGTAGATTGTAATTAGACTTTTGAAAAGGCAATCAATGCACAAATTGCGTATACGCCCCAGTGTCCCACACACACACACAAACACTCACTTACAGAGAAATGCATGCATAGAATCCCAGGACTCACTTTGACCTATATTTCCAATGACCTCTTTTGGCATTCTCTAGCTACTGATCCAAAACCAAGATACACAGATAACATAGATACATAGCCTAGGTTGTCAAAGTCATCTCCATTTCCATTTTGATTTGCATAGTTAGGCAGCAGCTGCTTATTATTAAGTATAAGTATAGATACAATGCTTGACCACGACAACAGACCAAAGACTAAAAGATAGATAGATAGATAGATGGATAGACAGTTGGTTAGTTGGACAGACAGACAGACGGACTGACTAGAGGCTGCTTCACTTGATTGCTTTTCAACTTGATTTTGGTTAACTTCAAGGTGAACAACGACGCAATCCAAAAACTACCTGTCGTCCCATCGAGTCGAGTTTTTGTGTGTGTGTGTGTGTGTGTGTTTGTATGTGTGTTACTTTGGTCGTCTCATCGCACATATAAATAGCCACCAAAAGATACAACAACACAAAATCTGTACAAATTTTAAAGGCGGTTTTTTGTTAATACTTTTTGTTGTTGTTTTTTTAGTCGCCTGCTTAACATTTGACTTTTAGTTAGAAGAATACATACTTAGTTTAAGTCATGCAAACTTGTTTTCAATTCGAATTTCTTAACTGCACACAAAAGCGTGCTAATTAAACTGACCAGCAGTCAGAATGCCAGACTGACTAACTGACTAACTGACTGACTGACATACTAATGACTTACCTGTCAGAGCTTTAAAGGTGTCTCGAAATCAACTGTTATAATCAAACTTGTTATTGTTAATTATTTAAAAATTTCTTTACTAAATTACTTAATCAAAAGCTTAATTTATTTTTAGAAAAAGTCATGAAAAAATAGATTTTTTTTATAGGATTTCAATTTTGCAATATCATGTGGGTTGTTTATCAATCAGTCAATCAATCAGTCAGTCAGTTAGTCAGTCAGTAAAGCACATTAATTGTTTATGGAGATTTTGTAAATATTAATTGGTATGACGACACTTTTGGCTGATGTAAGCTAAAATTTATTTCAATAAATCATTTTAGAATTTTAGTGTGAAAAATAAATGTTTTTTAAGCAAAGAAAACTGTTTTATGCTTAAGTTTTTCCAATTGAGTATTTAAATTATTTTATCTTAAGCAAAGAAAACTCTTTTGTGCTTTAATTTTTTTAATGTAATTTTTGAATTTTCTTTGTAAAGTCAAGAAAATTTATAGAGCTTTTTACAGTTTTTATAGTTTTCCCATTTTCTGCACTTTTTTAAACATTTTATTGTCTTTCTTATTGTTATTAATTACCTGTCATTGAAATGCGTAAATTTATATTTATATTGTTGTTATTGAAGTCATTCTTCATTCTTCATCTCATGTCATCTGTGTTTGATTATCTGTGACTGTTATACACACACACACAGAGACTCACACACACACACTCGCACACATAGAACCTACTCTTTTTCTATTAGTTTCTGAACAATTTATTTGTTTAGCTGTCAGTCATTTATTAATATTTATTTCATTCTATTTCGAGTAGAGTGAGAATTTTCAAGCTAATTTAAGGCAGCTTTAAGGAGAGCAAAGAAAGTGGGTGGGCAAGGGGCGGAAGGTGAAAAGGGGGCGGGGCTTATGTGCGTCAGGCTGCAAGGAAATGCAGTAAAATTACAAAATAAGAGAAGGGAGTAGGAAAGGGTATGGGGGAAGGGGAGAAGTGGGAGTGGTAGTGGGGGCGGGGTCAGCAAGTGTCGCTGGGTTACGTAATCAATGCTGACAGGCTGAGCTGGAGAACGGATGCGCGGGAGAGAGATAAAAGAGGCACAAAGCAGCAGCAGCATCAGAGAGCAAGAAAGAGAAAGAGAGCAGAGCAAAGCTACAGAAAGAGAGGAAGACAGAGAGAGAGAGTAAGAGAGAGAGAGAGAGGCGAGCAGAGCGTGGCTGCTGCGTTGACAGCGTTGTTGACCTACTTCATGGACAATGCGCAAGTGTGCGTGTGTGTGTGTGCTTGTTTGTGTGTGTGTGTGGAGGGCATAGACAAGGTCCTGCGCAGTAGCCGTGCAGAAGTAGCAGCAATAACGGTAGTCACAGCCACAGCAAGTGCTGCACTGCACCATCGCTTGGTTAGCAATGCAGCAGCCGCCAGCCTCAGTCTGCAGCATGCTAACGTCCTTGAGCACACACACACAGACACACACACACACACACACTCACACTGACACACTCACACTGACACACACATACAGTGAGAGACAAAAACACTTGCAGTGGCTACTTGCGCAAATTCTGCACTGCATTTGCTGCTGCTTCTGCTTCTGCTGTCGCGTGTCCACTTCAAGTGCGTTTATTGCCTGCGGTGTGTGCGCTGTCCCTCTCTCTCTCTCTCTCCCTCTCCATCTCTCTTTCTCTTCCTCCACTCTCTGCATATCTTTTTGGGTTACCTTATTCTTGGCACATTCTATTGTTGTTACTCAAGTGTTGTCCGCGTTACGGTGTCGTTGCTGCAGCTGAATTCGTCCCTGCCTCAGCTGCACTTGTAGAGCATCTCTCGCTGCACGTTCGCTCGAGTGGCCTACTAATAGCTCGAGTGTCATGTTGGTTAGTGAGTGTAGGGTGTATGTGTAGGTGTAGGTATAGCTGTGTGTATTTTATGCATTTTTTGTTTTGTTCTGTCTGAGCAGTTTCCGCTTATTACTAGACAAGAAGAAATGCTAAGAAAATAGAAAAGAAGAAAAGAAAATAGAAGAACGAAACGAAGCACGCTTATCGATAGGGCTGCTTTGGCACTGCTTTGGCCCCCAGGCTCAACTTGGCTTGGCTTTCGTTTTCAGCTTTTGTAATGCGGCTGAAATTGGGTCACTTTGTTGCATACAACATGCACTTGAGCACAACATGCCTCTGCCACTACCTCTGCCTCTGCCTCTGCTGCTTGTGGTGCAGTTCATGCTGCACGCTGCGTATGAGCAACTGATAAATTGCGTATACGCTGTGCACGCAGCTGTCAACTATTTATATGAACCCGTTTTAATTATGTGCATATGTTGTATGTTAATTCGTTGACATTTGGGGGCGTCTTGTGTCATATTTATCGAATGTCAATCGATTGAGGTTTTTTTTTTCTCCTGCTCACTCCACAAAACTTGACACGTTGCGTTACTGCGTCTCTGTCGCTCTGCCTCTCTCCCTCGCCCTCTGTGTTCCCTTTTTGGTTTAGCTTATCTGCTCGTTTCAGTTTCTATTTTAGTCAGTCAATTTCCCCGCTCCCGCACCGCACACACGCCCGCGACCACGACACGCAGGCTGCTGCTGCTGCTGCTGATAATGAGCTACAACTAAAAAAAAATAAATAAATAAAAAAAAACAGAGCTACAAAAAAATGGCTGGAGTGAGGCAACGTCAAAAACTCGCCCATTAGATCATAAACGCGCGCTCTTCCAACAAAAACACACACACATACATACTTCTGTGAGTGTAAGTGTGTATGTGATCACATTTACTGACTCATTTGGATCAAGCGATTGCTCTCTCTCGCTTGCTCGCTCTCTCTGCTCTACGACTCAGACTCTGAGCTCTGACTATGACTATGACTGTGACTCTCCCTCTCCCACTCTCGCTCATTTGAACTCTGCGCTTTGCGCTCACTGTCAATCTGTCTCTGTCTGCGTCACTGCGCCTCCGTCTCCATTACCGTCTCCTTCTCCATTTCGATTTGCCATTTGGTTCGTTTGCCAGAGTCCGATGATATTCTTCAGTGCGATTTCAGTGCGCGCCGTTGCCGTTCGTCGTTCATTTTAGTGCTCGCTCGCTCCTCGTTTAGCCGCTGTTTTGTTTTTTTTTTCTGCCAGCACAGCCATTTTGTTAGTACAACTGAGTTGGCTTCCAAATAACCAGCATGTTGTTTGCCAGAACGCAGCAACAGTCGCCGCTACAGCAGCAGCAACAGCAACAGCAACACATGACGCCAACGCCACCGCTACAATTTCAACAGAGCTTCTGTATGTGTTTTCTCAAGTGCAGTTTTAAGTTATATATAGTATATATGCATAATCTATATAAATAGTATGTACACACACACACACATACACCTGAGCTTATGTGGTCATCAAAAAGTTATCATTGACCTTACTAATTAGCGCTCTGTGCTGCAATTTGTATTGACAATAGTTTCAAACAAACGAATTTTGTGTTTGCCCTTTTGATTTGCTCAACTATTTGTGCTTTTCATTTAGATTTCGATCACATGAGCACATATATACATCAGTGGCTTATGTATCTGTATCTGCATGTGCACCTACATCAGTGGTTTATGTATCTGTATCTGCAACTATAACTGTGACAACGCGTCGTATGCGCAACGTGTCTGCGTCGTGTCAAGGTCGCATTTTCCTTTTGGTTTATTTATTGTATTGTTAAGCTGGTGTATACTTCTATTTGGACACTGATTGACTGGGTTTAAGACGTGAATGTAGAGCCCAAAAGGCAGAAATTAGAAATACATCGATAAATCGTCGTTAAAAGCCACCAATGTGAGATCTTGTTTTGTGGCAATGCAAACTACAAATTTAGCTCAATGTCAGCTGCTTAATGATAATTCAAAAACTAGACACACACACACACACGCACACACACACACTGTGTGTGGACTCGAAAGCCAAGACATTACTAACGACATTGACACGAAGATCAAGTCGGTAGGGCGAAAGACAGAGACAGAGAGATACAGAGAGAGAGAGAGATAGAGAGATGAAAGGAGGGGGAGTTTGTATTGGAATGCGAGTTTCAAGTTTCAGATTTGAAATTCTTATTTCAATACACCTTGTAATTAATTCAAGAGTCACGCTTGTGCGTTAATAGATTATGTATAGCAAGGGTATGTGTATGTGTGTGTGTGTGGGTAGCTTTATCTGCTATATAGAGTCTAGACTCTGACTCTAGAGGTACTTAGAGTCGAAACATGACATTGCCAGAATTTTTACTCGAAAAAGAGCGGGGAGCAAAACGGCAGTCAAAACTTAAACTTAACCTTGAAACTTGTTTGAGTGTGTGGGCAACATTAAAGTGTGTGTGTGTGTGTGTGTGTGTGCGAGTGTGTGTGTGTTTGTAAAAAAACCAAAAATAAATTGAGACACTCAAAGACACTCGGTGACTACTCAGCAAGCGCTTATGCTCCAGCCATTCATTCATCAGTTGATTTTTTGCTTTCTTACTCTGAACATACCCATGAAATTGTGTCAAAAGGGGTGTTATAAATTTGTGGGAATATAGGAGTTTAACTGCTTTAAAATACTGTTTTAAATGGATTTTTATTCTACTTTAAAGTAAATAAATAAATTATGTAAACTTTTTCTTTAAGCATAAATCTTGTGACTGTATAATTTATGCAGCAATTATTCAACAAACTATTTCACATAGTGAGCAAACAAGCAAAGAAGTGAGAGAAAACCGGTTTGTTAGTGTGGTCATACCCTTTCAGGCTAGGAATACAGGGCAACTGCCAGTCGATTAGTGTTTGGTTCACCTTAGAAGTCACTACAAATCCGTATACCACTGATCACTTCCAATTCCACTGCCACTGCCACTTTCTGGCGACTTTAGCCAACTCCGCCTTTTTAGCCATTGTGTAATCTGGTCAGCTACTGATGTGACTGTATTTCTATTGCCAACCAGTTGTTAATTTGTGCTCTTTGGCAAGAGGTAAACAGGCAGGTGTCTCACTGCCTACAGCACACATTAAGCGGATTACAAGTATATACACTCGCCATTTAATACCCTGTAGCCCACCATTTGGTTAAGGTAATCAAGATTTGTGACTTCTACACGATAAATCAATTGTTTGGTCATAACGGCATTGTCATTAGGGCGAGAAGATGATCTCACACATAATTAAGTTCATATTGTTGTTGTCACACCTTGCTCTCGTCTCTGTGTGTGTGTGTGTGTGTGTGTGAGACAGGGAGTGTGTATGTGTGTGTGTGTCAATGGAAATTCAAATTTGAATATTACCAAAAAAAATCAAACCGATGGATTTTGTTTGCTTGTGGTTATATAACATTTGTGCGACTTTTGCATTTGACCAATTTTGCAATAATTATTATTATATCTTTATATGCATATATACATATATGTATATATAAATATATACATGTTTTTTGCTAAATTCCCTTTGTCATGAATGTGGCCGCCCATTAAAATTATCAGCCGCAATTTGGGTTTAATTCACTCTGAGATATATAAATATATATGTATATATGTATATTTTTATACTTTTTTTAAATAATATTTTTGCAATTAGAATCAACCAAGCGATTTACTGGTCATTTTACTGGTCACACCAATTGGAGTTGATAATCGCTTCGATTTCAGCTTCGGTTTCGTTTATAGAAATGTGTCAAGGTCTCGACTTTAGATACGTTTTTGGCTCTACAATTGAGTTGAGTGTAATTATTTGTCAATTAGTTGCTCCAATTAAGGGCTTAGCTTAGTGTGTGTGGAATAATCACAGCGATTTATTCGTTAGCTATTAATGATCTTCTCTCTATTAAAAAAAAAAAAAAAAAAAAAAAAAAAAAAAAAAATTATTTCAGTGATTTGTGTTTTGTTGTTGAATCATTACCAAATCATTGGCATACAAAACGCTTTATATACTATTTCCAATACTAACAATCACAATCACGTACCATAACATTAAACCTTCATATATATACATGCATTTATATAGTATAATATCATCATATCTCCTCTTTTGCTTTGTTGCTTTTTTTAATTTATTTATTGTGTACTCATTTAATATGCTTTAAATTATTAAAAAACAATTAAGAGCGCAGCAATTTCAATAGAATATTTATACAAAATAAAAATTGACCAGAAACAAAACAATTAATGACTAAACGTATCACTTAAAGGTACTACAATTTAAATAAATTAAAAATGAATAATCAATAAAAAAAAAAATAAAGAATAATCGACGAACACACACAAACAGAAACACGCATACAAAAACTACACACGCACACATACACACTCACAGAGTTGTGGTTGTTGTTGTTTTTAGCAACGCTGTGATTAGTTGTTACTAAAGTTTATAAAAAAAATATAAATAAAAGCACTTTAATCATACCTTTATATGACCAATCAAATTATCTTCAACTCACAGCAGCAGCATTATCGCAAAACCAATAAAAAACCCAACACAAATGTGAACAAATTGTGATAAAAAATAAATAAAAAATTAAAAACAAAAAATAAAGCTTAAAAAAAACTCTAGAAAATGCATTTCAAATGAAATCATCACAGTTAATAATATTGAACAATAATAAGTGATAGTGATTTTAAATCAAAAGCTTCGTCAGCATCGTCATTCAGCTTAGAACAGTAACTGGAACTGGAACTGGCACTGGAGTTGGAACAGAAGCTTCTGCAGCGCAGCTGAACTGAATTGAACTGAACTGAACGGCAGAGGAACAAAAGAGGAACTGATAGGAAACGAAAGGAACGTATCAAAAAGTGATTCATTGAAATCGGAATACAATTGGAACACGGAACTAGTTCACAATCAGCTGCTAAATGGTAAAACTTTGGCCTTGTAAATCGTATATTACTCTTAATGTAAAAGCCACCAACCACCACCTTCCATTACCATTATTTTGGATGTTGTGTAACTCTCGTCATTAACTACTACTATCTTATTTCTCTCTATATATACATGGACATAAATATATATATATTTCTATCTAAAAAGCACAAATTGAACAAAAAACTTGCAAATAAAAAAAATAATACATGCCACATATTACTACTACAATTATTACTATATATCTAAAATATATATATTATCATCAAGAGGAGGAAAAATAATACAAAATGTAGTTAAAAGCATTTATTCATCAGTCGAATACTTATGTATGTGTATAAAATGCAACAAAACCTAAAGAACGTATCAATAATCATCAGTCGTCAAAGTGTTTTTTTTTTGATGACAGCAATCAATCGTGCAATCAACAACATCAGTCAATCAATCAATCAATCAATCAACCAAACAATCAACAATCAAATAAACAAACAAACAATACGTATCAGAAAAACGCACTTGAATCAACATCAACCAACAACAATTGCTGCTGCATCTGCTGCTGCTGCTGCTGTTGCCGCTGCTTCATAACTCTCGATATGCAACTTCAACTTCAGGCAGTCTATCTAAAAGTGCCCCCCCCTCTCTCTCTCTCTCTCTCTGTGTCTATCTATCTCTTACTTTGTCTTTATAAATATATTTATATGTCGTGTCGTTGTTGTTAATATTATTATTGTTGTTGTCGTTGTCGATGTTGTTGTCGTTGTTGTTGTCGATGTTGTTGTTGCTGTTGCTGTTGTTGTGGAACAAATCATTTAACAATGCGCAGTAATTGCTAAATACACAATAACTCTAAGATAAAATGAAAAACCACGCCCACTGCCGAACGCCCACATACCGCCAACTGCACCACCAACAAAAGAACACCATCCAAATTGCCATCTAAGTATATCAAATAAATCAACACCACCATTTGAGCAACGTCATTGATATAACTACTCGTCTACTACTACTACTATTACTCTACTACTCTACTACTACTACTACTACTACTACTACTCCTACTACTACTTAATACTACTCCAACGTCCATCCAGTGCGCCGCTTTCGAATCAAATCAATGCAAATCAACTCAAAATCAACTCGAAATCAACTCAACTCAATTCAAATCAAATCAAATCAAATCAAACACTGCAAAATGTACTAAACTCAACGGCGCTACCACTATATGTAAATCTATCTATGATCTATCTTCTATATAACAACTTAAATACTCGAACACACAGCCACCAGCATTATCATAAAGAGTCATTATCTCGATAAGGGCAGATCGATAATTCTGAAAGCTGCGTTTACACGAAAGCTCAGAGAGCAGCAGAAAATTATGCAACAAAAAGCTCTCTCTCTCTCTTGGTTCGTTTAAACGCTGCTTGAAGTCATCTCTTATACTTTTAATGTGTGTGTGTGTGTGAGTGTGTGTGTTTCCTAACGAAGCGAAATTTGCAAGTAACTTTAAAAAAACATCGAGTTTAATTGAAAAACATTTCTATTTCTTTTTTCTTTTCGTTTATTGTGCAAGTTTTTGAATTGGAATCACATAGAATAGTTGAAAACTGAGCAGCAGCCGCAAATCTGTTCAAAACAATGATTAAAACAATCAATCAATCAAATCAATAATTAATTATATAAAATAATAATCACCAAATAAAATTTAATCAACGAATTATAAATCAATTGACAATTCCGTCGCAAATTAGCTAAATAAAAGACTGAACGACAACATTTCAACAGTGAGACAGAGTGAGAGTGAGATATATTACAGCATATTTGCCATCTCTCTCTCTCACTCTCTTGGTCTCCCTCTCTCGCTCAAACTCTACTGTGTACAATGGATAGTATTATGAATGTGGTGGCCCAACAGTTGCTGCAGCAAATGGATACTGATTTCTATGCAACTGCAACAGCAGCAGCGACAGCAACAGCAACAGCAGTACAACAACAACAGCAGCAACAACAAGAACAACAACAACAGCAGCAGCAGCAACAGCAACAACATTATGCATATCAATATCAGAATTCAATGCCCACACACATGACGCAATTAGATTATAACAATCAACATCAACCACGACATTCCAAGACAATAATAAAACCAGCAACATCGCCCTCATCAATTAATTCACTGAGCAGCAGGAGCGGCAGCAATAGCAGTGGCAGCGGCAGTGGCAGCTACAACTGCAGCAGCAGCAGCAACAGCAGCAGCAGCAACAGCAGCAGCAGTGATCATAATGTTGCATACTCATTAGCCGTTCTTAGCTATAAGCAACAGCAGCAGCAGCAGCAGCAGCAGCATATGCAGCTGCAACAGATATTTGCAACTAATAATCTAAGCAATACTCAACATAACTATCATCAGATGGAACCACAGCAACAGCAGCAACAACAGCAGCAGCAGCAGCAGCAGCAACTCAGCCAGACTGATACGCCCAATGTAACGCCCGATGCGGAGACACCGCCAAATGCTGTTGCTAGCAATACAGTAGCACATCAGCAACAACATCAGCATCAACATCAACATCAACATCAGATGGGCAACAATGAGACAGCAGCAGCAGCAACAGCTGGTTTTAAGACTGCTGCCTCCTGTTGGTGCTACGGTGAGTTTGATCAAAACACGCAATCAAATTCAGATTCAGATTCAGATTCAAAATCAATATCAAATTCAGCATATCAAAAATATACTGAAATGCCAAAAATAAAAGTTGCGCACAACTTTTCAACTACACACACTATATATCTATCTCTTTCGCTCGCCAGCTCGCTCTTGCTCCCCTATCTATCTCTTTCTTTCATACAATCAAAGAAACACACGCTTTCTTCGCTCTCTCTTTCTGTCGCCTATCAAAAATGTGTTCAACTTTTGTCAAATACAACTATTTGCGTTCGTTATCAACAACAACAACAACAATAACTGCATCAATCAATCAATCAATCGATCAACCAATCAATCGGTCAATCAATCAATCGTTCAATCACGCGTTCAATCACCATCTCAACATCTGCAGCTGCCGTCGTTTCATCAACCAACAAATAAATAAAAAAAAAATCAACAAAAAGTTTTTAAATCAACTGAAAAATCAATCGAAAAAAAAGGATAAAAAGATATATAACTCACACACACACACACACACACATGTAAAGCACTACATTAACTATTAATTTAAGTAATTTTTGTTATATATTTTAATAGCATATCATTTTTATTAGTTGCATGTAAGTTCACATTACGCATACGTCGCGTGGTCCGTACATATTTTTTGGATTTAAGCTTTAAGCATTTTTGCGTGCAGCAGATTGTCGCGTTGTGGTTTGCAGCAATCCATGTTGTTGTCGTTAGCCCAATTGCAATGCATATGAAATGAGGCATGCCACACGCTACACGCCACACACCATACACTACATGCCACACACACGCCTCCATACTTCCATGCCACCCTCTTGAGGGTTGTCTAATGCTTGCAACTGTTATTTATGACAACGACATAATTTCTAACAGTCACCCATACCCTCTCAGAATAATCGGGATACAAGCTGCACTCCTTTGTGACTCATAAAAAGCGAATGTTGCAAGCCACAGATTTTGCTTGCCACAATTTGTGGCATAAGTTGGTACATAAGTCACTTTTTTGGTCATTACTGTTGGCTGTTGTTATATCCGCTTAACTAACAGATGAGCAGCTGTTTGGTCAAGCGGCCTTTCTTGGCCAACTTTGCCACTTGCCACTTGCCACTTGCTGCTATGCTACGTGCCACATTTGAAACGCTTGCATCTAATTAGAGAAATACTTTTGAAGGACACTTTGTGTAGAGTGGCAAGAAGACCGAGACGAAGACGAAAGACTTGAAAGAAAACGACACACATTTCAATTTAGTCAGTGGGTGGTGCGAGGGCTGCTACAAGGGTTGCAGCAAGGGGTGCTAAGAGGGTTTGCTTGTGTGGTTAGCTTGTAGTTGGCTAAAATTAAACACACGTCGAGCAAGCGTCAAGTCACTCAGCTCAAAGATAAAGAAAAGCACACAAAGAGAGAGGGGGTGGTAGGGGCGGTTTGGTTGTTTTTGGGCGGTCTGGGCGTGGCACGCATTCAGGTGCAACGTATCGTTGTTTTTGTTAGTTTTATGACTGCAGCCGACAGTTTGTGTAATAGAGCGTCTCCGCTTGACACATTTTATTAATTGAAATTTGTTTGTTTACTCGCCTTTCGGTCGCTATCTACAGTCTGCACTGGCTACAACCGACTGTGCATGCATGTTGCATTGACATAACTTAGTTTATACTGTAATTTCTTGATTTCAGCAACATAATCCATTCTCATACACACACACCACTCCTCCACACACACTGAGACAGTCATACCGAGAGAGACCTGTCTCATGTGTAATTTATGTAATTGATAAATTTATTGTAACAATTTTATTTGAAAGTTTTTGACTCATTTCTAATTGATGGCTTTTTTGTAAATTTCTGTTCTCGTTTTAGGTGAGTCAGTTTGTTCTGGAATTGAGGTTGAAATTGAAAATAATAACAATAATCATAATCATCATGGTAAGCTTTGTCATACTTTCATTAAATACCATTAAAATTCATCTTTTGTATTTGCGAAAAGAACAACAGAGAAAAAATGAAAGAAAAACACAAATCGTTTTTTACGTCTCTGTCACTTTTATATCTATCTCTCTTTAACTTTTTTATCTGTCTATCTCTCTTTCTACCACCTTTTGTCGCTTTGAGCCTAACCTACTGCCAACAAAAAAAATAAACTATAAACTTTCAGTCAACGAGCAGCACATTAACTTCTGACCTTTGAGCATCTCTTACTGACTGACTGACTTACTGACTGACCTCTTGACCCACTTAATACTTTAATGTAACACGTTAAGTGCTTTGGGCTATATACATACATATATACACACTTATAGTGGTATCCGTTTCTCTCATGTGCCTCGCTAGCATCTTTTTGTATGTTGCAACTTCAAATTCATCTTTCAAACTGCGCCTTCAACTTTCATGTACACAGTCAAAAACTCCTGCTCCCCTCCCCTTCGCCAATGCCTATGATCCTTCCACCACTACTCCACTAACGCCTCTTCTCATAACTAATCAAAAATTATAAAAAAATAGAAAAAAACCTTCAACTAATCCAACAAAGAAATCAAAAGAAATGCAATGATTAAAACGTGTCGTGTGATGAGCGAATTTTGCAAAATGCTGTTATTATTTTTATAAACTTTTAACCAACTTTATGTGGCAAGTGCAAATACTACATGTAATTGTGATTGATCCAAACGATCGGCCAAATAGTGTATGCCAAACAACAAAAAAAGTTAAAAAAATTAAAAAAACTGTCTTCAACAATTTGAGCATTAAATCAATTAATTAATTTGGTGTCAATTGTTTTTCTCAATTTTACAGGCGATACCACATTTCACATGAAGATTCTGGTGCCGGCGGTGGCCTCCGGGGCCATTATAGGCAAGGGAGGTGAGACAATTGCCTCGCTGCAGAAGGACACGGGTGCTAGAGTCAAGATGTCCAAGTCCCACGACTTCTATCCAGGTGAGTTTACACTTCAAATCCAAATTCCTTTATGGAAATAACTTTTCTATTTTTCTCCATTTTCCAGGCACCACTGAACGTGTCTGTTTGATCACGGGTTCGGTGGAGGGCATTATGACCGTGGTGGACTTTATAATGGACAAAATCCGTGAGAAGCCCGATTTGACCACAAAGATCATTGATGCGGAGTCAAAGCAGGCACAGGAACGTGATAAGCAGGTGAAAATATTGGTGCCCAATTCCACCGCTGGCATGATCATTGGCAAGGGTGGAGCGTTCATTAAGCAGATCAAGGAGGAGAGTGGATCCTATGTGCAGATCTCGCAGAAGCCCAAGGATGTCTCACTACAGGAGCGTTGCATTACCATCATTGGCGACAAGGAGAACAACAAGAATGCCTGCAAGATGATCCTATCGAAGATTGTCGAGGATCCCCAATCGGGCACCTGCCTGAATGTTTCCTATGCCGATGTCAATGGTCCCGTTGCCAATTTCAATCCCACTGGCTCACCATATGCCACAAATCAGAATGCCATCAACTCAAGCACCGCCTCGCTGAACTCAACGCTTGGCACCACAATCGGTGGTGCATCCACCGCAGCCAGTCTCCTGGTTAATGGTACAGGCATCAATCTATCTCTCAATCTGGGCTCACCCAATCCAGCGCCCAATCTTGCAGTTGCCACGCAACTGTTGGAGCACATTAAGGTAATCACTCTTAACTAGTTATAAACTTAAAAAAGACAACAATTTTAGAATTGTTAAGAACTTTTTAGACCCTGTAATCCGTTACTCATCTATATGTTCAATTTGCTTGTAGGTTGCCATGCGTGGAGCTGGTTACACGGAGACGGTGACCACTGAGGTTTGCGCTGCTTTGGCCGTTTTGGCCAAGTTCGGAGTGCTCGGCATGGGCGTGGGCGTCTCACATGCCAATGGTGCACATCCAACGTTGGGCAACTATTTGGGAGTGGCAGCGTTGGATCAACAGACGGCTGCAGCCTCTGCAGCGGCCAATGCCAGCAATGTGTTTGGTGCTGTTGGTCAAGTTAATTTGGAACAGTATGCGGTGGCAGCGGCTGCTGCTGCTGCGGCTACACGGCCAACGCCATCACAGCTGGATGTGCAATTTGATGCATTCCGTCACCTGGGATCGGCAACACCAGCTGCAACACCTGTGTCATTAAACAACAATAGCTTTGGTCTAACAGGTGCCACCGGCACGGTGAGCAGTGCACAATTGGGAGCAGCTGCATCGATAGGTGGACTAAGTAAGAGTCCAACTCCAGGAGATTTGGGTGCCAAGGATTCGAAGAACGTTGAGGTGCCTGAAGTGATTATTGGCGCTGTTTTAGGTGGGCAACCATTTTATTATTCCTACTAAACAACCAGACCAAGAACAACATGAACCAGAACCAGTACCACAACCAGAACCTGAAGACACCGCAATCCGTTTATTTTCCAGCACAATTCCCAGACCAAGACATCGATTTATTTCCATTTCATTTTGTTTGTGTTTACTTAACCGTAGGCTCTAGTTGTAGTCATAGAAATAGTAGATAAAGATAGAAAGATACAGCTAAAGATAAAGATACAGATAAAGATACAGATCGTTGCACATTCCATAGCATTTGAAGAGTGACCCAATGGGAAACTTGAAGCATTCCAACATGATTATGTTAAATATGTAGCGAAATTTCTAGTCAACTTCTTGCCCCTTCCTTCCCCCTTCACGTCTCCCTTTCTTACCGTCAGCAAACATAACCTCAAAACACATATAGCACAAACCATGATCCCATAATCCCATATATATATATGTATAGAGTAACATGGCCATTCCCTCAATCAAGTTGTAGATTCGCTCACCTCTCCGCTTCCGAAAGTGTGCCTGAAAACGGTACAGAAAATGTCGGCAGTTTTTCCATTAGCTTTAGGCAATTACTTAGTTAACTTAGTTTATCGATTTAATCATTTTGTTTTGAAAGCATAACGAATTTGGTTCACAATCTTAGAGTTTATACATTGGAATAGTGCAATTATTGGGTTTACTTATTACTTATATATAGCATATATATATATATATCTATATATGTATATTACTCAGTCACATGCAGTTGTAGTTACTAAACCAGTTTGCAGATACTTTTTCTTAAACAAGATACATCACAGACCTTATGCCTTAATCTACAAAACATTTAAGTGATTTTAATACATCCCACACATAAAAAAAAAAAAATATATATATAAAAATTTATTCATTTTTAATATTATATTGTTATTAACATAATCTGATGCAAATATTGCAGGTCCAAACGGTCGTAGTTTAGTTGAAATTCAACATGTTTCTGGCGCAAATGTGCAAATTTCCAAAAAGGGCATATTCGCACCTGGCACTAGAAATCGCATTGTAACCATAACTGGTCAGCCGAGTGCCATTGCCAAAGCGCAGTATCTAATTGAACAGAAAATCAACGAGGAGGAGACAAAGAGAGCGCGTCAAATTCCATTAACCACTGTTGTGAATTAATCAATCCTCAAGATACATATAAAAAAACAAATAACTAAAGAAGAAGAAAACAAAAAAAGCAAACAATAAATACCCTATAAAAAAACAACCAAACCAATACAAAGAAAGCAAGCAAGCAAGCACCACAACAACAACAAAAAACAACAACAACAACAGCAACAGCAACAATTTCCTGTCATAAAAAGCGTATTTCAACATTAAATCAAACAAAAAGCATAAAAATAATTTATTTAAAACATAAAAAACATAAAGAAAAATAATATAATTATGTAAAAGAAAACTAAAAAGCGAAACAAACAAACGTATAACAACAACAACAGCAGCAGCAGCAGTAGTAGTCCTATACACCCTATACACACCCTACAATTTTGTTATAAAAGGCATATTAGCTAGTGATAAAAAGATTCTTTTGAAACAAAAAGCTGCATTTGTTTGCCACACAAATAAAGCTGTATATATATCAGATGTACTATATATACTATATATATATATATATATGTTTTCCTTTTTTTTAAGCGTCTTTTGATTGAGGAGGGAAATTTAATGTTTAACGCTCCCATTTTGTTGTTGTCGTCGTTAATATGTTTGCGTGTTTTCTTTTTTCTTTGGCACTTTGACAAGTTAAATTGTGCATAGAACTACGAACTACATACATAAACAAATACAAGCATACTAGTTACACACACACACACACACATATATACATACTGCGCTGGCATGTACATATGTATGTAGTTATACATAGACATGTACATATGTACATGCACGCATTTTATATACTAATTGTTGAGTCTTGTTTATATTGCATAAAATATAACACACACACACAAATATGTGTATACACACACCCCCACACACACACACACATAGTACACGTAATTAGCATTATGTTGAGCCGATAAAAAGTAAGAAGAAGAAGAAGAAAAACGGATTATATTTGCGTGTAATTTGCGAGCGTTTTCAGTGAGAAATTTTAAGAAAACGGTGTCCAAAACCAAGGTAAATATCTTAAATACACATCTTAAATTATGTAAACAACAACAACAACAACAACGTTAACAAAATGGCGTTACAAGTGCTGACAGGCTAGTGATAACAATTTGAAACACTTTTACCTCAAAAAATACAACAAAAAATTACAATTTTTTTACGTTTCTTGTTTTCTGTTTCTGTTTTCTGTTGTTGCCCTCATGTGCTTATTGCTAAAAAAAAATATAAAAAAAAAAAAATAATATATCTTTATATGTACATATTTATAAATTAATTATTTTTTTAAATGTTTTTAGTTGATAAATAATTTTTTTATGATATTGTTGAAAAATGTTGATCATGATAATGTTGTTTAAAATCTGTTTTTTTTTTTTTTCCACAAAAGAGTGGAAAAATTATAATAATAATAATAATTATGAAGTGGTGTTAATGTGTTGCGCGCGCACGTGAGTCTCCTTTTTGGTATTGATTTTGTGCTCCCAATTTTTTTGTTAATCCTCATTTATTTTGTATGTTTTTCTTATGGAAAGAAATGCGATTTTTTTTAGTTTCCAGTCCTGAAATGAATCCTTTGTTTATGACAAATTATACAAAACCAATTTCCCCTTTTTGCCTTCTTGTTAAAATCATCTTTTTTATAGTTAATTTTTTTTTTTTTTTTTGGAAATTTTTTGCATCATTTGTTTTGTGACATACACATTCTAATATTAAGTATTACATTTTCTGATTTCTTCATCCAAAACAAAGAAAAAAACAATTACATCACAATTTATTTTAAATTTAAAAACAAATGTTTCGCTGTAAAAAATATATATGCATACACTCCGCCTCACATAATTATATACACTCACACACACACACACAGCCACAAATACCCCTATTAATTGTTAAGTATTGTGCAATTATTTAACATAATTTGGATACATTCAACCACGATTCGATGTAAATTCATCCATTCGCTACATCTATATCTATATCTATATAAAGACAAAAATTCCATTGCAAAAAAAAAAAACAAAAAAAAAAGAAATGAAAAAAAAACTTTGTTAACATCACATTTGAATTTCTTCTATTCATACAAACACACACACACACACACACACATACATACCCGAAACATTGATAGACATGCATTACCTGTAATGTGTAATTAAGTGTTTTTACTTTTGTGCCCTACAAATTATTTAGTTTACAATTATTTTTTATTAATAAAAACAAAAATAAATAAAAACAAAATGATGAAGTTTATATAAATTATGATAAAAATGAAAATAAACAAAATATGAAATATTTGAATGTGTTTAATTGCACCATTGGGAGACCGATCAATCAATCAATCAATCAATCAGTCAATCAGTCAATCAATCAATCACCACTCACTAACTGCGTACAATAAACAATTTTGCAACATTATCATGCCAAATCAACAGTCAGTCAGTCAATCAAACAATCAGTCAGTCAGTCAATCAGTCGGTCAATCGTATATACGATATCCGTTTCAATTCAATCACTGAGAACGCTCACAAAATCTAAATAAATAATCCCCCAAAAATCCCCTAAGCTAAGTCTTTATATACTATAAGTTAACAAGTTGTTCACATTATTAATTCGTTTCGCTATTATTGTTAAAGCTGACCTACATTTGTTCTTATTTGTGCAATATTTATATAACAAAAATAATATAAGAATAATCGTATGATAATAAATCTGCGCCAGAAGAGTTAAACAATTACAATATTCTTAAAAAAAAAAAAATCCAAATTGTGACAAAAAGATGCTTTAAAAAAACTAAAAAAAATAAAAATAAAACGCGTCTGAAATAAAAGATATAAACTATATGAGACATAATAAAAAACAAACAAATTTTAAGTCAAAAAATGGAAAACCAAAATTAAAGTAATATTGAAAGTACAGTCGTAAATGCTAGTGTGCCTTGAAATATGCAAAAAACATAAAAACATAAAAAAAAAAAACTAAAAAACAAAACCAAGCAAATAATTGGAGATTTTTCTTTATAGTTTACTTTAATTAATTTAACATTTTTATTAAATTGATAGACAGTGACAATTAGAAATAGAACACAGAAGCAATGTCAAACAATAAATACTAAAAAAACACCATAAAACACCAATTAAATAGCGTAACAGAAACTTAACAATAGTATATTTATATATATATATATGTTTTATTCAACCAAATCACAACAAGCATAAAACACTGAACCAGAATCCTGACCCCTCAAAACAATAACAACAATAACAAAATTACCCAAAAAAAACCAATAACAATCGTACATTTTATCGTCTTTTTTGTCATGGCAAAACAGAGAGGAGCAAAAGGCGCCAAAAGACACAGTTAAAGATACAGATACAAATACAGATACAGATACAGACACACACTGAGACAGCGAGAGTTAATAAAGAAATGAGGCACATATGGCACAATCCGAATTGCATACATACACACCCACACACACACACATAAGCACCTGCATCCACAATCACAACTCAACACTCCAAAAAAACAGTTATACACTCATACAAAGTACGTAGAAAGACATTGGTCATCCCCCAAAAATAAATATAATACCTATTATCACCTGAGTTATGTTTAATGTATGAGTTAAACGGTATCTAAACTTTATAGTAGACAAGAAGAAGTTACAAAAATAAAACAACAAATATATGAAGATATATATATTTGTACTGGATCTGTGATATGTATTTAAAAAACAAAAAAAAAGTATGAAGAGTTAAATGAGAAGAAGAAAAAAAACCCAAAACAAAATGAGAGTATATAATTACTTATATAAATATCGAGTAAAACGATAACGAAAATATGAAATTAGTTATGAAATAATTAATTTATTTTTTTTCTGAAGTAATCATTACTTCAGAAGCAAAACAAGAGGAGAATCAACTAACTTACCATCTAATAATGTGTAGTGTGGCATTTTGTCATTTTTTCTTCGCATCAATTTGCACATTTTTCCGGAAATTTTCCCCTCAAAAGTGTTTGTTGTTCAGTTTGGCAGCCCATTTCCTGCGACGTGTGTACTTTGCCCCGTTGCCACGCCCACATATGCACACCAAGATCGCGACCGCGTGACGAAAAAGAAGACAAAATGCTGCGCTTTTTTTTGGGTCGGTCGAGTTAACTCGACGGTCGACGTGTTTATGCTTGTTTGGATTCGATAGAATTTATGTTTTTTTTTTCTCTGCTGTACAATAAAATCTATAACTTTTCTTGTTGAAGCTTTTCAAAATAGGATTTTGTTTGGCTCGATTCAGTTAGCAAATCGTTGGAACACACACAAATTATCATAATTGCAATCACAACTAACCACGCCTACCCACGCCACTCCCCCTCGCACTTGTCACCACATTGGCTAAGTACACGCAAAGTCATCTGCAATTGAAAATCCCGGAAAATAACCGAAAACAAACTTTTATTTATAATTTTTGCACATTTTATTCAAGTTTTATAAAAAATGCTGTTATATCGGCGATGGAGTCTATTAGAGTTAAACTAGTGCAAATAATAAATAAAAATATAAATAAAAGAAAAACAACTTTTATTAACTAACACATAAATGTTTATGTACATTTACCTAACTACAAATATATATATATATATTTCAAACTCGGCAAATTTCAAATGGTTTAAAACAATAATAAAATATAGCGAAATCGATATAGAAACTGTAAAAAAACAAAAGAAAACAAAACATTATAAGCTACATAAAATATATAAAACATAATTACAATTACAAAACAAAAAAAAAAAAGGATGTTCTATTTATCGTTTTTATTTGTTTATTGTTAATTTGAAATTGTATGTTTATGATACACATACACAGAGAAAAACATACATACATACATATATTGTATATACTAAAACTAAAAGAAATTGTTAATTATAATTTGTTATGCTTTTGCTTCCCACACTGTTATTAGGACAATTAAATAATTAAATGCATACTTACATATATTCACACACACACAAACACACACACACATATAATATTTAAATAGAACTGGCAGGCATTAAAAACAAACAAATCGATTGGACATTGCGTATACGCAATGTGATCACCAACAATTGTCAGTTTGCTGATGCCATTCTAAATAAAAAAAGAAACTAAAAATGAAAATAGAAATATAAAAAGAAAACATTATAATGCGTGGGACATAAACAATCAGACATGAAATACATGAAATACTTGCATACATGATCCCCATCTGCCATTGTGTGTAAATAAATTGGCAACAACAATAATGAGAAGCCGTCTACAAGTTCATTCAACAAAAAACAAACAAATAACATACAATTTATTAAACAAAATATTTAACAAATTATATTTATAATATATATACATACATGCCTACAATAAAATGCATACATATATAAATAAACCAAGATAAAAATACTAGTTGTTAGCGTGATAAATACAATTATTATTAATTAATTCATACATTTAAATAAAAGGTTTAACGATGATACAAAAAAAAAACAACAACAAACAAAACAATCTTTTTTCATAAAGGTGCTGTGCTGAGTTGGATTCGTATCTTAAAATCTGTAGATGCAACTTAGCACAACTTCTTGCCACATTTATTTTAGCCATGTTTTCATTTCTTTTCATTACATTTGACAAGCCAATAAGGTCAAGAAATTCAACAGACAACGGAGTGTACTATTATTACTTAAGTATTTCATAGTCAAGGAAAATAACTAACAAATATTTAATTATTTCTCTTAAATGATTCTTAAATCATAATTCATTGAAGGAAAGAAAAAAACGCAGTCACAGTCAGACGATATTTCTTATATTTGATATAACTAGTGTCCAAAGATTGATAAATACAATAATTTAACAAACAAAATGTAGCATCAGTTAATAATGTAGTTAATTATTCCAAAAAAAAAAATTCTGTTTTCCTTCTGATATTAAGTAATACTATTTAGTATATAGTATATATAGTGTAGGCACAGGACATAATGAAATGGCAACCTAAAGTAGTTTTTGGGGAGTATACGTGAGTACCTTAGGATGAAAAAACTATAAATAAATTAAATTAAAACAAAAAGGAAAAGGAAATAAAAAATATAAATAAAATCGTTGCCTTCTCGTTGTGTACTTATTTATTGTTGTTGCGCATTTGTTAATAGCAGCAACAATTATTCAGAGTCCAGAACGAAGTGCAGAAAGATTTCTGTTAAAGCTTTTTTACAAGCCATTAGAATTAACAAAATAAAACCAAACACCAAATAACAAATAACAACAAATTAAAGAATATATAATGACTACTTAACGATTTCTCAACACTTCTTAGGCAACTTCTTAATTACTCATAGTGTAATTGTGACAGAGATACACACACACACACACTCAAACACACGTTGCACTCTACGAACAAATAATCGAAAGAAACGAACTCTTAATATTAGTAAAGAATTTTAGAACTCAATGCAGTTACTCGTACCTCCAGGGTCATTCGGCAAGCAGAATCGTAATCGCAGAAATCAGAAATTCAGCAGGAAAATGCATTAAAAAGAAAGCTAAAAAAATACAACAACAACAACAACAACAGCAAACATCATGGAAACTCATTCAAAAGTAAAAGTACTAAATCTTTTATGATTTGACTGTGATAATAATAAAATGACAAAAAAGAAAAAAATGAACGAAATGAAATGAAGTGAAGTGAATGAATTAACAATTAATAAAAATGAATTGTATATTAGAGTATGTATAAATTAAATGTATGTTTAAAGGCGATTGTAACATTTAAATAGTAGGTGCAATATATATAGATATATATATTCTGACGGCTCTTAAACAAATCCAATAAGTAGCAAGAAATTCTTTGGTATGTGCTCACTGTGCAACACCATGTACGACCTAGAGAGTATGTTGTTTGACTAGCGATGATAAGTAACTATTTACTTATCGACAACAAAACAAAAAACTACAAATATATATACATATATATATTGAAAGAAAAGAAATATAAATAAATTATGATTATAAAACAGTTTTACTTATACATATTAGCAAAATATTTAAACAAATTTTAGCAACAAAATATCGACAGAGAGAAAGAGAGAGAAAGTTACGAGAAACAGCGGCAAAAAACTCTATATTATTATTAATTAAATGCAATAACTATCGTATATGATAAACAAATTTATAAACAAAAACAAAAAAAAAAAAACAAATAGAAGATATTTAGTTATGCTCTATTACAAATCTATAATCAATTGAAGTTTTATAAAGCTGAAATTCAGCTGGAAAAGCAGAAGATTTTATAAATATTTATATATAAATATTTATTTATTTATAGTTTTGATTGAAAATATATATAAAATTAATATCACTTAAACATTATGGAATCAAGAATTCATTTATTATTTTTTTTTTGAAAAGTGGAAAACAAAAAAGAAAAACAAAAATTATTAAAATACAAAAATAGTCTATTGAAAATGTTACATAAAGAAAAATCGAAAAAAATCAAAAAAGTAAAGTAGCTCATTCAAATTTTAAAAGAACACGTAATTTTTGCAACTACTCTTACTATAGTGAAACCGATCTTGTACAATTTGGAAACAAGAAAACCAAAATGTACACAAAAAAAAACTCAAAAAAAAAATACAAAAACAAAAAACAGTTACCCTTCTCTACATATACTTACTAACATATATACAAATGCATAGTACATACATATAACCCAAAGGGAATCATACCCAAAAAAAAAAGAAAAAGAATAATGAATATAAGAAATAAAGAAAATTCTTTACGATCAGCGCGAAAACAAAAAAAAAAGATAAAGCAAATCAGCAATAGGCTGCTATAATTATAATAAATACGAATGCAAATCCATGTACTAAGCTAGGTAGGAACGATGTACCCAAGTACCGATGTTAGGCATTGTACCGAATCTAATGATAATGGTAATGGTAACGGTAATGGTAATGGTAATGTTATTAAAGTGCGTCAAGCACAACTGTACACACGTACATATGTGCATAATAGTATTTATAGTAAAATTTGTTGATTACATTTACATATACATATACTTATAGACAGGCGCCTGCAAAACACCAACAACAAAAAAACAACAAAAAATAAAATAATTTAATGAGACGCAAGAAGAATCCGTTAAAAGTAAAAATTGATGAAAAAATTGTAAAGTAACAAAAAAAAAATGAATCCACTTCAGAAGGTACATAAAGAGTTAAAACATACACATATAACATGAATTACACATTTAAGAAAGATTATATAAAATGAAAACAAAACAAAATTTAAAAAAAAAAAAGAAGAAAACAAAAAAAAAACTAATAAAGATTATATTAAAAATTGAAGAAACTTTGTTTTTGTTTTTGGAATATTCCTTTATTTATTTGAGTTTTTGTATAAATGCTTCTTCTATAAATGGCTTGAGATCGCCTCGTTTCAGACAGGATTAGTTAGGTTATGTTACTGCTGATCTGATGCGAATCTGCTGCGAATCTTCTGTGATCTTCACTTCACTTGTTGTTCTCTGCATAATCGGGCTGACTGTGGGGATGGCAGTCGACAAAGACTGGATCACTGGCCAAAGTCTGATCAATTCGCAAAATGGTCGGATAGGGTGACAAGTCCAAGTTGTACCTGTAATAAAATTAAGTTAAAAATTTGTGTCTTTTATGAGATCTTCTCTAGCTCTACCTTCTGGCATTGAACACCTGCGGCACTAGGCAACAATCGGCCATGGAAATTTGATCGCCCACACAATACTTTCCAGCGCAAGCTGCGAGCACTTTTTCCAGTCCCTGGAAACCACGTGATATCCAACGTTGGGCCCATTCCAAGTTCGTATCCTTGCCCACATGGTTCATAACGAGCGTATTCTGCAATGGTTGAATCCCAGAGCAAATGATCTCCACAATCTCACGTACTTTGGCACGCTGAATGGGCTCCTTAGGAAGAATTGGGTTCTCCGGTCGAGTCTCCTCCAGGTAGTGCATGATGGCCACTGAATCGCACAAAGTCTGCCCATCTAGACATATATATAGATTGTAATACTAATTAATTAGCACTCGAATCTGCAAGTCATTGAGGAAACTTACCAATTTGAAGTGCCGGTACCTGCTGCATGGGATTCAGTCCCAGATACTCGTTGGAATAGCAATTATCGGCATCAGTTTTGGCCAGACTAGTTGCTTTAATTTCGTACGGTATCTTCTTCAATCCCAATGCAATCCGAACTCTCCATGAGCAGGAGCTGAAGCAATAAGAGTACAACACAGGCTTGGCTTCACTCATTTTCGTCCGCGAATTTGGTTTTTTCTTGCATGCACGTTTCCAGGCGGGAGAAGAAGAAACTTTTGACAGTGATCTTGAACTTTGGACACCATCGACAGCTATCTGATTTTATTTTATGCATATTTACACAGTTGCACTACTTAATGATAAGAATACATTTTGGCTATCGATTGCGAATCTATATCGATATCATAGAACAAATAGGAGAGCCTAAAAGTATGTGACATAAACTAATAATAGTTATGAAATATCACATAATGATAACCTTTTATTATTATTAAAGAATATGAATATTGAGGCATAAAAATGCAGGACACTTTAATATTAAAATAAATATATATCTACTTCAAACTCAAACAAAAACCAACAGAATGATTTTAAACTAAAGACAAAGATTAATAATATTAAAAAGCAAAAAAGCAATATTTTAGTTTAAAGCGAATTCAAATTAATTTTTAGTTAGATAAACATAAACTGAACATTTGATTTTAAATCACTTTCATTAAGTCTCCAGATTAGTTTTCAAATGCAATTATTTTAGATCTGTTTTCTTAAAGCCACAATTTGATAAGTTTTTTAACTATACAACTTCGCCAACTGAGATATAGTTAATTGGCTTATAAGATTTCTTTTGGATAATCAGGTTGTTTGTGTGGATGAC
Organism: Drosophila cardini; assembly: GCA_018903735.1. Classification (NCBI taxonomy): domain Eukaryota; kingdom Metazoa; phylum Arthropoda; class Insecta; order Diptera; family Drosophilidae; genus Drosophila; species Drosophila cardini. The sequence continues at coordinate 369,160 of JAEIGM010000020.1, forward strand.
AGTCTAGAAAAGTAGCGTCGTTTTCTAAACTTTTATCAAGACGCAATATAGTTGGATAAGGTTCCAAGTTGACTTTATATCTGTAATTAAGTAGTTTGAGCTGATTTCTAAACAATCTTTGTCTTCTATATATAGTTACCTTCTGGCATTGAACACCTGTGGCACAAGGCAACAATCAGCCATGGAAATTTCATCGCCTACACAATATTTTCCAGCAGAAGCGGACAGCACCGTTTCCAGTCCCCGGAATCCCCGTGAAATCCAATGTTGTGCCCATTCCAAACTCTTTTCTTTACCAATGTGAGCCAATACAAGACGGTTCTGCAACGGTTGTATTCCAGAGCAAATGATTTCCACAACTTCACGTACTTTGGCACGCTGCGCCGGATCGTTGGGTAGAATTGGGTGCTCCGGGCGTGTATCTTCCAGATAGTGCATGATGGCCACTGAATCGCATAGTGTTTTTCCGTCTATAAGAAGCGTCGGCACTTGCTGCATAGGATTCAGTTCCCGATATTCATTTGTGTAGCAATGGACGGCATCCGACTTTAGCAGGCTGGTAGCTCTGATTTCATATGGTATCTTTTTCAATCCCAATGCAATTCGAACTCTCCAGGAACACGAGCTGTAGAAATAGGAGTAGAGAACTGGTTTGGCATCGTTGGCGATCTTCGAACTGAAAAGACGAGTTCCACTAGCAGCAGTTTGCAGCAACTTTCCCACCGAGTTCTTGAGTATACTCATTATATTTGATTGATTTTAGTGCGCAGTTCAATATATATGTCGAATACACAAAAAGATTGCCACTAATCCTGACCTTAACTCGGGCGAAACTTTTTCACTTTAATTGCTTGTTTACATTTATTTGCACTATCTAGAGATAAGAGCTGCATATCGATACACAAAACATATCGGTAACATAGCTTAGATTAAATGCAGTCCTAAAAGTATGCTACATTTTTGAAGTGAGCTTTATCTCTGTAGCTTTAATTCACACATGTTTTAAGTGTGACTTACAGTTATTTAGATCAAAGTCCACTTTGAAAGCCCCTATAGAAAAATAATAAAACAATTAGATAAGGCTTTAAATGCACTCATTTTAATGCTAAGATGCCGTCCAGTGAGTTTTTCGTCTGTCAGTTTCTTTCTTTAAAAATAATTGCCAGTTTAACACATTTAATTGACTAAATTCATTTCTTTATCTCTGGATAATCAGGCTGATTATGTGGATGTCCAGCGATAAAAGCTGCATGGCTTGCCAAAGATTTATCAAGTCTCACAATTGTTGGATATGGATCCAAGTTGACTTTATACCTGGAATAAAGCGAGTTAATACACTCTTTGAACATTTTCGAAGCTCGATTACCTTCTGGCATTGAACACCTGTGGAACAAGGCAAATATCAGCCATAGAAATTTCATCGCCAACACAATATTTGCCAGCGGATGCAGAGAGCACAGTTTCTAGTCCCCGAAATCCACGAATAATCCAATGCTGTGCCCATTCCAACTTTTTCTCTTCTCCTACATGTTCCAACACACGACTATTCTGCAATGGTTGAATCCCAGAGCAAATGATATGCACAATTTCACGCACTTTGGCGCGTTGAGCGGGATCTTTTGGTAGAATGGGATACTCTGGTCTTGTCTCTTCCAGGTAGTGCATGATGGCCACTGAATCACACAGAGACTTGCCATCTAAAAACAGGTTTGTATACTGATTAAAGCCTTACTTATTCAGGTACACTCTTGGTTTACCGATTTGAAGCGTTGGCACCTGCTGCATTGGGTTTAGTTCCCGATATGCATTGGCAAAGCAGTTAACGCCATCAGTTTTGCTTAGACTGATTGCTGCAATCTCATAGGGAATTTTCTTCAAACCCAATGTAGTCCGAACTCGCCAGGAGCATGAGCTCGAGAACAAAGAGTACAGAACTGGCTTTGCATCGTTGGTGACATTCGAACTGGACAAACGTGCTCCAATTCCAGCAATGCCCAAGAATTTCACCACTGAATTCATTGTTAAATTCATTACGTTTCACAATTACTTTCCCAATGGAACAGCTGAGTAGAAGTAGATAAGACAACCACTTATCTCAGTGCTTTTATTCGTTTTGTTTACATTCCCATTCGCGCAGTCGCTCACTGCGGTATCGATATGAACTACATATCGATTTCGTGTTATAATTTGTAGGTATGCCTGAAAGTATGCAATTATTTTAATTTTATAGTTAAACGATCGTTTAAGTTTAATTAGAAGTTTTATTCATTAAATATGTAGTTAATATTTGGAACTGTTACAATGTTATGGATATTAACATAGTCATATGCAGTAAATTGTTTGGTATGCGAAATCAGGCGTTTCAATTAATTGTACAGTGTGGCAATGATATTTAATCTCAGAATTTGAAGAAACGTTCTCACAAAAGTATTCAAAAGATTCATTACGGTGCATGTGAATTGATGGGGTTTTTCTTAAAGTTTTGTGCATTTCATTAAATCGAAAATTGTTACAATTAACTTTTTTCACTTTACTTTGTTTGCTAAAAAGACATTAAATTTGTTTTTGTTTTTTAATATGCTCGTATTTATATTCGAACTTTAAAGACCATTATAAATCTACGCTGTATATTTAGTTGTTTACTTAAGGTTTATATGGTTTTATAATGCTTTTTTGTTATAATCTGAATGCCTGCTAGTGGAGTTTACTTCTTCGTTGACTGAAGTTTTGTACTTTTCAAAAAGTTTCTTTGTTAAGCGCCCAACTTGTCTTATTTGTTAATGTTTTAAGATTTACTTAATTTTGTTCATTGAATGTATATGTATGTCTATGCACTAAAATTACTTTTGGTTTTTTTTTTTTTTTTTGTTAAATCCCTGAATTTAATTTTGCTTTTCGTCATGAGTTTTCCTTGATTTAGTTGTGTTCCAGTTAGCCTAAATAAAATTCATAAAAATAAGTTATTCCATCTCTTAGATCGTTTTCACATTGAGAACGTGAGGAAAATTATAAAATATTTCTCAAGAACATTAATAGTATTACTTATGTATTTCTATTGCAATGCATTCAAAATTTTATTTCTTTTCATCGATTGTATTGTATATTTATGCTCACTTATGATTTATTAATTAAATGCTGTTAGCAATGTTTTAAATCACATCCGACTGCTTATCCTCAAGGAAATATACTCCAGCTGACTGTTTTAGCTTTAATCAAACATATTTTCGGTTCCTCACTGCTGAATTTTCATTTTTCTTTTACTTTTACTTTTTCTTTTTGTTCATTTTCATTTCTGTTTTTTTTTTTTTTTTTTTTTTTTTAATTCGTTTTCGATTGTTTCTGTTTTACGAACTGCAATTCACTTTTTTGTTTTACGGCGCTTTGCAGTTGTCGTCGGAAAATTCTATTTGTTGGGCAGCTCCGGCGGACAGTCCGGCTGATTGGAAGGATGGGCAGCCCGGAATGCTGGATTGCTCTCCAGCTCACGATCGATGCGCAATATAATCGGATATGGGCGCAAGTCCACATGGAATCTAAACGAAAAACACAATTCATTAAACTCCTAAATTCCTTATCATTTTTAAACATACCTTCTGGCATTGAACACCTGTGGCACGAGACAGCAATCGGCCATGGAGATCTCATCGCCAACACAGTACTTGCCGGCAGAGGTGGACAGTGCCTTCTCCACGGCACGGAATCCCCGCGTTATCCAGTGCTGTGCCCACTCCTTTTTCTTTTCCTCACCCACATGGATGAGCACGATCAGGTTCTGAAGCGGCTGAATGCCCGAGCAAATGATCTCAATAATCTCACGCACCTTGGCTCGCTTGTGTACGTCCTGAGGGAGCAGAGGACGCTGCGGACGTGTCTCCTCCAAGTAGTGCATGATGGCAACGGATTCGATCAATGTGTGACCATCTGAGAAAAGGGAAAGTTAAGTCTGGCATTGAAGTTGGATAAGTGTACTCCTAACTTACCGATCTGCAGAGCCGGCACCTGCTCCATGGGATTGACCTCACGATACTCATTGCAGTGCTGCTCGCCACCCGACTTGATCAGACTGATCGGCTTGATGTCGTAGGGTATCTCCTTGAGGTTCATTGCGATTCGCACGCGCCATGAGCACGAGCTACGCCAATACGAGTAGAGTATTGGCTGTGCATCATTGGAAGGATTAATGCTTGTATTAGTGGACATTTTAATAAATAACAACTGCTAACTATTAACTGTTAACTCTTAACTGTCAACTGAGTCTGAGCCGTTAGCCAAATGAGAATCTCAACTAGCCGATTTCCGTATCACACCCATTTATTTCGTTTAAACAAATACTGCAGAGACAACAGAGAAGAGAACAGGTTGATACTGATAACGAGTACAGGCCGAAAATACCTCATAACAAGAGCTGCATGTTTTGAGAAGTAATCTGGTCAAACCAGTTGCTCAGCAGTGAGTTTGCTAATTTGTTTGTTGTATAGTTGATGCTCTGTTAAATTTATGCACTTATTTTCCGACGTTGCTGATAAACAAAATCTAGATTTGAGTAGCACTCTCTGTGCTCCAGGGCTGCAAAATAGATTCACTAACGGAACAATACAATTCATTACTCTAATTACACTTTAAATCAAATTTGAAAGTATATATGAAAACTAATAGAAAATCAGCTTGAAATATTTATAAGATTTCTCGATAGAAATCCATAAAAGATTTATTTGAAAATACTATAAAAATTTTTTTTTCATTGAAAATCAATAAATTTCGTTCTACACGCAAGTGAAATGAAATGAGAAATTTCTTGGAGCTCTATACAATGCCAGTTGAAAACGTCATTAAAATTTCTACACGCGGTATTTTTTAGTATTTCTTAACTCCGAGTTTATTTTTTGAAGCAGCCGTAAAGTATGCAACAGTAACTGTTGTGTAAATATTGCACAAGGAAAAAAGTGAAAACCGTTGCACAAAACAGAACAGATTGAAAAGTTTTTCTCACAATATATATTATGCTGATATACCTACATGATTCATATATAACAGTTCGAACTATTGGACTTTCCGTGATTTGATAATGCTGCAAGCAGGAAGAATGCTATACACACACTGACCCGCCTGTACCAAAAGCAGCGCTCTAAATGTGCACAAAGCAACAGCAAGAGCAATGGCCCCGGACGGGCCCCAAAATGTATATCCTGTAAATCCCCCAACCCCCTAGCAACACGCACACACACACACACATACACAGAAACAAACAATTCCGAAAAACCGCGTCAGCCTACACACTCACGCTCTCATGGACAACAAAAATAAATTGTATACTATATGTTGAGCGGAATTATAAGTTGCCTAAAAGTTCATTGAACCCGTGTGAAAGTAAAGTCGGTGGTATCCAGAGAGACAGTGAACCCAGAGTAGGCCGATTCGGAGCCGAGTCCCGAAGTATGTCGTACATCAAGGTCGGCTAGGGGCATTAACCTTAACCAAGTTGATGTTGGCCTGGTCGCTGTTGTCGCTGTCGTTGTCGTTGTCGTTGTTGTCGAGCAGTAGCAAGCCAATACGACGTGCCAAGGACACTAACAGACAGTCCGGACAGTACCACAGAAAAGCTCAGGAGGTAGAGAAAACGGGCCCAAACACGGAAATGGCTCACTAAGATTCGCTGAGGGTGCGTTTTTAGGGGTTGCTAGTCAGCACATGCCACCTCAATAGTTTGAGTTAAATTTTTAAGTCCAGGGTAGTCGAGCTGCTCCCTGACCACATCGAAGCTACGTTCTGTTGTCGTCTGCTTTGAGTCCTGACAACCCTGTTTGTATGTACGCTGGCGGGTAAAAAAAAGCTCACGATTCGACGCATGTGCGAAATATGCACGCTTACAGTGTGAGTTTAACTCAAACTATTGACAATATGTATTGACGCAGTATGAGTGAGTTTTCAGTAATGATTTCTGCTTTTCATTTCATTTTTTTTTTATTATTTTTTTTGGGAAAACGAGGCTCAAATTTTTAGCGCCATTAACGCTTTATATTTACTTACCTTGGCTATGGCCGAGAGGGACATAGCGTTGTGATGGTACTTTGAGTAGTTAATTTTGAAGCCGTTTAACCCGGACGCACTGCGAAAACGATTATTTGCGGACCGGACCGGGGTGAAGGGACCAGATAATAACTAGACGTTGTCTAAATAGCTTAAAAGTTTCAACACAACACCAAGGAAACCTCAAAGAAGTTATCTTGTTCGCAGTCTTTGTGGTGATGTGATGCCAATTGTTTTGTTTCTTTTCGCGATACTGCAGACAAAGTATTGCTGCAAACGACCCCAAATGCACTCAATGTCGTTTAGGGTATTGGTTAGATTAGCGCGATGCGTGATGGCAAAAGGACAACAACGGCGTCAACGATAGGATATGATGCCAGAACACAACTAAACACAGTGAACTAAATAAACGAGTGCGAAAGCGAAAGCGAAAGCAAAGGACAATGACAAAGCTAACAAACAGCGTTTATGCTGAGAGAGTAAAATGCAAAAACTGAGAGAGAAAGAGAGAGAGAGAGTAAAATTCGCAAACAGCCCGCAGCAGAGCCAAAGCTTTGCAGGTTTTTGTCTCCACTAAGCTTTTAGCGCATAAACAAACCAAACCAGTCTTAACAAGCAGCAACTGAGCCCAAATTACAGTTTAAATAAATCATAAATAAAAAACTCATTATTGTTAGTTTCATGACCATCAGTTTATTTTCGATTTCATTTGAATTTTGTTTTTTTTTTTTTACTAGATTTTTGTAAGTTTACTTCATTTCCATTAAGGTTGCTCAAATGATTTTTGATTAAATTACACATGCTTAACCTAAAGGTAGGTAACATATGGACTAAAATAGTTAACAAATTCTTACAGTATGCTTGTACAGTGAAAAAACGTATACAAAGAATAAACTTAATTCATATTGTACATTCATGTACATGTACATGTATTTCGTACATTATTTAACTTAAGCAACAACAGGAAATTGAAGTTGAACTCATTACAAATGTTAATTTTAGTTTCGTTTTTGTGTAGAAATGCAACAATGTGTATAACGACTTTAAAATAGTCGCACAACCAATAGAATATCACACCAAAAATGGCAGAGTACAACGAATACAACAAATTTACAAGTAAGTATGTAAGTGTGTGTGTGTGTGTGTATAAAAGAGTTAAATGTGTGTATGTGTGTGTTTAGGAGAGAGAGAGCGAACATTGCTAACTTGGTAGGTAACGGTAATGGGCACGATAACCAATCTATATAGTTGGTATATCGTAGTTCTTCCATTTATGAGGCTGGGTTTCTTGACTGTACAGATCGCTCGCGTGGGATGTACCGGAATTTCGTGGGCTTTTTGTTTTGGGTACAACATTCATAAAGTTTAACTACCTCAGCGCTACCTAAGTTCTCGTTGTCGTTTTGCTAGCTAACAAAAGTATCTGTGTATATGTATACATATTTGTATGTATGTATTTATAAAATTACCAACAAATCAATAAATTATTGTTGTAATATTTTTAGAAAATAGTGTCCATATATCATCATCATCATCGTCGTCATCATCATTATCTAGACGGTACTGTTATTAGCAAGTTTTGCTTCTTTTTTTGTTTTTAATACATTTCTTTATATTTTTTATAGTATTCTTAATTCTAATGCATTCGAAGAATTGACTACAATTTAATGGCAAGAGCCACAGCTTTGCTTTTTGTTTTAAAGGTTTTTCATTTACTTTTTCTTATTTTTTTTTTGTTTTTAAAGGTTTACATGTACAACATACGTTACACATACACATACAATACACAATAATCATAATAATCATAATTATTTTAATATTAAATATAACTGGTAACATCATGCTAAATATAATATATGCCATCGTTAAGTACTAATTAGACAGTTGCCTCAATATGCTAAAAACATTTCGTTCCATTATAATTATCAGAGATGTAGCCAAAGCCAAACATATATGTACATATATCATATTTGACCATATTTAGCAATACATAATTTTAAAAATTATTTGGAGGGAATATTCATGATTCTCAAATATCTTTACTTTGATCAATTTATTATCAAATGTAAGTGTAAAGAAATTTATTGCATGTGTATATAAGAAATAAGTATTGTTATCATAATAATTACATCGATTTCGTTGAAAAGAAATGCATTAGTTATGTGCCAAAAAGTGTAATTGTTTATATGTTTTGTTAAGGTACGAATACTGTAAAGCAAAGTTAAAAACAGTTTATGCATTTAAATGATAGCATGTAAAATCCATTTGCCTTCATTCCATCAATTTCATTTCAATTTACACCTATTTTGATCATCAGTTACAACCATGAAAACATTTATGTTTACATTTATGCTTTTTGTACACATACATAATACAATATACATATATATGTACCGTAAAATATTTAATACTATCTCAATAATATTAGTACAATATAAATATGTGTATTTGCATGTTTTTTATATTTTTTTCTTCTTTTTTTTTTTTGAGAATTTACATGCTAAGTACAATTTACGATCAACAAGAGGTTATAGCATCTTAACTAATGCCATAAAGTAACAGTTTCTTTGTTTATAAAAGATTTCCATATTACAGTTAAAACTTACATCTGAGAGTTGTGTACTTGTTTATGGTACTTAATTCTTTTGTTGTTGTATTCATACTGCGCGACGATCAGTCGAATTAACGGAACTGCCTCCTACCTATTCCCAACTGATCACTCTATAATACTGACCTGTAAAGTATGTCTGCTACGTAACTTTTGCCAAAATACCAATCAAATATAGGCCTGAATTTTGTACGATAGATCTTGATTGAAAGTTTACATTAAAGACATTTTGTTTTACCAATTGTTAATAATTATTTATATCTGAGTATCGTAGTTTATCTGGCCTATAATATGATGCTTGTTGGACTTTTGAAGATGCGATGCATTGTTTAAAATTGTCATCTTATATGCTAAACAGGAATGCAATCATCAATAGAAATTTACATAATGTTTGCTGTACTTACGATGTATACATATACATACATATATATATATATATATATATATATATATATATATAGATATATATTGAATGCTTCATTTCTGTTATTGTTAGTTATAGTTTTTGTTAAATAAAATTGATATGTCTAAGAGCTATTATCAATTGTTGTCAATTTCATAAAGTTTTTTCCATTGTATTGTATCTCGAAGTAATTCAGTTTCCTGTTCATTTCATTAGTTTTCTTTTTTACACACATGTTTTATGGTAAAATTATTGTGTTTTGAAAGTAATATACACATGCATTTATTGAAATCTTAATTATTTAAGTTTTACATATATTTTTAATTCACTTGAGTTTGAGTTTTGAGTTGGAGTCTTGAACTAAAATGAAGTCAGTGGCATTCAATTTATATACAGTTATCATATTATAATGATTGGAGTGTTAGTGTGTGTGTGTGAGTGTGAGTGTGAGTGTTTATCGTATAAATAGTTTATTATTATTATTATTCATTAACATACTCGTCGTACACTTAATGAACAATCACAACGCAGAGTATTTGAATAAAGTGCCAGCGCCTCTGAGTATGCAGTATATTTTTTTGGGTTTTTCTTTTTATACCCTGTACGCAAAGGGTGAGTTTGTTGAAATTAGGATTAGGTAAGTGAATATATAGCACAAAATACAATTCACAGATTGTCATATCTACTTTGTTTGCGTTTCGATCAAGTTGAAAATAAAAATGCACACAGATCGCATTAAAATAACAGATGAGAATATTTAATTCAATCAAAATTTCGATGATTAAAACAGATGACATAATCAAATTAATTAAACATAAAAACTTTAAACTAAATATGTATATATTTATGGTAAAAAAAAAGGAGAACAAAATCAAGTAAGAAATTCTATTGACTAATTTTAAGTACTTGTAGTAGAACTTAAACCATTGTGTCTAGTTTAAATATCCCATACATATGCTAGAATTATTAATATATTTTTTTTGGTATTCTCTCTTTTTTTTTGTCTTTAGGAAACTTTTTTGAAAAGCAACAAAGTACACACATCTTCCATTTTATCTGCTTTATCTTTTGGTTTTTTATAAATTAAGTACTTAAATAATGCAACTACTTACTTATAATAATAAGTATTATTATTATTATTACTATTAATCATTTGGTATATATACTTTATATTTAAACATATATTTCAAGACTTTATTCATAATACTTAACACTTAAGCTTGAAGGCATTTATTTATAATCAAATAGAATTGAACAAAGTTGAACATTTTGGAAAAGGTTTGGAAATTGTCTAATGTGTTAAGTATTATTTGTTGTTGTTGTTGTTGTTGTTCTTATTGTTGTTGTATAGAGAAAATGCACACAACAAAATTTCATTAATCTTGAATCATATTGTATCTATGTATCATATTGTATTTTATGGATAAAGTACAAAAAATCATTATTGTAACTGGTATGAGAAGAAAGTCTTAAAACGGCATTTTGTAGCCCACAACAAATAGTATTATTTATAATTTATTATTTATATTTTTTTTTTTGGAAGGTGCTCAGTGGTGGTGGGTTTACTTTTAGCTGCTGATTACACTTAGACATGTAAGTATTTTGTCAAATCGTTAGTACATACCACACGTACTTAACACACTCTTTTTAAAAATACCAAACAATTATGCACGATATTTAACTAAGGGCTATGAGTATCACTTCTGTGTTAAGGTTAAACAATGAACATGAATACGATTATGAATATGAATACGAATATGAATATGAATACGAATACGAATACGAGTACAACGAGGCAAATGACATTTAGATTGCCATTGGCATTGTGTATTCGAGTCTATAACAGTATATATTGCAGTATTTTTTTTTTGGTATATCTGCTGCAAACAGCCGAGTATTAAATTTCAGGACTGGTTTCACTTCACTTAATAATTATTTACATTATCAATATCTGAGAAAGCGATTAAGTTTACACATGATTTTCATTTAAGCAAATTACAACCTTTGAAAATTGCTAAAAGTTTTTGGTTTGCTTTTCACTGATTTTGGCCGTGTTTGTTGTGTATTTTGTATCTAGAACTTTGCTAGGATAGTTTCACGTGTCTAGATCATTTATAGTTACAGTTACATAATAATCATTATACTAAATATATTTGTATATATTTATGTAATTTACGTCATAATATACCACTGATCGCCTCGTAAACAATTTATTGTGTACACTCAATTGATCTATTTGTTGTAGTACATTAGCTCACTGTCCAAATGGAAAACGCGTGATTCTTGTTGTTGTTGTTATTCTTCAGGCAGATTAACTGTAGTACCAATTAACTACTACACATGTAGTTAGGTGTATGTGTGTGTGTGTATCTGTGTGTGCTTGTGTGTTTATAACTAATACAATTTATGCTTATTTAAAACATTTTGTTTAATCAAAAGGAAGTTTTACTGTATACACATATATATGTGTATGTGTATCTGTGTGTGTGTTTGTGTGTGTGTGTGTGTTTAGGTTTATCAATAGAATTATGTCTTTTATGCATTTGGATAAACATTAAAATAACATTATTGGATTTATAATTTACTATATATGTATATGTACTATATGTATATATACTATATATTTACAATATATATTTATCTAGATTTATGTAAATGTAGTTCTTATTTACAACTTGGCATTAAAAGTTAAAATTTGCAATTTCAGTTTCACTTTGCTTTGGTTTTTCTTTTAGGGATTTTTTTTGGTTTAAGCTTAGTTTTTCTTTTCATTTAATTTATTTAATCTTTTTATATCCTTTTTAGCTAAAATCGTTTTTGATCTCACTCAATATCACTTGATTTCACTAGAATTTTTATTTTTTTTGTTTTTGTTTTGTTAGTTTTAGATGTGTAAGTACAATAAAAGTTAAATTTCAACTGTTTTGAAATTGCTGAATTAGCAACTTAAAAGCTAAAAACAACAATCATATATCGCATATATACAGTAATTATATATATATATATATATATACTAGTATAATAGTATTTCTTTAGGTATATATTTGTCTGTTTGGATCTTTCTTAAAGACTAAACATGTATTGCACTAGTAGTAGTAAAGTATCTGTGAGATGTGTGAGTAGAAAAACATGTAGTTAACAGTACATACGCGCTAGTAGATAATAAACATATACATATACATATATATTTAGATATATATATCGATGTCAATTTAGATTTGAGTTAAAACTACAGTCGTCGATAGTCGAGAGAAAAGGCCTACTATAAAAATATGGTAGGTACCAGTACATACTCATATATATCTATTTAAATATATATGATTAACACAAATATTGCACTTTGCCTACAATAGTTATTAACAATTCAATTTGAACTTGTTTTTTAATGTATATGTTTTTTGAGACTTTTTTGCGTTTTCACTTTACTACAGTTAATTTTAAAGTTTAAGTTAAAGAGTTGGCTAGAATTGGATTGATAATAAGATAGTTTTCATAGATAGATAGATAGATAGATAGTTAGTTAGGGGAAAGAGAGTGTGTGTGTCTGTGTGTTTAGAAAAAACATGTGAAAAGTATGTATGAGAAAAATGCTATTAACTGCTAAATACATCAAAATTACATTATTAATTTTACTTAATTATCTAAACACATTCAACTCTGGGTTTCATTCTGGTAGTTTCATTTCAAATTCCAAACTAAACACTATGATTTACGTGTAATCCTTAAAGTGGTAACGCGATTGTCAATCGATGTTTTGGCCAGGCTAATCCATGTTGTCTATGATGATGTAGAGGCCATGACCGATACTGCAGCTACAGTTATAGACTGATTTCCATTTCCATTTCCATTGGAGGCAGAGGAGTTGGAGGAGGAGGAGGAAGAGGAAGAGGACGATTGCTGTTTGGAATTCGTTGATTGTTCCGATTCCAGCACTCGGTGAGTTTTCATATGTGCACTACGGCTCTTGACCTTATTGAAGACCCTGACAAATATATATAGACAAGTGACAAGTGTCATACATTAGAGACTGACAGTTTAAATACAAATTAAATAAATTTAATTAAATTGCAAACTAAGTACATATACTAAATATATATATATAAACATGTAGAGACGAGAGAAATTAATGACAGAGCACACAGATTACGTAAGTATATATAAGCTTATGTTCATGCACAAAGAGACAGACAGAGAGGGGGTGACTTAGCAGTGATAGTGAGAGACTGAGAGAGAGAGCGAGAGAGAGAGAGAGAGAGAGAGACATGCACATTACGAAAAGCATTTTCATTTTAATCATTTTTTTTTTTTTTCTTTTAATCCATTTTCTTTTTGTTACTTAGCCTTGTGTGGAGATAAATTGCTTTGTTGTTATTATTTACTATGGAGAGTAAAGAGTTTTTTTTTTTTTGCTTTACAGTTTTGAAACATAAAACAGAAAATATTAATTACAATTATAATTATAGTTTGGATATTAATTAAATTTAACAAAAGAGTTTAAAGTTATGTGCGCTTGATTGTTATATTAAAATAAGTAAAGACAATTACGGTGACTCCTTCACTTGTGATCACAGAGAGAATTTATATATATATGGTATATATCTTTATCGGCCGATTTAAAGTGCTCTGGATCACGCATGAAGTAAGCGCCGTTTTATGAAAGAATTTCACATTGAGAAATTGTTTAAAATCGATGTAATGAATTTCCCAGAAACTGTGATGTTGGGCATTAATTAATTAATAAGAATTATTTACAAAAGTTCAAATGCAAATGGCATTAAGCGCTGCATTTATTTCTTTTTTTTTTTTATTTTTTGGTGATTTTAACATTTTATTAAAAAACAAAATACAAAAATACTTAAACGAAGTAAGCAAGAGAAAGACAAAAAGAAGTTAAAAAGAAAGAAAGAACACAAATAAAAGTTTAAAAGAAAACAATGAAAAATTATAATTGTTTAAATTTCTTACTTACCGTGAGTTTTGCCGGCGAAAATCAGGCGATTTTATTCGCTCTCCGGCGAAAGAGAATTCGAGTTGCCGATTTCAGTAACGTCTATTTGCGACTTGAGACTCTTCGCTTTAAAATTTGTAATTTATTGGAATCATTTATTTGTTTTGAATTTGAATTTGAATTTTATTTTGTATTTGATTTTGGATTGTTTTTGATGGTTTTAAGTAGGCACGCATATTGTAATTGTAATATAATTTGATTTTGGATTGCATTTTTGGCATCATGGAACAATAAATACAATACAACAACAATAACAACAATTAATATCATTTAATGTCAACTCTAACTAAATGAGGGGGATGAGTACGAGTACGAGTACGAGTAGTAAAAAATGTTTAATTGAAATCAAATGAGTACTTTAAAAAAACACTACAATAAATTAAAGCTTGAAGCTAATTTAGTTAAATCAAAGTATTTTATGAGAAGTTAGTTTAAAGCCTTGCTGTCGGTGGAAATTGGAAAATCAAAAGATTTAGTACAGGGTTTAAAAGCTGACAATAATATGCTTAAAATGAGATAAATTAAGAAATTAAAAATAAAATAATAAAGATAAAAATAGGTATAATAATTTGAATAAAAATAATAATTCAATTTGTGTTAAAATTATCTCTATAACTAAAAAAATTATGATAGTAAATAAATTTGTAAAACTCGTGTTGAAATTATATAAAAAATTTGAAAAAAAATATAAAAATATATAAATTTATAAAATTTGTATTGAAATAATTTTTAAAATACAAAACAATATGGGAATAGAAATATATTTATTAAATTTGTGTTGGAATTATTTATAAAATTGAAAAAAAAATAAAAAAAAATTAATTATATTTATCAAATTTGTGTTGAAATTATTTATAAAATTTTTTAAAAGATATAAACATAACAAAACTATTGAGCGGAAAATAGATTTTAAGATAGGAAATTATAGAATTTATTTTTAAATGAGGAAAATAATGATTTTCAAGAATAATATAAATTATATTATGTTTCGTAAATAATCAAAAGCTAAACTATTTTTTTTTAAATTATAATTAAACTGTGTTAAACAAAGTCTTTTATATAATTAATTATATGTAATCAATAAAAATATAGGGCAAATAAAAAGGTATAATAATTTTTATATAAGAAAAATAATAGTAAATAATTTTTTGTAATTCATGATAATTAATTAGAATTTAAAACAAGAAAGAAAGGTTATCTTCGGCTCGCCGAAGATTAAATACCCTTGCAGTCATGCATGTTGCGTTCATTGGATTCAGTTACCAGTGGTTCCTATGGATGCTGTATGATATAAATGTCCGATTTAGATGAGATTTGGTCAGTATATAGGGAATAATAGCAAAGGAGTAGTGCGTGAATTTAGCTGAAATCGCTTAAAAGACTTTACAAATTTTCATACTAAGCCGTTGAACCGATTGTTCCTATGGCAGCTATATGATATAGTGGTTCGATCCGAATGAAATTTGGTCAACAGCTGGGGAATGATAGCAAATGTTTATGGCGTGAGTTTGGTTTAAATCGCTCAATCAACACTGAAAATTTTCATACTAAGCATTTTCATCATTTTCAACCGATTGTTCCTATGGAAGCTATAGTATATAGTAGTCCGAATTGGATGAAATTTGGTCAGTATATAGGGATTGATAGCTTATGCATACTGCGTGAATTTGGTTGAAATCGCTCAATAGATATTAAAAATTTTCATACTAAGCCTTTGAACCGATTGTTCCTACGGCAGCTATATGATATAGTGGTTCGATCCGAATGAAATTTGGTCAACAGCTGGGGAATGATAGCGAATGTTTATGGCGTGAGTTTGGTTGAAATCGCTCAATCGACACTGAAAATTTTCATACTAGGCATTTTCATCATTTTCAACCGATTGTTCCTATGGCAGCTATATGATATAGTGGTCCGATTCGGATGAAATTTGGTTTGCACATGGGATTTGGTACTAAATGCATATAGACTTAATTTGGTTGAAATAGCTCAAAAAAAAATTTTTTTCAACCGATTGTTCCTATGGGAGCTATATGATATAGTCATCCGATCCGGCCGATTTTTACAAATGATCTGTCTGCAGAGAGAATACACATGTGTACCAAGTTTCATCAAGATAGCTTTAAAACTGAGAGACTAGTTCGCATAGAAACAGACGGACAGACGGACAGACGGACAGACAGACGGACATGGCTATATCGACTCGCCTGTTGATGCTGATCAAGAATATATATACTTTATGGGGTCGGAGATGCCTCCTTCAATGCGTTACAAACTTCGTGACAAAATTAATATACCCTCTGCAAGGGTATAAAAAATTGTTCTGAGATTTTAAAAAATGCAACGAATATCAGAAATTATATTTTAATGCATTTTAAAATAAGTTATTGAATAAATATTAATAATGTATGGCAAATAAAAAGTAATAGTTGTGGAATTGTTAACTGGGTTTCAAATATGAATATTTCTGGATACGAAAGATACGGTTATACGATATAACGTGCTTTACGGTCTCAACTCAATACGGGCACTCAAATTTCAAATCGTTTAATATGCTTGCGTAATTCGAATTTAGTCATGAGCTGGCATTTTTTTAAAAAAATTTGTTTATGCTTTTTAATTTTTTAATTTTTTTTGTTGTTGTTTTGGAAAGTATGTTGGGGGAATCTTACTTGCCGCACACCTTGCAGGGGAATTCGCTATCCTTGGCAACATTCACAGTGTTGCTCGTGTTGTTGCTGTTGTTGTTGCCAGTGTTGCTGCTGTTGTCTTTCATTGCTATCGATGTGGTTGCTGTTGATGCTGTTGCTGCTGCTGCTGACGCTGCTGTTAGCAACAGTGTTGAGTTTAAGGTCGAGCAGGCAACTAACATGGAGTTGTTGTTGTTGGTATGGTTGTGGTGGTTGTTGTGGTTGCTGTTACTATTGTTGTTCACGGTGGTGTTATTGCCATTGGTGTGCGTTATGGTTGTTGTTGTTGTTATTGCATTAATGCTGCTAGTGGAAGTCGCGCATGCGTTGTTGCTGTGATTGCTGCTGGAACTATGGTGGTTGTTGTTGTTGTTGTTGTTGGCACTAGCTGCCGTTGCATGCTGATTGTTGCTGTTGTTGTTGTTGTTGTTGCTGTTGTTGTTACTGGCATTTCTACCATAAGCGTGTATGCGAACATGACCATGCAATGCCGCTTTTGAACTGAAGCTCTGCAGTTATGGCCAACATTGTGAACGCAGAGCGGGATTAACAGCAATATACATGTGTATATATATATATATAAATATATGTACAAGAAAGAGAGTAAACCAAGTGAGCCAAGGTTTAAAGCCAAGTGTAAGGATTTATTAGCATGATTTGCATTGTTAAAGGTTTTCTTATGAAATGAATTCAACCAAAATCATTATTATTCTATTGACTTACCGCCGAACAGTCGGCAATCTCGCAAACGTAGGGCTTCTGCTCCACCGTCGGAGTGCTGGGCGTAACCGGCTCCATTTTGAGGTGAGACACCTTATAGTCCACACAGAGCTTCTTCCAAAAATAATACATTTGTACGCACTCGCCCGATGTCTTTGTGAGCAACTGAAATAAATTAATACGGAACAAATTGTAATGAAAACCAGTAAGAAAGGCTACAGTCGAGCGAACCGACTGTAAAATACCCCGTAGTCATGCTAGTGTGTGTTTTTCAAAACAAATTGGCAATATTTGACCGGTTTGTCCTATGGGAGCTATAGTATAAAGTTTTCTGATCCGGATTAAACTTGGTTAGTATAGTTATAGTAATGATATGCAGATAATATGGGAGTTTGGTTGCAATCGCTCAACTAATACTACAAGTCTTTATACAAATTTTCTATTTTCCACCAATATGTACTATGGGAGCTATAGGCTATAGTTGTCCGATCTAGACCAAACTTGGTACGAACTGCTTCTGACAAACCAAACCTAATCTTTTTGAGTACAGGGTCTAAAAACCAAAAGCAGCCACTAAAAACTTACCTCGCTTGCGATTTTGCCAAAGTTTTTGCCATGCTTCTCGAGACCTCGCAGGAATTGCTCCAACTCGTAGGCAGTCCACTTCATCTGGAATGCACTGGACTGTGTCTGTAGCAGAGTAAGAACGGCAGCAGCCGAGTTGCCCTTGGCCTCGAGTAGAGTCTGCAGAGCTACCTCCTCCGAATGGCTGCCCATGGGTACGGCAGATGATTTGCTGAGATCAATGTAGCGCATAAGAATCTTCTCATCCAACTGAACACTGGGATCCCACATCAGATCGGCTGCCATTGGTGTGTCCTTGCTATACTCGTCCAGGGATTTGCATGCGGGTATCTGGGCCTGATAGGTCGAGCCGAGGTTCACCTTCGATTCGTCGGAGAAATCCACTAGACCCACAGGATCACCAAAGTCGTCGTCGAAAACATCGAAAATTCCCTGTCCAAGTTGCTTGCGTACATTGCAGTACAGACCGGTTCCCTTGCGATCCGGATTCAGTATGGGAGCTGGCGTGTAGTGGGTGCGGGAGGGTTTACGCAGCTTGGAGCGATGCGGGGAGAGCGTATGGAATTTGGAGAACTTGTGCACATCCTGAGTGCCATTGGAGCGCAGGCGGCGTTTGAGTATGGAATTGGTTTGATTCGACAACGGCTGCAGATTCGAGACACTTGCCACGGGCGGAGGTACTGCCACTGGCATTGCGGTGGTGAGCATTGGTTTGCTGCCACTGTCACCGCAGGTAAAGAGCAGACTTGCATCAAGCACTGTAGTTTGTCCATTGCCATTGCTGCTGAGCAGTGTGGTAAACTCTTGTTTGTCACTAGCGATGTTGTTACCACCGTTTGTGGCATAGAGCAGTGGTTGCAACAGACTGTTCAGTGGCTGCAATGTCATTGATTGCTGACTGGTGTCCAGATACTGTGTCTGACACGAGACTGGCGTGAAGCTGGGCAACATGAACTCTGTGTGTTGTTGTTGTTGCTGCTGCTGTTGTTGCGGTTGCTGTTGCTGTTGCTGCTGTTGCTCTGGCTGCATCGTAGTCTGGGCTTGCTGTAGCAACTGTTGCTGCTGCTGCTGCTGTTGTGGTTGCTGCTGCTGCTGCTGCTGCTGCGTGGGTTGCTGCTCATAGAGTACTGTCTGCTCCATGGATTGCACTGTTGTCGTCGCTGTGGTTGTGGCATGCAACACCTGTCGCTGCTGTCCAAACTCCCTTGGCGAGGAGGACAACAACGGATCATCGGAGTTGGGCATCATCTGCGACTGCAATCCCAGGCCTGGCAGATAGTAGAGATCTATGATATTCTCGCCTTGCTGCTCGCTGCTCAGCTGCAGCTGCATGTTCTCATCGGGCAGCACTTCGCGCAGCACCTGTTTCACATCTTCGGCGGATCCAATGCCGCTGGTGAAGAAGGATTCCGAGAGCGGTGAGGTGTCATTGCGTGAATCATTGAGAAACTCCTGATCCTCGTCGAGGAACGACAGATTTGTCTCAGCGAATTCACGTAAATCACACTCGGCATCATCCTCGTTGCTATTGAGCAGATCCTCTACCTTGATGGACGGATCAAAGCTGCTCTCCTCCAGCACGGACTTCAGTTTGAGTATCTTCTCATTGTCGTTATCGCTCAGCTGCTGCAATGCGTTGCCGTCATCCGTCTTGAAGTAGACGTGGGAGAAGTCCGTCTTGTCGCCGAAGAACGTGTGATTCGCATCCACAAATTGAGCAGCTGCATCCTCGATGAAGGGTGAAGATTGGGCTACGTTCTCGTGACTGGACGGTGGCGTCGGATAGGCGAGGGGCGAGTGCAGCGGTGAGGCGAGCACACCCAAAGTGCTGCCTCCTCTCATATTGGCTATCGCCTGGATCTGTGAGCTATTCTGCATAATGAGCTCCTTGGAATGGAATTGCTGGAAGGTGGGCAGCGGTGTCGTCTGGTTAGTATTATTATTGTTATTGTTGTTGTTGTTACTCTGCCCTACATCTGGCTCCAATTTGATAAGCTGCGTCTGCTCGCCGCTGAGCAGGGCAAAGTCTTCGGAATGTTCGCTTTTGTGTGCCTCGTCCTCATCCTCGTTTCAGCAGCTCCATGGTATCCACGGTTTGCAGCAACATTTCCGTATCGGAGACATTGTAGACCTCGGCATCATCGAAAAGATCAGCTGCATCTGCATCGCTGGTATACGTCACCGTATAGACACCGCCTCCTGCGCCCGCTAGGCCACCGGAGTCTCCGATGACCCCAATGCGCTCCTGATTCGGGGCAATGGTCAAGGAAAGGGGCGTGCCATCGGGCAGGGAGATGCTGTTGGTGGTGTGGTTATTGTGGCTGCTGCTCATGTTGCCGCTGTTGCTGTTGCCGTTGTTGCTGGAGATCAATTTGCTCTTGGTGGACACCACATGCACATCCGAGGGTATGATAACAGTTCGATTGTTATTGGTGATAATCTGTCGTCCCGCCTGGACACCGCTGAGCTCCGTGCCCGTCATACTGCCGAGCAACAGGTTTGTACTTGTCTGTGCCTGCAGCTGTGTCTTCTTTGAGGTGACCGCGATGCGAGTGCCACGTTTGAGCAGCTCAATCAGCGTTGAATCCTTGGGATCCGCATGGTTGGTGACGCCACCAACGCTGCTGCCCTTGAGTGCCGTCAGAGCACTCATGGTGGTTGTCGTAGGCACATTGTTGGTGGTTATAGTTATCGTATTCGCACCACTGCCCAGACTTAGTGTCTTTGGCTGCCTCTGGCCACCGCTGAAGATCTCAATGCTTTGGGGCAATCCGATTTGCTGAATGCTCAGGCCGTTGCTGCTCTTGATGGTGGTGGCCGCTGGCAGCACCGCTGTGGTGGTGCTTGAGCTGCTGCAATTGGTGGTGGTGGCTAGTGCCTGACTGAGACTGCTCTTCGGGTTGAGGAAAGTCTCCAAGTCGCTGATGGATCGACGCAGATTCCCACCGCCATTATTAACGCCAACCACCCCAGTACCACCGGCGACACCACCGCTGTTCACCGAGCTGCCAGGTGGGGCAGGCACCACAAAAGCGCCCTGTAAGCGAAATAATAAAACAATTTTATTACCATTTACAAGTAAGAAAGGCTACAGTCGAAAGAGCCGACTGTAATAGACCCTGTAGTACAAACCACTTAACTACTGAATCAGTTCAGGTAATCAAAAAAAGTTTCTTTCCAGAACGAAGGAACTTACCTTATTGATGTCCTTGCGTTTGCTAATGATCTTTTCTTCGATGAGAGCTCGTACTCCGATGCTGGCCGTCTGAAGGGGCGGTCCACTTGCATCCTTCTTCTCGCTGCGTTTCGTTTCCGGATCCTTCTTAAAGTAGCCGCCATGGAGACGCATATGTCCATTGAGGGCGGGTATATTTTTGAACTTGCGGTGACAAAGATTACACTCGACTGGTTTGTCGATCTTCACAATGTTGAGCAGGTGGGGATTGATGGCAGCCACAATCTGTTGATTTAGCTCCTCCTCCTTGACATCCTCCGGAGAACTGTTGGTGTTGGCAACCAGATCGCTGCCATCCTCAACGGTTACCGTCACATTCTGTGCATTGTTGAGCTAAGATCAGATATGGAATCAGATGTGAGCAAAATAAGTCATGAAAATACGATTTGTACCTTTCTCACCAATTGCATGTTCCAGGTGCGTGGTCGACTCTGGACCGGAGCAGTCTCCGTGTTGATCTTGTAGGAGCTAACACTGGTGGGCGAGGAGACCGTGACCTGGGCGCTTGTCTGCTTCGTCTGCTGCATGATCTTGCTTATAAGATCAAGCTGCTCCCGTGTCAGTCCATCGCCTTCCAGCATGGCGCCATCACTCAACGTTATGGTCGGTGAACTGGCCATAACCGCGTTGCCAAAATTGCCAGTATTGCAGCCCACAGCCGATGAGGAGGAGCACGATGTGGAGGATGCTGTGGACGAGGCATTTGAGGATGTCGACGTCGTAGGCGAGAGCAAAGTGACTCCTGTCTTAATGGGTAAATTCATGGCTTTTATTTGCTCCTCGGACAATGCAATTCCAGTGGCTGCATCCACTACACTGCTTCCCGTGGAGATGTAGGTGCGTATGCAGGTGGCGCCATCTGGTGAGCTGGCATCTCCGCTGGCCGTTGCCGGCGACAGACTCAGCGAATTGGTGGCGACACCTATGTTGATGTTGTTGTTGCTGCCGTTGCTGCTGCCACTGCTGCCGCAGCTTGTGCTGGCTGTGGGCGACAGTGAGTTGTTGGTGGGCGTTGCCACGCCTCCATGGTGATTTTCCGAATGGCGGCGCAGAGAGCGTGCATCACAATACGATTTGCCACAGCCATCAGCCTTACACTCGTAAGGCTTCTTGTTGCGATGCGTCATCATGTGTCCGTTTCTGTCGAGGATTCAAAAGTGGATTAGTGGATCAGTGGTACAGTGGTGCAGGTGGTGCAGTATGGCAGTGGTGCAGTGATTCTGCGGATTACTGCAACGCATCATTAACTTACAAGTGATCTTGCCGCTTGAATGCCTTCGAGCAAAGCGCACAAATATATTTCCGTTCGTCGCTGTGCGTCAGTTTGTGCTTGGCCAGCGCCGAGGCATTTCCAAAGATCTTGCTACAAATCTATAAAGAAAATAAAAAGAAAATGGAAAAGAAAATAACATGAAATGTGTACATCAGGCAGGCAAGTGAAATGTAATTAGCATCGCATTGGGACCTCGATTGCCGTGCACAAAACATGTACACAGAGAGAAAAAAATACTTAGTTTTAAATCAAAAACATTAATCTCCAAAATTGGGATCTTAACTTTGAGGACTTTTGATCTTAGCTCAAAATAAAACCTATAAATTACAGAACTTTTATCGAAAACCAAACAAAAACAAATTTAAGAGAAATGTTGTCCTAAAATGTATTAACTAAATTGTTTCTAAATCTAATTGAATTTATTACTAGATCAAATTGTTCATAATTCGAATCTAAAATCTTGAAGTTTAAAGGTATAAAAACACTCACACTTTTCTCATATGTTCTTTAAATGAATATATTTTTATTACTTTTTAAAAAACTTTCTTAGTTTTATTATAAACAAATTCTTGATTTCGAAACATTTTTTATCAGTGTATGTACTTGTAGCATGCCCAAAGCCAAAACCAAATGCCACAACTGTCGATTTGGAAATTTTAATGAGCCACGTTGCGTATACGTAATACAACATACAAATACGCTAATTACGCTATACTATATATAAATATATTGTATATGTATTGCTAGTAGCTACAATGTTCAACAAAAACACGAACGCGACACTCTGGTTTGCCAACTTTTATAGTTTTCTAAATCTGTTGTATCAAATAAAATAAGATAATGAATACAATGAATAATATATCTAACGAAGCTAATCAAATTATTTTAATTGTGCATTTAACAAAGATTAAATAAACTTGGGAAATATGTTAAAGACTGCCAAAGATATAAACCTATTTTAAAAGGACTGTAAACTAAACTTTTAAAAACTAAACTGAGCTTAAGAAAACGTCTTAGTTCAGATGTTTTTCGCTGTTGACCTTTTCGTAAAATTATTTAATTTTTAACCCTTTTGTAGTCAGATGAATTGCATAATCTAATTAATTGAAAGGGGCAACGACAAATATATATTTTTAAATATGTTGTAACCAATAAATACAAATATTGGAAACAGAAGAAACTTTAAAGAAATTTAAAAAAAATGCTTTCAATAAATTACAAAAATAAAAAAAATTTAAATTTATGTGCTCTTTGATGACAAATGTATTTTTTATATAAAAATAAACTATAAATATTATAAAACTTAATTGAAGCAAAGCATGATAAACTACCCTATTAACAGACAAATTTATTAATAAATCAATTTATGTTTAATTTCATATGAATTGTTAAAAAAAACTGTTAACAGCTACAAAAAATATTAAATGTAGGCTACTCCCAATTTTTTTTTTATGTTTTAAACAAGTAAATGTATTTAAAAAACTGTATATAAAACTCCTAAAACTGTTGAAAAATATTGTGTATTTATTTCTGACAGATTGAAGTTTTTCTTGAAATATTTGAATTTTTTAAACAAAAATATCTTAAGGTATCTAAGGAACTTATTTAATTTCTTATCTGTACAAAATCTGTAAATTTAAATTAATATTAAAATTCCAAGCTGAAAAACACCATATAAATACAGATAAATTTAAGGAATGTTTAATTAGAATATATTTCCCATAGATATCTTAGAAGTTTTCCACTAAAACTCATAAAACTTTTGAAATTTTCTTTTATCCTCATTTAGTGTTACTATTTTCTTAAAAAATCTATTTAATTAGCCACTTTCTATCGGTATTCTAACGAACCAGTTGTCCACGTTGTCTAGGAGAATTAAATATTTTGCTTAGAAACGTGGCAAATGGCAAATGTTCTTTGGCCCATTTGACTTGGCCAACAGAGGCAATAAATCAGGGATTAAGTTCTCTAATGGAATCAAGTGCTCACCTGACACTGCTGTGGTCCGTGGCGTGTGGGTGACGATAGCTTTGGTCGGCTCTTGCGGGGTGCTGTGTCGACGGTGACAATACCAATGCCAGTTGCTGTGGTGTTTGTTGATGCTGCTGTTGTGACTACGCCAGGAACATTTCGACCGTTGTTGCTCTTGAAACTAAGACTGTGACCACTGCTGCTGTTGCTGCTGTCGTTACTGTTACTGTTACTGTTACTATTGCTGTTACTGTTACTGTTGGTGCTGCTGCTACTATTGCTGCAGTTGGTGCTGCTGCCAATGCTAATGCTGCTACCAACAGATGAGGCGTTACTAAAATTGCTACTATTGCTGCAATTGCTATTATTATTATGCTGACTGAGTAAACTGGCAGCGCTGCTGGTGCTGCTGTTGCTCATAATCTGTGCCAGAGTTGTGACATTGGTGGCAGTGTTGCTGCAGCTGCTGCTGCGTATTAGACAGTTCTTAATGTAGTTGGTTTTGCTGCCACTAATACTGCTAATGGTTGTATTTGTCGACGTGCTCACCGTCTGTACACTGATCTTGTTGCTCGAACTTCTTCGCGTTATGGTAATCTTATTCGGATTATTCAAATGAATGCCAGAACTAGTATTCAAAATTGTTGGTGCACTGTTGTTGCTGTTGCTGCTGTTGCTGTTAGTTCTGCTATTGCTGTTGCTGCTGCGTTTGTTGCTGTGTTTATTCTTAAGAGCTACAATGAATATATCAAAATGATTATCTTTTAGTTCCATTTGCTTAGATGACTTACAGGCTGTCTGTATTGTGCCCAGAACATCTGCTAACATGTCCGGATCCGGATATCCAATGGTCAATGCATTTTCTAATGCTGACGCTGTTGCTGACGCCGATGCTGTTGATGTTGCTGTTGCTGTTGTTGTTGTCTCAAGAACGGTGACGCCATTTGTTGGATTGCTTGTTGGTGCTGCTGATGACGATGTTGCTGCCGCTGTTGTCTTTGTTATTGCTGTGGCTGCTGCTGCTGTGGCTGTTGTTGTTGCTGTCTCCAAGGAATTGGCATCTCTCAACTGCAGTGTCACGGAACCCTCAGTGCCAACAGAGGCGCTGCACATCAACACACGCGGCGTGCTGAGACTTGTCAGTGGCAGATGGATGCTTTTGGGTACCTGAGAACGGTGCAAACACAGAGGGGCAATGGCTAAAAGCTGCTTAATTATGACTACACAAATATGTACTACACTATATATACTTATATATATATATTATATACATATATATCGAGCATATGTTAAAGAGCCGTCACTGGGTTGAGACAAAGACAATAATTTTGTCGTGTACTTTCAAAATGCTTGCCAAAAAAATATAAAACAACAAGAATAAAAATAAAGGAAAAAAAAACATAGGAATTGTCTGCGCTGCTGTCAACTTGAATTATTTCTAGATTATTGATAATACTCGGCAACTGTCGCCTTGTCTTTCTAATGGAAGACGCGACGCATAATTAATTGAATTTAAATGCATTTCATTCTGAGCCATTTGCTTTGACTAAGCGCGGAAGTCAAGCGACAATTGGCAACGTTCGCGGTAGTAGGGTTACCAGACTGTTGACAGAATTACAGTTACTTTAAATTGAACTTTAATTTGTATGAAAAAGATAACCCCAAAATAGAAAATAAATGAATAAATTATGGAAAGATTTGGTAAAAGTTATCTGACTGCTTATAGAAATACAGTTACATATAAATGGTTGCCAGACTGCTAACTGAAGTACAGTTACTTTAATTTATACAATACTAAACTGGACTTTAAAAATGGTTTAAATTGTTTTAGATAAAAACAATTATGTATTTTTTCCGTGAAAAGGTTTAGTGAAGGTATGAAATGGTTGCCACCCTGCTAAAATATGTACAGTTGCTAAAAAATACCTTTTAGGTGTAATGCTTAAACTAAACATTTTATTTCAAACTAAAATTTGTATGTAAAAGTAAAACTATTAATTTAAATTTTAAGCTTTACTTTAGTTTAAAACATTTTTTATGCTTAAATTTGTAGTTTTTCATTAAAAGGATTAGTGGCCATATAAAAATGGTTGCCACACTGGTAACATTAGTACAGTTAACTCTGCAACACAAAACATTTTTTACACAATGCAAAGTGAAATTTAATTTAATTAAAATTGTGTGAAAAGTTGAATAAAATGAAATTTACACTTTAGCTATGCTTCACTTTAAAATACTTTGTGTTTTGTTTAAATTTTTGTGTTTTGCATGAGTAAAATTTAGTGAAAGTATAAAATGTAGTTTTATACAATTTGTAGTTTCTTTTTGAAATGACTAACAAATTATTTTATTCAACTGGCAACCGTGATAATAAGTCTTAAACTTATATTTGGCACTCAACCCACCTAGTATTAGTGAGTGTTGTGAGTGTGTGTGTGTGTGTGTATTAGTGTGTCTGTCTATATAGAACAATGAGGTATTTTTAGGATGCCTTTTGATATGTTGACAGCATCTGCAATATATGCAAATTCATTTAAAATGTAATAAAAAGATGACTCGTCTCACACACACACACACACACACTTTGGGCTACTTTAGGTTCATTTGACCATAACTGAGTGTGTGTGTGTATATTGGGTATAAAAGTAATGGAAGATAGGGCAATTAAAGCTTTATAAACCGCAACAAATGCCCATTTAATGTAGTTTGCAATTGCCCGTTAGCGTAACAGCAAAACAAGAGTAAACAAACAACAAAAAGGCATCAAAAATAAATAAAAAAAAAAGAAAATAAAAAAAAAGAAAATGAAAAGAAAAACTTGGAGTGCCTGCGACGATTGGCATAATGAAAACTAAAACGAAGACATTCGCATAAATTAAATGTTTTTTGGGCGCATAAAATTTCGCCACTTGCATAAATAAACACAAATTTTATTGCTCTGTTTTCTTGTGTGCAAGAAAAACAACGCGTTTAAATAAATGAAATAAAAGGAAAATATGAAGAAGAAGAAGAAAAACACACCAACTATGTAGTTCTGGTCACTGCTAATGGGCCAACAGCCACAAGTGGCCAAAATTGCCAAATGGCCAAGTGTCTGATGACTCGACGATCTAATATGGAATATAGCCATGTTATGTGTTATGTTATTGCTCAGTTTGTTTTAAGTTCAAATGATGTATATATGGCCAAAATGAATGGCCTATTAATTGATGTTTTATCTAGATTCCAGAAACAATTTTGTTTTGATAACCTTTTCATTGGCTATCAAAACATTAAACGGAATGTCCAATAAATAAAGAAATTAATTTGATTTGCTGAAATTTCATTTATTTTTATCTGCTGTAAAATGATTTCTAAACTCCAGACTATTCTAGTATATAGAAAGGGTTGTAAAATCATACCAAAATACATATATTCTTGATCTCTGACTAACATAGCTCCGAGCTCAATTGCCGTAAAATTGTTGGCAAATAAGCATAAATCACCTGGAAACATGGAAAATTCACGTCTTGTAAACAAAAACCCATTGAGGTTTTTCACGATAATTTCGTCTTTAATGCGTTGCGATCGTAAATTATTCGAACGGTAAATTAAATAATTATTTATTGTTGTTAGCCCAAAATGGTAGGCAGCCTTTTACGCAAGATTGATAAAAAAAAAATCTTGGCTAACGTGTCAAGCTGTCATATCACAGCAGTAAAAACAACACCACACACAGAGGCACACACACACACACTCACACACACAAACATACACACAGTCCAACATGACGGCACATCCTGTTTCAACATGTCATGAACCTTTGCAATTTTTTACCTGTGCTGTGAAGTGTGGCGGAGAGAGAGCGAGAGGGAGGGGTGAAAAGTGTGTGTGTGTGTGTATTTTTACAGCGTGATTCATGTGTCAATCAAATGTCAATGTCACTCCAAAAAGCAAAAAAAATCGAAGCAAAGAAGGAAGCCTTCTCCCGAGCTATTGCTGTGGCGTCAAAAATTGAAGAAGCTATTCTTCTGTGCATCAAATAATTGCGCACAAGTAAAGTGCACACGACTACGAGATACCCTATAAAATTTTTATAAAATAAATTATATAATTAATTATACAACTTTTGTGTATTTATTTTTATAAAAGCTTAAATGTCTTTAATAGTTGTCTCTCTTGGCTACTCATCACTAATTCTTGTGTATTTGTAAAACTTAAATTTATCACAACTTTAATACTGAAAAGCCTCTAAATGTTTCCTTTCCATTTTATAGTTATTCAACTCATTTTAGACTGTTTACAGGGTACAAAAGCCATTGTGCAATCCCTCAATTATGTGGTTATTCTATACATAAGAGCTGAAGGGCTCTTGTTTTATCAGGCAACTACAGAATATGATGTGAAAGGTATAAATTTTCACGCAACTCGTTCAGAGTAAATTCATTAAATTGTTGAGCTCATGTCAACATAAAATTGAATACGTAACGTTGGCAATTTGTCATCGGCTTTTGCTTATTAGTAAAATGAGCTAAAACATATGTTTAAACGTCCCCCCTCTCCTCCCCCCCTTTTTTCGGGTATCAATCCATCCTCAAGGCAATGGTTTCCTCCGTCAACAACGACATCGTCATCGATAAGCAGAAGCGATTCATCATCAAGAGTCCATGTCTATTGCCACAATGTTTATACGAAATTGGGAAATGTTTTTCTTTCGTTTTAAATATCAATTTTAACCCCCCTACCGCCTCCCCCATCCAACTGTGAAATTATGTCTGTGTTTGGGCAACTTGGGCAGACACTGCGTATGCGTAATATTATAAATTAAATATTTGATTGAGTTTTATTTAAATTCTATATACGTTTTGTTGATTATTTATGTAGTTGGAATTATCTACTGTACTTAAATGAATTTGTGTGTGTGTGTATGTTGGGTCATCGTGGCGTATGCTTAATATTGCTCATACGCAATGATGACCAATTGAATTATATAAATAAATGCCATTTGTGTTGAATTGCCAGCCATATAGATGTTTATGTGTATGTATTTATAAATAATTGTGCCTTATGAATGATTGCACACACAGAGACGATTATTGTAGCTGTTGCTGCTGTTGTTGTTATTGTTGTTGTTGGCGTTGTTTGTTATTCGTTATTCGTAATTCGTAATTCGCGTACTTACCGTATTTATGGCAGCCATCGTCGCACTTGACGCAGTTGATATTCTTGTTGTTCTTGTTCTTGTTGGTGCTTGTTCTTGTTATTGTTGATGATGTTGTTGTTGTTGTAGTAGTAGTAGTAGTTGTTGTTGTTGTTGTTGTAGTGGTGGTGGTGGTGATGATGGGGATACAAAATCAAAAATCTGCAAAAAGGTTTTGTATGATAGAACATATTCGATTCCGTTTCTCTTTCTCTTTCTTCTCTTCTCTTCTTTCACGTCTCTTCTCGCTTTCCGTTTCCGTTTGGCGACATTCAAAATAGAAATCAAAACAAATCAAAATACAGACATTAAAAAACAAAAAATCAAACCAAAATTTCGATGCATAAAAATGTGCGCATTAAAGAAACAAACAAACAATATTATTATGTATGTATATAGAGCATAAAAAGATCGGGAAAATAAAGACATTCATATGGGCAAGGGAACGACTTCGATGTCGATTGAGTTCGTTTCATAAGGGATTTGGATTTGGTTAAAGGATTAAGTAATTACAGATCACTGTGATGACAGAGTGATTGCATGATTGACTGACAGTTGACTGGTTGACTGGTTGACTGGTTGACTGATTGACTGATTGACTGGCTGATTGAGTGACTGATTGGCAAACTTGTTTTTGAGGAATGTGTGACATTTGGCATTGGCTGAGCATTTAAGTTTTGGATGAAATATTAGCACTAACTAAGCCATTTGACATTGAAAATGGCAAACTTTTCTTTATGACGCCTTCGAAAAAACGAAAGTATTTTTTTTTTCCAACTGAATTTTTATTCTCAGCATTCTTTCATTCCTTCTTTCTTTCTTTCTTTCTGTCCACACGACACTTGTGTCCACACCTCTGCTCTGTTTCTTATCGTCGACATCGTCGTGGTGTCTGCTTATTGAATTAGTTTTGTAATTTCTCTGTGTTTTTTCTCATTTATTTTATTTTTGTACACAATACGAATAAATGCCGCATCTCTGTATAATTTCTTAAGTTATTTAATTACAAGTCTCTATAGATTTATTTTTATATTAAAACAAGTATTAGACACACATTTATGGCAACAACAACAAGATTTGACTAAAATGTTAAACAAGTTATAGAAAATAATACACAAAGGGCTTAAGACTTAAATAATTTATATATAATTAGTTTGCCCTGTGAGTTTATTGGCAAAGGGTATTAAGAGCTCGTGAAACAATGGAAGTTCTAAATGAAATTTGAAGTAAAGGAAAAGATACATTTTGTTATTATTATTTAATATTAAAATTTACAAATGTATTAAGTTTTTTGAATTATAAATGAAAATTTTTCTCTTATTTGATTTATATTATTTTATCAGAAATAATTTAATTATATTTAATTCTAAAATTTGAAAAAGAACTTATTTTTAATAAAAATCTTGTTTGATCAAGCTTAAAAGCTTTAAAACTCTCTTTAGATACTGAATCCGTCAGATACATTTGCAATAGAGACCATTTGCTGTTCTTTTTTTCTTCTTTTTTTCAAAGTTGCATCGATATCAGAGCCACAAATGTGACGGCCAAGTCAAAGTATCTGAATATCTGTTCTTGCGGTCGTTGCTTTTTAATTAAAAAAGAAATATATATAAATATATATATATATATATATATATATATATATATAAACAAACATTGTACGAGTACGACTACGAAAACAAGACTCATGCATGCTCACTGCACAGTGGTACACTGGCACAGTGTGTCACACTGGGTCGTTGTCGCTGATGCCAGGACGGTAGTAAAGCGTAAACACGCGGAATGTTGTCGAGCGCGACGACAATTTGTTTCAGAAAATGCTTTGGCAAGGCGCCCACTAAAACACAGCCATAAAGAGAGAGAGAGAGAGAGAGAGCCATGAGGCGATGTGCCAGCACTAACAACAAAAAAACGAGACAACAACAACTGCATGTGAAACAACGACATTAGCGGTAAACCAAGAATTCCATGATTACCTCAACGTCTTTTAAATTCTTCTATAAACGCACCTATTTCTGAACATAAAAATTTTTTAATGATTGAATGATAGCCGAAACTGACTGATTGAATGAATGGTCATCAGTGATCACAAAGTTCGTATTGGAATTTGAACATAATATTTCCACTGTACTAAAGTTTATGTTATGTTCAGTCGTCAGAACATAAAATTGTTTTTATTCTGTTTTCTTAGAATTTGTTTTCAAAAGAAGTCGGCCATATACATTTTAATATTTCCAGAAAATTTAATCTCTTGAAAACCAATCTGAATAAAATCTGCATTAATGCGTTGACAAATAGCTGAATTATAAATAAACAATAACTTTATTTGTATTAATTTAATAGAGGATAGGAAATTTTCAACAAACGGCTAATGTAGTATAAGTCTGTTAATGAATTTTTTAAGGAAAACTTTTTAAAAATCCACATAACTTGATTTTAATTACAAAACAATTATTTGTAAATAAATTCTAGGTGATTTGGTGTTCAAAATGTTCAATTCTTACTGCAGGATATTTAAATGGATTTTATCTAAACGTGTAAATACTTTTGAAAGGTTAGAAAAACTATCTTTTTGTTCAGAATATTTTTAACTCTGTTTTGATTTTACTAAATTTAAATTTAATTTATATAATTTTTTTTATGTTTACTAAATTTAAATTTATTTCAATATATTCAATTTTTTTATATATTTATTCATAAACTTTTCCTATCAATAGTTCTTAATATTCTTCCAATCAGTTCAAAGCTCATAAAACATTTTTGAAAGTGCCTGAAATTGATTTAAAAATTTCATCCAAAATAAATTTTAAAAGCTTATTTTCTTTAATCTAATTAATAAACTAACAACATAGTAGCAGAATTAATTGATATATTGCCGTGTTTCTAACTTATCCCAATCCAATAAAATGCGTATACGCCACGTTAATCAAGCGAACAGCTGCGAACTGTCGCCTAACTGTGGATGGCATCTCTGCGTGTCTCTGCGTCTTTCATAGGAAAAAAAAGAAACTATGGACAAAATTAGATAGCAAGCGTGAATATATCTAAAAGTTCGACTATATTTATGCAGATACATACATATGGATACGAGTACAAGTACGAGTATATTTTTCAATGTTAGACCACAAGCTAAAAATACATTTTTGCAGCCGTGTAAAATGCCAAGAATACGAGAGTATATGGAAATCGATGGGCGGTCGGTCGGTCGGTCGGTCGGTGGGTCGGTCGATTTGTCGGCAGATGTCTCTCATATCAAAATCCAATTAAAATCTTTCGCGTGTATCGAATCTAAACAAACAAGCGCCAATCGAGCCTAATAGACTTCTACTCAGACATTTTGCCAAAGCTGCGTCAATAATTTTTCACCGTGTTCGAATTGTTGTTGTTGTTCTTTTTGTTGTTATTTTTGTTTACTTGCAAAGCATGAATTTGCCATTTAATTTGCTAAATGAACAACTTCCGACCTCGTTTATTCAATAATACGCACTTCAATTTCTGTTTTAGGGGCTATAAAACAGCAGCACAACCAGCGGGTGTTAATTGCCATGCACGTGTGTAGGTGGGAAGGTGGAAAACTGCCAGTATATAGAAGAGACCACCTGTGACCAAAAGACTTCATTTCAAACATGTACACATTTTGGAATAATTAACAAAACACTTTGACTAATAGCACCTCAATTTACCTCATCTCGTCTGCCATCAAGAGTTTTTGTTCTTCTCTTAATTCCCCCTCATATAAAATGTGTGCTGGATTTTCCATTATAAATAGTTTTATTTTATAGCATATAATGCTTAAGTGGCTTTCAAAAGTTGCAGTTGCCTTTGTGCTATCAGAGAATTGGGTTAATAGTCCGCAGAGACAGCAGTGACTTTGAAGCCATTCGACTGTAACATACCCTGCACTAAGGACATAAGTTTAACTTTCACTTAACTTTAACTAAGCTTCTTTGATCAAACTTTTGCTATGTGTGGACATAACTTAAGTGCTACATAAAGGTCACGAGTTAAACGACTCTTTGAATGGGTCATGAATTTATTAAACTTAAATTTTTAATGTATTTGAATAACTAATAAAATAACTGGTTTTTAGTAACAACACCTTAGTAAGTTAAATAATTTAATAAACTAAATAAATAATAATTAATAAAAATATATTATAACTAATTAAATTAATTCATTTAATTTAATAATTAATACTAAAAAATATATAATAATGAAGAAAATAATATTTAATATAAAAATTAAATTTGACTAATAAAAAAGAGTATTTGGCACATTTAAAAAGTATATAAATATTTATTTTTATGGCCACACTTTTACTAAGTAAATAGAGAGTTATTAAATTTAGTTTCTTATACATTTTTGTGATTTAATTTTTAAATAATTAATCATAACTAATCCTTATCTGCAGACACCTTCAAAACTGACTTGAGCGAAAGATTCAAAGCTAATTTAATATAATCCTTTTGTCGCCATCCCAAGCAGACAAATATTGAAAATATTTGTAGTATGAGCGAAATTCAGAAATTCAGCAATTTTTATGCTGTCCGTAGTCCGTAGCACGAGGCACGAGGTCCGAAGCTCGAGGAATTTTGGCGCGAGGAAAGAAGCAAATTGAAGCAAAGTGCAACGAGCTATTGTATTGTGTATTGTGTATTTGATTTGATTTGATTTGAATGTATTTGTGGCATGATACACATGGTTTTTATATTCTATATATATAAAGGATAAATTTTTGCTGGCACAGTAAGTGAAAATTAATTTTATTTTGGCATTTGCGAATGCAAGAGGGAAAGAGGCCTGAGACAGAACCTGTTGGCAATAAAGTCAAATCAAATTTGAAACGCTCGCCAAATAAATAACATAAAATTAGTCACAACAATAGAGCAAACTAAAGAATAGAAAAAGTTGACTAATGCAAACAATAAATAATAATGAGATATAGATAGATATAGTTGAAGGTAATACATGTCTTCCAACTATTTGGTATACTAAAAGCTATAGTAAAATATATATTTGTAAATAGAATCGGCTACTTGGGACGTGTTTTGCATGCCAAAAGCTGCTTAGGATTGACACGGATGCCGATGATAATAATGAGCAGGAAGATAATAATGATGATGCTGATGATGGTGACTGAAGGCATAACGACAAGCATAAATCACAAAGCGTCGGGAGGAGACGCCCAAAAAGCCAAGAAGCCAGAAAGCCACACAGTCATACAATGGAGCATGTAAAACACATTTTAATTAAATAAAGATGCATAATACTGATCATGCCAGACAGAGACAGAGACGAACCAAAAAAATTGTAACGCCGGCCAGCCAAAGCAAAAACTTGGCCAAGATACTACGCCTTGTAAGTCACAGACAACAGAGAACAGAGAACAGAAAACAGCGACAATGGCGGCACTCTATGCCAAAACCAAAAACAAGAAGACCCAAAAAAGAAAACTGAAAACTGAAAGAGACAAAATAGAAAATGAAAAAGGGAAGTATTATTCGTTGTGTAGTGCTACAAACCAAAAGCGACCAAAAATATTATGCAGAAGTATGCATTATTCAGCGCAAGAAATGTCGAAATGAAACGCCAAGTTTTGCAATAGAAAACATTACATGTGCTCATCATTAGAAGCATTCAAAAGATATACTTATACCGATATGTGTATAAACCAATATACATACATAGGATACAAATACACTAAGATTTACAGGCACAAATGCTTGCAGTCGTTATTTTGGCACAATCATCCACGTTTCATCTATTGTTTGGCGTCTATTGCTGTTGTTGCTATTGTTCCTCTTGTTGCTGTTGTACTCGTTGCTGTGGCATAAGTTCCACTTCAAAAAACATAAAATACGCGCGCGTATATTTTTAGCAATCCGTTCATTTGATTTACGATTTCATTAAATCAGCTAATGGACATGCTCCGCTCCTCACCAACAGCATCAACAGCATCAACAGCACCAATAGCAGGAACAGAGAGAGGCAGAGGGGCAAAGAGAGTAAGGGCAACCTGCTCAGATCTCTATCTTTTTACCGTTCTTACTCTCCCTCTCTCATTCCATCCTTCTCTCTCTCTCTCTTCGCTCACCAATACTGCACTGACCACCTGTCGTTGTCTTGTAGAAGCTGCCGACCCGCCAGACGCCTACCAATTATGTAGTATTATTAGTGAGTGCCTTTGGCAAAAGCCTGCAATTCGGTCAGTCTATGGGCTAAGAATGTGCTGCAGGGACATAAAGACATAGAGCAAAGTCTATTTGAATTTTTAATTACCCCCAAAATGACAACATTGTAATACACTGACACATACACTATCCACTATCCAACCATATAGTTAATAACAATTGTCAGCTGAAGATTTTAGGAATTTAATTGCAAAACACACAAATAATCCATAATTAGTTATATAAATAGAAAACACTTTAAAAATACTTAAAAATTATTTGTCGTCAGGCATTAAACTGTTATCAGTTGTAGTCTGTAAAAGTGTGAGCTAGTTGTCTCACTCACTCTCACTGCTGCTTAAACCTAAACAAATATGGTACTTTAAATACTGTTAGCAAAAATGGTACAAAATTTCTTGGTACAATTTAACAAGAAAGTAAACTATAGAAAATAAAAACTTAAAATTTATTTAAATATTTTAGTAACCAAAAAAAGTTTAAAAAAGTTTAGATAAGACACAAAAAAGGTTTTAAAATTTTAAATCCCTCAAGAATTTAGATAAAATGGTAAATATTTAGCTATTAAATTATACAATTATATTTTTTAACAGCAAAATTCATTGCTATAAAACTACAATATATATTTAATTACCCTTATAAATATTTCATTGATCTTAGAGTATACAAAGTATATTCGCTTGGTACAAATTTTCAAAGTAAAAAAAAAAATATGAATTCAATTCCATTGATATTTTTGAGTAAACAAAAGTATATATGTAAAGCAAAAAAACATAAAACTTTAAAAATATCTGCAAATTTCTTACAAGTTATAAAAAAAAATATTGTTAAAAGCTGCAATTTTAAGCTATAAAAAAAAATAATAATATTTAACTGCAAAAAGCTTAGCTACAAGGACAGTTTTTCAGGTAAATTGTTATTTAATAAGCCCTAAAAATCTTAAGTTAAATTCACTAATTTTAGAGTATAAAAAATTCTGTTGGTTTCTGTTCTTATTTTTTAGTGGCTGCAAACCGCACGAAAATTTGTCACTGGCACCAACAAATTTTATAGGATTTTAACATTTTTACGATTTGGGCCCTAAGCTGCCATATTTCAGAACAGATGAGATGAGATGAGATGAGATGCGATGCGATGGGATGCGATGCGATCTCAATGTTTTGCCACACGTGCCGCATTTGCTCAAAATAAATTTTGTGCCTCTGCGAGGAGAAATTAATAGTTCATCAAGCAGCAAACGCTGACAGACAAGCGACGGGTCTCGCTATTCCGTCGAGATCCCAGACGTGGAGACACACCAAAAAAAAAACAAAATAAAACATAAAAAAAAATACGGAAAAACACCAAGAAAAAACGCGAAGGGAAAAAAATCTAATGGATACGATTTGAAATATTTCCAATGCCATTCCTATTCCCAGTGTTTACTTGTTTCACTCAAATATTTGTTGTTGTCCATGTTGCTGTTGTTGTTGTTGTTGTTGTTGTTGTTTGTTTTCTTAACGCCAGTCATGAATAATTGCATTTCTAGCATAACTTGACTTTCACTTTATCAGCAATAGATCAGAACAGCACGCTCTATAAGTCATATAGAATAGACATATCATATAATGCTTTATATTTCCCTCTCAAACACTCACACACACACTCACACACACACCCGCACACACACAAAGTCTTTTTGGCAACGTGTGTGTTTTTTGGGCGGCAAATAAAAGTGTTACCGCGTACGTAATACGACTAAAAAAAAAAAAAAAGAAAAAGAAAAAGAAAAAAAAAGAAGGAAAAGCAGGAAAATGAAAGAAGAAAACCTCAACACGTAAAAATAAAATAAATATTCATTTAGAAATTCCATCTTTTCAGTGACGTCAACTGTCTATTATTTAGCTTTAGTCATAAATCTGACAGATTTGCCAAAATGACTCGATGCTTCGCGGCGTTAAATGAAAGACCAAATTCAAGGTTCTGAGCTGATTATTTCATACATTAATCTAAGATCTGACAGTGAATGTAGATTAAGGCATATTTTATGAAGAACTTGTTAAAAATGTATTAAAAAAAGTTGAATTCTTATATAAATTGTTAAGTAAATGTAATTAATTTACAGTTTATGTTCCACATTTATTAAACAAAATGTTCACATATATTAATTCAGTCATGCTCAGCCAACTTATTATGTATATATATCACATTTATGAGGGAGTGAGTGGAGGTGATGTGATTATAAGTGTATGTTGTCTTTGTCAGCACACCATTAAAGTATTTTATTTTTCTTTTTTATTTTTTTGTTTTTTTTTTTTTTTGTTAATAAACAACATTAGTTTATGTTTGTACATATATCAAACACTCAAACACTTGCCAGCAGTTCAAGAACAATGACGAAACAACAAGACATCGTTAGTAGATTGAGTTTTGTTTGCTTGAAGTGCGTCGAACTTGTTAGTCAACACTTGTTGTAACTCTAATTTCATTTTCACTTGTTAGTCATAAGGGAACTGAGAACGTGTCTTTCAAAAATCAAAAGCACAACAACAACAAAAATCAAACTGAAAGAAAAATAAGAAATATTTGCTGCGCTAGCATTAAATTTTTTCGTGCTTACCTCTCGGTCAGGTAATGCATTTGCTTGTATCGTGTGCCACGGTGCGTATGATGAATATCCTCGATGTTGATTGTCGTTGGCAACAGCAAATGGCAAACGCCAAGCGGCGAAAGGTAGCGACGACTTTCTAATCCACGGCTATTACTTTATATATCCTACACATGTATACATATATGTATATATGTTTGGTATATAGTATATATATAACTATATGACGAGCATTTCTATATCCGGCGTCCAATTTGACATTGAGTTGATTTTCCACGGCTCGCGCTGCTCTCGCTTATGCTTATGAATTTTGCTGTTGTTCTTTTCGTTGTTGTTGTTGTAGTTGCTGCTGCTGATGTTATTATAATTTGTGTTAATACTTTTCACTAATTTTTGTTGTAGTTATATTTTTTTTTATTGTTGGTTTCTTTGCTTCGCTCAGTGTGTCTTCTGAATGCTTTTCTTTTTATTATTTTCTTTTGTGTTTTCCTTGTTTTTTTTATTTATTTATTTTTTTTTTTTTTTTTTTATTTCACACGCGCGCGCAAAAGGTGGGCCAAAGATCGGGCTACCATCATCATAATGGTTCTCACTCGTTTAGCGAGGGGCAAACTGAGCCTTTTAATTATTTTTATTGTACTCGCATTTAGTTTATAGTTAAGTTAGTATGTATATTATATTTAGGTATATGTTTAAGGTATATGAGCGTTTAAACAATTTATTATTGTTGAAAAGTATTCGTTTTAGTTGTAGTTACATATTTTATGATATTTTATTTATTTTATTTTATTTTATTTTTTATTTGTTTGTAAAGAGGACGGCTTGACACGCATTTTTTTCGGATTACAAGTATTATTTAACAGCTACCTGCGGAAACAGAATTAAAGGGGAAAAACAGCATGAATTTAACAAATTTTCATCAGCACTGTTTCTACATAAATTTCACTCAGATTTATATTACAAAGAAAATGGTTGTTGTTGTTATTATTGTGTGGTTTTTTATCGCTTTCCACTTGGCACACTCTGGACTGTTTTCTTTTTTTTTTGTTTTGTTCGCTTTAGACTTGGCTTTGCGCTTATGTAATTGCTTTGCTTCATTAAACAGTTTATGAATTTTCTTTTAGTGCTTTTTTTCAGCCAGCCACGTTTCAACTTCACTGCACTTTCCTCGTTATTACGGTATAAAACACATTTTTGTTCTTAATACTTGGGGAAAAAAATAAAAATAAAAAGTAAAGCAACTAACTTCAGTTGCAAGAACAAAGTGGACACCATAGTAAATTGGAGTAAAACTTGCTGACTTTAAGCGTTATTTTGTTCAGCAGCTGAAGAGCCAAAAAACAGAAAACAAAAAAACAAAATGAAAACAAGCGAAATAACTGAGAAAATTACTTAATTTTTCAATGCGTTTTACTCAATTTGACTTTAGGTCGTTGTTAAAATTGGCGCATTATGCGCAAAAGTTGTGGCTGCTGAACCCAAAAGCGCCCTAAAGTTCTACCCACTCTCCATTCCGATCCCTATACACACTCCCCCAATCCCCCTTTGCCTTACATTTCTCCCCATTCCGGCGCTTTTCAAACCATTCCCATTCGCCTCTTGTTATCGTTGTTTTTATATTAAATAATACGCTTGTATGTAAAAGTCAAAATAAATCGATAAATGCTATGCTACATAAAACAGCACACAGATATATGTACATATATAGATACAAATACAGATACAGATGCAGACACAGATACAGATACACAGCATACACAACAACAACAAACTCGCAATAAACAGCCTACGAACAACAACAAAGCGAACGTTATAAAATTTTTTTTTTCGTTGGCTCCTTGAATCGTCCTTTTACCAGCATCCCTCCCGCTCACTCACGTCCCACCCGCCAGCGCGCCTACCTCACACCACTAAGCTGCTCATTCATGTACACAACACGAACGCCAATTCCGAATTCGAATACGACTGCGAGTACGAGTGCGACTGCGAACGCAAGTGTGTGAGTGCGAGTGCGAGTGCGAATGCGAGTTTCTGTTCGCTTCGTTTCGTTTCGCTTCGTTGCTGATTTCGTTTGTTTGTGTATGCGCGTGTGTGTGTGTGTGTACGTGTGCGTTTGTATGTATTCGCTTATTCGCACGCCTAGCTGTCTGCCATTTCATTTCAACGCACTCCATGAAGCACGTATATGTGTGTGTGCGTGTACGTGTTTTGTTTTTGTATGTGTATGTATCGGATGCTGCTGCTGCTGTACTCCACATTTGGTGTCGGACAAGCAGGTACACACACACACACACACACACATTCATATATATGTATAAATGTAGGGAAGTTTGTATGCTTGTGTGAAACTCCTCTACATTTGTTGGGAAAAATCAATTAAAATTTAACTCACGTACCGTACGCACTTTATACCACTGCCACACCCACTGTACCTAACACTAAACACTTACACTGTACCAAACACCAAGAAACGAGCACCAAATTTCATTTGTCTCATTTGAATTTTAATTAAAAACTTTTACAGGTTCAATAACTTGCAAATGCTAAGAAAAACCAAAAACAAAAACAAAAGGAAAAACGAAAAAGAAAAACAATTCGGCGTGGCAAATGAAAATTTAGCCTTTATTTTGGGTTCTTATTTCCATGTAACAGCTGTCTGCCAGATTTAACTTTAAATTTGCTGTTATTGATGTTTGTGTTTCCCTCTAAGAGTCTGTGTGTGCGGGTGTGCATGTGTCTGTGTGCTTGGCGTACGGCAAATGGAGGCGTGTCCAAAATTTAATTGACTTTGTCAGTAAATTAAGCCACAAATGAATGGGCTTAATTCATTTGTCGACTGTGTATAGCTTCTTTAGCAGCATTTTTATACTCTCTGCAAGAGAGAGTATATTGGGTTTGTGCAAAAAAAAAAGTATGTAACAGGCAGAAGGAGGCGTGGCAGACCCCATAAAGTATATATATTCTTGATCAGCATCACAAGCCGAGTCGATATAGCCATGTCCGTCTGTCCGTCTGTCCGTCTGTCCGTCTGTCTGTCCGTCTGTCCGTCCGTATGAACAAACAGATTTCAGAGATGGTAAGAGCTACAAGTTTGAATTTGGTCTCTATCGACTCGATATTAAGTCAGTCAATACAAGAATCTTTTTTTTTTCGATGCCACGCCCCGTTCGCCCACAATGTGCAAAAAACTAGAAACACCTCGTAAAAAATTGATGTTTTAGCCGAATATCTCAGTAACTATGGCACTTAGGAACACCCATTTTGGTACGCAGGTTCCTAGAGACGGCATAATTGTATTGTCATCAAAAATTTTGGACTGCCACGCCCCCTTTTCCCACAAGAAATAAAATAATTTGCAAACTTCAATGCCGATTTTAAGGCATATGTTCTTATCGTACAGTATTGTTATTTCACATTCGTTTGAAGACAAAATATATTAAACTATCCTGAAAGTTGCATCTAAATCGGACAATAAACAAAAGAGCCAGACATTTAAGAAAGTTGATAATTGAACGCAATGCCAATGCATGTGTGCGAGCGAGATAGAAACATACAAACATGTGAGCGAACGTTTTCGCTGCTTGCGTAGCTTAGCTGCAGCGCTGCCCGCGAATGCTGGCTGCGCCAACCATTGTGTATGTATAACATATACACAAATACATATGTGCGTGCATACATATAATGTCAAATGTATATGTGTGTGTATACAGATGTTTATGCTTCGACGTGTTTTGTTGCAAGTATCAATTGATATACTTGGATTTTATTAAATGATCAGGAATAAATTGCAGAGAGTATTCTACGGTCGGGCGTGCTCGACTGTACATTTCTTTCTTGTTAATTGATGAAAAGCGAACAGGAAATGCAAACATTGCTGCATAGTGTGTGCTGTGGAGCAGTACTAAAGGGATTAAGACTACAAAGTTGCTACTTGATTTATTAAATTGAGGAATGCTACAAATTACTTTACACAAGTCTTAAAAAAGGCAGTCATTTGATAACATTAAGTTTTTCATTATAAAACTACAAATTTCACTTTAGAATGGCTGTAGTAAAGCCTTACTTATACAATATTGTAACGATTAAAACATGTTTAGTTTATTTAATATATACTTTAAAATCATTTCTGTTTTTAAGGTACTTATGAACATATTTAATACTTGCAGGATTATTAAAATCAATTTGCATTGAAGCAACACTTGTCATAACTTTGAACTTTCCTTCAGGTGTGCAAAACTTAAATGAAATTGAAAATTCAACTGACAAATGCATGAAAGCAGCAAGAACAATAATTCAATGACACAACTGTACTCAGAGGACCAAAAGGGGAAGTAGCCACAGCAACCTGTTTGTGCAGCT
The DNA here is from genome assembly GCA_018903735.1 of Drosophila cardini. NCBI lineage: Eukaryota > Metazoa > Arthropoda > Insecta > Diptera > Drosophilidae > Drosophila > Drosophila cardini. Next base: position 411,993 of record JAEIGM010000020.1, read on the forward strand.
GCAGTTGTATTGATAAGTTAACCCCGCAGCCAGTAAGTTGCCATGGATATTATCCGAACAGTATCGAGATCCTGCGCACAAATAGTGCATAAACTACAAAAACATATATGCATATTGCCTATTTACTTCACTGGTTTTGTTGCTGTTGTTGTACAGGTAGCTGATTCTAAAATTAAACGAAGCTCATGCAAGCCACAAGGAGTCAGTGACAGGCAGTGTTGCACAACGTCATAAGGGCAACAACAAAAAAAAAGGGGAAGTACAAACACAGAGAAAGAGAGATGAAACGGAGCAAAGAGAAGCAACGTTAAAATAAAAAACTCAATGGCGTTTGACTTTCGGTCGGTTTGTCACTGTTTAAGTACCGGAAAATGGGTGAAGGTCAGCCATAAGCCTGCATCCTCCTCCCCACGACCCCCAAAATAGCCCAGGGCTGAGCTGGCTTAACAGTAATGTGAGAAGGCCATTAACAAAATGCAGTAAAAGCAAAGCACTCTGTTATGGCCGCAAAATGAGAATCAGCAACTGCAGCGCAAGGTAAGTAAACAAACACATACAGGCACAACACACATACACACAGTAACACACCAGCAGTAGTGTGTGCACAGCTGAAGCTGCATTAAAATTCACACACATTGCATACAAATAGGCGCATATGTGTATCTGCAAATGCAATCAGTAACAGATACAGATACATACACATTGTTTGTATGTTATGTGTGTGTGTGTTTGTGTGTGTGTGTGTGTTTTTCTGATAACAAGACAACAAAACAACCCCCGCCCAACAAACTGGTCATATTTATACAAACTCAAATGCTTTCATATTTTCGTACACAACAACACACGAATAAATCTTCAACTGGCGCCATTTCGCTTCGAATCCATAGTACCATAAAACCCAGTAAACGTCTGCTGGCAGGCAATGTAACATCCATTTCTTGCTGCTTGTTGTTTGCTCTCCATTCCCTCCAACTACCACCACTCCCTCTACTCCACCCACTCCATCGCCCTTCCACTCCATCCTTTAGCGAACCCAAAACAACTGTCCCCCGCTACGAAAGCATCTCTCCAATTACTCACACATTCAACGAGCACTCATTTAAACGAAGCACCCAAACCTTACAGCATAACGGTAAAGTTAACTCTCGCTGTATCGCTCATGTTGACGCCGATGCTGACGCCGATGCTAACGCTGCCGCTGACTTTGACGCCAACGCTGACGTCGAAGTTCGTTTTTGGGGGGCGTATACGCGTTCGTGTCGTCACGACGTTCGTTCGTGTTCGTGTTTATGTTCGTGTGTTGTAGCTTCGTTAACGTTTATCCTTTTCGGCTCTAAATCTACGTCCGGTTGATGCTGGCAAGCTTACTCTGCACAGTGGTAAAACATTTGTTAACATTTCTGGGTAGATTTAGGCACAACAAAATATTAATAATATTGCTTTACACCTGAATAATTAACTTTAATATCCTAATAAATGTATTTACCAATTTTATTGCAATTATAAATAGAGGATAGGATTTTTGGAGATAACCAATGAAGAACAAAAACTTTACATTTTATCTTAGACCATTTTGAGTATTGATTGAATGGATTCATAATTTTTGGCTCTGTGTATTTACTGTGTTCCAAAACGGAATAGATAAAACAGTAGGCGAATCGTTTCTTTAATTTTCTTTTAAAACTTAAGTAAACTGTTTTAAAAATTTTATTTTGTGTTAAACTAAACCATTAACTAAGTTTTTAAATAAATTTACAATATATTTTTAATAATGGGAAAATTATAAACTCAAAACTATATTAACTCATTTAAATTCTTTCAATATTTAAGCTAAATATCAACTAAGTTAAATTAAGTGATTTAAGCTCAAATCAAACAACTTAACCCACTGTAAACAACAAATATAATATTCTTACAATGAATCAATATATGTTACTCAAAATAACTGTACCTATGTATGTATGTATGTGTTTGTTCAATTTAATGTACATCAAAATGTTTTTAAACGTATTTAAGTGTTATATTAAAGTGCTAATTATTTGACTCCAGTCTCAACGTTGTTGTGTCAGTGTGCAGTTGCCGTTCCCGTTGTACATGCATGAAACACAAACACACACACACATACACACTTACATATATATGCGTTTGTATGTATGTCAATTGGTTTATTACTTTTGCAAAAATGTTTGAGCTTCAGAGTTGGCCCCCGTATGTTCGTATGTATGTGAGTGAGTGTGTTTGTGTGCATGTTTGTATGTATGTTTGTACCAAAGTATGTGGGCTACTATGTTAAAACTTTGTTTCCCCCCCCCCACACACACACACAGACACAGAGAGTCAAAAAACTTGTCTTCCTCTCTCTCTCTCCGCTGAGCGACAATGCGACAAGTTGTTTGTGTTGTAGGCGAACTTGTATGTGTGCATATATGTGTGTGTGTGTGTGTGTGGGGGGGTGTGTGTTCGTGTGTTGATAAACTTTTGAAGTTACGATTTTTTTTGTTTGTTTAATTGTTTCTCGTGTTCATGCGATTCGCGTGTGATTGCTGAATTTCTTACAGTTTCTGATGCTGTAAATAGGAGTTTTCTATGTAGTTGTTGTAGTTGTTGTTGTTCATGTATTTGTGTTTGCATTTGTTGTTGTACTCGTCCTTAGTGTTATCGACTTCCGACGCAACTTCGCTCTGGTTGTCGTGTATCTGAAAACTTTCGGTTTAACTGTCAATAAAGCCAATTGAAAGTTGCCAGATTGTTATAAACACACACACAACAACACACACATATACGCAAGTTTGTATATACAAGAATTATATACATTGTTTTTACTTTGAAAAGTTCGCGCTTTTAATTTTTAAGATTACCTTAAAATTAAATTTGACTTAATTCTTGAAATTTAAATAATTTTTAAGTAATTAAACAGAAACTGAATTTCTAATCCCCGTAAAATTTTATAACAATCTAATTAATACTATTTTGGATACTTTGCTTGATTATTCTAACAATAAATTAACTATTACATAGCTGCTATCACTTAATCGGCTAATCTTACTGAAATTACTGACTTTAAGTGTAGTAAATTAAGTAAAAGAAATCGAGACAAATGTTGATAAAAATCAGTCCTACAGCTCGTATTTGCTGTCGTTCCGTTGTTCTGTAGTAAAAAGTTTCCTTTTATACACTCAAACACACACACACACACACATACTACTACTACTATATACTCGAAAACTTAACGTAAAAACTATGTTGAGCCATTATGTCGCTTTGGCAGCCAGCTGGGAGTCCCCTGAATCCCCAGCTTCCTTCTCTTCCGTTACCAACATATATACTCACATACTATACAATTGAAAGTACGTAATCACATAATCCAGACTTAGGGCCTTGTACTTATGTCAGAATATACATATAAGTAATGTTTGTTGTTGTCTTGGTTGTTGTTGGTGCTGTTTTTAGCCTCTTTTTACTTGAAATAACAACCCATTGTCCTTTTTGCCGTATATGTATGTATGTCAACTTACGTACATATATGTATGCTATTACATATGTATGTTATAGCATTTATACAGTTATACACACAAATACTCGAATGCGAAGCCAAAACGAAGCGAAGGGAAAAACTTTGAACAATTGTCGCCAAATATATGTATATTTGGTCAACCATTTCAATTGTCAACTTGCCAGATACATAAACAATTTACAATTTATTTCAAAAATTTGTATGTAATTTGAATTTTGTTGTATTTTCATTGAATAATTTGAACTTTTTTTTTTGTTTTTGTCATACACAAAATACACGCACTTTTCATCACTTTCGTTTACCTTTTTCTTATTTCTTTTTTGTTTGTTTGTTATTTTTTGAAAATTATTGAAATTTGTTTTATTATATACACGCGTTTATTTAGTTAAATATATATAAATATATATGTGTGTGTTTGTATGTATGTATACATATATTTATAGGTATTTGTGATTTGTGAAAAACAACAACTATTGGGCTAAAAGTATTCTCAGTTTTCTTAAATAATTTTATTTATATTTTTTCTTTGCGTTTTTCGTTAAATTTTTTCGTTTTTTTTTTAAATTTTTTAATGCCTTAGTTGCTTTGCATTTTCTCTATGTATTCTTAAAGTGTAGAAAAAATTAAAAACGCGCCGTTGGTATAAAAATGTTTTAGCTTATGCGATTTTGACGTTTTGCATGCGAACCAACAACTATTTTGGCCAAATGCGCGCTGTCAGGCCAGAAGCTCTCTAAACGAAGATGCCTTCTTGGCGCAGTAGCAGCAGCAGCATCAACTCAGCAGAAGCAGCATCAGCAGGAGATAACGGCTGCTGTGCAAGAGAGCAAGAAAGCGCGCCTAAGAGAGAGAGCGAGAGAGTAAAAATGAAGCCATTGCGATTGTCAAACAATTGAGCTTTTATTGTTGTTGTTGGCGCCTGCGCAGTAGGCAGTGTCTTTGCTAAGACAGCATTGCCAGCATCAACTAATGTTCTCTTTGACATTCACACAAAACAATGCGCGCCAATTTTTGAAATGATGCCATGTAATGAGTTTTCCCTTTTGTCTGTGTGTTTGTATTTTTAGTTGTGAAAATTATTTATTATGCCTACTTCGCTGTTAGTTTTCGTTTTATTTATGACATTTTACGACTTACAGAGAAAGGCACAAACACGGTTTTGTACAGTTCAGAATTGTTGGGACAGCGACGATCACGTGAACAATTGGCGTGTACGCGGATCCGCAGGCAAAAGATTCACAAAGTGCGAGGTCGGGGGATGAGGGCAGGCAGACGGCAAGAACAACAGCAACAGCAGCAGCAACAACAACAACAATATCAAAGAAAACTATAGTAGTGAAGAGGCTCGCTGCGGATATTGATAACGCACATTTTGAAAAACAAGTAAATATGGCTTAGAAGGGAGTGTTCGACTAAGGTATACCTTTGTAGAGTTTGAGAAGAAGAAGCGAATTAACAGCTAAGAAAAGTAGGAACTGTTTAAAATACTCTAAACTTTGGGGAGCAAAGGGAAAAAGGTTAAATAAGTTTTCTAACAAAACTCAACTGGATTGTTATGCTGCTCCTTAAAAACTTTTATTATTAAAGCTTAAACACTAAAATAAAAATTTGCAGTTCTTTGCTTCAGTCTGTTACCAACTTGCGCTAAGAAACATAATACCCCTCAGCCAAAGAAAGTTAGGGTATAAGCTAAACAACAACAAAAACACACCAAATACATGCACACTTGCAACACACGTGCTGTCGACAGTGAAGCGCCGAAGACGCGATCGCCATCGCCATCGATTCTTACATCTCGTGTGAGACGACGGCGACGACAACGACGCTGATCTGTTATGAAATCGGGACAGACTATAAATACCTCAGGTCTCGTGCGAGTCGCTATCAGTCCCAAGAGGAACGCGGTGTGCACTGTACAGTGAGACAATTCCAGAGCACTCAAAACGTGTCACGAGTCACGTGTTACGTGTCACGACTTCCTGTTATCACAAGATGATCCTACAACTATTCCCACTTGGTGCTCTCCTGGTGCTGTCCACAGTCCAAGGTAAGTAGAAAACTACACAGACGAGTGTTCGTTATAATGAGACGCGACTGTACTTGGTCTGTACCCTCTGCAGCGCTGCCCACACGTGATGCGGAGCGACGCATGCATCCGCTGTTCCCCAGTGACACGGGAGACGGCACCGCCCGCCGCTGGAGGCGTGCCATGCCCCAAATCTACTTCAACCCACAGAAGCAGGAAGAGCAGTACGCAGAGTACTGGCGTGGACTGGCCCAGCAGACGCTGGAACAGCAGATTGAGAGCAAACTGCGTCTGAACACACAGCTGGCCAGGAACATCATGTTGTTCATGGGCGATGGCATGTCCATACCCACGATTACCGCAGGGCGTGTCTATCTGGGCGGTGAGGAGAAGCAGTTCGCCTTCGAGCAGTTCCCCTACGTGGGATTGAGCAAGACGTACTGCGCCAACATGCAAGTGGCTGATTCCGCCTGCACGGCCACCGCCTACTTGGGCGGGGTCAAGGCCAACTACGGCACGGTGGGCGTGACAGCGGCGGTACGTGTGAAGGATTGCCAGGCGCAGGCAGAGCAACTCCATCACGTGCCTTCAATAGCGGCTTGGGCGCAGGCACAGGGCATGGCCACCGGTCTGATCACCACCACGTCAGTGACACACGCCTCCCCGGCGGGTGTCTACGCCCACATTGCCAATCGCAACTGGGAGAACGATGCCGAGGTTATAGCCGACAACGCTGATCCTACAATCTGCACCGATATCGCCGCCCAGCTGATCCATGGCCAGGTGGGACAGAACCTAAATGTGATACTCGGTGGAGGTCGGAGGAATTTCCTTCCGCAGACCGTGCGAGATGTCAGCGGAGTGTCAGGACAGCGCCAGGATGGACGTAATCTCATCGAAGAGTGGCAGCGTCAGCACACCAACAGTGCCCACTACGTGCAGACGCGTCGGGAGCTGCTGGAGCTGGGCAATGAGACCTCCAGAGTGCTCGGACTGTTTGCCGACTACCACATGGCGTACCACCTCGATGCGAATGCCGAGGAGCAGCCGACGCTAGAGGAGATGGTGCAGGTGGCACTGGGTATCTTGGAGCGCCAGAGTGCGGGGCGTGGCTACTTTTTGTTCGTGGAGGGCGGACGCATTGATCATGGACACCACGATACCCTGGCACTCCGAGCCATCGATGAGACCGCCGAGTTTGACAAGTCCGTGCGGTGGGCAAGGACGCACAGCAGCGTGGAGGACACGTTGATTGTTGTGACCTCGGACCACTCGCACACCATGTCCTTGGCGGGCTACTCCAGCCGCAAGAACGACATCTTTGGCATCAATAATGGCCAACTTGCCGATGATAATCTGCCCTACGCAACCTTGAGCTACGCCAATGGACCTGGCTATAACAGTAACTATCTGCGGGAGGATGGAGCTGTCAAGCGCAAGAATCTCCGTTCGATCAACATGAAGAACAAGGACTTTATGTTCCCTTCCGCCGTTCCGCTCGAGTCGGAGACCCATGGAGGCGACGATGTCGCTGTCTTTGCCAGCGGCCCCTTCTCCCAGCTCTTCACCGGCGTCTACGAGCAGCACTTCATCCCCCACGCCATGGCCTACGCCTCCTGTCTGGGCGACAAGCGGAGCATGTGCCTCGACGGCGGTATTTCCCGACGGCCCCGTTGAGTGTGAAGGTGATCCCTGCTCTGGGACAACGGTCAACAGTCATTATTCCGCGTACTTAACTTATGAACACATTATGTAATATCACAAGCATCCTAAGGGATTCCGACAGCAGACCCAATACCCTAGATCCTATACCCTAGATCGTAAGCACTAGACCCTAATTACTAGATCATAGAAATGGAAGATAATACAGAAAACTAATGAACAGATTAAAATAAAGTATGATTAGAAAATACATCAAGACCCTGTATTAAAAACTAAGTAACTGCTTATATTTAGACCCTGTACTTGTAAAAAAAATAAACGAAAATAATTGAAATTAAATTGAATTTCAAGACTCTACAAAAACAATATTTGAGTTAATTCCCCAACTTTAGACCCTGTAATTAAAAAATATTTCCATATATTTCCTATAGGACTCATACTTTTGCCCAAAGTTGGTTGGAATCATTAGGGTATATAATCCGTAATAGTCATGGAAAATTTCAACATATCAATAATGTGTTATTAGTAGCTATAAAAGCTATAGAAAAAGTACAGGGTCTATTACAGTTGATGCAAGTGACGGACTTCTAATGCATTTCCAAATCGATTTCATAGCTCTTTACATGACTCCAAGAAAGTTCTTTGAGGAAAGTCGAATATATTTACTTAAATTTCAGTTTCGTTGCACACGAAACTGATGTAACAAGTGCAATTTCCGGAAGAACTCGAAATTTGAATTGCTAAAATTTTGACTAAAAATAAAGTTGGATCGGAAGTTACTGAGAACTTAAAATGCGAAAGGAACTGTCAAAAAATAACAACGAAGAAACAAATGACGTAAATTCGAAATTGAATAAATTCTGAATTAAGTTTCATTAATTTTCCAAAAAAAAGACTATTAAAAATGGTTTTACTTCTTAAACTTTAAGTAAAAACGTATTACGGTTTAAATTATACATTAGGTAACATATTTAAATATTTAAAAGCAACTGTTGCTCTGAAAACTTTAATTTTAAGTTCGAAAACTTTAAATTATTTAAAAAACACTAAAACCGCCATCTTTACTTCGTACGCGCAAAATACGCCACCTATGGTTCAGTTCATAAATAGACCATTAGTAAACAAACGCACAAAAGAGACATAACGCAATCTGCAAACATAGAACGCGCAAAAGAGCCAAATGCAAAACAATTCAGTGCTTAAAACTATCGATTATTAAGAACCCTATATCGATACCTCGATTGCACCATCGATAGTTTGCCAGCCCTCGTCAGCCCAACACTACACAACTCTACAAAGTAAATTTAAGAAAGCAAGCATCAACTAGAGGCACAATCGTTGTGGGCGAATTGTTTATTAAAGTGAGTAACATTCAAGATGAGTGTATTATAAAAAAACAACAAAATACTATATAAACACAACGTTGAATTGTTGTGCGAATGCAAGTGTGCGTGTGCCGTGCCAACTAACCAGTTTTGACTTGCGCCCGAGACGCAGAACTTTGTGTATGTAATAATAAAAACAAAAAACAATTTTTTATTGCGACGCGTAAGTGTTGGTATGTGTATGTCCAAAACTTTAATGTATTGAAATTGCAAAACATTGAGTCGGATGCAATTAATTGTGGCTCTCAATTTGGCAAGTGCCCTTTTCCACGTCCACATTTGCAAATTCGTGATTTGGTTTGCGGGTAGAGGGAATTATAGCGTCATTTCAGGGCTCGCAGCTTGATTTATTAATAATTTGTATTGTCAATACATGTGCAGTTATGTACATGTGTATATGCGTATTTGTATATACATGAACGAATACAATTGTTATTGCGCGAGATATAGCCTCTTTGCCTGTGTTTGGTAACGTCATTCACCTTGACTCCGAGTAGTCGTCGATGAGTGCAAAAGTCGACCAAGCGCTAAAATTGCTTAGCTTTTCGACATAGTATATAATATATAGTTATATGTACTTGTATTGTGTGTATGTAAGTGCGCTTAATTGCTGTTTATTATAAACTTCAGTCGTATCACACATGTGCTTTGTCTTTGACTAGTTTTAATTTTTGGTTTTCTCCACACACATTGCCATGGCTTATCAGCTGTTCTCCCATCGGAGAATCTGTGCTGATCAGATTAGCGCAGTGCTTCCAATTGGAAGTCTTCGTATGGGCATACGTGTGTGTGGTTGTGTATTGCCCACAAGTGTTCAATATATAAGGCACAGACAACCATCTCTGCTTTATCCAGGGCCGGATTTACCACATTAATGTCATGGGGCCAGGTGTGGTGGGGGCCTCTAAAATAGAGCTCGATATCCCAGAGATAAAAATGAAATTTTAGAAGAATCTTATCTCGTACTTTATTTTATTAATAATTATAAGTACCCAGCGTATTAACTCTTCGCGATTTGTTCTGCGCAAAACTCATCAACAGTGGTTTAAAATCATTTTTCGTCACAATTTCTCAAGGTGTCCGATACGTTTCTTATCCAGTGTTCTATCGTTTTATAAATGGAATGTGTATTATTGCACTAGATGTTCTAGAAATTCATTCGAGAACAGGTTGTTTTTTTTTTGTTTGAAAACTTCTGCCGAGGGTTCATTATTATTTACAAAATTATTTATAGAAATTTTGTTTGTTTCACAAAAAGGAGTAAATTTTCGTCTTTGATAAAAACACTGCTTTTTCTGCAGCAGTTTTTCTTTTTTCCGAGCCGCATTTTTGAACCCATGGAGTTTTGTGTCGATCACTTTTTTAATCACCCATGTCGTCTTTGACCGCTCTTTGTTGAAACGAACAAAAGATTAATATGTTTATTTTTTTATCGTTACAAGTTCTTTTGCAGTTCACTAGAGCGATTTTTATCGATGAACTTACAATGAGCTAAATAATCGATAAGTTACTTTGCTCGGCATTTCATTAGTAGTTCTTTTGTTCAGGGACGATATTTTTACTACTTTGTTTCAGTGGCTCCATCGAAATAATTCTAACTCATTTGATCTTTGCTTGAACTGATACATTCCTTACAAACTTCTTTGAACATTAGTATGGTACAGAAAATAGTTTGGTATAAAACAGCGATTTACAACATATTTTATTGGGTATGGTGGAGGCCCTCTCGTGGTGGAGGCCCTGGGGCCCTGGCCCCTATGTAAATCCGGCCCTGGCTTTATCTCTGACTAATGCATAATTATTTTGGTTCGTCTATTCGCATTCGGCTGTGCCCAATTTCATATATTTTTATATTATTGCATATTTCGCCCTAACTAACCCCCGCGACGCTCTGTTTGACCCCCTTGGCGTGTGACCTTTAGTCTGATTAATTGCCAATTTTCATATGCGCCACTTTATTTATATTTTCTATTATTAATTGTGCCCAACAAAGATCAGCAACAACAACAGTAAATCGCTCTCTTTGTACCTTTGTCTGTGTCTCTCTTGTGTGCGCTCTCTTTGGCGTTCGCTCTTTGGATGTTTTACCAGTTTGATCCACATTGCAGTGTTGTCAACTAAGCTATTTTCCCGCCAGCTCTGGAGTATTTCAAAAGCATTTTAAAAATTAAACAAAAAACTCCAAATATTAAAATTAACATTTATTTGTTTATATAATTTGCTGTTCAACGATCTTTAATACAAATTCGATAGGAAAACTACAGATGGCTTAAAAACAGCATTTAACTACAATATAACAACCAAAGCGTCGCAAATCTTAAGGGTTAAAAGTGAAATTTAGCAAATTTAAACAGAACTAAGAGATATTTTTGTCGACTGCCAATTCAAATCTTCGTCTCGAGCATCGGGAGATATAATGGCAGCGTTTCGAGAGAGTCCGCCTGAGGGCGATCAAAGGAGAGAGCGTGACGCGGTGACGTCATCAGTTGCCTAATTCCAAAGGAAATTTCCTCGAAACCGATGCGTTCACTGGGCTCCAGTTGCCAACAGTTGAGGAGCAGTTGATACAGATCACCATAGATGTAGGCCGGCTGGGCAGGACGCATTCCCGCACGGATGGCCTCCAATAGCTGTTGATTACTGGCCACATTCGCATAGGGAGTTCCACCCAGAGCACAGCATTCCCAGGCGACGCAGGCAAATGACCAAACATCCGATTTAGCACTGGAATGATGCAGATGACGCAGTACTTCCGGTGCCAGCCAGCGACTAAGGTCCAGCTGCTGTTCATTAGCGCCCACATGATGCAGTGGCCCAAAAACGCTCAGTTTCAGCTTAGACTCTGATGTCACATAGACACTGTAGCTGGAGAGCTGGCGATGGATCACCTGGCAGCTACCCAGATACGACATGGCACTGGACAGCTCGTACATCCACTGAAGCACCAGCTGTTCCGTGAGTATAGTCATGCGTTGAGCCGGCATGGCCAGACGACTCTCGATGAGACGACGCTTGAGACTGACCTGCTGCAGTTCAAAGATCAGATAGAACCAATCTGCACTCGCCGAGATGCCATAGAAGTCCAGGATTAGTTCGTGACGTTGCAGCTGTTTCACTTGTCGCAGATCTCTCAAAAGATGTGCTTGTGTGGGCGCACCAAGATCGTCCAGGGAGAGCACTTGGAGCGCACAATCCCTGGACATATCCGCTGTGATGACCCTGCCCGTTATGATCTCACCATAACGTCCTTCGCCAATCACATCGTTGGCATTTAAACGCAGAGCATTCCTGGGCAAACGCTCCAATCCCTCAACCATGGTGTGCAGCTGCTGCTTGAAGCTCTCCAGCGTGGGAGGCACTTCGTCCTCCATCAGGTACCCATTGTTCTCCCGCTCAATGATCGGTGTCTGCTGTGTCATCTCGTGGGCATTACGTCCACGTACAGTTAATCCTCGATTGTGGCACGTCTTGTAGCGCAAATAGAAGTAGGTGATCAGGCTAAGAAGCAGGCAGCTGCCAAAGATCACACAGGTGACGGCCAAGGCCACCACCGAAGACTGACCTTTCTCGAAGGTGGCATAACTAAAGTCATCCAGGGAACTCTCGTGCTGATCATGACTGCTCCGAGTATACAGTGTCTTGGTAATGTTGTGCAGCGTGCTCACCTAAGAGGACCCGGTCAGAAGACATTTGGGAAGATCTGTTAACCTCTTACTTACCACTCCTAAGCTAATGTGTACATGAGAATCCCCTTGTTCCTCCCCGGCGGGCTGTTCCAGTGGTACATTGCGATATCGTCCATATCGCTTGCCATTGCCAATGACAAAGCTCCTGGTGCGATTCTCCTCCGGACGATCATAATCCAGCTCGGCGGCAATGTAGTAGGGCACACCTTTCTGCTCCGACTCCTGATAGTTGCCCAGCAGCTGGACATCGAAGGGTTGACTCAACGCATTGTCCACGAACTCGACAATGATGAGCAGCTTGGAGACGGGTCCATTGTTGTTGTGGATTGGCGACAGTTCCACTGTTATGGTTTTATCCGTCCGGGATAGAATCTTAGGCTGTACTGGAGCAGGACTAGGTAGACCCACCTCGGTCCTTTCCATAATCGTGGCCTGTCCACACTCGCTCTGCTCCCGCTGCGGCTGCACATCGCACACGGCCACAACGCTGACATTATAAAGCGTCGCCGGCTGCAGATCCGTTAGCTCAAATCTCCTCTCCGTGTTCTGCACTATAAACTCGGGCTGCGGAAGAGCGGGCAGCGAGGAGTAGGTCTCCACCACCTGACACCTTATACTAAAGTAAGCGATACGTGGAGTTTGTGGCGCTAGAGGATCAGCACCTCCGGCGAGCAGAATTTTACTGGCTTCGTAGGCATCCCAGGCGAGGCTCAGGCTGTTCTCTGTGCTGTTGATTACACGCAGATGATGTGGTGCCGGTTGCCTTAGCAGCGTGGTGGAGTAATACGAGTGAACACCAACTCCTCCGCAGTACTGCGCCTTGTTGGCCAAACACCGGGTGTGACAGAGCTGCTCATCCTGTTTCTCTTGCGGCTCCAGTTGATCTGCACAAAAGCACTTTTCTGCCGCAAGCACAGCATACTTGTTGCCCTGATGCTCACAGATCTCGATGCACGTTTGTGGCGTCTTCGAGTACACAGATTCCTTCAGCAGATCTGTCCGGGCTGTGAAGCAACCCACATAGTAGTAGACAGGTTCCTGCATCGGAGTCTCGTGTACATCCTGTGTGCGAGCACAGCAAACACACAGCAGCAGACCGAGGGCAAGCAGAAAAGTTGTCTGGATATGCGGATGCCAGCTGGCATTTGGGCGGTGTCCACTGTGCATGCTGTGAGAGCGTCTGATGAACCAGTTGGGTCTTTGGTTGGTTAGCACCCTGTGGTGCTGTTGCTGCTGTTGGGTGCTTTGATTAAGCTAATTAAACACTATTTGCTGCCTAATTTAGGCAATTTAAGCGCTTATTTCGTTTAGAATTGTTTCCTCTTTGCGCGCTTTATCGTTTTTTCTTCTTGCATTTTAAGCGCTGCTCATAACGTTGCTGTTGCTGTTACTGCTTCTGCTTCTACTTTGTCCATTGTTGTTGCAGCGTGTTGCTCTCAGCAACCATTCCAGTTGACTAATCGCTCTGCCAGCGTCAGCGCCTGGCTTTGTTCTCTCACACATGTTGCTGTTACTTTTCATTTATGTTGTTTACATGCGGCACTAAACAAATGTCTGCTGAGTGTAAGCAAGACAACTAGCACTTTAGTGTTATTCTGCCAAGCCCCTGGTACTCTTCTAACTATATAGTCATCTCTATCTGACACCTGTGCGAGGTTCTGAGCGCAGCTTTGACAATCTGATAGCAGCATTGCCAACAGCGTATAAAAATTAAACAATAAAAATAAAAACAAACTCTGCTATGACACATAATTAAGCTTTATTTTGTGAAATCATAAAACATGATGTGCCTTTAATTGAAATAATACGCACCTGCTTATTTTTATCTATCAGCGTGCCAACGGTCATATTATAAAGAGACAAAGAGAGCAAAGAAGAGAACGAAAGGCGAGCGTAACAATCGGAGAGCCAGCAATAAGCGAGAGAGAGGCGATCGTTCTCTCATTTGATTGCTCATTGAATACGTGAACCGCGCGGGGTGACTTGCTTGTCCGTGCAGTTCAATTTGGTTGACAGTCGGCGGCGACTGTGGCTACGCCGCGTTTACCTTCTACATCAATTTAATACACGAAAAATTACAACGAAAAAAGCATACATATAAACACACACTAACAAAGCAAACACATAAGCAAATGTAATTATTTTGTTGTCAAACGCGTGTCTAGCATAAGTCCCAATAGTTTCAGAGCCGCCTGCAGACATTTCGATGTTTTGATTGTGTGTTTCCAATTAGAATTTACAGCACTGGTCAGCAGTGTAGCGACAACAAAAACGAAAATAAAACGTAAAGTTGTCAACGTCATCATCATCATCATCGGCAAATGCGGCGGTGACTGCGTAAGCAATTAAAATGCGATTTTTAATGAATTTGGAAAGTGGAATATTTGCGAATTCAAATCAAAATGAACTCAACTCTGTTACGTGCTAAATTCCCGCATACACCTGAAAATAAATAACAAAAAAAAATAGTATAAAAAAAGATCTTAACGTCTGTTTGTTTGGTTTGGTCGGTGCCAAACTAGCGCATAGTTGAATTTATTTTTGGCAACCTCTCATAATTGCAGGCCGCCTGCCATATTATGCCGTCCCCCCGGCTCCCGCCCCGTCTGCCATCCCTTCTCATACACGCTAAAACTTGAAAAGATCTCAAGAGGCGTACATAATTAAATAGAACTTGCGCAATTAACCGTTAGTTGAGTTCAGTTGCCTTCGAGTACACATACATACGCACACGTGCACGCACGCACACACACTTGTACTTTGTCTCCAAAGTACACAAAGTAACATTTATAAAATCTTTCACAATTGTTTGTGTTTCTTTTTGCAGTAGTTTAAAACAACAACAACAACAGCCACAGGAATATTTAACGCCTCAGCAAAATTCGAGAGCAGAGAGAAACACTCACACACACTAACACAGAGTAGCACACAATCGCCATATACACACACATACACATGGATAGAACAGGCATGGGCGGCTCAGCGGTGCAGGTGATCAATGCCTCCGAGGAGCACACATTCGTACTCAACGAGGATGCACTGAGTGAGGTGCTAATGCGGGATGAGGTCAAAGATCGCTATGTCTGTGTTGTCTCCGTCGCGGGTGCATTCCGCAAGGGAAAGAGTTTTCTGCTCGACTTCTTTCTACGCTACATGTACTCAAAGGTGCGTACAGGTGACACATGTACATATATGTGTGTAGGTGTCTGAAGTTTAATTCACTTTCTCTTATTCCATTGTAGTATGTGCGACACGATGTCACGGATTGGCTGGGCGAGGAGACGGAACCGTTGTCGGGTTTCTCGTGGCGCGGTGGGTCTGAGCGTGACACCACCGGAATCCTAATGTGGTCCGATATATTCCTGCACGATTATCCCAATGGTGATAAGATCGCCATAATACTGCTGGACACACAGGGCGCCTTCGATAGCCAGAGCACTGTGCGGGATTGTGCCACAGTATTTGCATTGAGCACAATGCTCTCTTCGGTGCAGATCTATAATCTCTCACAGAATATCCAGGAGGATGATTTGCAGCATCTGCAATTGTTTACGGAATACGGCCGCCTGGCGCTGGCCGACACCGGCAAAAAGCCATTCCAGCGTCTGCAGTTTCTTGTCCGCGACTGGAGTTTTCCCTATGAGGCGGAATATGGAGCCGTTGGTGGCGATAAGATACTCAAGCGACGTCTCGAGGTATCCGATAAACAACATCCCGAGCTGCAATCACTGCGTCGCCACATCTCCTCGTGCTTCACGGAGGTGGCGTGTTTTTTGATGCCACATCCAGGTCTCAATGTTGCCACAAATCCATCGTTCGATGGTCAACTCAAGGACATTACGCCGGAGTTTAAGAATAGCTTACGCACATTGGTGCCCATGTTGTTGGCACCGGATAATCTCGTCTACAAGGAGATCAGTGGGCAGCGTGTGAGAGCACGTGATCTCATCCAATACTTCCAGTCGTACATGAGCATCTATAAGGGCAACGAACTGCCGGAGCCAAAGAGCATGCTGGTAGCCACTGCCGAGGCGAATCATTTAACTGCCGTTGCGGCTGCCAAGGAGCTGTACAATCAACTCATGGAGGAGGTCTGTGGCGGCACAAGGCCGTACTTAAGCACTGCACACCTGGAGACGGAGCATTTGCGGGTCAAGGACAAGGCACTGTTTCAATTTGCCGCCAAACGTAAAATGGGCGGTGAGGAGTTCACGGAGAAATTCCGTCAGCAATTGGACACTGATCTCGAGGAGGTCTTTGTCAACTATCGGGCACACAACGAAAGCAAAAATATCTTCAAGGCGGCACGTACTCCTGCCGTATACTTCGCCTGTGCCGTCATCATGTACATAGTCAGCGGCATCTTTGGCCTGGTGGGTCTCTACACGTTTGCCAACTTCTGTAATCTGGTCATGGGCGTGGCGCTGCTCACACTCGCCCTCTGGGCCTACATCAGGTGAGTAGAGCAAAGGTCTTTATAAGGAAAAAGCGTAACTTATTCCACCTCTATTCCAATCCTACAGATACAGCGGCGAGTTGAGCGACTTTGGTGGCAAACTGGATGAGTTTGCAACGCTTATGTGGGAGAATGTAAGTAAATCTAGAAGGAGTCCATTAAAATGGGAACACTAACAATGTCAATATTTGCAGTTCATGAGACCCATCTATCAAGGATGCATGGAAAAGGGCATACAGCATGTGGCGACGCATGCGGCGGAAGCGGCAATTGGTGGTGGAGGCAGTGCATCCCGTTCATCATCCAGTGCTGCGGTTAATGGCAAGGTGAAGCGTTCATGAGAATACGCCCAACTAGCACCACACAAAACGAAGCCGTCTCCAGCAACAAAAGAACAGCAACAGCAACACACGACTAACAACAATAACAATAACAACAACAACAATTCTTGCAAATCAAACAAGAACACAAACAACAATAGTAACAGTAACAACAACAGTAGAGGCGCAGGTTTTATAAGCAACATTTGGGCCAAGTTAAGTGGTGGCCAAAACATAACCCAAACGACGACAACAGCAGCAGCAGCAACAACAACAACAACAACAACAACACAGGCCTGCAACAGCAATACATCAAATAGTCGCAAGAAACGTAAATCAAAGCGTAATTAATCATGTCTATAGATGCATTGTTGTTTATCCTTTAATTTTTGGCCACATTTGTTAACTTCTTTAGTGTCGTCGTTTGGGTTGTATAAATTTTAAGCCCTAAATGGATAGAAACAAGAAACTAGCTATTAATTGCCCTTAAAGGAATATTGTTTTTTACATAACACATACTCTAATTTAAAAAGGCTCAACGCAGCACTAAATAACATAAATAATTATAATAATAATAATAATCTATGTATAAATACACATACATATTTAGTAAGTGGCTCGTATTTGTTGAAACAAAAGAAAGAAAAAAAAGGAAAGAGAATCAAATTTTAAATTGTTTTTTATATGCATATACATTATATATGTAGTTTAGATAAAGTAAACTCTGAAACTTTTGGAAAAGTTCTTTCATGCTGTAATATAATGAAATCGCTTACGAATTTAAACTCGTTTAATTTCCATAATTATTATTTTTTTTTTATCCTGTTTCTAAATATTATGTTGTCAAACTATTCTTGCCCCTATCGCCTTTTTAATATGTACTATAAAAAATAAAATTACACATTGTTGTTGGCTCGTTAAACGTACACAAAACATCATTTTCCTTTTCTGTTATTGATTAATTTTATTTTGATTTGTTTTAAAAAGTTCAAAACATATTAATGCATTGCCATCGTCACAAAGTCACAATGTTGGTAAAGGTCTAATAGTTTTAATAAATAATTTAAAGTAAACCCAATTGTTTTTGAATACATTTATCTGAAGAATATTATTTAGCAGTTATATATATTATAATATTAAATGCACGGTTTATTCCTTTTTAGTGTTTTGCTGGTGACAACAGCTTTTCTCGGCTTTGCCATCAGCATTTTTCGCTTTCTGGCAACAGCCTCCAGCTGTGCTTTGGGCCACGTCACCAGCATTACAGCCACATTTGCCTGGCGAGCTGCATTTACAGCTCTCGTCGCACTTCTCAGCCGTGCACTTGCACTCTAAAATGGGAAATTAAATTAAATATTTTAATTATTACTTTTCATAGTCAGTTACTTACCTTTTTCACAACCAACGCACGGCATTTTTAACAGATTAAACGAGCTGAACTTTGACAGGACAGAAACTTGACATTTGAGGTCAACGCATGCGCATCAAATCTCCAGACTGTATGACCAACTTTAATTAAATACTAAAAACAATCTTTTAAATTTTTTAAAAGTTTATTCTATAAAACAGATTTGCTGAATTTTGTTGGATTTTTATAATAAATTATTTGCAAATCTTTCGAAAACATTTCCTTCGTTCAGTTGGAAAAAGAGTATTTGAAATAATGGAAATTCTTTTGGATGACCAAACCAAATATTGACAACACACAGTTTTGTAATTACACATTATTTAAACTTATACATATTCTGTATTATTTTTATTTTTTATTATTTGCTTATAATTTGTATTTTCTTGTTGTTTTTTTCAACATTACATATTAAAGATTTCGATCGTTTGCTGTTTGCTTAAGACTAACATTTGATGCGTCCTTTTTTAAGGGTTGGATTTTCTTTTAATTATTTATTTATTAATTTTTTTTTTTTTTGTTTGTTGTTTTTTGTTTAACTTTGCCCTTTTGTGTTTCACATGGGACAACTTCCTAGACTTATGTGCGTAATTACAATTAATTCACCTCACATCAAATCAATCATAAAGAACATAATATGCAAATTCCTATAATCGTTCAGCAAATTTACATTGTTGATTTTAAAAGTTGTGTGTATGTGTGTGTGTGTGGTTTTGTTTGTTTAATATATTATATATAATATCTGTTCATTTGTGTCTAACATACATTATAGTTCAAGTGGATGTGAAAGAGGTTCGAACAGGATAGGAAACTAAACCAAATTTAGTAAAAAATATCTAAAGTTTCTACTACAACATATATAGATATTAGCGTCTCGTAAGCCCTTTTTTCAACTCATTTTGCATTGTTCATCTTTGCGTGATTTCACTGTATTATTTCACATTTTTATCATTTATCAATTACTTTTCCTTTCATTTGCCTTTTGTTTTTTAATGCTTTTTCTGGGTTCTATGGTTTTTGGCATTTCATAGTGCATAACAAGGTTCTTGTTTTTGAATATGTGTGTTTAAACTGTTTACTTAACTATATTTTTTTTTTATGATCGTTTTGTCATTTGCGAATTTTGAGTTCTTAAAGTTTCGGACCATTTTGTTTATGTTCTTGGAAGTCTTAAAATAGTAACCTTTATGATTATTGCTAACAGTATGGATTTATGTATGTATATGTATGTGTGTGTGTGTGTCTATATTTATATATGTATGTTAATGCATTTATGTGGATGTATGTGTGTGTTTGAATTACATTTATATATATATATATTTGAATTTAATTGGTTGCCATTGTTTTATGTTGCTAGAGTTATTTGAATTAAGTTATAGTTTTCTTGATGGACTCTACAATGGATCTGAATCCCGGGTTGCAGCACCAAACTAAGAACTATTTGACACTTGGCCAAATCCATAGCTCTGCCGGTATCTCATTAACAGGCTCTTTATCAGTCCAATGGCTTGCCGAAAAACAAAATGCTGAGCAAATCATTAAACGACAACTAAATTTGTGTTGGACTTGCCGCCTGTGACGTGGATGCAACACCAGCAACAGAGCTGCTGGCAGCAGTTGGAACAGCGCTTCGCACAACAGCTGATGCTTCATCGAATTTGTCCGTCTGATCCGAATCCTGGCCATTTGGCTTGGCTTTGATGGGCAGCGGCGACTGTAGATACATTTCTCTAACCATCTCAATGTTATATTTCTCTTGCTCATCCTCGGGTTCAGGCGGAGTTGATGCCCCCTTCGGCTTGGGCTTTATGGCTGCTACTGCAGCGGCTGCAGCTGCAGCCGCTGATGTAGATGCCTCCACGGGCAACTCTTCACTGGGAGCCTCTTTGCTCATTGCTGCTGCACTGGTCGCATTTGCGTCTCGTTTAATGATGCTAAAAATGCTTTGTATGTAGGATTCCATGGTGAGCAAGGTGCTGAGACGCCTCTTGCGATCCTCGTTTACACGATCCTGTGCGGACTTTTTGTTGCTGGACTTCTTGTTACGCTTGGGCGTCGGCTCCAATTCATCTTCCAGCTCTGTTTCATCGTCCGATGACGGCACCGAGGCTTTGTCCAATTTATCAGATGTGGACGCTGATGCGGGACTTTCCATTTGCTCATCCACGGTATCAGCGGCAGTCGCTGTTTCCGCAGCCGGAGTAACTTCATCGCCACTTGGCTTGGACGTTGTCATAGACACATCATCATTGTTTGTCTTATCTGCAGTCTCCGATTTCTCCTTGCCATCTGAAGTGTTCTCTGTGGTCTCTGCTTCGGACTGTGCCGCCGACTGGGTTTCCTCCCTTTCTTTGCAGGAATCCCGCTTCTGTTTCTTGTTCGGCAGTTGATCTAAAAATTAAAAACAGTTTAAAGACTTCATCGATTAATGTTAAATAAGCGATCTTACCACGTTCTGCCTCCCTTTTAAATCGTTCACTTTTGTTGAGCAGTGCCCTTAACGATCCACGCAACTCCTTACGCACGGATGTGGGCACACCTGTCGCTTGGGCAATGATTCGTATGGCAAAGAGATCGCCACAGAGCTCATCTATGTCATCCTTGGAGTGCATGCCATAGTTGATAGTATAGATCATTCGTGCAACTGGCAACTGTGCAGCCACCTTGTGATAGTACAGCTCCAGGAAGTCTCGCACAAACGCATCCTTCAGCATACTCCGCTCATCCCTGAGCACATTGTGCAAATACTCAATTAGCAGCTGATTCTTTACAAGCAGTTCCGAGTATCTAAATGGAAACAAATTTTAAGTTAAGTAAACTTTTTAATGAACCCTAGAGACGTTATTCCAGAAGCAGCCGAAACTTACTTGTGCGTCAAGGCATTGTTGTGAATGCCCACCCAGAATTTTGGAAAATAGTTGAAATGCAACGGCGTGGATTCAATGGCTACCAGACAATGGAGCTTGACAAGCGTATCGTTGAGGGTTCCCGTGTTGACGCACATGCGCAGCATAACATCGATGAAGTCATGGTATGGCCGATAGAAGCTATCGACCAGAGCATCGTATTCGGCATCGAGACCGCGCGGTGTCAGTTCGGACAATGCAATGCACATTTGCACCATGGGACGCGGTGGGCGGGGCGAATTTTTGGCACCATGTGGCCACGGTGTCTGTTTGGCACCGCGGCGTGGAAAATATGGACCCAAGGGACCAATGGCATTGGGTGCATTTGCTACCGACAGATGGCAGTTGATCAGAATGGGTGCCAATATGCTGGTAGCCTCAAGGCTTGTGTTGCGCACCAGCTCCTTGAGCACCTCCAGTGCCATGCGACTGATCTCCGGAGAGTTGAAGGTGTTCAGCAATGTGGCCAGACGCTTAATGGCATCGGGAAGGGCTTTTGCCAGTGCGGAGTGTTGATGCTGTTGCCGCAGAAAGTGTTGTTGCTGAAGCTGCATTTGTTGCAATTGCAAATGTTGTTGCATCTGCTGTTGCAATTGCTTTTCTTTCTGCTGTGGTGTCTGTGGTGCTTGCGTGCACTGCGTCTGTTGTTGTTTCTGCAGCAATTGTTGCTGCTGCAATTGCAATTGCTGTTCCAACTGCTGTTGCTGCTGCTTCTTTTGCGCTGGGTTATCGGTGCGCAGGCGTAACGTAGCCAGCAGTAAGACCATCTCTCCAAGCAGATCCAAAAGATCTCCAGCCACATGGCAGGCTGTGGCCTCGTGGTGCATGGAATGTAGCGTGTGCAGCGCTTCAAAGCACATCTCAATGCCTCCATTGAAGATGACCAGCATACGATCATCATCGTTATCCACTGCAGATAACAAATTGTTTAGTGAGTTTTAGATCATTAATTGTAAAGGCATTTCCTACTTACCAAGAATTTTGAGAGCACTGATTAGCGTGGACCAGGAGACACGTGCATCCAGACTACTCGTGTAGGAGACTATAACGGACCGCCTAAAGGCAATCACGTCTAGTTTCTCCTGTTCACTAGCATCCGGATGCCTTGTGGCAAACAATGCCATCAATTTGAACAATTCATCAACAGCTGCTGCGTATTGTGTGGGATGTGGAGTAATGTTCTTGAATGCCCATTGCAGATTCTGATGCTGGGCTAACTGACGGGTGAGAGCACGACTCTGTTCGCAGCACAGCCGCAAGAGACCATAATAGGCTGGCAGCATGGACCGATTGTAGGTGACGATTTCCGCGTCATCGTGATCGGCTCTTAAAAGTTTACAATTTGTTTAAAATAATTTCAATGACTGAGGGAAAATTTCTTACAGTATGTAGTTAAATGCAATATTGCGCGTTATTTCCGGACAGTTGGCCACCTGGGCCGCGTTCTCCGGACAATCGACGAGCGAGTGATGCCAGAATGTGAGAAGAGCGTGCTTATTGTGATGCGCCGGCACACTGGGCTCGGAGAGCCGTGGATGGAACAGCTCCCACAGGGAGCGCATAAACGAACCTATCTGTAAATCCCAAAAAGAATACATAAAGAAATTTAGTTGTGAACATTGCTTGGAACTGTCAAACTTGCCATTAGTTTTTCAGTCTTTGAAACCATACAGTAGCTGAGTAGATTGAAATATGCAGTCAGCTTGGTGGTGCCATGTGCTCCTATGTCTGCGTAAACGCGCGCTGGTCGCAGCAGACGCAACAACAATGTGATCACCTGATGGAGCACCACTTGGGCATCGCTGTTGATGTCCCTACAAGTTTTAAAATGGTTAGTTTATTATGCATATGTCAATGGTTATGACTTACCGATAACTGTGCGGATTGAGGGCCAACAACTTGTGCTGTGAATGAGCACGGAAATTGGCACGAAACGGTTGCGATGGCACCAAAGCCACCAGCAAACAGGCAGCAGCTTTAGTTCCATATAGAAACTCAATTAGTTTCATGGTTTGTTAATCAGAAATTTAATTATTTTCATACCATTTCTTACGCGCGTATTGTCGTGGGCGAGCAGGAACTGCTCCAACCATTGCTCTGCTGATTGAAATATCCAGGCATGAGCAATTTTATTCTTGGTCGCCTGCAGAGACAACCAGTCCAGCACCGATTGTGGACAGTACTCGGCAGCATCCCACATCCGTGGCAGCACAAGTTGTGTGAAACATGGCAAGCCCACGGGGCCACCTTGTGTCTCCGTCAACAGCGTGAGTAGCTTAAAGAACGGCGCACAGAGTTCCGTGTGTTTTGTTACCGAGGCAAAGAGCATGCTGATGATCTGTGTGGCCAAACGGTCATCCCAACGGCAAAGAGCATGAATTAAATGCTTTGTCTGGTGCGGATTGATGCCATCCTTGATTTGTTGATACAAAAACGGAAAAGCCCTATGAAAACAAAAAAATACATTATTTGAAAAGGTTAATTAATTACGTTACTGAATAAATTGAGGGGAATGACTTGGTTTTCCATTAGTTTAAATTAATTAAATATAAAGATGTGTATTCAAAACAACGATAACTATTATTAGGTTTTTAAGTACGAAGACAAGTTATACTAGTAAACAAGTAATTTACTTGAAATAGGATATTGGAAAAAATTTTAAGAGAACAATATTAATTAATTATTTTAACTCATACCCATAAGTCTACGAAACCAAGTTAAAACGTTTCATTATCTAAAAATCCTATATCTAAGCTAAATTTGTTAAACTTACGAACTTAAAGTGCGTCTACTCTACTGTATTAAAATATGTATATGTAATTATATATATAGGAATTTAAATATTATTTAATTTTGAAAGAAGTTTATAACTTCTTTACTTTACAATAAGGTGTACCCAATGGATTTAATCCTGTAGGTACACATAACTTGCCTACTTACAATCTTACTCTTATAAATACATCAAATAAAGTGCACCAATTTTAGTATGATTAACGAACAACTTGGTACTTAAATACAATAATTCAAATTACTTGATTTTTAACATAATTCACCTTAAACCAGTCAGATACAAAATCAAACAGGACACATGGGTAATGGGGTTAACATGCTTAACATAAACTTTTTAATTCAAATAAAATCAAATGTATTTTTAAACAAAATCTCTTCTTTGATTGAGAGTGCCAAGTTAACTAGTGGAGATAACAAAAAAATATTAATATTTGTAGTTTTCTTCTTTTACTACATTGAGAACAAATCACATGCAATCAGAGCATCTTCAACACGTTGATAAGATCGTTCTCAGAACTAAGTAAATACGTGTCCAAAACCAAATAATAAATGTTTCTAGAATTTCCTTAGTCTAGATAAACATAAATGCGATGAACAAAATAAATTAGTTATACGATTGATTTGTATCGTTTCATTGATTTATGGTTTGATAATTGGTGCTTGAATTGATTGATGGATAGATAGATGGATGAATGTTGAAGGTTAGATGGAATAAATAACGCTTTCGAGCTTTTTCAGTATCACCTTTCCGCCGGCAATGGCATTAAAGTCTTTGGGCGACAGACGTAACCGAAAGTCAGTGCCACGTGAACGCTCAACGAGACTGGCACACAGTGCAATCATCTTATCCAACGATGCTGGACGCATTTTTTCCACAGAAAGCGCCTCATCCGACGAGTTGTCCTCATTGTCGGAGCTTATGTCGATCTGAATTTGAGAGTGGATAATTAACAATTTTTATTTATAATAAATAACTAAATTTGTTACTTACACTATCTGTTTGCTTATGACCCAGATAGAAATCGACTAGATTCTTAAGTACACCAATGCGTAGCAAAAACATGGCCTCCTCATCTCCCATGCGTGAAAACTCGCACATCAGGCTAAAATACTCGGACAGATGACGTAGATGGGAACGTGCTCCATGTTCCAACAGCGAAATCAATGAGCTGATAAACCGTGTCACACACGATGCCTGGCCAATCATCTCTCTATCATCCTCATCAGTTTCCACGCCCAAATACAGATCCGCATGAGAGGCACTAAAAGAAACAACAAAAATAATTCAAGTTTTGAATGAATTATAATTTAATTGCAAAATTTACCGCAGTCGCTGTATGACATGAATGACCAGTCGCTGAAACATTTGACGGACCATTTGATTTGGGCATTGTATCAGCACTTGAACTGGCCAAAATGGTTCTACCGACATGTGGGAAAGGAACCATTCGCAGGCCTCTTCACTGGCATTAAATTGCTTCGTCAGCAGCTCCACCCAAGGCACCATTGTGGGCTGTAAAATGCACAGATAGTTAAAAGAGAAGACGAGAGCAATCTGATAATAAGTTCTAACCTTTTCCTTGGCGTGTATGAAGGTTTCAATGAAAAATGACACAGACAGTTTAGCGGCCATACAGGTGACATCTGTTTCCGAGATTAACGTCTGTGGTATATGGCCACAAATCTGCCACATAAAGCTATTGAATATACACAATTTAGTTGAATTAGTGGTGGAATAGATCAAATAAAAAGGAAACTAACTTGAAATATGTATGTTCGAAGATATTTCGATCCTGTAGAAACTGTCGATTGTCCTGCCAAATCCAATCTTCTAGCTCCTTGCTTAATAATGGACGAAACTGTTGCTGTTGTTGTTGTTGATGTGGTTGTGGATGTGATAGTTGATGTATAAATTGTTTTGTGGACCCTTTGGCATCCGCACCGACGGCCGCCTTCGAGGTTGACGCCTGCGGTTCTTTGTTGTTATTCGACTTAAAATTATCACAATTGGCTGTTATTTTTTTCTCATCCTCTTCCTCTTCTCCCTGCAGCTGATTCTGCTGTTCCTGTTCTGCTTTTTCTAGCCTATTAATGGACTTTACATCTTTCTCGATATTCTCCTTATCAGTTTGCTTAGCTTCCTTTAGTTGCTCTTCATCACATTCTGTTGTCGTTGGTGCTGCTTTTGACTCCGTCGCAGTAATTGGCTTAATTATGGACTCCACTTTTAAAGGCTCCTCCACTTCTAATTTATCCTCATTGGTCGGACTTGGCGTTGGAGTCGCTAGCAACTCCGAGTGACGACGCTGCAGATGCTCCGGCAGACGACGCTCATAGAACAACATGTATGCGGAGTTTGTTTTCTCAAAACTAAAATCCAAATACTTTTCAGTCACCGAATCATAAGTTTTGCTCTAGAAAATACAATGTTTTCAAGATAATAATTATATTGTATTCTTTCCTTTCTATGGGTGATTATTACCGTCATTTCGCCACCAAAGCATTCGGCTGCAATTTGCGAGGGATCAAAGGGTTTGACCTCCGCATCATTGAAGAGGAACCAACGCTCGTGCGGATGATAATTACTTTTCGTGCGCTCTTTGATAAAGCTGTAATAATGCCCGCCGTCCGCAGTACCAGTGTGCACAGTGACGCCAACCAATTCGTACCTGAAATGCATGAAATTAGTTTGGATTTTGTTATAAATTAAAGTTCGTTAATTACTCATAGCACTCTTCAATGTCTGCGTCCAGTGTGGCTTCAGCCTTGTCATTCTCAGCCCCCAAATCCTCGTGCTGTTCGCGTTCACGCTGCTGCTTCTCTCTATCCTCCTTGTACTGCTGTGGCATCAGTGTCTTCTCCACATAATGACACATGTTGAGACGCAAGGGGAACGAGAAGTGTGTATTAACTTTCTCTTTGAGCATGGTGACCATATTGAAGGTATAACGCATCGTATTGAAGCAAAGAATCTGTGGCAGCTTCTTAAAGCAAGCTCGCTTCTCGGCACGCACCTTCTTGCCACACTGTGAGCACGTGTACATGTTGTCGCCCTCGAGAGTATCCTTGACAGTTACCTCATCGAGGGACTCCTGAAGATTACGCATATCCGCCACTTGGCAGCGAACCGTGTAGAATTCCTCAGCGGTACGCGAGACATGTCCACAGTCCAATGAGACGACGTTGTTGCTGAGGGTGCCACAGAACAAACGCTTCACAAGATGCTTCAAATCCGGTGTCATCTCCTCCAGTTTGGACACAAGATCAATAAAGAACTCGGCCATGTCCTTTTGTTCGCCCGTGTTAAGCGGCTGATGATCCATCTGATAGACGCGACAGAAACTTCGCGGATTATACGCTTTACGCTCTGACTCCAATAGATACGCAAACATCCGCTGCAGTTCCAGCAGAGTGGGTGCATGCTTTTGGGCACCAGCTGGAGGAAGCCGCAGAATTGCCGCACGCGCTTGCGGCATCATATAGAGATGCTGGATACACGAGGCCATGTAGCAGGTGGCGCCAAGATTTGTTAGACCCACATAACCGCACTCGGCGCGTCCCTCATCACGTGGCCAGTAATCCCAGGGATACGGTTGCTTTGGTCCAGATTTGTGCTGGGCCAGTAATCGACCATGCAGATAACTATAGTTGGTGGCACAACCACGGCACAGCTCCACCAACAGATCATAGGCTGCCGCCCGAGATGTGGCCGACTTGCATTTGGGTTTCTGGCGATTCGATGGCGAGGGCATCTCGAAGAGGAACTCAATTAGTTGCTCAATGAAGCTCAAAGCTTTCGGTCTGTACTTGTAGCTAGTGTCGTACTTGATCAGATTAGACATTAGATTGAGTAGACCAACCAAGCCGTCATCCTGGTAGCCATGACGCAGCTCGTGATAGTCCCGACTGAGTATACTCTCGGATATGCTCTCGCACAGCAGCTCAATGTCGATACGCTCTTCGGCAACCATCTCGGTGGTTAACGTATCAACCAGTCGTGCCAGCAGCCAAAAGTAATCCCGACAAGCCGGTCCATACGGCTCCTTACCCTCCTCGGAGAGCAGAAATTGTGTGTGCTGCACGGATGAGCTCATCTGTTCGGCACGGGGTAACAATGCAATTAGTTTGTGCAGCAATGGTGCCAGCAACAGACGATAGCTTTGAGCATTGCCCAAACAGATGCGATAGAGTCCAGCGCAGATCTCACGGCGCACCGCTGGCTCCGGATCCTCGAGTATAAACTTCTGCAGCCATGTGCATTGTTCCGGTTGTGACCACAGCAGACGACGTGCCTCCGATGAGGCGTGCACAAAGCTCACAAGTATGTTCATGGTGAACTGAACAAGTTGAGCGCGTCCCCAGAATCCCGTGCGCAACTGGTGGAACTGATAGGGAAACAGCAATGAGGTAGCACCACCAGACAGTTGATGATGTACCTCATCGTTGAGTATGCTGGACAAACGCTTCAGACACTGTGGCACCTCCATTAGCTGCAGCATGAATGCATGTGGTCGGGACATCAAAACATGCACATCTTGGGTCTGCAGCTCCTCGAATCCCAGTAGCCAGAGAATACGCAGCAGACTGGCCAAGCAATCATGTCGCCACTCATTCAATGCCAACTCCTTGGGATGAGCACTCTGCTGCAACTGTCCACCGCAAAAAATCTCATAGAGATGCTGAAGTCCACCGCATTTAATGAACGCTTCGCTCCATTTGCTGCTCTCGCCCAGCAATGCACTGCGTACTGGTGTGGTTGCTGTTGTCGTCGCCGTTGTCGTGGCAACTGGAGCGGGTAACGGTGGTGTGGCACAGCCCAAAGGACGCTCCTGGTCCATGCTATCGTTGGTCTTCTTGTGTCGCTTACTATTCTGCTTCGGTTGATTCTCCTTGTCGCCACCACTGGCCAGTTCGCTGACTTCCACGTCGCTGCCAGAGCGTGGTGTGGATGTCAGTGTGGTTTCCATGTCGTTAACGTTTCCAGCCCCTAATTGATCCTTGCTGCAGTCACTGCTGCTGCTGCTGCGCTTCGGTTCCGTTGGCTGCTCGTTGCTGTTGTGGCGTCGATTGGCGGTTTTCTTGGAACGTGGTTGCTCGCTGATGATCAGGTTGCCATTGGAGCCTGCACAGCCGCCAGTGACCTGCCTTGGTCCACTGCTGAGTGCCAGACTCTCCACAATATGCAGCGAGTACATGAACTTTTGCAGATTGCTGGGATCGAGAAGCTCACTGAACTTTTGTTTGATTTGCTTGCGTTTATTGGCCAATTGCTCCTGATCACTGGCAGCATCCAGTTGCTGCAGCTCGCTGAGATCGTTAACCAGATTCTTGAATGCATCCAATATGTGGGGATTAGTGGGCAACATGGCCAAAATGTCCCACACACGACGGGACAACAGTTGAGCTTTTGTGTGATGTTGCAGATGCACTGTAGAGGATTGTGGCTTCATGTCGCCCAGCGTTTGCATCAGGCAGAAGAGCTTCTCGAAGTATTTAGGCTGTAGAAGCAGCACAGTCGGCAAGCATTCCTTCGGCGGAGGCGGCAGCATCGATGGATGCTCTACATTCGTCTCCTTTCGACGTGCTCCACGGCCACCCAATGAGACGTATACGATTTGATTGTCCTTGAAACCTGCGTCACCAAGCGTACGCTCATCATAATCTGACGTTAGCTCCTGTCCTTGTGTAATAATCCTCAAGGGTCCATCGCTCAAGAGCAGACCCAGAACGGGCGCAGCCATGCCCGATTGCAAGCTCTCCCACCACTTGGAGACCTCAGCCTTAAGATCCGCAATTAGATCACATGCATGCATGTGCAGCAGACTCTTCTCCGATAGACCCGCCTGCTGTAGAACAATCCTTAAGGGAGGACCTGCACCCTCGTTCTTAAGATTGCTGTGCGAACCAATTCCTTTGCCCTCGATGGCCCAGCGACGCAAGTGAAAGGCATAGCGGCGTCTGAATGTGTCCAGATGTGTATTTAGCAGCAGCAAGCCACGTTGTACTCTCATCAGAGCATTCTCATCCTCAATGCTGTGTGGAAAAGAAGAACATTTCAGGGTAAATATTTAAAGCAAAGCGAAGGTGATTGAACTCACCTTTCCAGTGCTGCGGCTGCCTGGACGAGATTGTCCATACACTGGGAGACAAATTCCTTTTCCAAACGTAACTGTTGCCCCATATAGTACATGTTGATGTATTGAATCGCCGCCAGTGACACCTCATTGCTTTGCGCACGCAATGCAATCTTCCAGAGATGGTACATGCCCACAGCACTCGAGTTGGCGGTGATTGCATCGCTGTGCTTCTCATACTCGGCCATTGCAATACGGGCAAAGCTGCAGAGTTGTTGGAATAGACCCAGTGCGACCATGGAGAACTCTTCTGGACGAAGTTCTGGCAATTTCTTCAAATACAAATGTTGCAGTGCATCAATACCAAGCGCATGCTGATCGCCACCCTTCGTTTGAGCCTGTAGCCACGAGAAGTAACAGTCGGAACACTCGGGATCATGTGCTAGCCACTCCCAAAGCGCATCTAACTGCTCCAATGTCAGGCGAAAATTCTTGGGTGAACCGACGGATGAAAAGATCGACGATAGAAACTGCAATCGGACCGAAACTTGCGTCTTGTGTGAATACAACTGCAAACCGAGATGTTGCTGCTGCTGCTCTCCATTCTGATTAATCAGCACCTCTGCATGTCGCCTGGCATAGTGACGAATGTTGTTAAAGAAGCACTGCATCATGCGATGATTACGTTCTGCCCACAAGGTCATTGAGTGCGTATCGGATGGACGAAACTGTTGGAATGATGCAAACAACTTTGGCAACAACCTTAAGCTAACAATCACACTCCGATTGTTGGCCACGTTCTGCAAACAGCCCTCGATAAACTTGGTCCGGAGCTGGCGATCCATGCTGAAGCACAGAAGAGTTGCCAGTGCCTTCTCAGCCTCTAAAGCCAGAGATTCGCCCAGTTGACCCTAAGTAACAAGTTTGAATTATTAATATTATTGCTTACAACTTTAAAAGACCACTGAAACTAAAGTAAAAGTTTAAATTACTTAGGAAAAAGTTTTATTAAATTCGATTAGTGTTTAAAAACTAATAAAATTTTAATTGGTCGCTGATCAAATACTGATATCAGATAATAATACTGATATCAGAATAAGATACTGATATTAGAAAAAGATTCTTAGTCTTGTTCTGAGATGCACTTACAATTTTTTCGTCCTGCAGCAAATCCCAAAGCAACGTATTTCCTGGCTGACAGACATCATTGAGCTTAAACGAAGGCTGATTATTGCTAGATGCTGTGCTGCTCGCCTTGGGTGAGTTCTGTTGCTTGCTGCCCACCTCCATGAGATCCCCATCAGAGTCAGACTTGGATTTGGCCGCAGCAGCGGCGGCAACAGCTGCAGCTGCCGTGGCCTGATGTCTGATGGCGGCCAAAGATTGCTGCGCATTTCCAGTGGCAACGGCTGCTGCAGCAACAGCAGCTGCAGCGGCTGCCACATTAGTCTCTCCAGACTTTTGCATGGCCATGGCGGATTGGGCAGCCATTAGAGCAGCAGCTGCTGCGGCAAAAGCTGGAGCAACGTCACGACAATTCGATGCTGTAACACGCCCGCCATGCGAATTGACAAGCTGGGCCAATTCCTCCTCGCATGGTGAGACATCCTCGTCATCAAAGTCGGCTAGATTCTTTTCGGACTTGTTGCTCATGGGCGAGGAGTAGCTGCCATCGTTCTCGGCACCGCTCAACAGTTCGCTAATGTTCGTCTCGGCAATGGCTCGTATATAAGGTCCCTCGCCATGCAAATGCTTTAGCACGGCAGCGGGAACGAGTTGATGTCCGGCGCCGTCGCTGCACTCATCACTATCCGCCAGTAGTTCACCATCACCATCGGCGTCACCATCATCACTGCTGGGCACATCCTCAGCACCATCCCAGATCTCGACGAGCTCATGGGGCAGCAGCAATGGCTGTTGCTTGTTACCAGTCTTGGGGCGACGTCGCTTAATGTTGCTCTTCTTGCGATGCAGCTGCAGTTCCAGAGCAGCACGGGATTGCAGCTCCTCCTCGCTGCTGGTGTTATCAATAATATTGACAATGCGATGATTTCTAAAAATAAAATTTAATTAAAATATAACGAAATTTGAAATATTCTAAAGACTTACTTGATGTCCACCTTGGTCATATCTTCGCCGCTTAATTGTTTTGCCTTTTCGGTTGTGGGATCGCAGATGTGGCGTCTGTGACGAGCCTGTTTACACGGAGTAACCCCATCGACGGGACTCTTTTGGCCACCACCGCCCACTCCTCCTATGCCGCTACCGCCAACGCCTCCAACACCACCTCCTCCGCCACCACTTGCAATGCTACTATCATCAGCGCCCACATGATCATCCTCCGTGTTGCTGCCTTCAATGCTGCCGCTGTCTGAACTGGATGCAGTTACGTTTGAGCCAAGCAAATGATCTTGCATTAGATTCATTTGACTGCGTGAACAATCCCGTGTCCATATCAATTTTGTCAATGCGGATGCAATGTAAATGCTCTGCTCCGTGTGCTCTTTGGGATCCATGCGGCACAGCAAAGAGTATAAATGCATAGCAGGTCGTGGGGCCAAATTTTTCACTAGTGCCGGTAAAATATCAAATATAGTTTTGGAGCAATGCTTTAACTGCGTCGCCTGCCAAATGAGCTTGATGTCCTCCTCAGAGATTTGATTCTCGACAGCCAGAAAATTGAGCAGCACATGCGCCTGCTTCACAATCTCCACATGCAAATTTGGTCCAAACAAATGCTGCACAATTTGATTATCTGTCAGCCAATTGGCAATGCGCTGTCCAAAGAGCTCCACTTCATTGACAGTCTCTGTTGTGCAGATCTCGTTGAAAAGATTGATGTGAGCATTGATCTGGGCCATTCCTATAAATGACAATGATTGCATTTAATGGAACCAGTTGGGGGAATACCGAGGTTTAAACACTTACCTGCCAGACGCATGGTTAGCGTAGTGGATGTGAAGTACTTAAAGGCCAGTGCCAGACCCTCGGTGTCAAAGTTAACGGCTACATCAAGAGGATCACGCATCGAGGACCACACAAAGTCTGCCATGGCACGGGTAGCGGCCGACCGAAGATTCTGATCCGATAACTTGCACATATATTGTAGAATACGACTGCGTAGCGGTACAAACAGTTGTGTGTTGCAGTGATAGTTGAGCCAGAGCTTTACATTTGATACGGTGGCTGTCATGGAGTGTGCTGTGGACACTGGTAAATCTGGATGCTCAAAGCAGAGTGACATGGCACCGAAACCACCAGAGTTACAAAAAAGGCTAACATTGCGTAGCAGGTAGATGGGAAGATCGTTATCATGCAGATCACAGATTAGAGCCAGATGATGTGCCTCCTCCGCTTGCAAATCATCGAGGCGCGAATGCATGCCATGTTTGTGGGCAATGTAGAGCGGAAAGTTGAGCAAAAATACTTTAGAGACGAGCACCAGGAGTTTTTCCACCTCGGGCAATATCCATGGCTCTTCTGTGTATTGAGGATGCGACTTGCTACTAGTGCTGGCTGGGGCTGGTGGGGGCGTTGCTGGTTGTTTCTTGGGTGGACCCGGACCGTCACCAGATGCCCGATTCTCCTCATCGCCGGTGGTCTCGGCAAGAGCTGTTTTCTCATCACCAGATCGTGATGAAAGCGGTGACGATGACGATGTAGACTCTTTGTGCTTGTTCTCGCTGCTGTCGTCATTCTCATTGTTTGACTCCTTATCAAGCTTATCGGATGTGGGCTTTCGTTGCGCCTGGGCTACAACCTGGGCAGCACTGGCTGTTAGGCGCTTATAGCTCTCAATCAAATGATCGATGTGTTTCAAATGCTGCACTGTGAGGCAAATGAGTGACTGCACCACCAAATTGAAGCGATCATAATTTTTGTTATCCCGATATAAGCACATACATTGACGCTGTGGCCACGATTGAATATAGTTAAAAGTCGTCTCAATTTCACTCTTTAGCAACAGCTGAAACTTTAGCTCCGAACTCGCCACGCGCACCTCATCTGCAAAAAAAAAGAAGAAAAGTGTATGTATGTGAAAGGGGGAAGAAAGGTGGCGGGCGGTCAGTGGGCGGAGGAATTAGACAGTTCGCACTGTGTAAATGCCGACACATTACTGGCAATACCGATTTTCGCATACTTACACAGCTCCAACAGATTTTGGAAATCGGCGCAAACCTCGCACATTGTACTAGTTTGTGCAACTCCACCAAATTGTGTGGCTGCTGCTACTGCTGTTGCTGCTTCTTCTATTTCTTAAGATCTGTTTGCTTTACCGTCGCCGTTGTCGTCGCCGTTGCCTCCTCCTTTACCACCGCCAGCGTTTGCCGTTGTCGCCAAGTGCAATTTGTTGGTGGGCTTTTATTTGATCTCTTCTGTAGTCCGTTGCGTCCGTGCAATTCCATTTATATTGCGCACTCAATGCCACTCACTCTTATGCACACAACACGCACTTCTCTAACATTGCATCCAAAAAGTACACTTAAATTCTAGTAAATTTTTATGAATTGATATATTTTCTAGATATATTTTCTGTCGATAAGAAAAATCGCTACTAGATGAACGATAGACAGCCGGAGAAAGTGGTGGTCGAACGATATATTTGCAATACAACTCTATGTACATAAATTAACTTGCGATGATTTTATAATTTATTTTCCGATATATAATATCAACTTCGATAATTCGCCGCTGTCGCCGCATTTAGCAATTCATTCTATCAGCGGCATTCGTTTGTTTACATGTTTTTGTGAATAAAAAATTTATCAAAAATATAAATTAAAACATGGACGAGTGCATAATGGAGACTAGCTCACCCACAGAGACCAACGCTGATCTCAATTTTCCCATGGAGGACGACAAACTGCAGTTGCAAGAACAACGCACATCTTCCGGCGTTGGCGGCAGCGTTTTAGCTGCAGACAGCAGTGAGAACCAAACTGCAGCCGGCTTTTGTTATTGGTTTGTACACAAATAACGAATGGAGATGGAATATTTGTTTATAATTCGTATTTTCAGTGGTAAGGAACGTAACCTGAATGCCATTGAGCTGTTGTGTGCGACATGTTCGCGATGGATACATGAATCGTGTATTACATATCAATTGGGCAAAGGAAAAATCTTACCATTTGTAACAAACTACATATTTGTGTGCAAAAACTGCTCGGCAACGGGACTGGAAAGTTTTCGCAAAAACCAAGCCAGTAAGTGTTACAAATCAACTGACTATTAATTGTTTATGTGTGCTATAAATATCAATTCTTCTATCTTTTAGCAATATCTCAAATGTGCCAATGTGCTATTGCTAATATGCAGCAGGCGGCAATCCGTGAGGCCAAGCATCAAACTCAGTTTAGCAAGGATAAAGAGATTATACCTTATATTGAGCAATATTGGGAAGCCATGACAACAATGCCAAGACGTTTAACGCAATCTTGGTACTCGACTGTTCAAAGATCCCTTGTCAAAGATGTAAACACGCTGTTTACGTACGAAGAGCATGTGAAGCACGGTGCCATGTATGGATTATTCCATCAAGATTTGCGATTGATTAAACCCAACTACGAGATTATGAGTAAAACCGGCGCTTTACGTCTCACGGAAGATGGTTATATACAAGGTAAGCTAATTACACCGATCTTTTAGTGCCTATCAATTTTTGCTTGTATTTAATTTGATACACGTGTAAAGAAATTTAACGGTTAGATGTTGTCTAGTGCTTTGGCAAAGCTTTTCGTTTTGTTGTGTACAATTCGTTACAGCTGACGGCGCACAGTGGTACAAGTGTGTGCAAATCGTGTCGGGAAATGAAGCTAATACATGCACAATTATCTTTATCGCTTTCTGTTTTGCATAGTCTTCCAAACAAAACAAACAACGCGGTGTGGCATGTGTGTGCGCGCTCTCGCTCTCCCTCTCTCTATTTATTTTCTCTGTAGTTCGCTTTCGCTCTCTCGCACACATGTTTTTACTTACTTTGCTCTCTCGCCGATTTTCGCAATTCAAACAATCGAAACGAAAGCTGATCGTCATCATTACGTTTTGCGGTAGTTTCTTATTTGTCGTCGTGTTCTCGTCACACACCCAGAAACAAACAAAATAACAACACACCAACACACACGCACACAAATACACATACGCTCGCAGAATTGATTGAAAGGGGTGGGTGGGGCACGTAGGCGGTTATGCGCTGAACACATACACTCGTACACTAAATAAATAATAAATAGTTGCGTTTTATTTAGTTACTTTTAATACGCTAATCGTATCTGTAAGTGTGTGTATCTCAATCTGCTGGTAATTAAAACGCGTCGCAATTTCGGTTTATCTACACGTATATTGTCCTTGCGATGACGTCAATACTAAGCGCTGCGTCATTTGCCAGCAGCGAGGAAGATTGTAAGCGAATACATCGATAGTTGTGCAGTATTAATTACCTATATCCAACCTGCAACTAGTCACGTACTGTTTCTCATGGATTTTTCGCTTTTGCACAAATTTTTTTTTTCAGCCACGCTAGCGAAAAACAATCGACAAAAGCGGAAATTCCCAGGCACCGATGCGGGTCCAACGGGCAAAAAGGGTCGTCCAAGCTCAGACATTACAGCGAATGTGAAGTTGCCAGCTCATGGCTATCCACTGGAGCATCCATTTAATAAAGATGGATATCGTTACATTCTTGCCGAACCGGATCCGCATGCGCCGTTCCGTCAGGAGTTCGATGAAAGCTCCGATTGGGCTGGCAAACCCATTCCCGGTTGGTTATATCGTACTCTGGTACCGCATGCGGTGCTTCTCGCCCTGCACGATCGTGCGCCGCAGCTAAAGATTAGCGAGGATCGCTTGGCAGTGACTGGAGAGCGTGGCTATTCCCAAGTTCGTGCCACACACTGTAAGTAGTCTGGCCGGTATTAAATGAATCTTTTAAAGAAACATCTCTTCCTGCTTGTAGCTGTGAATCGCGGTCGCTGGTACTATGAGATCACAATTGAGGAGATGCCCGAGGGCGCGGCGACACGCGTTGGTTGGGGCCGGGAGTATGGTAACCTGCAAGCTCCATTGGGCTATGACAAGTTTGGTTACTCTTGGCGTTCCCGCAAGGGCACAAAGTTCACCGAGAGTCAGGGCAAGCATTATAGTGAAGCTTACGCAGAAGGCGACACCCTTGGCTTGCTTATTGAGCTGCCCGAGGTACCAACTATGAATTACCTGCCCAACACATTTAAAGATCGGGTAAGTTCACCATCCACATGGCTAACTAGACATGGAAACTAATTGAGTTTACTTTTAGCCTCTGGTTAAATTCAAATCGCATTTGTATTACGAGGACAAGGATAAGATTACAGAGACACTGAAGAATCTGCACATTTTGCAAGGCAGTCGGATTGAATTCTTCAAGAATGGCCAATCCCAGGGTGTGGCCTTTGAAGATATCTATGCTGGCAGCTACTTTCCAGCTATCTCCATACACAAAAGCGCCACAGTTAGCGTCAACTTTGGACCAGCCTTTAAATATCCCGCTGTACTTAACGATCGCAATGCCAAAGGAGTGAGTTAAACCAACTGATTAAAGACTATCCCAGCTAAACTTTTTCTTTATAGATGAACGATCGTGTGGAAGAATTGATTACGGAACAATGTCTAGCGGATACACTGTATCTGACGGAGAACGACGGACGCTTGCGACTGGACAATATGGGACTTTAATCAGAACTACAGATTTCCTGTTGGAGTTTATAATATATAGACTAGTTTAATTAATGGTAACTAAACTATAGGTTCTCTTCATATTGGGGTTTCACTGTACTTTCGTAGCATTTTGTTGATACGGATTGACCAATTTAAAAGTGAACAATGTATTTCCTAGCAATAAAAAAATATAATTTTCTATATACTGAGAAGTTTTGAATTTTTTTTCATGAAAATGTAAATTTTTTCCTGGTGGGGCTTCACTGTACTTCATTCGATGACATAGGATCGATCAATTCAGATATCTATAAAGTATTATACAGTAAAACTAGAGTATACTTTCTGAATTCCTGTGCTTTGTTTCGAAGTTTACCAAATTGTCTTTATATTGAGGCTTCACAGTACCTTCATAGCATCTTGAGGAATCTAGCAATCTATCTATATATAAAGATAAAAGAGTTTAGTTATGTATTCCCTGGTTAAGTTGTAACTTTATTGCTGACTGTTGTATACAAGTTGAGATTATAGTTTGGCTACTTAAAGGCTTTAAATTTTGAGGCACTGTACGGTATATAGAAGGCACTACTGCTGACAAATTCCGAGCGTGGATGATGTATTGCCGCTGAAATGGATCGACCCGTTGATGGAGTGTTAACTGCATTTGTCGACACCTCTCCCAGTTCCCCTAATCCATACTGCAGTTGATGCGGATGCGTATGGGAATGGGAATGAGAATTATGATGGACTTTGTGATGACCCGCGACGCGTCGCGTTGATTCCTGGGAGGAGCTGTTGCCGACGCCACTGGAAATGCTTTGACTGGACGTGGTTGTAGTTGTGGTAAAATCCCTGTGACGATTCAGTGATGGCAATACAATGGCATGCTTATTATTCAGGAATCGACTTGCTGCCATGGGCATATGCCATGCCGATCGGATCCCGGCCTGCTGTCGTCTTTCTGCGCTGCTTGCATAGGTTAATGCCGCCGACTTGGGTTGCTGTTGCACCTGTGTCAGTTGCACAAAGCTCCGATTGTTCAGTAATCCTCGAAAGCGTCGATTCGAATCCAATACGTTAAGTATTGGCGGCATTCGAAGGCGTGAACGGGATCCGGTTGCCGATTGGGGTGTGGTCGGGGCTGGCTGAAGACTAGGTGGCTGCTGGGAGTGCTCACGTTTGCGAAGATTAAGCGCCACAGATGTGATGCGCAGATCCCTGTCCAGCATAGCCACAAGATGTTGCTTTTGCGTGGAGCGCAGATAGTTGCGAGTCTGGGGCATTGCCTGTTCCCGTAGATGTGGACGCTCCACGGTTGGTGTTAGAAATCCATCTTCTTCCTCATCCCGTTCATCGTAATCGTCCAGAGAGTTAAGGCTCAAATCGGACAATGAATCGATTTCGACTGAATCATCGGGCACAGCGGGATGACGACCGTTCTCAAAACTCTGCTGTTTCAAAGGTTTCGCTTTGCGGGACAGTAAACTGGGGAATTTGCGTTGCCAATCGGCGATTTCGTGTCGTAACTCCACTTCCTGTTCGGGCAGTGCTTCCTCACCGCTCAGCATGCGGTCGACCCGTTCCCAATCCAGTTTATTCTTTTTGATGGCATCATCGGCCCACGGTATGGAGCCAATGGAGCTGCGGTCAATGCTGCTAGAAGAGTATGGAACGTCTTGTAAAAACTCCGAGTCGTCGTCCTTGTCGGCATCCGCTTCAGGTTCCGCATCGGGCTCTGGCTCAGGCTCAGTCTCATTGTTCGCATTGCTATTGTTGTTGTTGTCGCAAGGATACAATGGATCATCATCGTGACAGTCCTTATCGCCGGAGGTGGAGGTATTGTATCGTTGCTCTGCTCCGAAATAGTAACGTCTACCAGACATTAGACGATAAACTGGATCTAGCAAACTGGTTGTGCTAGTTCCACGTTCGAATCTCTTTTTTCTTGTCTTTCTATCTATATATTTAGTTCAGGATATGTAGCACAAGGCGGCGGCGGCATCAACGACAACTACAACGACAACGACTGACAATTGTTGTGTTGTGGCTCATTCCAGTTTTGCCTGTTATTTATTATCCTCTTTATTTCCGTTTCCACCCCAACCCCACGAAATGCGCATGCGCAGACCGGCTTCTGGACAAATTAAAGAAAACGTTTACAGTTTTCTTTCTTAACAGAAGCTTGTGCTTTGTTTGCAACCCGATCCCATCCATTATTAATTAATCCCAATTAAATGTATTCTGCAAATTCAAATTCATTTATTCCATTTTAAACTGTAGTGAGCTGAACGGCGAACAAGTTCCGATCCAGGGCGTCGCACACAAATAGTGTTGTGATCCTTGGTTCAATTGGCTGAGCAAGCTTAATTGCTTGTTATATATTAAAACAAAAACTATTAATTTATTTTGCATAGAAGCTTTACAGACATAACTTATAAATATATAAATTCTCTGAAAGCTAGTATTTACTAGTTTATTTTATTTAAACAAAAGTTATATATGTTCTTGCATTTGCTAACTCGTTTATTTGAACGAACTGTTCATTTGAACGAAACAACGCAGCTCTGCTTTCAAACAGTTTCCAACACTGCCGTCGGCATAGAGACGCAATGGCAACGAGAGCCAATTGAAAAATAGATGAATTTTGCCGGCCGAGCGTGTGTGACTCTCATTAGTGAGAAAAGAAAAATTTTGTTGCCTTTGTCGTTGTGATATTTGATGGAATTAAATAATGTGGCACGAGGCTCGAAAGCAGGAGCGACGCATACGCGGCCTAATTGTCGACTACCGAAAGCGTGCTGAGCGCCGGCAATACTTCTATGACAAAATCCAAGCGGATCCCACACAATTCCTGCAGTTACATGGCAGGCGAAGTAAAATTTATCTTGATCCAGCCGTGGCGGCCGCCGGAGATGGCGACGCAATCATGCAAGTGATATTGAGTGCAAATCTTTCTAACATATTTTATTTTTCATTTTGCAAGAGGACACTACTAACTGTATTCCAATTTGTGTTCTACAGTGTACCCTGGCAAGGACAACAGGACAATCTTATCGATCGCTTCGATGTGCGCGCACATTTGGATTACATTGCTCCCGTGGTGAAGAGCAGCGCAGACTCTGGAGATTTGGAATCGGACTTAACCGCCGAGGAGCGGCAGTTAAACTACGAGCGATATCGTATATTGGCACAAAATGATTTCCTTAATGTCAGCGAAGATAAATTTTTGCATCAACTGTATCTGGAGGAACAGTTTGGGGCCAATGCACAGCTCGAGGCGGAACGCAACTTGGGCAAAAAGAAGCAAAAGAGCAGCAGCGGGGGAGCGACAATTGGTTATTCCTACGATGATGCTGGCGATCCAGCATCATCAATTGGACCGCAGCCATTTGGAACAGCGTCGTTAGCGGCGAGCAGCGCAGCCGCTGGAGGAGGCAGCGGCGTCGGGGGCGGCGATAAGGCTGAAAATTCGGATGATTCCGACTCCGATATAGATATGGATGTGTCCATAGACATTTGTAAGCTGGACACGGCTCAGGCGCATGAGCTAAATGCCTGTGGTCGCAACTATGGCATGAAAAGCAACGATTTCTTCTCGCATCTAACCAAAGATGCGGACGAAGCAGATGCACTGCGTATAGCACGAGAAGAGGAGCAGGAAAAAATGCTATTAAGTGGTCGGAAGTCGCGTCGAGAACGTCGGGCCCAAAAGGAGCGTCGCATTGCGAATCGACCGTTCAGTCCGCCCAGCTATGCGGCCAAAGAGGAACAGGGTAAAAGTAAGGATAAGGAAGAGGACTCTGAATCACGTTCGCCATCACCAGCCGAAGGTGGTGGCGAGAAGATTACCTATATCACCTCGTTTGGTGGCGAAGATGAGATGCAACCGCACTCAAAGATCACCATCAATCTGACCAAACCTGGCCAGACTTTGGGAGAATCTTGCATAAATGCCAGCAGCGGTTCAGCAACAGCTTCCGCCTCCGCTGCCGCCTCCGCCTCTGTGTCTTATGCGCAAAAAGTCAAGGACAATTTGGACAAACTAAAGGTGATGAACGAGTCGGCAAAGCGCAGTGGGCGACGACGCTCTCATTCTGCCTCGCGCAGTCCAAGCCGACGACGAAGTCGACGACGCAGCTATCATCGGCGTAGTCGCACGCGTAGCCGAAGAAGACGCCGCTACTACTCAAGGTCAAGATCACGTTCCCGTTCTCACTCTCGTTCACGCTCCAGTTCCAGGCAACGTTACGCCTCACGAAGTCCTAGCTACAAGAGATCACGCAAGCGCTATTCCTACTCCTCGCGCAGTTCGAGCGCTAGTTCGTACGCGATGTCGAGACGACGACGCTCCCGTTCCCGCGTACGATCCCATTCTCGCTCACGGTCCAACTCAATTCATCGCAGTCGTGCACAAGCCAACGTGAAGAGAGAACCGACGCCACCGTCGGTCACACAGAAAACAATTTGCCTTACCACTACCACGACAACCACATCGAGTACAATTCTGACCGCAGCGACAAGCGCTCCGCTACCCATGAAACAGCATCCTCAACAAGTTCCTCAAGCCGTTGCTCCTGTGCCCATGATAAGCTATCCGCTCTCCTCACGTGTCCTTAACAGCATGACGACTACAATCTTGCCAGCTGTGAGCAGCGTGACATCAGCGTTGCCACAAGTAACGGAGGCACCACCGCCACCTCTCAAGCGTTATTATGGACGCAAGCGTGGCAACGACACTTCATCCTCGTCGGCGGAGAGCAGTGAAGCCAGTGATGCCGATGAGAAGACGGCCAAATCTTTTCGAAGTCGAGAACAAGATGATTCTGATGAATTGGACATGGATACTGCGTAAGTGATGGCAAATCCTGTGGTAAAGTTGACCAGCCAAGAAAAGCTGAGCATTTTCCTAAAATTAAACACATTTATATAACCTTATAACCAAATTCTGTGTATACTGAGTGCTACAGTACTCCCTGTCTACAGGGATCTGCCTGGGTATCAACTCTTTGGCTTACCAAAGATTGTATTTCTTTTTTTTTTAATGTTAAGCTTTGTAAACTATTATATATGTTGCAAATTTCTTATGGTTTTTGTTTTTATTTTACAGCTCGGAGCGATCGCAGCCGTTGTCATCCAGCACGGGTAATCAAACAGGCAAATATAGTTCTGCTACCGAAACCAAAGTCAGTAAGCAAAGCCAAAGTGTCTCATTGCCTCAATTAACTGGAGTACACCACAAAATTTCACGCCTCTACCTTTAAAAAAAAAAAAAAAAAAAAAATTGAGTTAAATGTGAAACCAAAATCAAACATAAATCCATATGCAAATGACCCAAACATGAAAAACGTTAGACAAACCAAAAAACCAAAAAAGTCTCTAAAATTCTTCCATAAAATCTCTGTAGAAATGTTTAAATTTAGAATTTCCCAGTTTAAATACTTTGTTTATGCGATGCTTTTTCGCATAAAATTTGTAAAGATTACTATAGTTTTTGTTAGGTTTATTTCTTAAATTGCAAACACAAACTTTGGCTGTTTTACCATAATCCCGAGTGTAAATTGGACTGATCCATTTTGAATAACATTTTATTTTTCCTTTGTTTTGTCACGACGACACTTTTGACTGTAACCAGAACTGTCTCCAAATCTTGCACAGTAGTTGCTGCCAAGATCGCTAAATCCTTTTTGATAATTATTACAGGGTTCTGGTCAATCAACCGGCGGTGGACGTCCCAATCTGCGCGAGCGTCTTAAGCGCAAAATGCAAAATCTGCTC
Source organism: Drosophila cardini (assembly GCA_018903735.1). NCBI lineage: Eukaryota > Metazoa > Arthropoda > Insecta > Diptera > Drosophilidae > Drosophila > Drosophila cardini. The sequence goes on from JAEIGM010000020.1 coordinate 455,678, forward strand.
AACAGGCAATGTAAGCCGGTGACTGTAGTGTGAAGTTCAACATATTCTTACTATAATCCTAATATATATCTGATCACTAACTGCAATCCAACAATTTTAGATAAAGCCGATAAGCGTGCAGAGATTGAGAAAACTGAAAGGGAGCGACAGCTGCAACAGGAGCGAGAGGATGAAATGCGAGAGTTGGCATTAAAGTTGCGACGCAGGTGAGTAATTAGTTGTGGGTGGCTTTATTATGGTATTGGTTGTATTTTCGTAGGCCCCTCTCACATCTCTTTATTCACAGACGTCGCGAGTTGCGACACAAGTACGGCACACCCTCCAGCGGCAAGTTGTCCGACAGTGAGATGGATTCGGGTGACTCGGAAGTGCCAAGTCGGACAACCAAGTCGACTGCTCGTCGCAGCCGATCGCGTAGTCGAAGTCCCAGTCACGGTCGGAATCGAAAGCGCGCTTCACGATCGCGTAGTCGCGTGCAACGCAAACGAAAATCCCGAAGTCCCAGTCGGAATCGCAGGCAACAGCGATCTACTTCTCGCAGCAGGCGAAGCAGCAGTCGTGTGGACAGAAAAAGGAGATCACATAGTCGTCGTCGGAGCGGAAGTCGTGAGCGTAGGCAATCGCGTAGTCGACGCAGCCAATCTCAGTCGCGTCGACGTCGGCAGCGTGAGCGAAGCATGGAGAGGAATCGTGAGAGAGAGCGCTACAGGCAGCAACAATACGAACGCTCTCATGGTAATCGAGAACAAGAACATCCCCATGGCAGTAGCTCCGGGGGCGGGGCTGGTGCTGGAAATCGTGGACGTGTTGTCATATCTGCACCGCCCAAGCTTAAGAAGCTGGTCGACTATTGACAGTATCAGCAGCGCTTGAGAGAAGCGATAACGTAACATTCTCCGGCAATGCTTGATTATTATTTAATTGTTTTAGACATATTATACTCTTTTTTTCTATTGTAAAGTTAATTGTGTTTCTCTGCCAATTTTCTCTATAAAGCCCACATTATTCAATTACACACGACTCTTAAGGGAAGTTACAAATGTGTTTAAAGATTGTCAGATTTTATTATTGTTAGATAAAATTCAAACAGAAGCATTCTGCGAGAACACAATTAAAACTCGAAATATGAGCTAGAAAAATCATTATGGCTAACTTTTTACATGATAAAATAAATAAAATTCAACACTTGTATATTTATTAGATTTACACGCGCTTATACTGGCTCTAGGGGGCAGAAAGGGAATTAATTATAAGAGTTTGTAAAATTAATGCTTAGCGCTTCGTGAACAAAGAATTTGGTTCCATTTGGGGTCTTCAAAGACGATGAACTGGCCGTGCCGACCAATGGTATATGTATTACATTTGTATATGTGGTCACGTCACGTCAAATAAAATTTTTACGTTTGAATTTAAGGGACGTTATAACAATTATCGATAAGATATCGCAAAGTTATGGTCTATCGATAAGACGAACTAGTTCACTTGAGCAACTCACACAGCCCCGGCTGTCATTTTGTTTATGTAATTGTGAAACAGCTGTGAGCAATAATAAGTTAAAACATGTTTGGCTTAACTCTGCGACAAACTGGTAGAGTTACCGTGCAAAAGGTGAATCAACTGCTTGGAACGAGCAGCACATTGGTCAGTAAACAAAGCAGGGTAAACATGTCACAGGAGCCACAATATCCGCCAATAGAAACGGCCATGAGAAAGGCGCTGACCAGCGAACTAAAGCCGGTCTTCATGGACGTCACCAACGAGTCTCCCATGCACAATACTCCCAAACAGGCTGAATCACATTTTCGAGTGTTTGTTGTGTCCGACAAATTCAACGACTTGACGCTGATTAAGGTGAGCTTTGAATATACATCAGGAAATATACAATTTAACTGGATTTAAACTATTCTTTGCAGCGCCATCGACTGGTGAATGACACGATCAAGAAAGCTTTGGAGGCAGCGGGATTTGAATTTATGCACGCACTCTCCATTGAAACCAAGACTCCGAAACAGTGGCAGCCGGAACAGGAGCCTGAAAAGAGTCCGCCGTGTCTGGGAGGATTCGGAAAGTGAACGATGTTTGTTAACTTGGACGAAGATTAACAAAATTTAATGTACAAAATGGAATATCACTCACAAACCTTAAACCAACAATACAAAAAATAATAGAAAAGTGGGAAATATTTAAAATCATTTGGGGGAATGGATGCGGGTCAGTCTTTTCAGTGTCCTGGCAGCGGTAACAGTTCCACCTGCCTACGGGCAGACAAGATGACATCGTTGATGCCAACGCCATCGAAGGCAGCGCCACACAGGGACAAGGGCAGCTTATAGCTCTTAATGTAATCCCTGATGGACTCCACCCGCCGTTTGTGACCCACGGTGTACTGCGGTATGCACTTGTGCAGAGTGTGCACCCGACTGAACTTGGGCTCCTCCTTGATGTGGAGAATTTGATTCACATAGCGCTGGGCCACATCACGCAACTCCTTCTGGCTGGACATATGACCGAACCACTGGTCAAACCAGCGCCCACCCATCATGACCGTGATCACCGTATTTCCAGCCATGTCAAAGCAGCAGCTATCAAAGATTACTCCAAGTATGGGCAGTTTTTCCACTGGTGGCACCAGCAGGCCAAATCCATTGTGCTTCAGCAGCCGATCGGAGTCGTATTGTAAGTTTATCACTACCACATCTACGTAGGGTATATTCAACAGTTGACCAGCCAGAGATGGATGCTGCGCCTTCACTAGCTGCGCCAGTTGGTGAGCCGGCAGAGAGCTGACCACATGGGACACTGGCACCTCAGCATCCCGTACACGCATGCGTGCTCCGTCGCTGTTGAAGCTTAGATTCTGACACCTGCTGTTCAGCTGCACGTTGACGTCGTGCTCGCCAAGAAATTTGCGCAATGTTCGAGGCAGTTGCTCTAGTCCATCTGCCAGGCCGTACATGGCCCACTTCTCTTGGCGCGCCTGCGTGTACAACTTTGGCTCACCTTGGGCAAACAGCCCCACTTTATTCTCGTCTACTTTATCCTTGAAACGGGAGTAGAGTACGCCCTTGAGGACTCCTCCATATTTTTGCTCCTGCTCAAAGAGGCTTTCCATTAGGAATCGTACACTAATCTCTTTTGCATCGCCGGCACAAATACCACAGATCATGGGACTGATAGCGTAGTCTGCAATTTCCTTTCCGAATCTGCGCTCTGCGAAGCTGTAAATGGATTCATCTGCGTTCTTGACTACTGTGCCGTCCGTGGTCAGATCATGAATAAGTGCCCGGTACAGTGGCTTCGAAAATGGTGGCACTGTGGCAAACAAACCCTTTGGACTGTTTGGCAGCATACAGACCTGCCCTTTGGCATACAGCATGCGATTCCTGGCTGCCACATGGGAGCTCCTAATCGGTTTAATGGGCAACTTCAGGTGCTCCACCATTTCCAGGGTATTGGCACCCGGTATACCCTTAGGCCGTATCGTACGCGGTCCACTTTCAAACAGAAATCCCCGATCCTTGTGCCATTCTGAGCGGATCCAACCGCCAACGCGGGGTGAGGCCTCGTAAATGGTCAAAGGTTTGCCAAATCGCCGTAGCAGATAATAACCCGCAGATAGGCCGCTGATACCGCCGCCAAGTACGGCTGTTTTCATTATATAACTAGTGTTTACTGTATCGTGTTTTACCAAACTATATTGGCCAAGTTCCTTGACTTGCCACTCAAAGCACTCTACAGTTTTCAGCAATATTTATGATCGGCCTCAATTATTTTTATTATCGAAATTTTTACCGGCTGCGATATGCATCGATAGGTTTTAGTTCTTTTGTTGAATCGAATGCGTTCATATGAACTTAGAGCTCGAAGCTAAAAAGCGGCGGTTAAATTTAAATTAAAGAAAATTAAAGACTTCTTGAATGCTCAGCAAAATGTTAGTAAAAATTCATAATAAAAGCTGTTAATAATATAGTTTATGCTATTAAATATAACTAAATTCATTAAAAACTAAATATCGGGATGAAATACAATATTTAAATAAATATATTATATATATTATGTATATATATATATATATATAATTTTGTGAATAAATAACTAGGAAAAGTCCAGCTAATTTACTTTTAGCTGTTCTGTAAAAAGTCTAAAGTAATAATCCCTTGCTTATTATACGAAATAACATATAAACCTTTTTATTAATTACATTCATATTTAAAACGTCAGCTTAAAAGTATGCAACATAATATTGTTACAGGATAAATTCAAAGAAAATCTGAAAACTGTAGCAATATTATTCATACGCCACGTGCGCGGATCATTGGGTACACCGAAATACACACAAACACTAATACACTGACATTCTCAATGCATTTTGGCGCCAGTTTTAATGAATCGCAAGCTCCGCCTACCCTGCCAGGCCCCTAGCACTCCGAAAAAAGCTTAGAGGCGAGCTTGGGCTGCACAGTGGCAACGAGTCGTCGATTCGATTTCACAGCGCGCAGAATTGTATACGCTGCTGACGAGAAAGGTTGGTTGCTTTTTGCCTTGTGCGCGTTGTGTGCCTGTCTGACAAGTAAAGAAAAAGTTCCTCAATAAATACATATATGTACACCACACACACACGCATACACATACACACTGTTTTTCATACACACATACTGTGAAAGTGAAAATTTTTCCAACTGCGTAGCCAATTAAAGAAAGAAATATCCCTAGGAGGATGTTAAATCACCATAAGTAAATCACAATTTATGAATATATAAAGCAATTGCTTTGCTAATAGAAGATTTAAAAATTCTGTATTCAGTGAAAATCGTTTGCAAGTGAAACACAAAAAAAAAAACGAGAAAAAAATTAAAATTTGGTGTGTGTGACATACATATTTGTAGAAAGGGAATTCAATTAAAATAATATGTTTGCGTGAGTGAAAAAAGTGCTGAGTTAATCAGATATCTTTGAAATATAAAGATGAATTGCATAAATAAAGAATAAAACTAAAAAAGTAAACTACTGACAAATAAATCGACGGTATAATTATTGGTGTTTATTCTGGTGAAGCTGCTGAATTTTTCATTTAAAAGGAAGAAACCCGCATACAACGCATGGATAGAAAGATTCAATCGTTCACACATACACACTCAAATATGCTACACAAACACACAGACACACACACACACACAGGAACGAAGACATACAGTGCGCTACTTTCATGTTGAATCGCACAAAACGAGCACACAAACATTTCCAACGAGGACGAAGCGAAAGGACACGATGATAAAGTCGATGGGCAGCCGGAGATACAGTTGTATCGTTCACAGTTGTAGTTGTTTTTCTTGCTATTACCATTGCTATTGCCGAATGAGCTGCTTTCCTCCGCCCACGCCCCCCGCCTGTCACCGTTCTTACTTCACATTCCACATTCCTTTGCCTTTGCCTTTGCCTATCTCTGTCCCCGTTCTAGGCACGCTTGCCGTTGCCGTTGTCGTTGTCATCGTCAATGTTATTTTTGTTGTTTCCTACTCTTCGTCTACTCGCCTGTGTCTGTGTCCGTGTGTCGTGCGCGCCTTTGCTGGTATATGTGTGTCAGTCAGTCAGTGCCCGAGCATACACATGTATGTGCCAGCATGTGCGTGTATGTGTTGCATTGTCGGGCAGCAGATACCTACAAAGAAATTAAGCCCAATTTCAAACGAGTTCAATACGCGCCTGGCAAAGGCAGTCGGTCGCTCTGTTTACCTTTCGGTTCGCAATGGCAACACTGGCAGCAAACATACACACACACAAACACACTAGCACTTAAAAGGCATATTAAAATTACTGCAAGTTGGCGTGTTTAAATTTTATCGTTTGCATATTTATTATTAATATGTAACATTGGTTCATCACACAAATAAATATGTGTGTACAGTGTACACTGTACATATGAAGTCATTTGAAGCGGCTTGTGAGTGTGCGTGTGCATACAGCTCCCACTGTACGTGTGAGTGTGTGTACACGTGTGTGCGTGCTTCAAGAAGCGAAACTAAAAACTAGGGCAGTGTGTTTCCGTTTCAACGACAGGCTGCAGCAGCAGCAGCAGCAGTAGCAGAAGCTCTTGGAAGCGTTCATTGCCTCGCACACGCTTCACGCGCACAGTTCGCATTCTTTTTCTGCACGTTCGTTGCCCTGCTGCGAATCGAGCGTCGTTTCTGCCGCATTGTCAGCGTATCCAGTGCACACAGCATATCAAATTTAAGCAAGTTTTTCAAAATAATTTAACACAAAACTATAATTTCTGAAAACGAAATATAATACAGTTAAAAGTTTAAACATACGCTGCGTATGCTTAACAGAAATTAATTTGTGCGTTCAAATTGAAAGAAAAAGGAAAAAAAAATACGCGCAACACAAGTAAATTCGGACTACGTGTAAAGCGCATGTGTGAGAGCGTGACAGATAGAGAGAGCGTGTGTGTGTGGGTGAGAGAGCGTCTGCTGCTGAGAGAGAGCAGTAGGCAAAGGAAGAGAGAGAGCGCGCGAGAGTGTAAGCTTGAGAGCAACGTTTGCAAAAGTCCTAAAAAATATAGGTTCACGCTCAGCTGCTGTTTTTGCTTTGAAGTTTGCTTCGCGTCTTTATTTATTTATTTACCAGGCGCGTTGTCCTTTTCACTGCAGTCGCCGTGTTACTGTCACTGCAGCGCGAGTTCGGTCAGCTCCTAAATTTAAACTAAAACTATTCTTTTAGCGTGCAGAGCTCATTAAGTATTTAACCAAAAACAGTGAACAGTTTTAAGTAAAAAATGCAAATAAAATTTTAATTAAATTACACTTTATAAATAATAATTGAAATTAAAATTTCTATTAAATTTTAGCAACTCAATTGATCAAAATTAATGCTAAAAAACAAACGCACAATGAAACTGAAAACGGTATTCTAAAGTAACAAAAGAAAACAACAACAATTTACAAACAAAACCAACAACAAATAAAATAAGTCAAATATGATGAAATAAATTAAAATTAAAATAAATAAAAAACAATTTTATTCTTCGTCGTACAAGAAGAATAAGAAGAACAACAAACAACAAATACGAAACAACAATTCGCAACAAATTATCAACAACAACAACAAAAAGTTTAACAAACAAATCGTCTACATTTTGATGTGCGATTTGAGCGTGTGAATGTTGGCAGCCCTGGAGCCCTGCCTCGGTGGTTTAGCCTGTACTAGGTAAGTAAACGTGGCACTAGAGTGGGTAAAGGGAGGGGGAGATGGGAGGGACTTTATAAGTCTATATATCAAGATACAATTTACCATTTTGAGGGCGTGAAAACTTTTCAAGAAGCGACTATGCACACGGAATCAACCATATCGATTGCGGCTACTAATTTGGCTTTAATTGCAAGCGGAAAAAAGAAATTGAAATTGAATTTGAATTATCTGCACTTAATATGGCCAACTGGTGTCCAAATTGTCATGAACTGCCACCGTTCTATCCGCCCATTATGCCAAAGGTAAAGTCATCACAATTTGATACCAGTTCAATGCTAGCAATCAAATACTTGTACCAAATCATATTATCTGACTACCAGGCTGTAGATTTGCCATATACATGTTATGATATGAATGGAACAATCAATCGATTAATCAATCATACAACCTAATTTAGTCTGGGCCACCAATTTCATTATTTATTCATAAATTGAGAATTGTTTGTGTGAGAGATTCGCGTTCTTATCAATAACTCAAGGTGTAATTACACATACACTGAGCAAAATAGTATGCTAAGTTTCAAGTAATTTATTTTTGGTATAGGAAATTGTTGTTTGCATCTCATTTAAATTTTAGATTCATTTTATATCAAATAAATCTTAAATAATAAAAATATGTATATATAAATTTAAATTTAAGTTAGAAACTTATAAAATTTATATTTGGTTTGTTTTTATACCAAACAACTTAACATTTAAGTTCTTCACTAAAGCATTTGGGTATTAAATTGGTCTTAATTTGAAAGTATAATTTAAAATAATCAACTTTTTAATTGGATGTTTGTTTTTTATCGGTGTACGTAAGCTGAAGATTGCTTGCTTTCATACATTCACGTACAACACTTGATTTGTTTGTCTCGCGTGACCTTTGCAAATGTGGCACAGACAATACAACACATGACCACACACACACACACACACACACACACACACATACACATACAGACAGTGAGAGAACAGGGGAGAACCAGCAAGTCGAGTGTAAGCCCTTTGGCCTTGGTAATGTCGCGACGGCAGCGGTCAGCAATCAGCGACAACAATCAGTTGGCCAAGTGCGGCTCATAAATTGCTCAGAAAGTCGAAGGGTATTTGTCAGTTCGTTGCTTTTGCTTGTCCAATTGTCCATTTGTCCATTTGTCCGCTTGGCATTTGTCTATTTTTCTTTTTGCTTTTGCTTCTGTTGCCACAAAAGACTTTGACAGACATGCGTCAACTTATCTAGCCATGCCTCTAAAATCAATAGTTCGCAATGTAAATTATTACCGCTTGGTCGCCGTGTGACTTCATCCATTTGATTGCCACCCCCCAACCCCTCAGCGGGAATCCCCCCACTCCCATTCCCCCCTCTACACCCATAAGCACAAAATCATTTCAGACTTGTGGCATAATTTATACATATCGCTGTGTGCTATCTTAGTTAGTCACAGCAGGTCGTCGGCACACAGTGTACGCCTATCTTAAGACTACTTAATCCGTCTTTAGTCACAGAATTCCAATAATTTCAGACCAAAAACAAAGCAAGTAATAAACAAAATTTATCAATTTGCTGCACTTTATTTCAGTATGACATTTCTGCATAAACAAATACAAAAATTATTCGTTGTCGTTGAGATTTTAAGCATTTTTAGCTGGAAACTTTCTGAAATGATTTATTGGCTATCTTGACAGTTTAGTTGTAGCTAAGGTAAACAAATCGAATGACAAATCGATAAACATGCTGTTTATTTGTTTATGTGATCACAATTGTTTGTTTTCATAGTGTTCGCAGACGGAAATCTGTTTAGAATTTTCATTCCACATGTCATTAAAGACAGCTTAAGAGTGTCAACAATGCATCGAAGTGATTGATTTGAACTAGGTCAACTAATCAGTTCAAATCGTACTCTGATCAGCATTGTGAATGCATTTCGTATACCCGTTAGCTCTGGAGAACGGGTGGATTTGTTTGTGTTTTATGTTTAAACTTTTCTTTAAAAATATTTATATGTATAAAGTGGTTGTATTTAAATTAAGTGACGGGTGTCTTTGTGTGTCTTTTCTAGTCAGATGCTTTCTAAATGTACCCTGAGTGCAACATATTTGGAACTAGTACAGCTTATAGATTAAATTGATTAATTCATCTTTGATTAATCAAAACACTTGACGCACTTATTTGTTTGGAATGTTTTGAACTCAGTTCAGAGTCATTAAGAAAAGTCAAAGTCATTAAAAAAAATATTATAAATTTTTTTTTAAATATATAAATTTATTTTAATTGGCGATGACTGAAATCAGTCGAGTATAAACCAATTAATTAACTAAGATATAAGCTATTAAAAGATGCAAGACATGAACAACAACAAAAAAGCTAAAAAAGTATATAAATTATGTGTAATTTAGATTGTAATAATGATTTAAATAAATAATAATTATATATATAATTTTATAACAAGAATTTTTAATAAAATTTCAGCGATAACTTAATGAATTAATAATAAAATATAAATAAAATAAAGTTTATAAATCTAGGGTTTATCTAACAAATCAAAATATACTACACATTAGAACATTCTGTTAATTTATTTATTAAATTAAATTATTATTTCAGTTTAAGTTAATTTTTATCTATTTTACTAATAATAAAATTTACTGTAATTAATTTTTATTTAAATCAAGACATATTTTTTAATGAATATTATCAAAAATAATTTATTTTACATAATTTTTCTAATTAATTATAATAAATTATAGCAAATAGTACTAAAATCTGTCACTATTTTTTAAAATTTCAAAAATGTCTACTTTAATTTAAGTGTCTAATATAAATTTAATTCATCTCAGCTTGCTTTATTTATATTAATATTAATATTTATAATTAAAAATTGCATTAGTCATTGATATTAGTTACCAGTTTAACAAGCAGTTCATTCATTTATTAGTTATTTCCCGTTTACAACGACTCATGTCAATTAAAAATGCTGGAATGTCAGTCAAAACTTGTTTGCTGTGCCACTAAATAAGCAATTCCAAATATTTAGCTAATGCTTAGTACTTGGCGTGTGTAAAAATTAATATTACGTATACGCCATCGTCATTATTGTGCACTTCAGGACACTTTGCAAGTGCTCAAGGTTAACGGCAATGTAAAATTATATCTAAATATATATATTGTACATATATCAATTGAATAGAAATTTATATTTTTATTTATTTTTACTAAATTGGCCAAATGCAATGAAGCGATAAAATGAACCTGCCTAAAGTGTCGCATATAAAAACACACAAACTATAAATAAAATGCACAACGCTCGCTGTTCATAGAGGCAGCTGCTGCTGCTGCTGCTACTGATGATTATGAGCAATTATGGCCAATGGAAATACATAGTTTAAACGGAAGCAAACTGGCCCAGTTTGTTGCCTGGCTGTGGTTAACAGGAGGGCGGGGGGGAGGGGGCCGGCGTTGGGGAATGGGAAACGGATGGCAATGCCCCCGCAGGAAATAGCAAACAAAGCGCGTAAATTATGAAACGACAGCTAACTGGCAACATGGCGTGACTGGGCAGAGTTAGGCTTAGTTAACCTCACACCTCTTTTCACTCCCCTCTTCACTCTCCACTCGCACCTCTCTCTCTGTCTCTAGGCGTTGCCTGTTTGCCGGGAAAATACAGAAAAAAAGAAAATGCAAAAAGCAGCAACAAAATAAATAGGGAGTATCGTGTTTATATGTATGTGTTTGGCACTGAGCAGCAACACAGCAAAAAAAATAAAACAGAAGAGAGCTCATAATTTATTTATTTATATTTGCCCTGCTGTTGTTCTTGTTGTAATAATAATTCATTGTTGGCAACTCACGAGTATGCGAGCTATTTTATACACACACTTACACATGTTCATCTACACTCACCAAAGAGTCTTTTCATTTTCCCATCAAAGTTGTCAAGTACTTTTATATATTTTTGGCTATTTTTGTCGAAATTTTATTAAATACTTTTTGCTGTTGCGATACTCAAAGTGATTAATTGCGGATAATTTGTTTTATAAATAGCTTGAATTTTGTACAGCAAAATTTCAATCAGCTTATGTTCTATTTTAAATTTAAACTACTCGTTTTTGGAATTAAAAAACACTTGACTTGATTAATTACTTTTTTTTATAAAAAGAATTAAACTATTAAAAAAATTTGACTTCTGTGGAATTTAAAATGCGATTATTTAATTTTTTTTTTTAGATTTAAAAAAATGGTTTACTACAAAATGTATATTTTTTAAAGTATTGAAACTACTATACTTGAACACAATAGTTGATTTATTTAATATAAAGTTAATTTATAAATTTAATTTATTTTAATATTAAGTTCATTTTTTGTTCGAAACTTTTTGATTTAGTTCTAGGAAAACAAATTTTTAGTATGAAATAATTTTTTATTGCAGTTTTTTTTTAAATTCAATAAAATTTATTGAATTTTTTCACATAAAATAGTTTTTAAATTATTTTTTCTCTGGAAAAGTCAACTTAGAAAAAAATACTTGATCAAAACTTTAAGATTCAGAATTTTAAACTCAGTTTAAGAATTCAAGTTATTTTGTTTTGAGAGTAAGACTAGTAGGTTTTTTAGCCGCTATAGTTTAATGAAATAAATCAAATTGATATAAAATTGTTCTTACATTTTAAGACAGTGTTGAAAACTTATGCTTAAATAGTAGTTTATAAAAAATTTAAGTTTCAATTCAACTATTTTCTAAAAGTTTTTTAAAACTTTCGTTCCGATAAAAGCTCTTAATTTATTTAAGACTTAATTAAAGTCACCTCTAATAATTATATTTGCTTTTTACCTATTTTCCTCTCTTGCCCATTAATTTAGTGAGCAAATGTTTATATAGTTTAAAAACCAAACACTTGTTATAATTAATAAACGTGTCATATTTAGTACTTACTTTTATTGAATAGGGTGTGTCAGCTGTCGAGCATTAGAATGTTGAATTTTTCATTTTATTTGTCGTGCTTTTTTAATTAAATTCAAGTTTGTCGCCTGCCCTGACAATTTTCGCGGTCAGCCAGTGGGAGAGCATTCTCGCTAGCTCTTCGCTCCTCTCCTCTCCTCTCCGCTGCTCACTACCACACTCCCCCAGTCCCTACTTGGTTGGCAGGAGAGATAGCATAGTTGGCCAGCTGAGAAGGCTGAGAAAAGCGTCGTTGCTTTGAGGCTCCTCAGCACAACAAAAACAAGAAAAAAGAATGCTATCGTCGCACTTTCCTAATGCTTTTTTCAGTTTGTGCGCGGCAGTTGTGCTGTTCGCTCGATTCGTGTCTCCATTTTGTAACGTGTGCGTGTATCAGTGTGTGTTAAATGCAAATGTATAAGATACATATATATGTATATATATGCTGCACAGATACGTAGTAAATATACGCAGTGATTCATTGAGTGCGTTGGCCCCACTTTAGAAAAAAACAAAAAAAAAAAAATAGAAAAGCGTGCAAAAAACGCTTGTCATAAATTTAATAATAAAATTGCAAAAATTTAATTAATAAAATTCTAATGAATTACAGTGAAATTGTGTGTTAGTCATAACACTGAACTTTGGCCCCGAGTGCATTGTGGAAATTTATACAGATTTAGTGGCGAGAAAAGCATCGCTAGAGAATACTACGTGTACTTTGGTGGCATGCCTGAATGCTGACATCTTAAGCAAATTGTCGCCGCGTTCGTTGCTAACACACACTCGGAACGAGTGTATACATCTACGTGTGTGTGTGTGACAGTGAGTTTGTGTTTCTCTGTGCGTATGTCGCGTACATTGCGAGATCACTTTAAAAATAAAAGATTTGTTTGCTGCTATTTTTAAAGGCGTGCCAAGTTTTCGTACCATTTCGTCTCGTTGTCGTTGTCGTTGTCGTTGTGCCTGTGGTTATCGTTGTAGTTGTCGTTGTTTGGTGGCGTCATTGGCCACTTGGCCATGTTCAAAGTTGCCTGGGGCCTACTATATGCACTTGAAAGTCTATGCGAATAACGGTTTTGAGCCAAATACACAAAATATAATCATAATCATACATAAGTACATTGTACATAAATTTCAATATAGTATATATATAGTGTATATAGTCGCAATGTAAGCAACTGAAATGGCAAGCGGTTTGATCGGCACAAATATCAGCGCATTCACAAATGTAAGCAATAAATATAATTATTAAAGAAAAGAAAATCTAGAGTAAAAAACAATTTGATAATAATTTTGTTGGTTGTCTAGTTGAACATTTAAGTTAAGTAGCTGTCGGCTATATCACTCGTCCATTATTTCAGTTTCTTTGTTTACATTTCTGCGCGTCTAAAACAACAAAATGTTTTTCTTCATTTCAAATTTTAAATGTCAAACGTGACGTATGTGTAATATATCCATATGTATATACATAGAAACATATATAATATGGTTTAAGTGGCGCCTTGTGCTAAAAAATCTTGTCTCTCATAAATCTTAAATGCTATTGCTAATTGTTAATTAATAATTTGTTAATATTTTATATTTAATATATGTATATTTATGTTATTTGGTTGTTTTTGTTTTTTTAGGGGATGTCGGGGTGTGATCAAAGCACTGTCGAATCATTGGCCGATGATCCAACAGATTCACCATTCGATGCCGATGATTGTCTCAAAGTTCGCAAATATTGGTGTTTTCTGCTATCCAGCATTTTCACATTCCTTGCTGGCCTGCTCATTGTGCTGCTATGGCGTGGATTTGCCTTCATCTGTTGCCGCAAGGAGCCGGATTTGGGACCCAACGATCCCAAACAAAAGGAGCAGAAGGCGTCACGCAACAAACAGGAGTTCGAGGGAACATTTATGACAGAAGCAAAAGACTGGGCTGGAGAGCTTATCTCGGGTCAAACAACAACTGGTCGAATTTTGGTAAGTCACAAATATTGATAATCAAAATTATTTACAATTCTATCCATATGCTAAGATTATAAGTACTAGAATTCATTTCAAGGGCACATACATATGTAAACACTCGTTTGTTGCGTGTAAAATGTAACATTTGCCGTTTATTGTGGCCCATTATGTTGTTCTCCTTGTTGGTTGCATGTCAACAAACGGAAGCAACAAAGTAAGTCAACCATTTCCCAGTACCATAAATACTTGTACTAACAAACCAAATTGATTTACTGTGCCCCGAGAATTGCGGGTGCTTTGAATATGTCCACTAGGCCACTGATAAATTAGACTACTTTTGCCCTGATAACTGGCGCTGATAACAAACGAAAGAATATTACAAAAAAAAAAAATTAAATTAAAGCACCTGGTGCTATATTTCTTTATTATGCATATGTCAACTTGCGTAGTCATCAATTAAATTTAAATCATTGATTTAAATGATTTAGTGGATTTTATTTGAAGGATTTTCTTCTAAACACTTCAAGTTGCCGACATAATTTGGAAACATTAGACATGATTTAGCTTTTGTTGAATCTATTTAAGGGATTATTATTATGACAAAATTTGTAATCTAAATAAACAAAAATTGTTTAGTTAAAAGCTAGTAAGGCAAAGGGTTTAAGTTATGTAGAATAATGGAACCAATACTTTAAAGTCCATTAAACTTCTATGCAGTCTAAACCCGCGTTGTTGGAGTTTTTTTTTATAGTATTCATAGTTCGGAATATCAATTGTTAACGAGCTTACTCTTGGAATGCATTTTGCATAGCGCTTTAAAAGTTTTCTCGACGTCAAATTAAAACTTTACTTTGTCTCTTAAAACTTACCGCAAATGTTGCAGCCTTGACTGCGGATTTTTCACAAACTGTCCAACAAAAATCGATTCAGTTTTCATATAAAGCTTTTAAAATGAGTTTAAGGCTCATTTTAAGCTTCAGATTGATTCATTTTAGGTAGAAATATTATTGAGTGCTTTAGAAACTATTTTTTATCGACATTTTTAAAGCATATACTATAGTTAAAGGATGTTTTTGGCCCACTCTTCGTTAACACAAAGTGGAATTTCATTTCGAATACAAAGTTAAATCAGATTTAGAAAATTGCTAACGATTGATTTTGAGTGAGAGCCACGTCAGTTGGAGCTGCTTTCCCCCTTCTCCTCTCCCTTCCCCGCTTTTCCCTTTTCTGCTTTTCCATTTTCCTAGAAGACAGTTCAATGCCGCACCGATAACAGAAGTCAAATATAAATACAAATAAGGAAAACTCACAGCAGTTGAGGTTCGATAAATGGCGTTGTTTGACGCTACATGGCATTTCGCCATTACTACAGTGACTAGAAGAAGAGCTGGCACTAGGAATTTTACTAATGCGAATGTCTACGCCCCTTTCGCCCACATGCACGCCCCTTTCACTCACTCCACCGGCACACAATAGGCTTTGGCCCATTTTTATCGATAGTTGTGCGAGTTCTTTCTCCCTCACTCTTACTTCCTTTCTCTTTCGCTCTTAAGGAGCCAGGCTAAATGGCAAACAAAACAAGTTTTGGGCTAATAATGGGGAGAAACGGACCAAAAGCAGCAAAAATAACAAAAATAAGAATATGTGAGAGCGACAAAACAGCCACAACAAATAACAGTAAATATTGTAGGCGAAATGTCAGAAAAGGGCTAAGAAAATCGATAGAAACTCGCACGTTTCACTGTTTCACTGTTACCAAGTCTAATGAAGATAGATGCAAGGCAAATATATATTTACATACAAACAGGGAGCTCGAAAGAGACAGAGAGAGGCAGAGTGAGGCAGAAGGGTAGATAGGGGAAATGGGGGAAAGAGCGGGTGGTAGCGATTTGTGGTAAATGTTTATGGCCAGGCCTACTGCCAATTGGCTGGCTGACTGCGGCGAATGTTTGTTGGCATTGGGCCGTGTTGCAGCTGTTGACTGCTTTGTAGACGCTTTGCGCTTTGCGTTTTAACAAAGACCTTTTGCCATTTGCCTTTTGGCATTTGGTTACTTCTTGCCGTTGTTGCGGTTTATTTTATCGCTGCTTATGCTAAATAGATTCTTTCCCATTTCATTCTGTTCGGCAACTGTTATACTCCCAAGTGTTGGGCACTGGTATACTTTTTTGTCGTTGGTACATTGAAACATATGCTTTTGGAATTTTATATGTTTAGAGTGGTTAGCAAAAGTGTTAAGTCAACTGATATAATATTCATATTTAATTAATTGTTGTTTATATTATTATTGAGCTTTTAGAACTAGTAGCCAAAATATATTTAATTTTCTTGGATGTTTATAATATTTTTTTAGAATTTATTAAAAAGAAATTAAACATACAGTTTCTTTACATAAATTAGTCTAAACTTATAATTGCGTTAATTCATTAAACATTGTTTTTTTTATTAACAAAACTTTTTAAAGACTCTACAGAAATTACGTAAAATTAGGAAGAAAATCACTTAATAGTTTGCAGAGTCAAAATATAATTCTATTAAAACTAGTTTGATTCATTTTAATAACAAATTTTAGCCGCGCTCTCAATATTCCGTCTGCGACTGTTATACTAGCATTTACATTCTTTGCTACAGTTGCAATTTTAGTTCAGCGCCTAAAAGTAGTCAACACTTTTTTTGCTAATTAAATTTACATTTTAAAGCGACTCCAAGTCGGAAGTTTAACAAAAATCGGCAAGAAAGGGTTTAGTTTATGGCAATTTATAGAGGGTGTGTCGTTCACATCCGATTGTACTTGGTCACGCTATAGAACCAGCTTCAATGTGAGCAGTCAGCAGTCTTGAGAAAACCGCATACTGTGGTACTTTATGATGGAAAGAGGTAACTCGTATAGCAATGGGGCCATTAAACTGTTTTCCCCCTGTTTTTCACTGGTTAGTGTTGTTTTTGTAGCTGCTTCATAACTAAATTGATTGCTCTATTTTGTGAGCAGCTGGTACACAAAATAAATATAAAAATATTACATAAATAAATGATATGCAAACAGATAACTTTTTCGTGTCTACGAAGGAGAAAGTGCTTTTAGTTTTTAAATAATTGATAATTATTTCAATAATGTACTTAGGGAACAGTAGTTTTAACGAGTAGTTTTGTAATTATGTTGGTTAAAAAAGTTAAATTAAATTGAATTTAGAGAGTATGAGACTATCACGCTCTCAACTCTCAAAAAAACTCATGAAAAAATCCTACGTTCGTAAAAACAATCAATCAATAAAACAATTTCAAAATTGATTGATAGATTTTTATTGCTTGATTGCACTGCTGAAAGCTTTAAATATTTACTCACACAAGACATATGAAAGTCCTTCAAAACGGTATTTGTGAGAAACATGTGTTCTGCTTCACTACGTATTACATTTTCTGGAGTTGACCGATATTTCAAGTTGGCGGTGGTGCAGCTGGCTTAAGTGGTTTTTGCGCCACATCAAACACATTTCGGGCCCAAGTTTCCCCCACTAATGGATTGACCCAGTTTCTGATGCTGTGGCCTACACAAAATAAGAACAAAAAAATAAAATAAAGAAGAAAGTTATCAACTTGCTGACGATGTTAGTTTGACTGTGTCGCCGTCTTGGCTTTGTGAGCTGCATTGATTACCTCGTCCTGGTGACGTCAGGTTATTGTTGTATAAAGTCTGTATAACAAGCCTTACGTCAACACTGGAATCCATTGATATTGAAGGCTCTTAAGTCAATTTAATGAAAAACATAGAAACAACAGACTGACAACCCGTCGTGTACGTATACGTAATCTTTGAAGAAAAACTTTTTGCACGACTTTAAGAACTATTTGGCAAAGTTTTGTTGGGTAATAGAAGTTTTCTGCTGTATTTGCATGACAACAACAATAACAACAAAGTGGAATGAGTAACTAAATGGCTTGCGTGCTGCTTTTTCGCTAAATTTAGTTTCAGTTCAGTTCGTTTGCTTTGTTCGATTATCAAAGTAATTACACCGTCAATGGGGGCCAATAGGAAAGCCAAAACAACGGCAATAACAATTAAGTACATTGAGAGAATAGCATTTGGACACAACTTATTTGTTAGAGTGCGTCCACTTCAAGTTGATCCACCTCAACTGACCTTTTTTTTCAGGGGATTTTGGCAAAAAGCCCTGACATTTAACTCGATGGTACTTACTTCCTACTTTTCCTGTCGTGTGCATTTTCAAGGAAACTCACGCCAAAAATTACATTGTAAAAGTTGTATGATTGCCGCAGATTTATCTGCAGGATGTCCTCGGCTAATTGCTGCCGTGTTACCAGACCTCGTTTCATGAATTCAATGAGCCGTGATCCGAATTGAGCAGAGTTTCCCCCAAATCCAAAACCACAGTGCAGTTAAAAATGCAGAATGTTATCGGAGTGTTCCCTTTACTACCTTTATACCCTATAAAAAGTAGGCTTTAAGCATAGATACCAGCCATAAATTGGCTTCTTTGGGATACAATACAAAATGTGCAGGGTATACGCCCGTCGAGTGAGCTAAGCTGTGCATTTCTTTATTGTTTTCCTTTGTCAACTGTGCCAAGAGTTGCAGCTGCCAGATGCTTACCAAAAAAACCCCTTTTATTCATGGCCAACGAGTTGAACTATGGCTTATACTCGTTAAGTGGTTGCCATCTGACAAGATTGTGATTTATGAAACCACATTTGCTCGTAATTGACATGGTAGGTGTGGAAATCAGCCAAGATTTCCGACAGCACAGATTCGAATTATTCAAATTGCATTTATAAGAGCTTAAATCTAAGATAATTGCATTCATCTGAACCATAAGTAAAGAAAATTTGTATTACCTTTAAATGACTTTAACTTAATCACCATTTTCAGCTTAAATATTTATAAACGTTTTTATATTATTTAATAATATTTAATATATTAAAAAAAGAAAGGTATAGGGCGGATTTTGCTATACAAATAAGTAATTTTTGACAGATTTGTCCATTGAGAGCAATAGAATATAGTTGTCCGATCCAAATCAAACTTGGTAAGGATAGTTATAACGGTAGCAAACACATAAAATGTGAGTTTGGTTACGATAGTTCAACTAACACTACATGCCTTCATACAAATGTACTATTTTTGACTGATTTGTCCTATGGGAGCTATATTATATAGTTGTCTGATTCAGATCAAACTTGTTGGGAAGAGTTAAAATAGTAACCTACAGATAATGTGTGAATTTGGTGTATTTAGCTCTAGTCGTTTCCAAGTAATGACTTTTTGAAAATAGTTGTTTACAATTTGCGGGACGGTAGGGGGCACTAGAACACTTATGTTCCATGTAATTATAAAGGACATAATAAATTATAATTTCTAATCGTCAATTATAATTAAATACTAAGTTACTTTAGTCCAATATAATCCTATAACATTTACCGATGTGTCAAATCCATCGCATTTTATATTCAAATGAATAACTTTGTCATAAACTAAACAATTACTTTATTTCTTACCTCATTACAGGTCGTACTCGTATTTATACTCAGCATTGCATCTCTCATTATATACTTTGTTGATGCATCTAGCGAAGAAGTCGAAAGATGCCAAAAATGGAGTAATAACATTACTCAACAGATCGATCTCGCATTCAATATATTTTTTATGGTTTACTTTTTTATACGAGTAAGTTTTACACTCAATTCATTCACAATATGATTTCAATATGATTTCGGTGTGAGAAAAAAGGAATTGGTTGAGCTTCTTATGTTTAATTAGTTTGCAGTTGTGTTTATGACCAAAAAGAAAAATATCCGAAAATTAATTTAATATTTATTATTATTATGTTCTTTTTATTAACAATTTTATTACAGTTCATAGCGGCGTCCGATAAGCTTTGGTTTATGTTAGAAATGTACAGTTTTGTAGATTATTTTACAATACCCCCGTCCTTCGTATCAATATATTTAGATCGAACATGGATCGGTAAGCACAAAAATCAAACAATTCAATTATATTAAAATAAGGGAAAAAAAAATGAAGAAAATTCCAAAAAAATGTTAAGTACTGCATACAAATCGGTTAAAGATCGGCTATTCCTCATCTACACATTTTTCAGCACATAATGTTTATAATTTTTGCAATTCCCAATATAAATATGATATGTATAGATATATACATTTATGCCCCGATCGATTTGTATGCATGCAATGTGATTTACTCTGCATATTATATACGACACATGCAAGTATGTGTTTGTGTATGATATGTATATATGTATGTAAATGTGTGGCAAGTATAATATATAGTTATATAAACGATATATATATAAAAACATGATGAATATGTATGTATGTGTATCATAAACAGGTCTTCGATTTCTTCGAGCGCTACGTCTCATGACTGTTCCAGATATTTTACAATATTTAAACGTACTAAAAACATCGAGCTCAATTCGCTTGGCTCAACTAGTATCAATTTTTATATCCGTGTGGTTAACAGCAGCGGGCATTATACATCTGGTATGTAGACACACAACAAACATAAACACACACACTCATACACACCATACACGACACACTCAGAGCTATGCGCGACACGCGTTCTCCAGACAGATTTGTGACAGATTTGCAGCTTGTGCCTGAAGCCAGTTAACATATTACGCATACGCCACGTTGCAGCCTGTCACAAAGCATGTACTCGAAGAACGTGCGTGGCGTCTTGATTTTCAACTTTACTTTTTATTTTCTTATCGATTTTTGTGTGTGTGTTTATTTGTTATATTATTGTTTTGTTTTGGTTTTGTATAAGTGTCCAATAGAGATTGAAAAATGTGCATTTCGTATTGACGCTGATGCGTGTTTTTGTTTCTTTTGCAATTGAAAATTGAAAATTGCAATTGCATTTACTTAAAATTTAGCTGGAGAACTCTGGCGATCCGCTGGATTTTAATAATGCTCATCGTTTATCCTATTGGACCTGTGTCTATTTCCTAATTGTGACCATGTCAACGGTAGGATATGGTGACGTTTACTGTGAGACTGTCTTAGGAAGAACATTTCTCGTGTTCTTTCTGCTCGTCGGCTTGGTAAGTTAAAGAAACAACAAAAAGTACAACAACATGTACAACAACAACAATCAACAAACAACTAAACACTGAACATTTATTACATAGCAAACAATATATACACATATATATATCTATAAATGCTCTATTTTAGTTATATATATACAAATGTATACATATATACATATAGAGAAATGTTTCCTCTCTTTCTCTCTCTCTATTTTGTCTCTCACTCTCTTTGTCTCGCCCTCCTAACATCGAGACCCATTGAGCTTAGGCCAAACAGCAAACAGCGGGGTTCGCAGTGCGAAAAAAAATGTGTGAATGATTTAAGTTTTGGTTGTTTTTGCCAAATGTACTTAGTACAGTTATGCTCCAAAAACTATAATTAGTATCCCAAGAACCTCCAAAAGTAATTAAAGTAGCCAAAAGAACGTATTAACTCTTAAACCTTAACTCGTATCAAGCGTTGTCCTTCTAAGTACTACATACAAAACTCGTACATACAACAAAACTACAGTTTGATTAAATAGCATAAGGATTTTATACTACTATACTATTAATACTCGTACTACTTTAATTCATTTAATGTGTTATCAAAAATCATATTTATGAAATCTGCTACATTTATGTAAATACATAGAACGACTTAATAACGCTGCACAAAGAAAAGTATTCTTTTTCAATTTACTGATTAATAACTTACTTCAAAAGTTTAGTTTTGAGACTCCATTTTTTTTTTCTTTCCTTTGATTTGATCTAAGTTTTGTTAGCTTCACATAACACCTTTAAAGTAAGTAAAAGCTTAACGCGTTCCAACTTGCGATTAACTTAAACTTTAGTCACTCAAATTATTATTCGATTTATTCTTATCATGCGCACACAACGAGAACATCTACATCAAATTAAGTACTTACTTGAGCAGCAGCTGGTAGATGATTCATTATATTTCATTATATTTCTTTACTTTCTAAATCGAATCGAATCAAATGCATGCAGTTCTCAATTTATTATTTTAAATATTTCAATATATTTTTTTTAATTGAATTTTGTTTTTGGTACAACAATAACAAGAACAAAAAAACTTGTAGACACCGACACACAGACAACACCGAAACATTAACTAACTACTAAAACTAAAAGGTCAGGCTAGTCAGACAGTTAGGCTATATACTATTGAAATCATAAATATAATACTATATGCTATAATCAATGTTCGTTTTGTTTAATTATGCATGATTTAATGCTGGCTGCCATCAATTTAATTAAACAAATAAATTAACTAAAAGAAACGAAAGTAAAATGCTTTTTAGGTACATGTATTAAGTACTTATGCGAATTAGTGTCCTCTGGTGTGATTGTCTAGGACTCACTTCGTACCCAATTGAGATGACACACTATAAAAACTAAAATAATCATCAATTTAACAAAGTTTAACAATAATTAAATAAGTTTTGTTATTATATGTGGAATATTTTAGGCAATGTTTGCCAGCAGTATACCGGAAATAATTGAACTCGTTGGTAGTGGCAATAAATATGGCGGTGAACTCAAAAGAGAACACGGAAAGAGGTAGTCTATAAATAAATTCCATAAATGCAATATAAAATAACATACAAAACATCACGTTTAAATTTCCAATAAATAACTACAACTATAAAGATAACAAGAAACTAAAAAAAACCTATCAAATAATATAAAGAAAAACTTGAAGATCGATCCGTTAATACGTTTCTAAATCGAAATAAAGTGTAGGAAAATTGTTAGAGAAGAAATGTGAAATGTTTTTGAGTTGATTCTTAGTTTTTGTTCTAGCAGAAAATTGACTCGTTTAACAAACAAAACAAATATCGAAATATTCTTCCAATGCAGAATTGAATTGAGAAATAAATTAAATTAAATTATAAAGGTGTATTCTGTCTGTTCTTATTGCCAGCAACAAAATGAATCGTACAAATACAAAACTACAAATATAATTAATGATTAATGATTAGCATTATCAAATTACACATTTATTAGTCTGTTACCCTTTTGTTTTGTTTTTCATTTACCAAATGAATTTGTATTTTGGTAACTCGCATACGAAGTTGACTGTTGACTGTCATGCAAAGTTATATAACATACTAATAATATCTTTAATCCCATATCAAACGTAGCTACAGTCAACTCTGGATAATGAAGTCATACATAGAAATTATATTAAATTATTTTTGTTTTTAATAAATATTCTTTAACTTAAAATCCATGACATTTACGATCATTGCGTGATGCTCTGATAAATATCATAAAACCAGTAATAAAGTTAAAAGTAAAGTTCAATATTATAATTTTGTATTTAAATTTTAAATTTTTATTCTTAAATAATTAATTCGAATATACTTTTGGGAGCTCAGTGAGTCATAAATTGAACTCGAACTTTATCAGTTTTGTATTTTGTTTTGTGATTTGATTAAGTTCACTATTAGTTAATTATTCTTTTGACACTTCACATTTTAGGAGTGAATTTTCCCTGAATTTTCTTGTTTAATTTTTGTACCTTTTTGTTTAGTTATTTTTTATACTTTGCCATGCTTTCAACGTTTCTCGTATTAACACCAAACAAACTACAAAATATGCGTTATTTTTTTTTAAATTTTGCAATAGTTAAAGGTTTGTTTTTTTCTTTATCGACATCTTTAAGCATTTGTGCAAATCAATTAGGCGCATTGTTGTTAAATCACCTTTAAAGCATCGGTCACGCATTGCCAATTTACAAAAAAAAAAAAAAAAATAAAAAAAAAAAAAAACAAAAAGTAAAATAAATTATATTGTTTCTCAAAGTACACGTAAATAATATCTTTTATATTTTCTATTTCGAAGAAAGCAATTACATGCTACAATTTTATTCAATAATTCAATCGTATTGACTGTGTCAGTGTCACCGTAACATATTTAATATAGTTCATCGATTCTCAACTTTATTCCAACTCTTTTCTTTATAATTTCTCCCCAAAATAGACACTTTCCAGACTATGTATCTGAAAGATTTCATCACTTTTTGTCCGCTACACATTTACATATTGTTTATCGCTTTTAATTCAATTATCTTCGGTAGATCGAAGTAATTATTTTTTATAATTATTCAATTTAGGTTTAATTTGATTCGAATAATATCATAGCATAACATTTAGCACGACACCAATAAATTGAAAAGTACTTTTATGTAACTATTTTGTATTCAAAAACAATAAAGTCATCACAATAACCCGACAACTTAATAAGTACTCATAAAACCTGTGCTTAGTTGAAGAGAGATCTATTTTCTCTATGCAAACTCCTAGGCAGAATTTGCACTCTTCGTGTACAGCTGTAAAACTGTAACAACTGTAAAATTTTTTAGAATTTTTATTAACATAAAGTAACTCAAGTATATATTTAGATGCGGTAATACGTGAATATCTTTTGCAGAAAATCAAAAATTATCTGTATTCGTATTTGTATAATATTGTACAATTAGCTGTAATTTCGACAAAAACAAATTTAATATTGCAAACAAATTGTGTTAATTGTGTATATAAACAGGTATGAATGTGTGAGTGCTGTTGTGAATGAATATGAATAATGATCGCTAGAATGCCAGTCTACAACTTCTTTTGATTTTATGTTCTGCGTCGTCTGCGTTCTGGTCGTCGTCTTTTAGTCACAAAAAATGCAAATCTTTTTAACCACACGAAATGAACCAAAAAACACCAAGCAAAAAAAAAAAAAAAAAAAAAAAAAAATTTGAAGCTAGACCTACTACTAATTGTAACTGCAATTGTTTAACTGAAACTCAACAACTATTTTGGCACTTCTCTCTATTCTAAATGTGTATGTGTGTTGTTGAATTTAGGCCGTGTTCGCTAGTTGGATACCAGAAATCACTGAACTGGCTGCCCAAAGAAGCAAATATGGTGGAGCATATAGCAAGGATCCTAGAAAAAGGTACACGAACACGTTGCTGCCTGTACCACAAGAAAAAAATAATAAGTAAAAAAAAAACAGCAAGAAAAAAAACAACAAATACAAAAAGAAAAATGAAATAAATAAATAATGATCATAACAAGAAAACACAAAAAAGTTATAAATCAATTACAATCAATAGAAGAAAACTACTATAAAAATGAATCGCTACAATCGAATTAACCTGATTTTTTTTCTTATATTGCATTCTTACTAAACTTCAGAAAAGTACAACAACCTTTTAAAAGATCAATTAATTTATTTATTATTTTATTTCTTTATTGTTTTTATTTTGTTTATTTTATTATTTTGTTATTAAATGACGTCACATGAATTTGCATAAAAATATCTATGGTATACAAACATTGCTCGGCAACTTCACTCGAAAGAGAAGTGTTTAAGAAACAAGTTGCCAGCAGTTAATAAAATTCTTTAATATTATTTTCATCGCGCAAATCAAGACAAGATAATATCTACAATATATATTCGAATTTTCCAAAAGGCATTGGTTTCTTGGTGGCATGTGTAAGACGAGAGAAATAAAAAAAAAAAATGGGAAGATCTTTGCTCTCTGATCATAAGCTAAAGATTTAATTATGTAATTTGTTTATCAAATCCTTCTGTAAATTTTGCTGTCATTTAACTCGTATATATTTAAGAGAAATATGAAACATGCTACAAACAACAAATTTGTTTTTTATTTCAACTTACAAACTTGGCTTTAAATTTTGTGTGCAAATTCATTAGGCTTATTCGTACATGTACTCGTTATGTTTAGCTAGACAGAAAAGTGATCAATGTGTGCTTTAAAACAAAAATCTTTTTTCCAAAATTTCAGTGGTTAATCAATGTTAAATCATTTGTTGCATTGTTGGTTTTTTTTTAAATGTTCACACAAATAAAACATAATCTTCTCACATGTTCAAAATGTATATAGAGTTTAGCGCCTGGCGGGTATGCAACACTTTTTTCTGCCTGCACTCATTCGATAAACGTGGCAAACAAAAAAACAACTTAAAACTAACAAAGAATTCATTTAGTAGCGTGCAAAACGGCATATTCCTTATACACACCATGACAACAGCCATCCGCTAAGAATCGAAATTTATCTACATATATACATAAATTTGTATGTAGTTTTCCTTTGTTTAACAAAACGTAATCAATTTGTTCATTTTGTTGTACTGCATAATTTGAAGCATGCATCTTTCGATATTGGTAGCAAAATTTCGAAATTGATTGCAAACAAGCCAACAGAGCAAATAATTACACACACACACACACACACACGCCTTACAAACACACACACACACAGACTAACACACGCACACATACTTTTTATATACATATATGAAACATATTTGATTTGCTTAACTCATTTTTGAAGGACAATTTACAGAAGGTTTTGAATTTCTTGCGTGTGAGAGAAATCGATGAATTTTGGCCAACAATTTGACAATTGATTGATGTCTAAATTAATTTTGATACCAAAAAAATCTACAAATCTATGAATACAAACGCTCCTCAAAAAATATCATTAAACAATAGTTAGAAAAAGTTGAGCTTATTTGTATTTTTTTAATACTATTTAATATACAGGACTTTCGTTTTCAACTCCCTTTCATTTTGTTGTATTTGACGCGAGTTTTTATGCAACTTCAGCAGAGTCAATTTATGACAAATTAGTTTGTTGTGTTTTTTTTACAATTTTCGTTTTGTCCCGCTTTTAAACCAAATAGCTTTTTCTTAAGTTTGGTTTTTGAACTTATCAGAAAAATATAATTAAAAAAATTATAAGAAGATGCATAACATTGAATTGTTTGTTGGTTTGTTTGTTGAAACACACACCAAGTTGCTGCTTTAGTTCTGTATTGATTACTTTATATATATATTTTTTCTTTTTGTCTATGAACATAAAATTTATTCCAAGTTTTTTACAAGTTTATTGATTCTAATTAAATACATACATAAACAAATGCAGTAGAAACTTTTTTGCAATTTTTATCCACTACCTAATACATACTTATTATATTGAATTCACTTGTAATTACATACATATACTATACTAAATACTAAAACAAAAAAAAAATACAACAACAAGTGTGGTGTGTTAACCATGCTAAAAACATACTACACCTATACTTAATCTCATCAATCTAATTAAATTAAAGTCGTTTATTTGCTTGCACCTACTTTGTATGCCGCAGCCACGCATATGCGAGTAAGAAAAGTGCGCGGAAAACGCACTGAACAAAAAAAAAAAAAAAAACAAAAAAAAAACAAAAAAGAAAATAAAAATGAAATTCTTAATTAATGAAGATAAACAATTGATTTGTTGTCAGTAACAATTGCAGTATCTATTTTATCGTTATCAGTATCCGTATCAGTATCAGCATCATGACAACACATTATTTGAAACTCTTTCCCATATCCTCCCAAAAAAAAAACAAAATCAAAACAGTTTAGACTCTCACACATATCATACAAAAGATACAATGATACAACAGTTTAGTATTCGTTTAACCTGATAGATAGATGAATCAAAGCACATTTAATTAAACACGCAGAGCCACCGTACCTTGTCGTAGTTTGTAGATTTCAACAGTTCCTGTTGTCCATAGTGTTGAAAGCACACACAAACACACACACACACGTGCATCGAAACTGATTTGTTTTGATGTGTGTATAAGTGTAATTGGCCTTAATTTTCTTTTAGGTATTTGATTATTATTTGATTCCTTAAGTACTTGATATATATATATATATATATTAAATGTATATAGTACATATACAATGCTTGTGTACAAATATTGATTTATAATTTTTATAAAATGTAGCCAACACATACACACACTTACACACATATCCCCAAGAAATCGAAAGCCTACTGCAAAATTTATATTCTTTCACCATACATGTGTCAATTATTAACAATTTGCAATAAAATATTAAAAATAATTACAACAAAATAGCTGCAGACTGTTGAAATGGTTGATTGATTTGTGAAGAAAGTAAGAAAATGTATTTTTCTTTTAGTTCAATTCAATTAAAATACCATTTAACCATTGTTTTCTGTTCCGTATAAGTATTTTTTATGATTTTCAACATTTAGAAGCTTAAGTTGATACAACAATGCGTGCCGCGTATTAAGAAACAATCACTTAAATACAGCAACAACATGAAAAGATCAATTATTCTTCCAACAGGCAAAGCGTTGTAAACGTCGTCGAAATACTTAGCATACTTCTAGGGGTAAAACTGTTATACACATGCGTATGTATTACAGTGAGCTTCAGGGTTCCAGTCGTTAATCGTTATTCCACTCTGTCTCTTTCCTTGTCTCTTTCTCCCTCTCTCTCTCTCTCTCACTCTCTGGTTGAACTTCGTCATACAAAATTGTTTATAATTTTTAATTTTGATTTTTTTTGTTGCTAATTTTTACCAATTTATTAAAAAGAGTATTCAAATGAAAAATAAAAAAAATACAAAAAGAAATACCGAAAAATACTTCACTATCATCATTATCTTTCATACTGTAAACAGGCGATTTTTGCAAGTTGTATACCTGAGATTATAGACTTGATTGGAACAAGAGCCAAATATGGGGGCACATTAAAAAATGAAAAAGGGCGAAGGTGAGACAAACTAAATTTTCTTACAAATCAACAGACAAATAAATAATCAAAAAACTGATTTAAAAAAAAAATTATATATATATAAAAACAACCAGACTACTTACTTACAACCACAATTAAAAATCAAATCAAACATAAATTTAAGTCAACAAATATTAAAAATCACCTAAAACCGTTAAAAAAAAAACCAAAACTAATGTCTTCGATTCTAAATCAAATCAAAATGAAATTTCTGCCAGAAGTAAAAAAGAATTTACCCAATAATCAAATCATAATATTGTGCAGTATTTACTTTTACTTTGCTCTTCATTCATACGAATCCTTTTGTCGAGTGGAAATGTAGCTGAAATTTGATTTTGATTTTGCAAAACTACTTACAAACAATTAAAAACAAATACAATTATTAAATACACTTATGTATACAACTACCTAACACATACTAACTACATACTAATACAAAGCCTCACAAAACACGGCCGACTACTAAGCATAGCCAAAAAAAAATACAAATAACAACTAAAATAAAGCCAAAAGTCAGCATTAGTAATAATGCCATGAGGAATGTTTCAAACACAATTACCTAACCAGAAAAAAACAATCAATCCATCAATCACCAGCTCAATACCGAAAACGAAATTCAGAACATTCGATCAATCACACATAAACACAAGAATCCTCACAACAATAAAAGCCTCACAAAGAACAACAAACAAAAAAATTTAACAAAATTACAAATGCAAAAGCAAGAATCAACGAAAAATTTAACACAGATATAAAAATTTATTTTCTTATATTTTTAGTTCTCAACCAAACTCATTTTGTATTGAACTTTGACGTTGGATTCATTCTAATTTCGGTTTCTTTTTTTCCACTTTTTTTTTATATTTAAACTTAATCGAATTGTGGCGTTAACTAGCGCGCTAATTAAAGTTTTTCATTCAATGCCAATTCAGGCATTTGATTATGATTTTACTTTAATTTCTTTAAGGCTCGCCACATCAATTTAATTTATTTGATTTAGTTTTGATTGGCATTTTGAGAACGATTGAAACCTGTACCAAAAAAAAAAAAAAAAAAAAAAAATACATAAAAAATACTGTATCGTATTTAAAACTGTTCTGAGTGTAAAATGTGCGTACTCTTAACTATCAAAAACTATATTGTTGTAAGTTTAATACATTCTAATTGATCGCCAAATTATCAACCTATTCTTCTGCTACTTTCTGCTCTTTATAAATACATACATCGTATCGTATATCTTGCTCTAAATTTTCTTTATTATTTTATTTCATTAGATTCTCGGCGCTTCTTTTCTGAGCGCAGGTGTTGCACGTTTTCAGTTTCATATTTTCAGTTGGATTGGATTGAAAAAAAAAAGAAGTAAAAACAAATATCTTTCGAAAGCCCTTAGCATAAAATGTTAGGACAATGGGGGCGTGTGGGGTTGGAAGATCTGTCTTCTTTTTGGGGAAGGTATCAATACAATTGGAAAAGTGAAAATAATCAAACGAAAGCTTTTAAAAATTCAATTTTTTTTACTTTGGTTCTATTCGTTTTGTATGCCATCATCCTAGTCATTTTGCATTTGTATTAGCCCTTTGAAGAATCAGTGATTGGTGTTAAATATTGTGTTACATATTCGTAATTGTCTATATAGTCCTTGATATCGAAGTCGTAATTCGTATATATATAAATATATAAATGTATATTATGCAAATCAATTTTAAAACGATTAAACATTTAACGATAATATCGCATATTATAATATTCCATAAACAACAAATTTTATACGTAAATATTAGAAAATGCATAAAACCATGTACACACACATACTACAATTACTACTACTACTACTTATATAATACTCGACATTTGATTGTGAAAACGGAATTAAGAAAAATCAGAGATTTAATTTAAAAATAAGATGATAATAAATTTTTGTGTAAATAATGCGGATTCATCTTAAAAAAAAAATGGATTTTTTTTAAAACTATTAATATCTCGTCTTTTTGATTAGTCAGTAAAGTTGTTGATAACCAGTAAAACCTAAAGCTGTAATCGTCTAGCCATGCATTTGACTTGTTTGATCATCATGTGGCATTCTTAAATATGTGTGTGTAACATAAATAAAAAAAAAAAAAAAAAAAAAAAAAATTTAATAATGATAACGATAATAAACGATACTAAACGAAGCCCATATATATATATACAAACCATATATAATACTTTTATTGGACTGTCTCTTTTACTCTCTTTCCCTCTCTATCTCTCGGTTATCAGATACTAACTACTTCTAATCAATGTTGTAGTTATTGAGAAATATGTACTTATATCTTCCGCTATATACTCAATTTCAATGTATTCCTTGATTTCGTATCTCTTTGGTTTAACGTTCTATTTCTTTGTTTGCTTTTGATATCATTTTCATTAAGTGCTCTATCTATATTTTATTCTATTAAAGAATAAACACGATAAAGACATGGTACAATCAATAAATAAACGAATTGGCGCTTATAACAAGATCATACATGATTAATGATTAAAGTTAAACATCAAACATTTTTAATGCGTATAACTTGAAAATCGGTTAATAACTCTCAAGTACAATACATATATTATTATCATCTTTAACATAAGTATTGTGAATGGATGCGATCAACAATTGAATTTGACTTGAATCGAATCCCAAACGAATGGTATTTTAGTATCAGATCAAAGTGTAATTCCTTAGGTTGCCGTTGATATACATTTATTGTTTCTGTGATGTGACTTAGGTGAGTGCAGTTCAAGGAGTTTACTGCCAACGATACCGCAAGAAAGTAATAAATAAATCAAAAGTGTTATACAATCCGTAACGATCAATAAAATCAACTTCCCGAAACCGTATCCACTGCAGTTTCCGTATCCTTCCAGTACACAAAACATTTCAAACTCTTTCTCTCTCTCTTTCTGACTCTTTTTGTTTTTCTGTTCTGTTTTCAAGCTCTCAACCTTCCTTACCTATGTCTTTTAATTCACTTTTCTTTTGATTTTCTCAACATTTTTCCTAGCCGCCACATTCGAGCCATTCATTGCACATTTGAATCTAGGATTCATCATGTTGACAAATCAACATTAATATTTATTTTTGATTCTCATTATTCTCATTAAAAAATAAAATAAAAAAAAAAAGACAAATCGAGAAAAGAAGAAAAAATAATGAAAATGCGTGGCCAGGCATCAATTTTAAACTTTTCACCAAATTTATTCATTTCAGATGTGATCAAATTGCATTCGAAAAACAGCAAACAAAAAAAGTATTTTACTTATAATTTAATACTCAGCACATAGTTCTTTAGAAGCAGTAAATCACAAAAGAAACAAAAATAATTTATTAAAATCAAACCAATGCAATTACAATTAAATAGTTTATTTGTTAGTTGGTTTTTTTTCTAGTACAATTCATCAAAATCTTTGTCACCTAATAAACTCAACTATTTAGCAATGCATCCAACATTCAGTACACTTTCTACATCCAACAACTCTTATAGGCCAAAAATTTTTCGATTTTAATTTATCTTATAAAGGATTGCAATAATGTAATCCCCAGTCGCCTGATTATAATAAATACGGTGCCATATTTAATACTAAAATATACTGATGATATTGTGAGCTGTAACTTCAAGTACATTTCTGTACTTAATCTATGGATTTTATGTAATTTCTTCGTTGATCGATTCTAACGTGTTTATAATATGGTACCAATTTCTCAGTGATGCTGGTATGATGTGATTATAATGTTTTTTTTTTTGACATTTTTTTTAAATTTTTTTTCATCCATAAACACAACAGAAACACACACAAAAGAATGCATGTTTTAATAGATGATGCACCCTGCACTTAATACTATAGGGTATTTGAGTATGCCTGCCCGGTTGCCTGAATGCATGCCTGTAATAACATAGTATAAAAGTTATATACAAACAAAAAAAAAAACAATTATATACTGTAGTACTGTATTGGAATGAGATACCCTGTATATATACGTACCTAAAGTAGAGTCATATACAGAAGTTTCGATAATTGTTGATGCTTTAAACGATGCATGTAAGTTGATTATTACCAACGGTGTGCGTAGCTAATTTTATGTTAGTAGATTCAATTTAATTGTTAATCTTACTTAATAGCAAAGCCAATGCTGCTTTGTAAATTATTTAGTTTATTTCAATTATAATTTTTAAATCATTTTGATTTCGATTTTTGATTACCGTTTTTATGTTCGAATAGATTTCTGGGGTAGCAGACTAAATTCATGCATATTGCAGTATATTTATAAATTTTCTTATTATTTCTTTTTAAAATTTATTATAATTTTGAAATTTATACAATGTAATTTTTATGATTATAATGCTGTTTAATGTTTTAACTACAAAATATAATAATAACACTGACAAGTTATAATAGTAATCATAATGAAAACGAAACAGTTGATAACCAAATATAAATAATATGAAAATATTAATATATCAATAAATAAGCGAAATATATACTACACATACCTGTGTTTGTACAAACACTCATCACACACACACACACACCTACATGCAACATAGAACACTAATACCACACACACACACATTTATACTCACACATTAACACGCTTTAATCATGCAAGCTCTTCATGATTGTACCATAATCATCATCAAAGTTGACATCCAGTTGAGATTCATCAAAGTTTTCATTTGATGAATTCAACATTTTTATTGGCCTGACATTTTGTATTGATTAAATAAATGAAATTGAAATGTTGTTGTCATGGATATCAACGCCCACATTTGCAGGCACACATACCCACACCCATCGAAATGCATAAATACCAAAACACTTAAAGATCTGCACACCAACACTAATACAGCTTAAAAACATACCGAGACATGCACACGGCTTAATACATCCCACACTTAGTTTAAGCGCAATTCTTGCTTTCAATTGATTGAAAAACAAAATATATATGAAAAACATTTTACTAATATATTTCTTTTTGTACGACCACCAATTACACAAATCTGCTCGTTCTTAGACATATTGTGGTATGCGGTCACATAACATACGAATCCGTGTCGCATTTCCTGAAGGACTTTCTGCACGAAGATCGTGAGGATGTCGATGTCGAAGTAGTCTTTTTGCATCGGTAAGTTGTCATCTATTTCTCTGCGAATTCGTTTATTTGTCTTTTAATTTAATTCAATATAGAAACAGATCAAATTAGCGCTTAAGCAGTATTTAAGCCGACAAAAGTATAAATAAAGCCTTAAGCAATTGCCCATAAAAGTATGCTACATTTTTGTCATTGAAAGAGCCATTTTGTTTGAAATGTGGCAATTGCTTTCTGCTGTCCGTAAGTCTATTAATAAATTAGACAAATGCACTTATTTTTAAGTATTGCATTCGCATTAGTTAATAGCTAACACAACAAATTAAATGAAAACACATTTTTGTTTAATTTCTATAAGTAATTTATGCCTATATTTTATTTATATAATTATTAACTAAATGAATATATATATACATATATACGATGTAACGTAATATAATACAAAATAGCAAAGAGCCCGACCTGGAGCTAGAAGGACTGCTGAAGCGTCACTATACAACAGTGGCGTTTTTTCAGGGCACAATGATGAATGCAGTCGACCTGGAACGAGTCAAGGTACACAAAACACAAGAACACAACAACAACATTGATTGATATACATATAAACACACATACACACACACCCACACCCACACCCACGTACACCCAACTACACATACGCAGAAACAGAGACACATATACATATACACTACAGAACACAAAGATACTGCAGAAGAAAACTGGTCAGTGAAGTCTGAGAAAACAATGCAAAAAGCAAATTCCTGCTTTAGTCGCGTCACATTGTGAATGTGCCTTGCACATGTATGTATGTATGTACATACTTCAATGTATGTCTGAACATACTAGTTACATCAACATAGTTAGCTCCGGCAAACTGCTGATAGTATTTTCACCTTTTAAGACAAAACCTCCTAGTCCTGCGAGTATAGTTGTAGATCGCCAAAATTCGAAGGACTTATTTCAAAGTCCACAACCGTTTCTTATGGTACACCCCTGGTTACTCAAATATGCTCGTTCTCACTTTGAATAATAAATTTTATTGATTTCTTGCAAATATTCTATATAATTTTATCTTCTTTTCCTCTATTAACTACACATTTGCCAGATTATACGTGCATTATACAAGTATTTTCCAAGGAAAATATATTTTTATGCAAGTTGTCTGATACTTGTGTTATTAATTATTTAGGTATATACTTTTTTGTTTAATAGTTTTTATACAATAGAATAAATCAAACACTTAATTTCACTTTTTTCGATAATTATATCTAGTAATTTTTATAAATTCGTTCACGTTGGCTTTAAGTACTTAATATATAACCTGCTCAATGGAATGTCCTCTTAGCTGGAATTTTATTACAGTTTGAATTTTGTAATTTAAATCGATTTTATTTATAACAATAACTTAGATAAAGTCTAAAACATATTTCAATTTGCATAGTTTAAGACTTTAACATTCTATAATTATATATTTTCCGAGTCATAGCTCTTTATGCTTTACGTTCAAAACCTTTTCAATTATCAATTTCAAGTTCTTTTGTATCATATAAATTTCTAAATTACTACTCGTATTTATATATATGAGTTTTCATTTGCAATGCACATTTATAACAAAAATGAACAATTTGACGATATTCCAACTAGAATTAAGTTTTAATATATACATATATATATTTATATACAAATACTTAATAAAATTTGTATATAATTAATACTAAGTTTACTTATTAAAGTAGTTAAGAATAGTTTATAGTACAGATTACTTAAGGTAAACCAATTAAATAGTATTTATTAAGTCTATAAGTTTTACTATAATTTTGTATGCATAATCCTAGTAAAGATATTTTATTTAGTTTATTTTATAAATTAATTCTAAATACAATGACAATAATTGATGAAATATTTCATAGACTTTCTTGCCAATCGCACATTTAATTTCTTACATAAATAGGCACTTTAATTTTTGCATTATTTGTTTTTTTTTTCTCATTTGTATACCTCAAACTGCAAATAATTTTTAAAAACAACACAAATGTGTTTTTAATTGTGATTTCAACACCAATTTCAACACAATGAATTCTTTTGGTTTGAATACAACCCAACAACCATCGTTAAACTGTCTACATTGGAACATACAAAATAACACAATACTACTCTAAAAACTTTGTATTATTTTTCCAAAAAAAAAAAAAAAAACATCAAATATGTACGTCCAAAAACTTTAAAATCAAATACAAAAAAAAAAAAAAAAACATTCAAAAGAAAACCACCCGATTTGGAACTTGAGGGTTTATTCAAACGTCATTTTACCACCGTGGAGTTCTTCCAAGGAACCATTATGAATCCGATTGATCTGCAAAGGGTTAAGGTAAAACATTTCTTTATTTTATATGTTTCTCTATGTTGGTTATCGTATGTTTATTTAATTTTTCATTTCAAAAGTTACGTTGTCATCTTATTTTGTGCGTGTTTGTCCAATTAAAACAATAACCTTACCTTAAACTTCAACTTTAACTCTAACTTCAACAAAACCATAACCAACCATACAAAACCAGACAAATAACTTCCATACGAAATAACGAACGATATTAATAAATGAAACTTGTACCTAATATGTATCTATGTAATGTTTAAACTATATGTATGTAAATCATAGCTATAAATGTGCTCATTTATAATTGTCGCTTTAGTTCTATGTACTACTACATTAACAGGAATAATATAACATTCATTTGTTCATGTATCAGTTGGTGATTTGCAAAGCGTTAGAAATCGCAGCATTAGAGTACCAATCTCTGTGTATAACTATAAAAAAACAATCACACACACTCACACACTCTACACACACACTCTAAACACACACACACACACACTCTGTCTCTCACAAATACAACACTGTATATTGTTGACGTTTATGTGTATGCAAACATTGATCGTGATTCATTATTAGCTTAAGCGGCCTAACTTTCAGCAATTTACGTTAATGTTTAATTTTAATCTTACCTATATATATATATATATACTAAATATCTGTAAATGTATGTATTTATGTGCTAAGTATATATGATTGCAAAATAAATTAATAAAAATATTAAGTATACGTAAAGTTAAAATGAGCTTAAGACTTCAAAATACTTCTAAAGCAGCCTTTCTTCTGAGAAACTAACTGCATTTTAGTGAAAAGAAATCTAATCAAATTAAAGTATGTAGTTATATTAAAACTTTAGCCACAAATGAGAAATCAAAACTTGTGAGAACGAGATTTGAAACTGGCGTGATTCTTAAAATAAAATTCAATTAAATAATATAGTTTCAATTAAATTTAACATTACAAAGAGTCAAATGATTATTGAATCTATATTATTAATAAATTTCACTTTTTAAATATTTTAAGAGTATATTTTGCACAGATATTCATTCACTCACTTTGAATACTTGTGTAAATATATATGTACTACTTTTTCTATTGATTGTAGTATTTATTAGCGACTATAGCCGCATTTTAATCAGCAAGCAATGTATTAAATTGCCTATTTAAAAATGCTTCTTTCTCAAAATCAACAAAAACAAGAACAAAAACGTGAATTGTTGTTGTTGTTGTACGCTGTAGTCTTATCTTCTTTCCATTTTCCGCTAACCCAATTGTATTACGGAAAATGGAAAATGGAAAATGCATGTTTGCATGTTATTAGCTGCATTGCATGTAACTGTTTATGCTGGTACTGATTTACATATAATACTTTGTGTAATGCCCACTTGATTTTGGCTCTTTAGTTTGTATATTTGTATATTGCTTTAATCTTTATTTATAATTCTTACGAAAAATAATTAAAAAATAAAAAAAAACACCCTAAAATGACACGAGTTCTTCGTATACCCGTATACCTTCACCCATGCACAATGAGCGTTCGCTTTTTTCAGTTGTTATTAAATTGTTGTTGTTATCTATATCAAATGGAAGTTGAACCAAAAACGATACTTATA
This sequence comes from Drosophila cardini, assembly GCA_018903735.1. Classification (NCBI taxonomy): domain Eukaryota; kingdom Metazoa; phylum Arthropoda; class Insecta; order Diptera; family Drosophilidae; genus Drosophila; species Drosophila cardini. The sequence continues at coordinate 493,591 of JAEIGM010000020.1, forward strand.
TAAAAATAAATAAACTCCAATCAACCAACCAACCAAGCAACTAAACTAAACACCAACTGCTTACTGTCTCCCTATCGCCGGTGTTTTGCCAAAAAGCTAATCGAGTACTCAAATTACTCTTAATGTGTATGCAAGATATCAGACATATCAGTTACTACTATATATTATAATGTCAATACAAACGATAAAAACACTTCACTTGTGACATTTCAATAACTACTTGTACCATAAATAGTTGTGCAGTCAATTTACGTGTTAAACGCTTACTAACTGTTAATACGACAAAGCTGTACTTGATGACATCATCATAATCACTTAAAAGAAAACTTAAACTATAAATAAAAAAAAAAAACACCATACAACTAACAAAACAAACATTTATGTACTTACTTAACATCACCACTTTGAACAGATAAACATAACAAAACAAAAACTTACAACAAACGTCATAAATAGCCCCAAAGACATAGACCAAATGACTAACAATAACATATCTCTCACATAAAAACATTTTATATAATTAGACAATTATTAATAATTCATTTAATTATAAACAAAGGTACACGAAGCCGACGCCTGCCTGGTGCTAGCTAACAAATATTGCCAAGATCCCGACGCAGAAGATGCTGCCAACATAATGAGAGTTATCTCGATCAAGAACTACAGCGACGACATACGTGTCATTATACAGCTGATGCAGTACCATAATAAGGTAATAACTACATTTTTTAGTCATTATAGTTAGAAAATTTAATCATTATCGATTTTATACATTTTTTTTAATAATTATTCTCTATATTTTTATATGATATTTTCATAAAATAATTATTTTTTTTTTTTTTTTTAAGTTTTTCTTCTTTTACTTAAAAAATACAAGTAACAATTTTGGCTATTTTATAATTTACTTTGGAGATTTTAGTATTAATTTGAGCTTTATATCTTCAATCTAACACTTCTTTGAGAACAAATAAAATTTTTTAAAAATGTATTAAGGTCTACAAATATTTGTTTAGTGTTGTATTAAACTATAAAAAAATTTGATTTATTTCTTGAGTTTTTTTTAAATATAATTTTGGCTATTTTTTAGTGCATTTATATGATTTTGGTACAATTTTCAACAATTAAATCTCTAACATATTTTTGTGTTAAAAAAAAAATTATTAAAAAATATATTTAGGCCAACAAATATCTGTTTAATGTTTTTATTAAATTTTTAATTAATTTTATTATTCATCACTTATTGATTTTTAATTTAATATCCAAGAATATTTTTTGGGAAATAGTTTTGTGAAGGAAAATAAATTGTTCTTATTATAAACTTGCCAACTTTTGCGTAGTTTTGTTTGCTCCTTTCATAAATAAAGAGTAATGATCACTCAGCTTTATTTTTTTAGGGCATTTTTACAGCAAGCTTAACTCTTAAGCCTGTTTACTAATTAATTAATTAACTTCATTCAACTACGGAGTTAAAAATGAATAAACATAATATATTAATGGACTTTGGTTATACATTTTTTAGGCGTACTTGCTGAACATACCATCGTGGGACTGGAAACAGGGCGATGATGTCATTTGCCTGGCCGAATTGAAATTGGGCTTTATAGCCCAGAGCTGTTTGGCACCTGGTTTTTCCACCATGATGGCCAACTTGTTCGCTATGCGTTCTTTTAAGACGGTAAGTATTGGCCCAAAGTGCTGTGAACACAGAAGGCTACTCCTAACAAAATATATACCAGACACAAGCACACAACTCTGGGGCATAAAAATAGCCAGAAAACAGGCAAAATACATAAGTAAAAATATTAAAAAAAATATATATATATATATATTAGCTTTTGATTATGATGACAAAGGCTACATACATGAAAAGAGAATAATGAAGGAGTTGAAGAAGATAAAGAAGTAAAGCAAGATGAAGATGGGGCTGTCAAATAGACAGTCGAGTCGAGTGGAAAAAAAAAAACATAACAATCAAAATAAATCTATATTATGTATGTCTGTAACGTCTTTAACCCCATAGTCGCCAGAAATGCAGTCTTGGACAAATGATTATCTACGCGGCACAGGCATGGAAATGTACACAGAAACATTGAGTCCCACATTTATTGGAATACCATTTGCTCAGGCCACTGAGTAAGTTGCGAATCGGGGCAATCCAATATCTACTCTATATGCTATTGTATCTACTATTATACCTACTCGTACTACCTACTATTCAACTACTTGTTAATCGTGCAGCGTTGAAAATATTGTATCAATACAAAAACAAAACAAAACAAATTAAAACAAATCAAAAAAAAAAAAAAGAAAGAAAACATTTTAAAACTAAAACACAAACTAATTTACATCACAAAATACACACAAACAATTTCAACTTTATTATCTTCTGATCAGTTCTAATTGATGTTGTAGATATTTTATTTTGTCTGTTTTTATCATTTCAAATGATTGAACGTTTCCGATCTCCAGGAACGTTTTTATCTAATTTTAATGTCTGGTCAATTGTGAACGTATAAAAATTGCCTGCCTATGGTGTAATAATTAGTATTATTATTATTTATTTATACAATCAACACATAAACACTCACACACACACACACACAGATACACACAGTGAATTCTACACACTCACACTGAAGTACACTGTGAAAAAAAAAAACTAGTCGGTGTTTTATGCTAATTCTTTGTGTACTTAATGTTCTCAATGTTTAAAATGCCTTCAGTGTTTGCAAGTACAAAAAAATGACATTCTTGCTGAATATTGTTTTCATTTCAACTATGTTCGCAGCCAGACAGTTAAACAGTTTAACATTTTGAGGACACAAATCACAAGTTCACACACACATATGTATTCACACTTATACTACTACTACACATATACACACACACACAGATCTTGGGATTATTTAAATACGCTAATAATATGACATTTTAATGTAAATTCAGAGCTAAACTTTGCCAGCGTGCGTTTAAGTTAAAGTTTCTGTTTTAATTTTGATTCTGTTTTGTTTTTCTGTTTGAATTTCAAATAATTTGATACAATTTTCTTTTTGATTTTGGTCGGGAATCAACAAGCTACACGCTGCTCGGAATTATCTGTCTAAATGCTAGATAAATATATTTCTATATAAATATCCCATGTTGCTAGAAAGTATACAATGCTGAATTTGTATGAGAAGTATGCCAAAGCCAAAGCTACTAATTACTAAACTTAAAACCTGATCCACACATGCACCCAACAATAATTTATACATTACACGCACAACAGAAATTAAATAATTATATCAAAACACAGATCAGATCCTCTGCTACGATGATCAGAAATGCTAAAGTGTGACCGTATATGTACATATGCCGTATGAGAAAGAAAATACCTAAAGAGATGCCCGTATTTTGTAGTGCCTAAATTTGCGAGAAATAAGCACGAAATTGTCACAGCCAAAGCTATAAAAGCCACACAGCCTATCGAGCCCTGAGCCCTGTCCTGAGCCCTGTGCCCTGAGCCTGAGCATTACCAATATGTATATTGAGCCAAATACATAACTACATAAAACTATATAACTATAATACACTGTGCCAAATGAACAACCAGAACAACAGAGAACAAGAACAACAACAAGAACAATAACAAGAATACAAACAATTGCCACGTAGTTACATTAGCGAACTTACTAAATCCAAACCACAACAAAACCATTTTCTAACTTTCAGTCACCAGACACACAGGCCTGGCAAAATGATTATCTTCAAGGTACAGGGTGTGAGATGTACACCGAAACTCTATCACCTTCATTTACCGGCATGACATTCCCACAAGCCAGCGAGTAAGACTCCAAAATGAGAAATTAGCGAAAAAAAACAAAAAATTTCAAAAATATAAAAAAAAAATTTTAAAACATATTAATTATATTAAAGAAACAAATGTATAAAAAATACTTTTGCCTTGTACAAATATGTTTAATTAATTCCTTGTTTTTATTTTTTTTTGTTTAATTTTCGATTAATTTATTTAATTTATTCCTTCAACTAATTATACTTGTAACAAAAAAACCTTTTGTCCCCCATTACTACTTACTTAAGTCCAACTACTTACATACTTTCTCTCTCTCTCTCTCGTACTACTTACTTTCCTTACTTAGAAACATATATACATATATATACTTACCTATATACTAATTAGTTTTCAAAATGATATATCAAACTATATGAAATGAACTTTAGCAGCAAACATTGATCGACTTGTACCTAAACTACTTCTACATTTTATTTGGTTTTTGGATTAACATTAGCATTCGCATTGCATCCGTTTTGCATAAAAAAACAAATGATAAAAACTAAAAAAAACACTTAAAAAAAAACTTTAGTGCAAAATCTTAAAATCATACTACCATATAAAGACACCGATCGCCTGTCACCAACTCCGCTCCGATAAATCCCAAAAAATTATATATATATCTTACATAACAGCATAAACTCTCACAATACATACTCAACTACAAGTACAGTGATAACTCGCTGTGCAAGCTACTCACAGTCTACTGCGTCACAATACAGCTCATTGCATGCGCGTAATAATATTTTATGGTGGTTTACACTAGTTGACACAGTGTCAACTCAAGAAATTTTGTTGTCAACTTGTGTAATGTAAACCAAAGTATTTTTTGTGTAAACCACGCCCACTCACGCCCTTAGTGGAGTACTGCTTGTTATCACCGATAAAAACAAATTGTTTAATTTTGTACATTTTTTTGTGTAATCATTTTTTTCTGTTTATGTATTCGTTTTCTTATGCATTTTGTACGCATTCTGCATGTGGAAATTTTCGTAGTTCTGTTTTCAGAATTGTGTTGTGAAAATACGCTTTCAACGCACACACGCCAAAACGCATGCCAAGTTTAACAAGGTTTAGCTACACGTGTGTAGTGTAGTACTTACTTAACTAGGTTTAACAATCTATAACTTTATTTTCTAGATATAAATATAGTAATGTATGAAAATAATACAAATATTTATGTTTGTTGTGTTTCTATTTTCGTGACCATAGACTGTGTTTCTCCAAGCTGAAGCTACTGTTGCTCGCCATTGAGATTAAGGGCGCTGAAGAGGGTGCAGATAGCAAGATTTCCATAAATCCCCGTGGCGCCAAGATTCAGGCGAATACACAGGGTTTCTTTATAGCACAAAGCGCTGATGAAGTCAAGCGGTAAGTCACAGTAAAGGGTAACAATGACAGTGAAGCATGGTTAAAACGAACTTGATTACAGCGCGTGGTTCTATTGCAAGGCGTGTCATGAGGACATCAAGGACGAGACACTGATTAAGAAATGCAAATGCAAAAACTGTAAGCACAATTTTGTTCCATTATTCTATTGACATTCTAAGAGATATGTCTATATATATTATATATATTTCGGTTTCATTTATTATTATCTAATTATATTGTATTTCATGATTTGATTTCATTTGATATGAGGTTTATCGCGATAAAAAAAAAAAACAGCTATATAACTTAAGTACAGGAATCAATATAGTTTTAAGTTCAAGTATTCACTTCGCTAAGAGGATTAGGCAGCTTATATAATATTACTAATCATACGACCTATATCATTCAATTTAAGCAGCGTCCTAATGGGCGTATCAATGACTTTCCCAATCTTTGCAATCTATAACTCTACTGTATAAGTATCTATAATGATCTTAAATTAATACAAATACTCGTAACTATTTGTATTGTGTCTATATATATTTATATTTCTTATAAACAAACACAATCATTCTTTTACTATATATACTATATATTCCTTTGTACCACATATCTGATTGTATTGTGGTGCTCGTGGCCCTACTACTTAACACCAACAACGACTTCTCTCTTAAACTGCACTTAATACCAAAAAAATACATAATAATAAATCAATGAAATAATCTATCGATGTGTGGATATACTATATACGTATGATCTGATCTTCATTCGATATCGATATTTAATGTAATACACAATAATACAAATAAATGTCATAACTTTGTCCCACAGTGACTGTCCAGCCCAGGAGCAAATTTGATGACTTAGGTAAATCAAAATTATTCAACACAATGTTTCTATCCTACCCCTCCCTCCCTCCACCACCCCAAAGAAAAAGAAAAGAAAATTTACAAAAACACACACACTCACACTCACATATACTAACAACAATTACAACAATCTTGATCAAATGCCACAACCACCCACCGAGTTTATTAAAATTTCTTTTTAACTAAATCAAAACTTTGTTTAATGTACGCAAATTAATATAAACATTTGTTTTGTTTGTATGTACTTTAAATACAGCAAAAAATAAATCGCCAAATATACTACAAATACTACTTACTATATGTTTGCCCAATAACTTTTTTCTATCCTATCGTTTTAATACTCAATTATTCTTGTGTACTCCGCACTTTACCTTCTCCAGGTACAACACTGTAATAATATTTTCCTAATTTGTTTTTTGTTCAAATTTCTGTTCAAATTCAAAGAGAATTTTTTTTTTGATTTATCAGCAAATTAGCACTTTTAAAGTGTTAAGTCATTATCCTTGAAAGTCCTTTCCCCGAATCATATTCGAAGTATGAGAATCCGTCCTGTTCCGTAACTTTGGATGTGTGCAGTTCGTTTTTGAAACATATTTTTTTATATCTTAAATTTTATATATGATATGCGCCTCTACTCGTTTCTAACCCGCCACGATTATATCAAATCGGCTCAAAATAAATTGATTTTTCTTTATGTACAACATCCCACATTAACTTTCTGATGGCTTTCACAATGTACCCTCGAATTGTAAATATGTTTGTGCAATATGCAACCTCTGTTCTATTTATTTATATCTATATATTTTTATTTAATTTGGTTGTGGATTTCTATACTATGAACAATTTTCATATATTTACAAAGCGGAAATATTTGTATTATTTTCCTTTATTTATATAAAAAGCTTTACGCCATGTGTGGATCGTTTCAAATGTTAATTCCTTCAGTCAAATATAAAAATTTATATATCGAGTTGATACAGAAAATATTGTTTCAATTTTATTTTGATTTTGATTTATTTTAAATTTTTGCATGGAAAGAGGTTTCACATGCATTTTAGCTTTTTATTTAGTGTAATTTGAAGGAAAAAAATAAAAATAAAAATCCGAAATGAAACGATTTCATTAAAAGCAAACAATTTGTCAAAGTATATATTTTAAATAAGAATTTCAAAGTGCACAATTTTAAAAATCTGTCTAGTTAACCCTTTCTCTGCCTCCTTCTCCTCTTTGACAACTCTCGCTGTAATATTTTTTAACTATTTTACGTATAAGAATGTTGGATTAAAAGCAAAAACAATCAAATGAGTTAATCCAAAATAAATAAAGTGCATGGAACTCAGCACAAAAGTCGATTTTAAATCACACTTTCGCCACCAAAACCAAAAAAAAAAAAATGCTCTAAACTCTATTTTTGATAAATATTTTTGACTAATTTTTGCAGCTCTTATTTATAAATTCCCGTACTAATTTAATTTAAATAACTTCAATTATAAATTCCTATTATTACTAGTAGAAATAAGTTATACAAATGCTGCGTCGTGTTCTCTAACAATCACTTCAAGCCAAAAACAATGTATATGTACTTATATTTTAAGTTTTCTCTATCTTCTTGGCGTGGCACTAATCCCATTTACATATATCTATATATATTACAATTAATAACCCAATTCTATAAGATATTTATGGTTAATTGTAAATAAATACATAAGCGTAGATAAACCCTTCCAAAGACTGATTCCAAAAGTGTAAATAACTTTTTACGCAAAACTAAATTTAGTAAATTATTCATAACTCGTGTTTTGTCCATCATCTTACTACATGAGTCGCGAATATTGAAGTTTATGTATTTGAATTCTATGTAGCATTAACACTAATATACCTATGTATATGTAAATAATTGTAATTTTATGTAACCAGAAATTAGCTGCAATGTTCTTAAGTAGTTAGTAAGTTCTTTTCCAATGTTTGCCAATGTTGCCTGCATCTGGCTTTAAAGAAATTCGCGCTCTTTGGCTGAGAATTCCGGACACAGATACAGCTGCAACATTTATTTAGTGTTAAATGGTTAAGATCATACACAAAAAAACGATCCATTTATATTGTGATTGAGTGTATCAGTTCTGTGGTTCTGAAATCCCTCAACATATTACAGATGTGGGCATGATTATGATGCAGACAGGGATGGTCAACCAAGGCATCACATCGGTGATGAATACAATGGAGGGTACGCTTTAAATCTATATGCCAAAAAACAAAAAACAAAGAAAAAACCAACAAATTACAATAATACTACTTAATAACAAGTTTCTTGTATAGCCAAAAATAATTTATTTGTTGCTGCTAAAGTGTTAAAACCGCATTCCTAATCGTATTAAACTTGCCAAACACTTGCCAAAGCAATCAGATTAAAGGTTTCTATCTTTGGCTAGTGTATTCAAAATTCGGTGCATCGAGTTTATCCTAAATAAATTATAAAAACAAATTTTATGAATATATTAAATTAAACTAAGAAATTAAATTACTAAATTGAAACGTAAAAAAAAAGACTATGCTTTCAAAACAATTCGAAATACAATTGTGATAATTACCCGTATTAATTAATTAGAATAACAGGAACCTTCTCCTCTTATGTATGCAAATAAAGCTAAATGTATCTGTGTTCTATTCGTTAATGCTAAAAGAACCCAGCTGTTAAAAAACCCGCATCAAAATTTGATTAAATATAATACGAGTATCTGCAAAAAATGCAATCCCTCGCCCTGCTTAACTTGAATGGATATGAACAGGCCAGTAATGATAATGTTGATGATAATGATAATGCTAATGCTAATTCTAATTAAAGACAGCAGATTCGGGGTCTAGTGAGTTTATTGAGGTCGCAAAATATTATAGGCAGAGTATTCATTCTGTTGCTCTCTCTCTCTCCTACTCTCTATTTTTCTCTCTCTCTCTCCCTGTTGTTCTTATGTTTTCTCATTCAATATGTTTCTGTCGTATATATATATATATATAATCAGTATAAATATAACATTACATAGAGTTTCATTAGTTTTGCAAAGATTTCTGGTTTGGTTCTACTTCTTCTACTTCGTCGAGCGCATAATGTCATATAAAAAGATCATATATAACTAGTGAATATTCTATATACATACTCGTACTTACAAATCATATATAATTACCATATCATATGTTAAATGACAGAAATGAAGTACAGTGTGTGAAGTGTGATTTATTTATATATATTATATTTCTTCATTCATCCGTTGACAGAAGTTTCTGTTAAATTAGGTGTTATATACATACATATATTATAAATTTAATTTTGATTTATTTATTATTAAGTTTATTTAAAAAAAAAGAAAAGAAAATATGAAAAGCAACTATCATTACCTTACCATCATTTACCTATTCACACAAATCCTATACAATTCTGTTTTCATGAAACAAAACAGTGGCCACCTTCCGGAAAGGCGTCCGAGCCGTACAAATGGTTGGGCGTGCAAGTACGTATAACTCTCTCTACTCTCTCTCTCTCTCTCTGTCTCTCTTTCTCTCGCTCTATTCTCTCTCTCTCTCTCTATATATATACATACATATATCTTCTCCATGTTTCTACTCTACTCTATAATTCTATAAGCATACGAAACAATTACAAGACAAAACAAACCAAACAAACATTAAATTTTAAAATTTGAAATACAAAATTACTTTCTATACTTGAAACATTTACTAACACAGTTTATAGTCCTAACTAACATCCATTGCTACCGCTCAGAAGCTTAAAAACATTCGATCAGTCAGTCTAAAGTACAAAATATTAAAGGAAATACAAAATACACAGACAGAGACCGCAACACAAGACTCTTCAATCCAATATACTTTCATGATTCACACCCATACAAACACACACACACACACACACACACACTGACTACTGCACACACCACTCCCACACACACACACACACACACACACCTACTGACACTGAGGAACATATATGTACACACGTTCACACGTAATCGTTTCTTCTCGTTCGTTCTCGTAATTGTGTACTTTTCATAATCAACTTTTGTCTTAACTACTTAGTGTGTGTGTGTGTGTGTAGTAAGTCGATAGATAAATTCAAATTGCAAATTTAAATTTGTTTCTACTCTCAATACGTATCCGACAAATAATTGTTATTCAAGAGTTATACTCATTCGCGTATCTCGTATGTATTTCATACTAAAATCTTAACAATTCATTCAGTTGTTATATTTGTTATATATATGTACAATATCGTTCATACACTTTAATCACATTTTGTACATATCTTTATAATTTTTTTAAACTTATTTTCAACTTAAAGTAAGTCGCGGGAAACTAATAGATTGAGAACTATATATATTGGCCTTACACTTGCATACATACAACACAAGGATAACTGAAATATTGAATTCTGAGCCAAAATAAAACAAAATTACTATCTGTCTTATATAGAAAATCATATATGTTTTCATTATACTACACATTTTATGTAAAATGAAAGAAATATGTAAATTTCTGACTCTGGGGTTTGCTCTTTTTTTATGTGTACATATCATACTTCTATATTCTTCCCCCCACTTGTACCTGTACTCGTTTGTACCAACTACTTCTACTACTACTCTACTACTACTACTACTACTACAATACTCGTACTATGTATTTAAATGTCTGTGTGTGTGTGTAGAAGACGATGAATACTCGTTGTCAAGTAAGTCAAACTAACTCAAGTTAATTCATATACTCGAACAACTTAAAAAAAAAAAAAAAACAATTAAAATAAAATCGCATTTGTATTTGTCATTGAAACATTTATTAGGATTCACATATTAGAATTTATAAATTTCCCAAGTATTTTCTTTAGTGTGCCAGTGCACGTTCTTTACTTTTCTTAAAACATACATATATATCTTTTGAGTGTATCCATTTTCTGTTTTGACTTTACTGTACTTCTTCATACTTATTGGAGTCGATTGTGTCGTTTGTGTTGTACTAGTTTCCTTATTTATTTTGTTTTGTTTTCGGTTGATTTTATGAAACTTCATAAACTAAAAATTGATTTGAAAACAGTTAATTAAAACAAAAAAAAAATGAAAAACCATTTTGCGAAAGCATTGCAACTGTAGAAACTGTACTTGCCACACTTCCAATCATGTTCTACAGCTGTCCTGCCGCCAAATCGTCAATGCACAACATTAAGATTTCCAGAGCAAGCTTTGAAATACTAAAATAAAGAATAAAAATAATCTTAATTTCTAGCAGTAAAGTCACATAAATTAGTGCAGATATTAATTGTGAGAGACGTTTCTAGGTAGATAAAGTCTTTAAAGTGGGTGCTAGATTTCTGCAACATAAACTAATAGTCAAATTAAATGCTTTTTAAATCGAAACAACCAACTAACAGATAAAAGTTACTATTAAATATAAAGAAAATTATATATATATATATATATATGTGTGAAATACGCTTTCATTGTAGCATATCTAATACTTAAGATCTTAAGTATAAACTCATAATAATGTTCGTATCTGCAGTGCCTTGCCAAATAATATTACTAAATAATTATTAAAAAATTATGAAAACTATTTAAAGTCGTTTTAAATGGCGACGTGCCTATGCCAAAGCCTGCTTATCCTGCTTTTTGTAGTGTAGTGTAATTAAACTTATGTATTTTGACACCTGTTTTTTAAATAACCATTGTTCTTTGCATGTTTTGAAATGCCTTGCTTAGAAATGCACTAATTACTTATGAATGTTAATGCAAATTAATATTTATAATTATTTCTTTTTAAATATGAAGCCAAATGAAAATTCCTGAAATCATTTCCTCCCGATCATATTGATCACATTTCCTTACTTTGGTATGACTTTCGGTTCAAAAAATATATTAAAAAAACACATACACTTCCAATTACTTGGGTTATAACGACACATGCCCGTTAAATTTGCATATGATTTTCAAAATTAATTACTTGCTTTTTGTACAATTGCAACTATTCAACTTTATGTTCTTACAAAACACAAAATGAAAATTATAATTATTTGCCAAAAGAAATTATAGACTTCACATAAAAAAGCAATGCTTTCTACACCAAAAAATATTATATATAAATAAAAAAAAAAGAAGAATACCTCCCAAAAAAAAACCACTAAATTTGATTACCTTAAGCTGTGCGATAACAATACCAAAAATATCTTACAGATGAACACCATCCTGCACCCACATTTACGCCACCAGATCTACCCAAGCGGGTGCATGTGCGTGGATCTGTATCGGGTAATGTCTCAAAATCAGCTTGTATAAAATCTAAAATCACATAAAAGAAAAAAAATACAGTGCTTTTACGATACGATAAGTCAACCATAAAGAAAATTTACACAAAAATGAGAAAGGTTATTTTGACTACACTGAACTTTCCCGTCCCCCCAAAAGCATACTACATTTTTGTTGTTTTACACACACACATGCCAACACACCGCAGCTCAACTGAATAGGTTCAACACTAAGAAATTGGATCAAATTTGTAAAGTTAATGAAATTAATTTGAATTTTGTATAAAAATATACTATTTTTTGTACCTACTTAGTTGAGCATCACTAAATTTCATTTCATTTGGTATTTTTATGTGTATCTTTGTTCTAATTTGCCCTATCATTTGTAGTCCAATCATTAAACCAAAAATTTTATGTATTCGACAATTAGTCCAATGCCCAAAATTCAGTGATTTAAATAATAATAATAATCAAGAGAAGTAAAAACCATTCAACAATTAGTTACATTCATTTTGCGTTAATTATATAATTGCTAATGTAAAAAAAAAAGAAACAAAACCAAAAACAAATGAAAAGAAAAATAATTGTTTATCATTAAATATAAATGTTTATAAGTATGAACTATATCTATCTACAGAACTGCTAACTCTGTTCTTAACAAACATTTGAACTTGATATTGATTATAATTATTGATGTCTACTTAATTAAAAGCATTTTAACTTTACTTTTGTAAACATTTGTGTGTGCGTGTGTGTGTTGTGTTTTGCTTTGCCTAAAAATAACAAATATTTGCTTGTTAAATACTATATTTATTTCTTGTGTCCACATACAAATCGCAGCTAACAACCCAAAAGAAACCACAAAACTTACATTAGAAACGAACCTAAAGTAAAAAATAAAAGAAACTAAAAAAGTTTACTACTAACTTATTTCCTAACACGCGGCTCAAAACTACCTTTCTTGATTAACTTGACCAATGCAAATACTTATTTGACTGAAAACTAAAAATTTCCTAAGCACTTTTAAAACAGTCCCCTAATAAAATCATACTAATCGAATATATCTGCTATCTTTTTTCTCTCTCGCTCTGTTGCTCTTGCTCCCTCTCTCTCTCTCTCTCTCTGTCTGTTTCTACTATCTCTGCTCTTGTTGTGTTTTTCAACTGCCAATGCCAAATGCAACGCCAACTTACATGCAACCGCAATCGCAATCGCAACTGCAACTGCCACAGGTGATATAACACGTGACAGAGAAGATACGAATCGTAAGTGAAACATTCTTAACTTGGTTTAGTCTATACCTATATCGTGTGTATGTTAATATCTGGTCATTCAACTGTAATTCAATCTGGGTTTATTCTGTGTGTGTGTGTGTGTTCCTTTTTTACAGTACTCAATCGTAATGTGCGACGCCCGAATGGCACTGGCAACGGTACAGGTGGCATGCATCATATGAATAATACGGTAGCTGCTGCTGCAGCCGCTGCCGCGGCGGGCAAGCAGGTGAACAAGGTAAAGCCCACGGTGAATGTAAGCCGACAGGTGGAGGGACAGGTGATATCGCCATCACAGTACAACAGGTGAGTGACTCGACCAAACAGCAGCAGCTTAAACATAGTCCGAACGCATACAATGGGTTTGGGAAAGCAGAAGCACGGAAGTAATCATACTTGCCACTTGTTATACTACACAACAGAAAGCACTCGGTTTCAATTACAAAGTACAAAAAAGTATCTCAACATATGTAACACAACTAAATCGGTATTTGAGCAAACAAAAAAAACAAAAACAAAACAAAAAATAAAGAAACACTTTAGGCCTTTTGCTGTTCAGCTGCATTCTATGATTTCTATTGAGTTTCCTACTTTGCATTATAATGAAAGTTAACTCGATATACTTTCCATATCATTTAAGTTTCAGTCACAATGTCATAATTTGTTTATAACTCTTAATTGTACACCTAACAAAACACAAAAACACTCAGTTAAATGGCCTTCAAATTGGCCCGTACATATGTAAATGCTCTTTAACTACGTCTATATATCTATATATAAATATATCAAACTTATAACTTACTCTTAACACCTTAACCAACCACAACAACAACAAGAACAACAATTAAACTGTTTTATTCACATGTTTATAAGAAAGAGAAAGAAAAGAAAAGAAAACAACATACAAAACAAAACAACAAATAAAACAGAACAGAACAATTAACAAAAACAAAAACAAAAACAAACAATTTTAACCAGTCTAAATGTATAAAAAACGAACAACATTTTGTTTCAGGCCACCAGAAAATGATGCTAACCCTTATGCGGGCTATCAACTTGCTTACGAAGTTAAAAAGCTCATGTATGCGTCCATAATTTCCTAGAAATTTTTACTTAAAAAAAAAAACAATTTACAAAACAATTACAAAAAAAAAAAATATATAAAAGCCAAAAGCGTTTTTTATCTTAGTATTCGTAAATTCTTATTCAAAACTATGCGCATTTTGTTAAACACACTTAATTAATTGGTTGATTGAAAGCTATTCCATACATCAAATAATCAATACCAAATATTAAATCATAATTACTTGTACTTGTAATTATACGTATGCGTAATATTCTTTCACATTGCTCTCTGTGTGCGTTTCTTTATGTAAATGTATATGTAAATGTATGTATGTGTGTCAATCAGTGCGTATGTGTGTTTGTTTGTGCGTGTATGTGTGTGCATCCAAAAATTGTGTTACAAAACTCGTCACGGTTGCCACTTGATGACAAAATGTTGTACATCACTTTAAGTGCAGAAATGTACCCATTTTCATATAATAATTGAATCAATTTAAATTTGCATTCATTTGACATTTATTTATATTATTTTATTCATCATAAACATCATCTATTTCATTAGATTTTATACTTAAAAAATGGGTACACTTTTGAAGAAATGTGTACACTTTGTACCAAGCTGTACCATTTGAAGTACAATTGTACCACATGTGGCAACTTTTTAACGTGTTTATTATCATTAATCGACTATCGATAAATGCATCATATTGCCTTTGAACATTAGCTGTCTCTTTTTCGCTCTGTCGCATTCTCTCTCTCTCTATCTCTGTCTCTTTCTCTCTTTGTATAAACTAAATTTTGTCAGTGTATATTTTAATTTCTCGATGTCTGCGTGAAACTAACTATAACTTTAGCTATAACTGACTACATCAGTTTTCTGTTAATAAAATGCATAAATTGCCATTGTAAATGTAATTGTAAATAATAATATCTACTATAACTATATATCATATTACCACATTCTGCATCATTTGAATTGTTTAGAACACTTTCGTTTATTCATAACTTTTTTGTGTGTCATTTTTCTTGTCTTAATAGGGTAAAATATATGAGTTTAGTCGATTTCTTCCATTTAAAAGGGGATTTAATTTTGTTGTTTTATCATTTTCATTTAACTTTACTTTAAAACAAAGTCTCTTTTTAAATGAGAATGTGTCGAGGCAGCAAAAACAGTTCTTTAATAAGGTTTTATAGCCAAACTTATTTGTTCTTAAAAAATTGTTGTGTGTTTATAAATTTATTTTCGACATAACTAAATAGGATTAAGGTTTAACTTAACAGATTATCGTTACTTTATTTTCTATTATAAGTAATATAAATTTTTAAATGAAATGGAAGTTTGATAATTAAGAACTCATTAATTAATCTGATTTTCTTCTTGCTTAGGGTTTTGTTTTCTATTTTCTTTTGGAAATCCTTCACTCTTTTCTTTGTGTTGCCTCTTATTAGAAGGAGATTCGTGTGTGTGGTGCACTCCTGTGGGGGCAGCAGTCGCATGTGGCTTGTCCCTCAAGCATGTCCGACACTTACCACAATATAAAAATAATTATTTCTCTGGGTTTACTTCTTCGATCTTGATTTAAGCACTACATTATTCGTTATGGGTTCATATTCGTTATCGATTCATATACGTTATCGATTCATATTCGTATTCGCATTTGTGTTTTTGGTACTCGTAATTTCGCAACTATTGTTATTAGCACAAGCTCTTTCAATTCTCTCTATTTAAGTAAATACAAAACATATTTATCTATATTTTTAGCTAACTATTTCTATCGTATCAAAGACACGTTCTTTATTTTGTTTTTGAATTTTAAAAAAAGCTCCAAGTACTCGTATTTAAGTACTTATATTTTTTTGATATATATAATTTTTTTTTTTTGAACGAAACTCGTACTCGTAGCGTTACGAAGAACACTTTGCATTTGGATGTAGCGTTTAATTTTGATTGATTGGTTTCGATAATCTGATATGCCACGATAAAATCCCAAAAAAAAAAAAATGACATTTAGACATGATCAAACAGGTTAATACATGATAATAATTTGCTTGCCTGCAGGCCAACGAGTCGCAGCTCCGGCACAGGCACACAAAATCAAAATGGCGGAGTCTCACTGCCCGCCGGAATCGCGGATGATCAGTCAAAGGACTTTGATTTCGAGAAGACCGAAATGAAGTACGATTCAACGGGTATGTTTCATTGGAGTCCGGCGAAGAGCTTAGAAGACTGCATATTGGTGAGTGTTCAAAATAATACCGATTTCTGAAAGTTATTAACTTTATAATTGTATTTATAGGATCGCAATCAGGCGGCCATGACGGTATTGAATGGTCATGTGGTTGTTTGCCTCTTTGCCGATCCAGATTCACCGCTGATTGGATTGCGAAATCTGGTAATGCCATTGCGTGCATCCAATTTCCATTATCATGAGCTCAAGCATGTGGTAATTGTTGGCTCCGTTGATTATATACGACGCGAGTGGAAAATGCTACAGAATCTGCCCAAAATATCGGTGCTCAATGGATCGCCGCTGAGTCGTGCCGATTTGCGTGCGGTCAATGTCAATTTGTGTGATATGTGCTGCATATTGTCTGCTAAAGTTCCTAGTAACGATGATCCCACATTGGCCGATAAGGAGGCCATTTTGGCCTCATTAAACATCAAGGCCATGACCTTTGACGATACCATTGGTGTGCTCAGTCAACGCGGACCGGAGTTTGATAACCTGAGCACGACTGCTGGCAGCCCAATTGTGCTGCAGCGTCGTGGTTCAGTTTATGGCGCCAATGTGCCCATGATAACAGGTAAACTGCATCGCACTAAGTTGGCCGAGTTTATGAACGACCGAACGAAAAGCGTCCCATCCATGAGCAAAGACTAAACACATATTATAAAGAAAGATTTAAAGTAATTAATAATGGTAAAGGTAGTCGGGTGGTGTCTAAGGAAGGTTGGAAAAAATGTAGCTAAGGGAAGATATTAAAAAAATTCCGTAAGAAAATTTTAAGAGTTCGTCTGGCTAAATCAGATAGCATAGGATAACTATTCTATCGTATATTTGATAGTAAATATTTAAGATGTAGTCTGATATGCTATGAGAGCCATGTAATTAAAAGGATATTTTAAAAATACAGCTCCAAAACCATATAGTAAATAAAGACATAAAATTAGAGGAATTATTTTTATATTTTTATACCATTTTTAATATTAAATATTAGCTATAAACTTTTTTTTTACTCAGCTGATCATAAGCTTTTTTATTGCATCTTCGGAGTTTTATTTAAACTTTTAGCAAATTTTAAGAATTTTTACATTTTTTTTTTTAATTTTGTAATCAATTTGACGCAATTTTGTGACAATACACAGTTTAACAAGCAGATAAGTAACAGAAAAGGGTAAGGAAATATCACTCGATTTCCAGATAATAGCAGTATACAGTCCTTAAAAAGCAGTTTTGACTTTAAATTGGCCTAAAAATAATTTTTACATTTTAAATTTTTTTTAAAAGTTTTTAGTTAATACGACTTTTTTCTGTGACAACATATAGCTAAAAGAGAACATTTTATTAAAATAAATAGCTTACAAAAATAACGCTAGATTTTTAGCTTAAATTAGTTTAGTAAAACTGAATAGTATTTTCGATAAATCTGACTATAAATTGGTTAAAATGACAGCACTGAGTTCAAGTTCTACATAAGATCTTTTTTTATAATATGTAGTCTGTGATATGAAGTTGATCTGACATTGGGTTAAAACATCAGGGATTTAAGGGGTTTAAATGCCGAGATCAGCTTCATATACCGCTCAACTAATGTGCAGAAAAAGAGAGTCGTTTTACTAACTGGACACTGTCCATTATTGTTGGTTGTCGTTTAAAGAACTGGTCAATGATAGTAACGTGCAGTTTCTCGATCAAGACGACGATGATGATCCAGATACTGAATTGTATCTAACGCAGCCTTTCGCCTGCGGAACTGCGTTTGCAGTGAGTGTATTAGACTCGCTGATGTCCACGGTAAAGTGAAACCTCAAACTAGAGTACGATTTGAATAATTTATTAATTTATTACTTGGGTATTCCTATGTGATTTGGGGTACATTATAGACATACTTCAATCAAAATGCCTTAACGCTGATTAGATCACTGATAACAGGCGGTGCCACGCCCGAATTGGAACTGATACTTGCTGAGGGCGCGGGCTTACGGGGTGGCTACAGTACCGTCGACAGTCTGAGCAATCGAGACAGGTAAACTGGAGTACTTATAAACAAATTTTGTAGATAGTTACAGGTATTTCAAACTAAATTTCAGGTGTCGTGTGGGTCAAATCTCATTGTACGATGGGCCACTTGCACAGTTTGGTGAATGTGGCAAGTATGGTGATCTGTTTGTTGCTGCTCTCAAGTCGTATGGTATGCTGTGCATAGGATTATATCGATTTAGGGATACCAGTTCTAGCTGTGATGCGAGCAGCAAACGTTATGTAATAACCAACCCACCCGATGACTTCTCATTACTGCCAACAGATCAGGTAAACAACTTTGCACCTTCTTTTGTCTTCTAAACTAATTTGTAATTGATTTCTAGGTATTCGTTTTAATGCAATTCGATCCGGGTTTGGAGTACAAACCACCAGCGGTGCGTGCACCTGCCGGAGGTCGCGGCACAAACACACAAGGCTCCGGGGTCGGTGGGGGCGGCTCCAACAAGGATGATAACTCTTGATTGTTACTGTGTAGCGCCTTAACTGATGGTCCTTATTCGTACATTTGAACGATGGAGAATTTAATTGTGGACAGAGTATCGCATTTATTTCACAGATATTGGCATAAGATTTGGCTACGAATGCGACCCAACAAAAAATGCATTCAAGTTTAACCAGATAAATAGGCAAAACTACAAAAGATAACACAAATGTAACTTAAATCAAAAACGTTTTAGGCCAAATCATTTAAAGTCAATTACAGTATAAATATTTTTAATAGCTTGTGTTATAAATGCGTTGCTCTGTACTTTTAGATTTGTGGCAGCAGATCAAGAATCGACCAATATGTTTCCAAAAGTTTCCACAAATCTAAAAGCCATATAATTTTCACCAGATATATATATGAAGAATTAAGAACTTCTTTGATATCCATCGTTCGAATGTCAGCTGATTGCTTCCCACACCATTCCGTATGCCTTTTAGAACCTTGAAATTACAATACTTTTTATCTATAATTTTCTATCTATTATATACTCTATTATCCAATCTATTTGCAATATTCATTTATTTTTTCTTCTTTTTCAATTATAATTAATTTTAATTTTGATTTCCTAATTTCTTTTGTAATATTTTTTTAATACCTTTAAATAAATATAAATGTGTAAAACAATCAATTAATCAATTTTTATTTTATACTTTTGATTTTAAAGCAACAATCATTAGTTATGGTTTCAAATGGGTATGTATAAGTTTATACATAAGTTTATTGCATTTAAGACTCTCATTATTGTTATATTAATTATCATTGTTAATTCTTATTTCATGAAATGTTTTGTTTTATTCGCATTATGAGTTCACTTCATGGCGCTATCATTGCATAACAATTCGATATGAAAAATTCATCTTAATGGTGTGATGTAAGCAATTGGGAACCATTAGTGAGGTAAGCTACACATTAAACAACAATAAAATAAATATTTAAATACAAAAACAAAACTAAAATCTATCGAATGAAATGTAAGAAATCTGAATACGTAAAGATCTACGATTCTATTTTGTATTGCAACTAAAAAAAAATGTATGTACATCTAAGGGCTGAAAATTACTATTGTACTCAAGATACAAGATACAAGATACGTGTTGACTCGTACATTCAAATATGGAAAAATATTCAAGACATTTGTGGACACCAAAAACTCTTTAAATCTCTTAACTATCTGAAACAGCAATGCCAACAGCTACGCCACAATTTACATATGTTGCAGATACAGATACAATTACTGATACAGATACAGATACAGATACAGATACAGATACAGATACAGATACAGATACAGATACAGATACAGATACAGATACAGATACAGATACAAAAACACTGACACATACGAGAAATGCTTGACCGGCACACGTACAATTTTCCAAGCATCCAACTAAGGAAATGGGAAAACGAGAAAATGGGAAAGCGAAAAAAACGCGCTTAAACAAATGTTGTGTCAGCATTCAAGTTCAAAAACTGCATTTAGATGTTTCTGAGCATGCGCAAAAAAACGATTTATATAAACATATTATAATATGTAATTTAACTATAATGTTAGCCGAAACACAAGTAATTCTTAGCGATATTTAAAGCCAAAATATAAAAAAAGCAAAAAAAATAACCATAAAAATAAATGCGAAAAAAAGACCCAAAACTAACAAAAGAAAACACCAAAACAACAACAATCAGCTACATCTTGAGTATCTATGGAAAATAGGAGAAGAATTCAGAATTTTATATAACAGAACTTAAGGCGCAAGCTTTGAAATGATATGGGAGAAAAGGTTGTTTTCAGCGCGAATATCAATTCAAATGATGAATATTAACAAACAAAAATCGATAGACATATTCGTACTTACTTGTACTCGTACATATATTCTTATCTCGTAACATAACAAAAAACAAAACAAAAACAAAAAAACACTAGATATTTCAGCTTGTTCAACTTCAAAATCTCATTTCTCACACACTCTCTCTGTCTCTATCTCAATCTCAATCTCTGTTTCTCTCTTGCTCTCTCACACTGAGTATATGTGTATTGGCAGTAGTATTTATGTGTGTGTTCAATATATCTTAAGATATTTCTAATGATTCTTAAACAAGAGGGTTCAATGCATTCAAGGATATTCCACATAAACGCTGCCAACAACAACAAAAAAAAAAACCAACAAAAACAAAAATACATTTAAAAAGAGCATTAACATTTAAATACGAAATACAAAATACTAAAAAAATATATATAATATATATATTTGAAATGTAAGTAGCAATGAAGCTGCTGAAAAAATAGTATTTGTAAAAAGATACATATAATAGATAGAGATACATTAAGCCGTATAACTATCTATAGTATGTGTATTCGGAGCAGTTGACAAAATGTAGCTAGTAATATTTATAGTTAACGATTATAACGATGATGATGATGATGATGATGATGATGATGATGATGATGATTGCGATGATTATGATGTACTCGTATGCGCTTTTTACGTGCGTGCCTATTGCGATTTACGAGCAGCAGCTGTGGTGTTCTAAACAAATTTTTTTTAGAATAATTAAATGAATTGATTAATTGAAATGTATTGTTCGAATGTGCGAGTTCAACCGAAAGATGAACTTTTTAGTCCACCGTTTCTAGACTTGTCTCCTTTGTCTCAAGCTCTTCTCTTAAGATTTTCACGCTCTTGCGCTTAAGCCGCTAATGTAACGCTCTGTTTTTTTTTTCTGTTTTTTATTCTTCTGTTTTGTACATAGCTTGTAAATAATTAAGCTAACAACATAATTGTAATGTATAAAGATCGCTTAAAACATTCAACTCTCGATTTTATTTAATTAACTATCATTTTTCGGTATATTCGTTCAAAAATAAAAGAAACACTGCCAAAGCGTATAGAAATCACATTAAATGTATTTAAAAATCAGACCACAAAAAGCAGATAACAGTTCATGAATTCAAATATAAAAAATACTCAAGAAAATTGCACCCGAAAAAGAAAAAAAAAAAAAGGAAAATGATTTTCTTTAATTCGTTTTCATTTTGCCATATATTAGTTTAGCATATAAAACAATTACAGTAAATCGAATTCGAGCTTTTAATATAATAAAACAAATACGAGTACTTAAGCCCAGTCAAGTATGAGATATGGGAAAAAAATGGGAAAAATATTATAAGATTCGTTTTGGTTCATTATGTTTTAGTGAACTAAATGTAGAGTTAGCCAAAAAGAAAACAGTAAAACAGAAAAAAAGAGAAAACCATAAATTATAAAAAGAAAATTGTGAATATTAAGTATGCGCCTTCAAAGTTACATATATATATATATATATATGAATATATATATACGATCGTAAAGTATGCATGTAAGTAACGTATGTGGGTATGTATGTGTGTAGATTTGAAATGTGAGTAATGTAATGGAATCATAGCCTAGCTTAGAAAAAAAAAAAAAAAAAAAGAAATGATAATGCAGATAATATGGCAGCCAGTTCATTTATTGTTAGTGCAATTTAAACAAAAAAAAAAAAAAAAACATAAATTTAATATAGACAAAAAGAAAAAAGCATTTGCAATCCTTATAAAAGGCGTAGAAGAAACCCAAAAGTTAAACATAATTTTTAAATGATTAGCATAGTTTTAACATTTTTAGAAATAAATAAACTCACACACACACACATACACAGAAACACTCAAACACACAGATACTCACACACACACACACACACACTAACGTTTAGATACAACAGCGAAAACCTAATTACAAGAACTACAACAAAACGAACTCTCGATGTTGTGAAACTTGATAAAATCATGTTTACGCTAAAGAAATAAAAAAATAATAATAATTACTATGAAATATTAAATCAAATGATATACAAAAATGCAAAAGATGAACTACCCACAACAAAAAAAAGCTTATTAAATATTAACTAAAATGGTCATAACTTTAAACTTAGCTGCGTTCGTGATTTGGATACAAAAAGAAAAATTTGCCAATATTTCGAAAAAGTTTTAAAAGCTTCTTTATACAAATTTACTGGATTTCCCAAAACTTTATCTGATTTCTGAAACGTTTCAGCTTTGCTAAGAAAAAAAGACAAAATTTAAAATATAATATATAATTATAATAATATATCGCCTAGAAGTACTCAATGCCATAAAACTTAACACAAGTGCAACGTTTTGTAGAAAATTTCGTGAATAACAAAAAATTTGTAAAAATATCATTACCGTAAATGTAAAGCATTTTACAGTAGTTAGATATATACTTTGTATAGAAATCAGCATTTGCAGCTAAATGAAAACAACAACAAAAAAAAAAAAACTAAAAAATATGTTATTTTTTAATGATGCATAATTTAACAAATAAAAAACAAGGAAAATGTTATTATATTTATAAATGAAGAAAAAAAAGTGAAAATAAAATTTTTATAATTTTGCAGCACTTTCACAAACAAAAACTCCCTCATATATTAGTACTTACACACACATATATACACTAGCACGTGCATACACATTGTATAAAAAAAAATAAAATAAAATAAGAAAAAAAAAACATCAGATTGTCATCATAACTGTAATTTAATTTTTTAGTTTTTACTCGCAATTTATAAAAAATATTTACAAGTAAAATTCTGAAACTTAAATGTAAGTTAAAAAAAAATAAAATTAAACTTAATGCTGATAAACTAATTATTTACATAAAATTAATTAAACCCCAAAAATCGAGAGCAGAGAGCGCATAATAAGAAATTAGTTTTGTTTAAACGAGCAACAACAATTTTGGAAAATAAACGAAATTTTAAATAACAAAAGAAAAAAAAAAACAAATCAACTAAAAAATCATATTTTAAACAATTGTCTAAGAATAAAATAAAAAAAAAATAATAATAAATAAAATGAAATACAACAGGTAAATGTAATTAAATAAATGGTATAATAATAAAAATAATATTATGTTGTTAATGTTTAAAAAAAAACCTTGTTAAAATAATATTTCAAAATAAAAATAAAAATAAAAATACAAATACAAAAATTTAAATATTTCAAACAACGGCTTGCACCATAAGTGTGTTTCCTTATTAAAAGTGAAATTTTGAGTTACGACAGTGTCCCAAACAGTCCAAAAATTGACCCACTTATGGTATAGGCCCCCACAAGAAATTCCATCGTCCAATTGCGTTTAGAAATTTGCAGTCACGACTCGCATAAAAACGCGCCCAATTACAATTTCCAATTGAATGTTTGAGTTTCATAAGCTTTAAACGTTGCTCTGCATAAACCATTAACACTTTACAGTCAGACATAGCTATATACAGAGTGTATGTCTATTATTTATGAAAATATACAACTGTTGTCATTACTCGCTTCACTGGACGCACCAAAAATCCAATTTCAGAGTCATGATCAGGTTGTGGGTGCTTGACTAACAGATTTTTGGATAGCTTAATCAAATGTTGTTAAATTCGCTTAGGTATTCATGTACAGCCTATTAACAATTACATAAATTGATTCAACTGTCGCTGTTGTTATTCAATTACATTCACGTGTGAATACCTAAAAATCCAAACTACATATCGAATATCGGGGTTTCTTTAGGACTGAACTTGATCTGGATTTAAAGCTCAAAATTCACTATTCGGCAGTAGAATAGGAGTATTAAGCATCAAATAATTGATCTACTTAGAATTCTGTTTGATTTTTGTCCTTAATAGAAAAGTAGACAAAGTCAAAAGTGAATTCCATGTTTGAATTCTATGAATTCTATATTTTTTATGTTTTCAATAGATTGATTTTTCGAATCCGTTCTTAAAAAGAGAACTTTGGTCTATGAAGTTTGTCAGAAGTGAAATGTGCGTTACAGGCAGAAGGAGGCGTGGCCGATTACATAAAGTATATATATTCTTGTTTGGCATATGCTCATATCCATCAGGCAAATTTCAAATTTCTACCATGATGTAAAAAAACTATTTTAACATTACCATAACTTAGGAACTACTGAAGCTATCGCTACCAAATTAACATATTATGTGTATAGTAACACTTAAATTATGTTTACAAACTTTGGTCTGGATCTGAAAACTATATTTTATAGCTGCCATAGGACAAACCGGTCGCAAATAGGAAATTTGTATGAAGACATCTAGTTTCAGTTGAGCAATAGCAAAAAACTCGAGCATTATGCATATATCGTGAATATAACTATCCTCACCAAGTTTCGTCCAGATCGGACAACTATATCTTATAGCTACTGAAGGATAATTCTGCAGAAAATAGGAAATTTGTATGAAGAAATTTAGTTTTAGTTAACTGATCTCAACCAAACTCACATATTATGTGCACATAATGAATATAATTGACCTCACCAAATTTAGTGCGGATCGGACAACTATATCCTATAGCTCCCATAGAAAAATCTGCACAGGCATGAGTACGAGGTCTTTTACAGTTGGCTCGCTCGACTGTAGCTTTTCTTACCAGTTTGACATGATTATTATTAAATCATTATTTTCCAATCATAATTACTAATTACTAAGCGTGTATGGAGGGTATAAAATCTACCAAAACTCTTCTTTAAATTCAGTTGTTAAATTTATTTCAGAATGAAAACCAAAATTTTGAAATTAACTTATTTTATTTGCTTGTGCTCTCTTACAGTAAATTAAAACAGATCTTTGGATTAGCTTTTAAATTGTTTAAGATATATATAATATATATTCTAGGTCGATGGAGTTGGTAAGTTTAATGCTCTAAGTTGCAATGTTCTCAGGAAAGACTGGGTGGAAATGAAAGAGTGTCGAATTAAGGCTGTCAACAGAACTACAAACATTATAAACCTAAGGTTTTCATTAAAACAACGATTTGACCAGGTTAATAACTTTATTTTGAGTAATCAGTTTAGTTTTCTTCAATGCAATTTATTTTCTTTTGCTGTTTTCAGCTTGAAATTGACTTTAAGCTGCTCAAACGAGAGCGAGGAGGTTGGCATCCTTTTCTATATGACATAAAACTTAATATATGCGATTATTTTAAGAATCCCAATAAATATGTGGTATCTAAAGTGATTTATTCGTATGTGGAGCCATACACCAACATGAAGCACAATTGTCCCTATGAGGTAAGTCTTTCAAAACGTAAACAATATATAAATAATTAACAATTAATATTTTTTTAAAGGCTGAAACAGATGTATACCTTTTGGGATGGCATTTCAAGAGGAATAGTGTTATTACACGTTTTCCCATAGAATTTGGTCAATACGGATTACATACGAAGTGGTTTAACAAAAAGAAACTATTTGCACAAATTAATGGCTCTATAATATATTCTCAATTTTAAATTTATTATTTATAATGTTTGTGTTAGTTTGAAAAGTTGATTGTGCTGTACTTGTAATACGATTTAAACCTATAGAGTTTGTAGTTTTTTTTTTTTATAAGAGGTTTTTATTATAACAAGATTCGGCTTTAATATGTTCCAATTACGATGAAAACGAAGGTTTTAATCATCACAATCATAAGCTTAAGTTCTGATTGTTAACTACAGGATTTTTGATTAAAAGTAAGTACATTAATTGGCTATTTTAAGGATCATATTTGGGCACAAATTTTGTCGTGCAAAAATGATTAATTTGTGCCAAAGTTAACTTAGAGAGATCACTGTAAGCCTCATTAAGACCATGTGTAAACCAGTAATGGGCTTAAAGGCATTCAGATAATTTAGATACATCTAAATTACAGTACAAATTATTTAAAATTTGAGTTAGTTACTAAGATTCTGCACAATTATTTAATAATTATTTTTCAATCAGTATTTTCACTAAACATTAAAATTAGTTAGCCATTAGAATACCGGTAAAAAGTTTATTTAATTTACATAAATTTAACGCAATATGAGCCACTCAATATCTATAAATCTTGATTGAAATTTACCACTTAGCTAATTTAAGTTCAAATTAATTTACTGGCTACTATAAACTTAGCATATATACTTTATAGTACCATGTTATTTAGAGAATTGATAAGGTTTTAAGTTTTAAAATATAGTGTTTAATTCGAATGCAAAATAAACAGACAAATGTTAAAAGCTGTTTGGAATTTTGCGTGTTTCTCTATTAACTGATTAGTGTTTTGGTTCTGTAAGTTAATTTAGGTGGTACATTGATTTAGCCCCACTGTGTCTCTGCAAAGCTTGCGGCTTGTTCTGCTGCACCACGAAGAGGCGCCAACGAGTAGAAAACGAGTCCATGTTCGTGTTCATGAGCGCCTGATCAACATTGCTTTTTAAGGTATTGCAGGTGTCGAGTGGTTCGAGACAAGTTCGTTGTCCAAGTCTTTTGTTTGCCCCAGGCTGAAACTGACCAAGAACTGAACTAAGTAAACACTTTGGCTAAGACGCGGGTGTCTGCGTGTGTGTGTCTGAGTGTGTGCGTGTGTGTGTCTGTGTGTGTGTGTGTGTGTGTGTGTGTGTGTGTGTGTGTGTGTGTGTGTGTGTGTATGTGTTTGTCTGACAGATTAAGTCTGTGGAACATGCACCGACAGCTCGTGTTATGATCGCGTGCTAACTCCAAAACGTTGAACAAGTTTCTTGGCCATCGGCGAAGACGTCGCGAGTTTGCTTCGCTTCGCGTCGAAAGAAAAGCCGACCACTTTCTTTGTGTTCAATACTGCTTCCAGTGGGCTTCCAGTGCTTTGGCAAAAAAAAATTAACTATCAGAGTCAGTTACAGTTACTGCGCTCAGTTGTCTACGCGACTTGAACAGGTGCAGACAGGTGCAAAACTCGCAGCTCCGGTTGAAATCAACTCTCTGTGTGTGCGTGTGTCTCTTTGTGTGTTTGTGTGTGTTTGTTTGTGTTAAAGGAAAGCGCGAATCGCGCACGTGGACATGAAGTTAATTGATGTGATTATCTACTTAATTGCTATTTTGATCTTCATCTATTTGCTGCTGGAATAGATCGTTTGCTGCTCGCACTCGCTCAACGCTTTCTTTCATAAAAAAAAAAAATATAATTATTTATCTGCTACTTAAACTAAAGAAATAAACAATTAAAACAATATGAAGGTAAGACAAGTTAATCCCACACTTTGAGTTTATTGGCCACAATTATCGATGATTACAATAAATATGAGGGAATTCATTATTTGCCACATTCCTTATCCCACATTTCTCACTATACAAATTCGATACTTCACACCTGTCGCTCGACATTCACCTTCATTTTTTTTTGTTTTGAACTCTTTTTCCATTCGGTTTTCTTCATTTTCAATATGAAAACAATGCTGCTTTGAATTGAGTTGCCGCTTGTTTTGAATACCTGCCAAATTGCTATCGACGGGCAATTGCGTGCACTTTCATTTGAGCCAAACAATTGTAGCAGTAACGGTTGTTACCAACTGCAATCAGACCACTGGATGCGCCAAGATTTCGCTGCAAGAAAACTACATACAAAAAAAAAAAAAAAAAAAAAAACAATAATACATTCGCTTTACGCTTTATGTGCACCAATTACACTGCGACAAGAAGACACGACTCTTCCACTGTTTCCAATTTTGCCTCAATGTGCAGCACAGTGTGGCGGGAAGACACTCGACAAAAACAGTTAGCTTAAGTTGCTTTTCAGGTTGGCCAAATCAAGCGGCAAATTGGGTTAACGTGTGTTTGCTTATGGATTGATTTGACAGGCAACTCTTGTAAATTCATTAAACATTTGATAGTGGTAGATAAATAAAAAATCACTTGAAATTAAAGTTCAGAATGTGTAGACATGAGATAATTGTTAACAATTTGAAATTTAAGCTATTAGCTGTTAGCTGTTACCTGTTACTTGTTACCTGTTTCATTTCAATTGCTTTAGCTGCCTTTGTTGCCCCGTGGTGTTGATACTAAATTATATTAATTGTGTCCGCGTTTTGACTTTCTTTCAACAAGTTGCTGCTATTAACTATTACTCAAGTTCATTCACCAGCTTTGGAAGTAGTTAACTGCCAACTGCTGTTATTTTACATATTTTACATATTTTGCATATTTCATATTTATTTATTATTTTTTTTTTTTTTTTCTTTACTAAAAGTAAATGGCAAGTTTACCACTAACCACGCCATAAATAGCTAGCCAGCAATTTGGTCTCAATTACGTATGTGACTTCGATTAAGCAAATGCTGCACGTAATCTAAAATTACACTACACACACACAAACACACACACACACACACAACTACACACACCTGGAGAGACATTGTCCCTCTTGTTAGTTTCACCTGTAAGCAGCGCTTGATTGACAGTTTGTCCGTCTTTCGACGTACTAACGGTACAACATTGTCATTGCCAGTGTCGCTGGTCGTCTGACCGTCTCTACGTCTCTCCGCCTCTCTGTCCGACCGTCTGTCAAGTGAAATTTGTTGTTGTAACAATTACGATGCCAAATTGTTGACTTCCATTTAAAAGCAACAAAAACAATTTAACTCAAAGCGTAGTCACTTTTTTTTGTAGTTTGTTTGTTTTTGGAAGAACCAAAAAGAAAAAAGGAAGAAAAAAAAAGAAGAAAAAAATGCATCGAAACAACATTTCACTTTCATTCTACGGCTTTAATTAGACGTGGGCCTAAAGTTATGGTCTTACATGTTGAGACGTACACACATGTTCATACAAATATGTACACTTAGGTATATTGTTTGGCTTTTGCTAGCCAAACACCAGGCGACGTGATAAAATTTTAGAAAACCGCCAATTTAAACAAATTAAGGTCATTATTTGTCGGTTGTCGGTTGTCTGTTGTCGGTTAGTTGTCGGATTGTCTATAGATTACACGCCTTCCCTTCAGCCCCTTTCCCCCTTCTTCTGCTCAGCTTAGAAAGTTTTGTTTTCTGAATTTTCATTGCGTACTCGTAAAATACAAAACTAATTAAATTGTTTTGCGTTAAATTAATTATAAATATTATGACATTTTCACCACAACAGGCATTCATACTGATTGCTCTGCTCAGCGTTCAGCTGGCCAACAGCGAACCGCCCGTTGCTAAGCGTCCATTGGTCTTCAATAGCAGTCACTGGCCGCCAAAGCAACTCGGACGTCCCCTGGCACCTGTGGTAGCCCCATCTTCTCCAGCTGGCAAGCAGCGTACTCTTGTTGTCCAGATTCGCAGTGATCAACCGGTACCGCTGGTGCTTAAGGGTCGTCCAGGTGCTCATACTCATGCCCATCAGCATGCTCACCCGCATAGTCATGGCCATGCCCATGGCCTCGCCCATTCCCATTCTCATTTGCACGCCCACTCGCTACCTCATCCGCATGGTCCTGTGCATCTGGTGCATGCACGACCACGTCCCCTGAAGCTCAGCTCACCTGTGTACCTCAAGCCCTCTGTTGGCCTTCGCAAGCCGCTGAAGATCAAACTGAACAACTCGAAGCCGCATTCCAAGCCCGTTTTTGGATACGATAAGCCCTTCAAGTACGAGAAGCCCACGGCGGTGTCCTACAGTGAACTGCAGCATCTACCGGTGAGTACGACCAAAAACTGTATGTCATAAAGATGGTTTACTTTAGAACAAAACCAGTAGGAAAGCAAGAGTCGGGTAAGCTGACTGTAAAAGACCCTGTACTTATTCTTACTTATTGCTTGTTAAAAATGATCCTACGACATGTTTTTGTATGAAAGATAACCATCTTTATCATATATTGGGAGCACACTTGGTGCATGACATCTCACCTACTCACATAAACACATTAACACTCACACAAACACACCCACAGTTGGATGCACACAACAACAATTACAACACCGAGCACTTTGCACCCATTTACACGGTACCCGCCCCGAATTTGGCACCATTGCACCACGATCACGGCAATCAGCTGGAGGATGACTTAGACACTGCATACCTGCCCCCACAACAGAACCCAACCATCCAAAATCCACCGTCCCAGACTTATGGAACACCCTACAAGGGGCAAGGGGAAGAAACGAATGATCAAACCATACGTGATCCCATTTCGGGTTCGCAGAAACTCTTTGCTCCAGATCCAGATCCATCGTTGCCCACGAGCAAATTGAAGATTGCCACGGAAAGCTTCAATACGCCCAGCAACAATAAGCCACTCCCAGCGGATGTTCAGAGTAATCATCTGCCCGCTCAGCCTCTGGTCCAGATTGTTGGCGCCCAAACGGCAGCCCAAACGGTTCCCATCTATCCCATTCAATTTGCCCAGCAGACGACCCAACCCTTCATTGCTGCCGCCCTGCCTGCAGCCCACATTCCCATCTACAATCCCACGTACTTGGTCACTCAGTCCAATCAGCTGTACTCGCAGCACAAACAGCAGCTCTTCAAGCCCAGCACAGAGCATGTGATCGAGACGGGCTATGTGAATGCTGATCTGACCCAGGAGGTGGCCAGCAACGGCCAAATTCTGCAGGCAGCCAAGGATCCGCATCATAATATTCATCCGGTGCTGGATACAGCTCCTCAGTATGCAGCTCTGATTGCTGCTCCAGCGTTGGGAGAAGCCACCGAACCCGTCTATGAGACGGCGCCGTTCCATCTGCCCTAACATTGCCTCGGCGGTGACGTCGACAGCGCCTGAGGGTGGCTTCGTAGTATCCAATTATTATGGTAACTCGCACGATTCGTCACAGCTGCTGCAAGCGTATGCCGAAGAGGAAGCGCGACGACAGCAGCTGGAGACGGAGCATGCCGCTTATGAGCTGCAGAAGCAGCAACAGCAGCAGTATCAATTGGAAGAGTTGCAACTGCAGCAGCAGCAACAACAGCAGCAGCAGCAGCATGAGCTTCAGCTGGAGGAGCTGAAGGCGCAGGCTCATGAGCAGCATTTGCAGCAGCAACAACAAGAACAACATCTGCAATACCTGCAGCTGCAGCAGCAACAGCATCAGTTGCAGCAGCAACAGGCACAGCAGCAAGAACTCCAGCAGCAACAACTGCAGCAGCAACAACTGCAACAACAACACCAACACCATCAGCTGCAGCAGCAGCAACAACAACAGCAGCAACATCATCCTCAGGATGCAGCTGCCTCCGCTTTTGAAGAACACCAGCGTTTGGTGCAGCAACAGCTCGGCAGCAACACACCTCTGCGCATCTTTGTGCCTGATGAGGAAACATCCGAATCGGTAAAATTAGACTTTAAATTAATTTATGTTTTTCAATTCAACTCATCTTCATATCTTCTACAGCGTCTCCAGAAGCGCTCGGATGATCTTAAGAAGACTTCTGTTAAGGATGACGACAGTGCCTCAAAGGATTTGTTTCCCGTTTCGACTTCTGTGGAAGTGACTGGTGGGCACAGTGACGTCAGCAGTAAATAGTTATTTGTTTTTGTTATGACGTTAATTGTTTTACAGGCCTATTTTGTAAATTTAATCATATAGCACGCAGTCGATAGTTTAATAAATGTATTTATTTAAAACATTAAACACTTAAATAATTTCTTTTCAAGTTGAGCATATTTAAATTACACGATTGTTAGTTATCGATATTTTTCCATCGCGCCCATTATCAAGTTTATAATTTACTGCTGTTGCGCGCCATACATTTAAAAATGCTCAAATGAACTAGCTCTGACTTGAACTACCTCAAGTGAACTAAAATCGAATCGAAAGCGACTCTGCTCAAAAATCCAACGGTATTACGGTCACCCTTAACTATTAACCAACAATAATATGGTCAGCCATAATTTTGTTTGGGAAAGCAAGCACATTTCCAGAAGTAAACACGAATTTCGTGCACATATTTATAATTATTTAATAAAAAAAAAGAGTGTAAACAAAATGATTATTCCAATTCGATGCTTTACATGCGGCAAGGTGATTGGCAACAAGTGGGAGTCGTATCTGGGCTTACTACAGGCTGAATACACGGAAGGGTAAGTCACACATGGAGACGATGGCGACGCCGCCGCGACGTCTGCTGCTGTAATACCGCCGCGTTTTTCTGTCCACAAAATTTATACGAAATTCATAATATTTTAGTGATGCTCTCGACGCATTGGGACTGAAGCGCTATTGTTGCCGCCGAATGCTGCTTGGTCACGTGGATCTCATTGAGAAACTGCTGAATTACGCGCCGCTTGAGAAGTAGAGTAAATGACGAGTTTAAATATATAAGAGAATTATAAACTTTAGATTTTATTGTAAAAACAAATTAAAGCTTCATCAAAACCAATGCTATAGAACTACATTTTATCCATAAACCATGGTTGTCCGTTGTTCTCACGGCGCTTCGTTAGAATCTCACAACCATTATTTGTGACCAAAAGAGTCTGCTCGAACTGGGCCGAGAAAAGACCATCGGCAGTCACAGCAGTCCAGTCGTCTGGCCAAGATTCAGCCTTCTGAACACCCTCGGAGATCATGGGTTCAATAGTGAAGCAATGTCCGGGGGCCATAACACCAACCGCAGAATTCTCTGTTGGAAAGGAATAACATTAATCTGAGAATATTAATGGAAAACAAATTTTACGACTTACTGGCATAGTGCGGCACGTTGGGGGCAGTGTGAAAAACGCGATGGATTCCATGGCCACAGTAGCTACGAACTACACTGAATCCATGAGGCGCCACATACTTCTGAATAACATTACCAATTTCACGGTATCTTACACCTGGACGCACCAGCTCAATTGCCTTGGCCAGTGATTCGTAGGTAATGCGCACCAGTTTCTTGTGTTTCTCGGATACGTCGCCCACGAAGAAGGTCTCATTGAGATCACCATGGAAGCCGCGATGATAGACAGTCACATCAATGTTACAAATATCACCATTCTCCAGCGGTCTCTTGTCCGGAATACCATGGCAAATAACCTCGTTGACGCTTGTGCAGCACGACTTGGGGAAGTTGTAATAGTTGAGGGGTGATGGATAGCAATCCCGCTCAATGGCTGCCTCGTGCACTAAACGATCCAACTCATCTGTCGTAATGCCCACCTCAACGGCTTTGGCGCCCTCATCAAGGCATTCCCGTCCCAGTCGCCCGGCTACGCGCATCGCCTCGATTTCGTCATCGTCAAGCACCTTAATCGTGGTCCCACGCAAAGCTTCCTCTGACAAAGACCGACCCGCTGGATGATCTGCGTAGTCTGGTCGCATAATCGCCTCGGGGACAGCGCGCTTGGGGGTCTGCTGGAAGGGTCGTAGTTTACCGGTGAAGCGGAAATGAGGCCACGGGTTGTACACGCCATTGTCGTCCACTGCGGGCTTAGCTCCACCAGCTCAATTCAAAGAATTTTACTTTTAAATGACACACATACACATGTGATAAGAATTGAGACTTACCGGCCAAGGCGTGAATCGCCTTGTGCTCCTTCCAGAACCCCTTGAAGCATGCCTGCGAGCAGAAGAATGAACCCTTGATTCCCAACTTCAAGCATGTGGGACACTGAAGCGTTGCATCCTTGTCGCAATTCGTTGTTTCGCATTTTTGTGTCATTTCACGATCGTAGTAAATTTTCTTAAAAAAGTGTTCCAAAATTAGCACGACGACGGCAACGAATTTATTTCGACGGCGTTAAACCGCACACAGCGTAAACCATCGATATAACACAAGCGATATATTTTGAACATCGATAGAAATGTGCTTATCGATAAGTAATTTGAAAATGCACGCGGCCAGCAGCCAAACTTATATTTAACAAGAAAACGGAAATAGTTTTTAAAATCTTTTCTAAAAAAGTAGCCACTAAATCATTAAATTGTTTGCTAAGTTGAAGTTTGGACTGATAACTAAATTGAATGGAATCGCAAAATTTTATTATCTGGCGTCGGTTGTTTTAGAATCATACTCAAAATCACAGCATCCAAATTGTTACCCTATGGAGGATAATTCAAATAGACTGTGCTGTTAAGCGAAGACAGCTGTTGTCTGTTATCTGTTCTCAGCGCATGCTCTTTTTGCTCTCTGTGCGATGCTCTCTGCTGGGGACAGCTGTCCGTGTCGTTTGCTCTGTTTATGTTTTCCATCTCTCAAAACGCGAGAATCTTTCGACGTGAACGGACGTGCGCTTCTTGGTTGCGGCAAAAACAGAGACAAACAAAAGAATATTAGCAACAAACTTGTTTGATCAAATCTAAATACAAAATTTATAAAAATTACGGCCAACAAGGATACCCTTGGGCACCAAAAGTGTATGTTTAACAAACGTGAATATTAAGTGATAAACAACATATTTATGCAAAAATAAGTGTTTAGCTGGCTTGAACAAGTTGTAGCCGTTTTTTAAGCGAGTAGCTACAGGTGAAATTAGCTTGAAACAAGTTCGAGTGTTTGCCAAATGCGAAATCATAAAAACCAACTCGAAGGACTCATCGAGTGCCTTGAATTCGGCGTGTTATGTTTATCTGAAAGACTGTCATAGAGACAGTCGGTCGCTCACACATCTGGCCAGAATTGTCGTGATCTTTGCACTCCGCCGTTCGATCGTTAAATGCGTTTTCCTTATCAACAATATTCTCGTTGTCGGCCCCGCTCATTTTTTTTTTTTTTTCGATTTTGTTTTCGCGTTTTGCGTTTAAGTTTTGAGCAGACAGCGACAAACGCGAGCACAAGAATAAAATACATAAAAAGTAAACGCTCCGTTGTTGCTCTTATTGTTACTTGTGTTGTTTTTGTTGCTGTTGCTGTTGCTGCTGCTGCTTCTGTTTTTGTGGACTAAAGTGTGTTGATAGATGCAGGCGGTGGGGAGTGAGAGGCAGAAGGCAATGGCATCAACAGCAGCTAAAAATAATGAACGGCACGCGGCTGCCTCCGTGTGCACTGTATTTTACATTACGGCTCTTGCCCCCATCACCATCAGCAGCACCAGCAACACCAACAACCAACAACAACAACAACACCTACGCCTAATTCACAGCAAGAACAAAAACTCTGCGACACCGGCATTTTGCGCTGTGTGTGTCTTACTTACGCTTTCCCGTTGTCCGACCAACTGATTGACCGTGTCGTTGTCCGTTTTCCGCTTTTCATTTCGTATAAAAACAAATAAGATTGCTGATTTGCAATTGCTCGACGTTTAGTTACCCTGTTAACTAAGCTAACTAAGATATTTACAACTCAAAGCGTCGCATTCAGTTCGAGTTTATCTAAAAAATTAAAAATTATAATTTTAGAGAAGAAATATGTTCTCAATAATTGTATTTATATAGTTTTCAGCTGCTTAACAGAAATTTATTTATTTGCTGATCAGGAGTCATTTTAGTGATAATTTATTTATTTATGAAATTTGTTCCAAATTCGAACTTAAAAACTCCTAGCTTAAATTTAAGAATTCTTGGCTCACTTTGTAGTACAACTTTTTCTCTACTATGTGTGTATACCCCTTTGCATGGGTACAGGGTATCAGAACATCAAGCGAATCGCGAATCGTCAATTGTCAATGGTTTTCATTCTAAAGGCCGCCTGCGTAATTAAAATAGAATCTGCTTTCTGATTATGTGCGCGTGTGTGAGTGTGCGTGTGTATATGTATGTGTATGTGTGTGTGTGTGTAAATTTGTTAGTATTTATTA
This sequence comes from Drosophila cardini, assembly GCA_018903735.1. Classification (NCBI taxonomy): domain Eukaryota; kingdom Metazoa; phylum Arthropoda; class Insecta; order Diptera; family Drosophilidae; genus Drosophila; species Drosophila cardini. The sequence goes on from JAEIGM010000020.1 coordinate 530,560, forward strand.
TACGTGTATACGAAGACATTATGGCTTTATTGTGTTGTCTGTAGGCTTTTTGCAATACGGAACAACGTCAGTAGCAAGAGTCAAGGTACCGCTGCCACTGCGGCGCCAGCAGCGGCGTCAGCAGCAACAGCGACACCGGCAGAGACAACAACGAACTTGCTCTGTTGTTGCTGCTTTGAACTCGATGGCAGACACAGATTCAACAGAATCAGGATCGCACATTGTTCTCTCTGCTCTTCTTGGTTAAGTGCTGTGTGTGTGTGTTTTTTTTTTGGCAAACGATCGTTGGCTGTTTTGTTCGTGGCCAACGGCTGCTGGCCAGACAATCGTTGCTGCAATTAAAGGTAAAAACACAAAAGGCAAACGGGCAACAGGCAACATAAAACAAGGCAACTGATCTGTGGATGGCCAGTCGGCTATTAGACTTAATTGGCAGCGTCTGGAGCTTTGGCTTTTGCTGTGCCACTGCCCCCAATCGCCCTCCACCTATGCTATAGGCATGCTGTTAGCCAAGTTTGTGGCGCTGGCATTGCTACAAATGCCGCTTGCAGTAACTGGAATCCTTTTTGCCTGATGCTTATGTCAGTTAGATGAAAATTTATGCGTTGTAGCAGTGAGCATAAAAAAGTATATATGTATATATTATATTTAGATATATACATATATATCTATGTATGTGTACGAACATTCAAAGTGTAGTCTCGCTGATGGCTGGCGTCTTTCCTCGTTCGTCTGCTCCAGCGCTTCAACACTTCCGCTTTTGCCAGAAAATCAACTTCCGCTGGCAAACAATAGTGAGCAGGGGTTTTGCTGGGGGTGGGCAGGGGGTGCTAAATAGGGGTAGGAGGGGAGTGGAGGGATGGGGCTGGTATAGACGTTGGCAGCGCTGCTTTTGTAGCAAACGCAGCACAAGCGACGCATGTTGATATTGTTGCCAGGTTGCTTACGCTTCACTGCATTCTCACACACACTAATACACACACTTCCACACACACACACACACACACACACACACACACATACATACTAATACACACACACCCACACACACACACACACACACACGTTGAGACACGTATAAATTGAAGCTGCTGCAAAACGCTTTTCACTTTTGCTTCACTGGCTCTGACTGTTTGTGTCCCTTGTCCTTTGGCCCCGCAACCATTTTGTGGCATCTTCGCCTGCTTATTGCCAGCGAACGCCATTAAGCGTTTGAAACCTTTCTTCTATCCCCCCCCCTACACCCCCCTTCCAACCTCCCCCTAACCCCTCCCCTACTTTCTCGCACCGCATTAAAAAATTGCGCGCGTATGCAATTCTCAACAATACTTTCCATTCCAGCGACATTTCATTTCTTTCATTTCATTTCATATTTCTGCCAAGTACGCGTTTGCTTTTCCTTTCCTTTTTTCTTTAGCTTTTCCCTTTTTCTTTTCTCCTATCTTTAGCTTATTTTTTTCAGCTTTTTTCCTGCTTTTGAATAGCATACATTTTACTTGCTGCTTTTTCCTGCCGTTTTCTTCTCTTTTGGACTTTTCACGCACTTCTTCTTCACCACTCCAACTTACAGTTTCAGTTTTGTATAGCGCGTGCTTAACAAATTTTTCTGTTTCTCTTATTTTATTTTTTCTGGTTGTATTTTTGGGTTTATTTGCCCCCGCTTTTCCAGGGATTATCCGCAATTTGCTGTCCCAGCAGCAGTTGATAAAAAAACGGAGGGGGAGGAAGGGAAGGAAGGGAAATAAATAAATAAATAAAATTAAAAGCAAATTATGTGTTGCAGGTGCCGCAAGTTGCCAGATTTTGTACCTTATTTACTGAGATTCGCTGTATTTGCATGCCAGCAAAAGATTTCAATTATTTTCATTTTATGAATATTGTCCCCAAATCCGTTGATGGGTGTGGGAATCGAAGACGAACTTGGTATAGAGCTAGACGAGTAATCTTCTGCAGGCTTTGTGTCAACGCACAGCTGACGAGGGGCATCCTCGTGTGGCAGACATGGCCATTCAACATGCTTATCCCTTAACATAACTGGAAGTTATTTCGCATCTTCAAGTTTTTCTTTATTTCTCTTTTTTACCCCGCACTTGCAGACACTCTTTCTGGCCCCTTTTTCCCTCTAGAAAAAAATATTTTTTGTCGTTATCGTTGTTGTAGCCATAAAGTAAAGTTAATGATATGACTTGTGTGTGTGTGTGTGTGGGGGGGGGAGGGTGAGGGTGCGTGTAGGTGTCTGTCTGCTCTGTCTGCCCCTGTGTGTGGGTGCTCTTCCAGCCGACTGGCTCTCGACTATATTCTGATACCTTATACCTTACCCATGTATCCTATTTATTCCATGTATTCCATGTATTTCATGTATGCCATGTTCTTCTGCCGTCTGTGTCCCACTGCCAGCATTTTTCCTCAGGCGGCGTCATGTGTAATTAATTGGAATTTAAGCACATTATATTTTTGTACATTGATATGCAATTTCATTTTTCCCTCTACATATATTATTCATATCTGTATCTTTGGCAAAAGAAATTTACTTTCATAGATCAGAGCAATCAAATCTGGGCCATCTTTTTTAGCAGTGACTGTTTACTTGATACATAAAAACTCCTTTGTGCCCAAAACTGCCTTTGTATGTTATGCAAATCAAACTCTTCAGCTTTTCTTCTCTTATTTCATAACTGCATTTGTCGTTTGAAAGTTAAATAACCTTTTTTTTCTCATTTGTAGAGCTTTTGGAGTTTTCTCAATTGAATTCGGTTTTTTGGTTCCAAATTGACTTTTCTTTTGCCTTTCAATTGCACATATTTGTTGGTTGCATGCAAAAAGCATTAACAAGCCAAAAGTTAAGCTTTCAATCCCTTGGCACCTTTCGGTTTCCTTTTTATTTCTACTTTTTGGTGTCCATCTTTTGAGCTCACAGAAATGTTTACAGTACTGAGAGGAGCAAGGACCTCTGGCATTCAGTTTTATTTACCAAATTAAAAGGATTTCATTTGCTTTCATATTTGCATTGGTTTCTATCGCCGCTGCCAGGCGATGCGGCAGACAATTTTTCCACGCAATCACCATAAAAAATATGGAAACTCAGCGCCATATTTTCCTGACCTCACGCTTGCCATGGGTTTTCTCCTCTTCCGTTATATTTTCTTTTTTTTTTTTTTAGTCGCTGGCAATTGTTATTTATGACCATAAAGCAAGTGAAGCCGCTGATTTGGGATTCATGGGCAAAAGGTGCAAGTCTCGGTGGTCTAATGAAATGAATTCCCAGTTTTCTGTCCAGTTTTCTGTCCAGTTTACCCATTTTACCAGATTTTGCGTTGTTAGTATTAATTATTACCTAGCCAGATGAGACAGCTTTATAAATTCTTAAATTGCATAAAACACAAGTTGCTCATAAACGGCTAAATGTGGAATGATATTGTCCCCAGGGCCAAACTCTGTTGCCAACCCAGCTAAACTACGACTACTATTCATATTTGTGGCTATATCTTGCCTGCGGTGCTCTGCAGTTCCCGGTTTCCGTCAACAGAAGGCCGGAGTTGGGGGTGGACACGACTTTGGTTGCCTATCTGTCTGCAATATATTTAACGGTTGAACTTTATTTACATTCACATGGCTCCAACCGGATCTTGGTCGGGGCCAAAATAGTAGTTGTTGCCACAGTTGCACGTTCAGTTGGTCTGCTTTCGGCTCTCAGTACTCAGGTCTCATCTTTTAGCTCTTGGCTACAGTTGCAGCCACCTGGGCAAGGCCACAGGTGCTAGCTGGCCAAGTTTAATTATTTGCCTTTGGGCCAGGTTCTGGCTATGGCCTTTGCTCCTTTTCAGTGTACTCTCTGTGCGGTTGGTTTGTATTTGCTTGTCTGTTTGTTGACCGGGCTCGTAAAGTATTTAAATCGCATGAAAGTCCCCCAACAAAGCTCACTCGCTGCTTATTTTATTTTATTTATTTTTTTGTCGTTTTTCTTTTTTTTTTGTTGCCGCTGTCTGGCAATTAAAATTAACTTCTCTTCAGTTGTCAGTTTTTAAATTTTTGTTGTTTGTAGTGCGCCTGTTGATATGCAACACCTTTTGAATTTCGAATGCATTGCAAATATTTAAATGAATTATTTAAATACCTCAAGTTCTTCCTGTCAATTTTGTCTGTGTGTGTTTAAGCTATATTTTAATAACTCCATTATATATCAATGCGGTGCGTGCAAGTCAGACATTTAATATAGTGGAAATATTTATTTTGAGAACTCAATCTAAAAAAAATTAAAATCATTTAAATTAAAAAGTATTAATAGCAAGGAAATTAAATATATTTTTCAATGAGTCAGTTGCAGATGAAATATATGACCAAATGTTCAATTTAAATTTAATATATTATTTTATTGTCAGCCTTAGAACAGTCGATACACAAATTGAATTTTTTTTTTATTTTTATTTTGCTTTAGCTGTGAAAAGTCTACAAAAAATTTAATATTTTATCTAGGATAAAATAAATTTAAAGCAAATTTGGTACAACATTTGGTCTTGGGATTGAGGAAACCCCAGAAAAATCCAATCAGTTAAGTTGAATGTAAAATTAATATTTTAAACTTATTTAAGTACTAATTATTTATTTAATGGGTATGAAATTAGGTTGTCTGTCTTTAGGAATTCTTTCTCATAATGTAAATGGCATTGAAGTGTATCTTAAGATAGCTAAACAGCTGCTCTCATTTCATTCTTTTGGTTTCTTCTTTTTTAACTGGGTTTCTGTTTCTTGACAAGGGTATAACATAAAATTCATATCCTTCGCCGGCTATGTACATAGTTTGCAACTTGAAATGTCAACTGTCAGAGCGACGGGGCAAATCAAAACGATGGCAAACAATAAGCGCAAGGCAGTTTGGAGTTTAACAGAGACGGTCTCGTGTCAAGATTTGCACTTGTAAAACACTAAAAATGACAGCAGCAACGCTCTCTTCGTCTTCCTCTTCCTCTCATCTCTCTCTCTCTCTCTCTCTTCTCTTTCTCTCACTTACTTTTTTTTCATCCACAGCTCTTGCTCTTTCTCTCTTTGTGCCACTTTGCTGTTGCTAGTAGCTTAGCCTAGACTGTTTCTGATTGCCACAGCCACTTTGAGCTTGTCATTGTCAGCTCATGTAGTTTGAAACTGGTGCGCACTTGACAAGCCTGATTGATGTCCTGGCAGTAAGTGTGTGTGGGGGATAGCTGGATAACAAGATAGCAGTATAGCTGATGCCCTTATCTCAGCTAATTAAACTAAATGTTCATGTCTCACTTTGGTGTATACACAGTTTTATATACACACAATATAATTGCTCACATTTGATGAATGTTGTTTATGAAATAACGCACATTGAGATTTGTGAATTTAATTTGTTTACGTTAAAAATAACGTTGGCCAGAAGTGACCCAGTGGCAGATAAGCAGCCAAGTCCATGTGGGTGCTACGACGCCAGATAAGCAGTCTGAAATAAGAACAACAATCAAAACAATATTCAGACTGGGCATGGTTCATGCCCAAAAAAAGAGATTTGCCGACAGTTGGATGCAAAAATTAATATAATTTGTTTAACTAGAGTCACTTGAAGCTTATTTAGTTGAAAATGAATCAATTGAATTTTTAATTTAGCGTAAATGAGTAAAACGGCGCCACAAATGCCACTGCAGGCGTCCCATGCGGCGTATACGTAATTATGCGAATGAACATTAAGAAAATGGCGGCTGCTGTTGCCACTGCTCCTAACGGTATTTTGGTATTTCGCCACGCCACGCCACGCACAAAACGAAACGAAACGAAACGAAATGTAACGTAGCGAAATGAAATGAAATTAAGAAAATATGTTGCAGTTTTTCCTTTGCCTTTTTAGCTTTAACTTGCCACACAGATGTAGTTGCTTGTGGCAACTTTACGCCAAGGATTGCTACTGTTTGTTGCTGTTTGTGCAAATTGTCTCTGACTTCCTTCGGTTAGTTGCCGGCTCTGTTTGGCTAACTCGCAGTCAGCTCGTTTAACCATCTACAGAATACTCATACCATCGAAACTGTAAGCCAACTTAATTTGCCATAAAAAGCCAGACCGGCACTTGATTTGCTTTGTTGTATTGCCCTTGTTATTTGTTGTTGTTGTTGTTGTTTCTTGTGTGCGCCGGAAATTAAATGATTTAATGAAATTGCCAACATTTGTTGGATCCCTGGCTGGGAATTGAACCTCAACCTGGAACAATAACATGGCGACAATAGCTGCTCCAGCATTTTAGTTAATTGAAAAGATTTTCTCATTTCAATTGACAAGCCAAGTTTATTGTCCAACGCACAAAACGTAACGAAACAAAACTAGGTATATCGGAGTGCGAGTTTGGGTAAGAAGGCAGCGATGGCAGCGAAGATGCTTTAAGTGATTTTTAATTACCAGACAATGCGCATTGATGGGTCACGCACCTTAGGTCCGTGCATGTCCTTGCTGTGACACCCTCGACTCAAGTTAATTGAGTGCTAAGCTGATTTCAGCCCTGTTTATGACTGCCTCACTGACTGTAAGTCCGTCTGACTGACTGACTGACAGTCTATCTCAGCATACCTGCCTGCCTGTCATATAGCAATCCTCTTATAATTCAATCTTCTTACCATCTCCCTCTCGCTCACTCTCTTTCACTTCTCTCTCACTCGCTCTCTGTCGCATTTCCATATGAAAATGTTACACCTGTTTTGTTTTTAATGTGCCATGGCGAATACCCGGAGTTGTTCCGAGTAAATGCACACGAGTCTTCATGGAGTTGTGCACAGCTGTGAGCACACGCTCCTATACTATTAAGTACACACACACACATACACCCAATGCCCTTTTTAGACCCCGTACTCTAAAAAAGAGTAGAGGGGTCTATTAAGTTTGTCTGAAGCGAAATGTGCGTAACAGGCAGAAGGAGGCTTTTCCGACCCCATAAAGTATATATATTCTTGATCAGCATCAACAGCCGAGACGATATAGCGATGTCCGTCTGTCCGTCTGTCCGTCTGTCCGTCTGTCCGTCTGTCCGTCCGTCCGTATGAACACCTGGATCTTTTAAACTACAAAAGCTAGAGCCACCAAATTTGGAATGAAAGTCCGTTTGCTTCGCGAGCAGATCAAGTTTATTTCAAATCTTTGCCACGCCCCTTACCGCCCCCGCAAATTGTAAAAAACTATGGTCACCTCGGAAAAAATTGATGTTTTAAGCAAATATCTCAGTAACTATGGCACTTAGGAATACCATTTTTGGTAAACAGGTTGCTAGAGACAGCATAAATGCATTGTCATTAAAATTTTTGGACTGCCACGCCCCGTTTTCCCACACGAATGAACTAATTTTCAAACTTCAATGCCATTTTTAAGGCATTTGGACTTATCGTACGGTATTGTAATTTCAAATACGTTTGGAGACAAAGTATCACAAACTATCCTGAAAGTTGCATACAAATCGGACAATAAACAAAAGAGCTAGACACGTTACAAAGTTAACAATTGCACGCAATGTCAATGTATGTGTGCAAGCGAGACAGAAGCATATAAACATGTGAGCGAACGTTTTCGCTGCTTGTGTAGCGACAGCGCTGCTCGTGGACGATGCACGCACATGTATGCATACGATTCGATAAATCATATATCGATATTCAATACGATAGTAACTATAATTGCGATATGATCTCGAATGCGATATTTGGTCATTATGTCCATATCGATATTTGATTTGATGTGATATTTTAATTAATATCGATATCGGCATTTTCTTGGCGATTTGCATCCCTATTACAAATTGATGGTTTTGTTTCAAAGTGTTTTATTGCAAATACTATGAGTACGGGGTCTTTTACAGTCGGCTAGCTCGACTGTAGCCTTTCTTACTTGTTATGTATGTAAATTAGATGCCGGCTGTGCACTGATTGCTTGCAACTGTTTCTGCTACATCTTCTTTCCTGTTGCTTTTTCCGCTTTGTTCATACGAGCAGTTTATTATATTCACATGGTTTACTAAAATTGTATTGACAATCAAGCTTAAGACCTTAAGAATTCTGTGCAGACGTGATCAATGCCCTTCTACTCAATCTTTAGACAATTTAAATTGAAATTATAAAATAAAAAAAAATATTTTTATTGCGACCTTTTTACGAAGTAAATTTAAAGTTTGCTGTCTCAAGGTTAAAGTTTAGAATGTCTCAAGATTATAGTGTCTAAAATGTAGACAATCAAGCATAATATCTAAGAAGCCGTCAAATATTATATCATAATATTACAATCAATATTCGAGCAAGCCGACTGTAAAAGACCCCGTACTCATTCTAGTGTGCCTTATCGATACAAATCATTCGATTTGTTCTATGGGAGCTATAGACTTTAGTTGTCCCATCTTGACCTAACTTGTTAAGGATAGTTTTGATAATAATATACACATATTGTTAGAGTTTTGTTGCGATCGCTCAGCTATTACTGCATATCTTCATATAAAACTCCAATTTGTGCTATGGGAGGTATTCCTATCCGAATTAAATTTGGTGAGAATAGTTGTAATGAAACCATACACAAAATGTGTAAATTTGGTCGGGATAGGTTTAGAAGATGTCAAGAAAAACATGTTAAAGTTTTAACATATACATATATATGGAAATACAGTTTGTATGAGTGCCAAACTTTGACTAAACTGCTCTTAGTGTATATCTTATATATATTATGTATATATAGTATGTACTTATACTATATAATGATGGTTAATGGAATATTCCCACAGCGAAAACGTCTGATTAAGACGAATATTAAGTAAACATAAATAATTTAAGACAAGGGGTTGGGGTTATCAACAATATATACTTATGTATTTTATACTAAGTACATGAATAAACTTTTTTTGTGTACGCGAACAAATTGAACAGCCTTGAAAAATCCATTCGAATTGAGTGGCAAAAACCGAATCAAGCCAGAATCATTCACAATTTATTAGTACCGTATACAGTATTGAATTATGTGATGGGGAAATCAATTTTCAATGAAAACCATTTTCTCGGCTCATTGCAGGCCACGTGCAGTGCGAGAATGCAGCTCACTTGAGAACTCAAACCGATTGATAGGTGGTGATAAGCGGATGCGAAAGCGAAACATAAAACAAAAGCTAAACTAAAACAAAAACAAGTGAAGAGTGACGAGTGACAACGAAAGAACGTGCAAAGCGAAGAGTAGAGAATTTAGTAGACAACAACAAAAAAGAGTGAAAAGTGAAGAAAGAACGCGTTCAGATGGCGCTTCATAGGTATGAAGCTGGACGCGGTGTTCGAGCCATGAATTGTACTACCAATTATGCCCTGCTGTTGGCCACCGTCTTGTTGGTATTAATCTCGGCGCATGTCAAAAGCGTTAAGTTGGTGGCATCCACGTCACTGGATCACGTTGCCATTGACAAGCTGGAGCGTGACTCCAACAATAACAATGAAAACCTCAACATAAACAGCGTTAACAAAGAAGCGACTGGCAATCATCCCCATCATCAGCATGTCCACAATGGGCACAGCGAGCACAGTGAGCACAGTGAGCACAGCCAGCATCATCAGCACAAGCAACACAGTCAGCACAATCAGCACCTGCATCATCATCCACAGCCGCCAAATCATCGTCTGTACCATAGCAAATACAGCATCGAGCAGTTATTGCACCTGAAAGTGCCTCACAAGATGTCCAATGACATCGACATGGATCCCTGCAAGGCGGGTAAGTACAACCAATTTTTCCACTTTCCGCTTTTTCAATTTTCCAACATGGAAATTGGTTCGCTTTGATGGCAAAAGATTGCAGTTAAAATATCTTGTGTGGTTTCCTCAAACTGTTTTTAGCGGAAAATCGCTTTAGCTTTAATTCAATATATGAGCTATAATAAATGTTTACACTGATACAAATACAGATTAATATTAGATACACTGATAAAAATTATAGATTATATGCAGTGTATAACTGTTTAGCTTTAAGTAAGGAATTCTTTTCGCTTAAAATTTTAAAACTTGAATTATTTTTACCCATTTTTTCGAATTTTTAGCTCTACTTCAATATATAAACTGCATTATATCTACACTGCACAAAATACTAGCTAGTAGCTACAATATATTCAATAAAACAATTTAAAGTTCAGTTTAAAACAAATAATTTTCAACTCTTTTCTTTACTTACCACTAAATTCTTAACTGGTTCTATTGCATATTTATTCTTTCCACAAAAAATCGTAATATTGAAAAAGTTTGTTATCAGTGTAGATCTCTGTGTGCGTGTGTGTCTGTATGAGTGCACGTGTCTCTATGGTATTTCCTCTTCACATAAGGAAAAGCTTTGAAAATTGTGTTTGCTTGCCAATGTCTTAACTTTGAGTAAAAGCGAAAATTCTTGTAAACTTGATTCAGACACACGCGTAACTTGCTCGTCCTCGTACTTGATATCCATTGAGTTCCCAAAGCACAATTTCCCGTCTCCCTGAGAGCCCTTCCCAAACCCCCTTAGCTCCCCTCAAACCATCAAAGTCAGTAACGTAAGTTGTACCGTTGGAAAATTAAGCGCCATTGTAGAATCGAGCATTCACTTCCTCCAGATCAACTTGCCCGACTGCTCAGCTCAATTGAATTTACCTCGGTTTTCAAAACGAAATTGACTGAGCAATGCCTTCAAAATGGGCATATCAATGTCTCTGTGGAAGTCTCAGTCGAAGTCGCAGCCTCAGTCTCAGTTTATGTGGAAGAACTTTGTTGGGAACGATTGCAATTTGTCTGCCGCCAACTGTTTTGTGGTGACACCCTACAGACGCCCCACTGCGTCTCATCCAGAGTCTTCTGTGTGTATATATGTGTGTGTGTGTGTGTGACCTATAAGTATTTGCGCACATCAATTGTCAAAAAGTTGGCTCCATGAAATATATAATATATGTGCAAACGATTTCTCGCCCTAACTGCCATTGGCAACGCAGTGTCAAGTGGTCCAATGCGTCGACAATGGGGAAGACACATGCTCCCAATTGGGAAACATTGTAGACCGCATATTGAAATTTAATTGATTTATTTTCTTTGCATTTCAATTGTTTTAGTTTGTTCAATTATTAACAACAAAAAGAATCATTGTTTGATTTCTATGACGCTTTAAAATAAAGTTTATACTGGAATTGTTTGAAGTATAAAATTTCAAAGTTCACAGAATTGAGGAAATTTATGCAATTTAACATTAAACAGATTTCTAAAAGATTTTCCAGTCTCTTAAAATTAAAATATTTTATCATTTCATATAAAACGATTTGTTGTAGTTTAAATGATTTCTTATCTTTTGTTTGTTTGTTCATCCAAAGACAAAGCCTAAAACTTAAATGTATTTAAAATATTTTAATAGTCTCCTTTAATACACTTTGTTGATTTTCGTTTACAAAAGAAACTTATACAATATTATATTATTTGTAGTCTTTTTTCTTACCCATTTGAGTTATTTCAAACATTAAACTCTGCCACAGAAAATAAACTAAAACCAAACCAAGTAAAACAGAGCACAATTGAGAATCTGAAAATGAAATTAAATAATTCAAAAAATGGCAAAATAAAACAGATTTTCTCAGTTTCCTTTGTGCACCACTCAGGTACATGTCTAATATTTACACTCTCTACTACACTGTGCGACAGGGTTTCTGAACCCAGTCAGAATGCAAATTCATGTCTGGTCTGCTCAATGCCAAGTACTTAAGTTGTTAAATTGTTAGGGTAGGTCACTCAAAAATCTCTTCTTTTCATACATATATAGTATATAAATTTTATTAAACAGTTGCTAAAGTGTGGGAGTAGAAAGAAAACAAAACGAGACACTGGCAGTGTCATTAAGTCTTTGCAAATTTACTCGGAAAATACTATATAAAATTTAAAGAGCAACCAAAAAAAAAGGGCCATTAATAATCAAGAGCTTCACGTTGATTTTCACGCTCGCGTTTTTTGTCATGTTAACAATTAACGAATGGTTTGCATTCTGTTTCCCCCACAAAGTGGGTCACACAGCAGATTTATAATGCATATCCATTCACACAGACTGCCACATGGAGTACACCCATCACTGAATGCCAGCCTAATGTATGCAAATGCACACAACAACCCACAGACAGATTGAGTGCGAGAAGAGAGGAGTGAGTAAGGGAGAGAGTGAGAGTGAGAGTGAGAGAGGGAGACAGGCCTCTGTGAGTAAAGGAAAAACAAAAAAACAAACAAATTTTTTCTTGGTTTTCTCTACGCAACACAAAGTAAACTAATTGAATTTTGAAGTGAGCTTAAGTTCTATGGCCATCAGAGCACGAGTTTGAACAAGAATTAAGTGATACAGAAAATAAATACAATAAAAACAACAACAATTAAAGCAGTTATAGCAACCAAGTGTGCTAATTAATTATACAAGTAACTTTAAGCTTACGGAATTTAAAATTAAATTCATAAAATAATTTCTAATTATAGAAAAAAAAAAAAAAAAATTCACATAAATCAAATTTGATTATTTAAAAAATACAAACATATTTTACAGTTTTTAATTTTTTTTTATTTATTTGCCTGTTAAATTGTTGTAATACTTTTGTGTAGAAAAACATATTTTAAATAAATTATGCATAAAATACTTATTTTGAAATATATTTAATTGCACCTAAGTGAAAATTTTAAATTTTTTTGTATAGGGTATTTAAATGTTATACAACATTAATGCAAAAGTTCATATAGAAATTTACTAATTAATATTGTTAAAAGAGTTTGTACTCTAAAGATTTGCTAAAACTATTTCAAAGTCACTTAAAAATAAACTAAGTTACCATGGGATTTGGGGATTTTGTTCGTTAAAAGAGCCACATAGAGACACACTTCTGTTCGAGTATTTAAGTATGCAGCTTGATGTTTTCGCATGGGAGACAGCATTAAGTCAGGGCAGAGAAAATAAAAACCTTTGTGTGGAAAATCGGGAAAAACAGACAGAGTTGTGCTAATGAATTTGCTTGGTCCTTAATGCATGCAAATTTGATCAAAGAAATGAATAGAATCTAGCTATGGAACTCAATTCTACTACCATCTGTCACCGTCTCCTGTCTTCTGGCTGAAATCAAACCACAAATGACACTACAAATGTGAAAATGGGGAGAAAACGCGAAGTTGAAAGCCCAACTGTAGATAACTAGGCAAAAGTTGGCAACAGTAATGATGACAACAACAAGCTATCAACCAACAAGCAACAACCACGAACAACAGCAACAACAACAACGACAAAAAACATCGCGACCACAACCATAGAGAACTAACTGCTGGCACTGTGATGCTGACGGCAGTCTGGCAGCATAAACAACTTTTCCTGGACCCAAGTGACTGCAAATAATTTTCCACCCACAGCCATACACACACTCATACACACACACACATCTATCTATTTACCTGTAGACACCTGTACCCAATCCCAGCTTGTTTGGCAGCAACTTCGCGCAGAAAGGAGACCGTGTTGTAACTTTCAACGATGAAACTATCCACATCCGTAGACATTGAGCATATCAGTTTCCTCGTACCTCGTACGTGAACAATAGCACTTCCTTTTTATCCTGTTGGAAGGAGCCTTTTACGTATAGTAGTAGTCTGTTGGAAAAAATGTCTCGTGATTGAACCAGTTGCGCTAATCTGATACTGATATACTGCTAGAGCTCACAAAGGCGTTGCTCAAGAGCAAACTAGAGGGTTTTTTTTTTTGATCTGGCACAAGTCGGATTAGAGGGACGTCAAAAAGCTCTTAGCACTCTTCATAGTCCCTTAAGTAGGAGAGGAGTCTAAAATCTAGACAGCAGTTTCAGGTCAAGTGGATTCCTGGCTAACACGATAGGGGACGGTTTCAAAACTAGGTGTATAGCAAAAAAAGAGAGCATGGAAAATAAAATCATTTTAAAGAAATTCAAATTATTTTTGCAAAATATATTGGAGTTTAGTACCAGAATTTTCAAACCAATCATCTTATTATATAATCTGACGAATACTTGTAAGGTTAAAATCATAACTTTAAAAGAATTTAAGTACAAATATAATTCCTTCCTCCAAATCTCGTAAATTACCTTGTTTGTGCATACCCTATTTGAATTCCTTTTGAAGGGCATCTATGCCAGAATTGAATCTGGAACTTGCAGCATGGCCTACAGACGAAAGTTGAACGCGAAAATGCACCAAACTAACGCCATTTCTCATTGCCGTTGACTTTTGCAGGCATAGAAATAAAAAGCCACTTATCCAGACACACTATACAGGTGCATACAAATTGGGAATGGAAAAAGGTGAGGAAGGGGAGTTGCAGGGGATGTAGTCAAGGGGTAACCGACAGACGTCAGACTCTATTTACAATTCGCACTTTTAACGCTATTGTGCACTGACGGATTGAGTTAGTTTTCAGACTCGGATGCCGTTGCTACGTTGTGGCTTCAATTGTGAACGTACCAGGATTAGGTGGAACCAGTCTGGTATGCTACGGATCATTTGGAATGCTCAGGTCGTGTGGTTGCCTAAGTGACTGACAAACTGACTAACTGCCAAAGTGACGAACGGTACGAACCGCAGAACTGCAAACAGCTAACAGCAAATGAGGACTAAAACAGCAGTTTGTTTCCTCTACTCAAATGTCAAAAACAATAACAATTACCAAAATAATTATGTAATACAACTTAATTGTCATTACGGTATACAAATATTTTAAATGATATCATTTTGCAAATTTTACTTTTTGACATTTGTTTAGACCCCGTACTCTAAAAAAGAGTAGAGGGGTCTATTAAGTTTGTCTGAAGCGAAATGTGCGTAACAGGCAGAAGGAGGCGTGGCCGACCCCATAAAGTATATATATTCTTGATCAGCATCAACAGCCGAGACGATATAGCAATGTCCGTCTGTCCGTCTGTCCGTCTGTCCGTCCGTCCGTATGAACACCTGGATCTTTTAAACTACAAAAGCTAGAGCCACCAAATTTGGAATGAAAGTCCGTTTGCTTCGCGAGCAGATCAAGTTTATTTCAAATCTTTGCCACACCCCTTACCGCCCCCGCAAATTGTAAAAAACTATGGTCACCTCGGAAAATTGATGTTTTAAGCAAATATCTCAGTAACTATAGCACTTAGGAATACCATTTTTGGTATGTAAGTTGCTAGAGACAGCATAAATGCATTGTCATTAAAATTTTTGGACTGCCACGCCCCGTTTTCCCACAAGAATGAAATAATTTTCAAACTTCAATGCCTTTTTAAGGCATTTGCACTTATCGTACGGTATTGAATTTCAAATTCGTTTGGAGACAAAGTATCACAAACTATCCTGAAAGTTGCATACAAATCGGACAATAAACAAAAGAGCTAGACACGTAACAAAGTTTACAATTACGCAACGTAAGCAAACGTTTCACTGCTTGTGTAGCGACTGCACTGCTTGCGGACGATGCACGCACATGTATGCATACTATACGATTTATTATATATCGATATTCAATACCATAGTAATTATAAATGCGATATAATATCGCTTGCGATATTTGGTCATTATGTCTATATCTATAGCGATATATCGTATATGAATTCAGTTGTAGATAATATCGATATTTGATTTGATGTGATATTTTAATTAATATCGATATCGGCTTTTCTTGGCGATTTGCATCCCTATTACAAACTGTTTTTCGTTTCAAAGTGTTTTATTGCAAATACTTGAGTAGGGGTCTTTACGTGGCTAGCTCGCTTGCCTTCACTTGTTTTATTATGTATTGTATTGTAACATTTTAATGAAAATGAAACTCTTAAATTAATGGCAGCAATTATAAAACACACAGATTGAAAACCAATAAAAATAGTTCATCATAAATTTGTATTGAACATTTAATTTTTAGACTGTCAACTATAATGAAGTGCATTTTGTTCTATAAATTATAAACTTATACATTTTTGTTGCTGGTCAAATTGAAAGCCATTTTCAAATATGTTTTAAATTAAATAAAGTATAAATTAGTTGCAAATTATCGACTATTTAATATTGAATAGTTATGATAGTTAGTTAAATATTGTTTAAATTGTAGGGTAAACGGAAAGCACTAGATATTTTGTTGAATCGAGTACGAAAATCAAGGATCAGATTCTTTGAAGCCGCAGAACTCTCAAAGGACTTACAGTTGACTAAACAAACGCTTTGATGATTTTGCAATATTTCACTTTCTTCAAATGAAGCGCTAATTTTAGTAGTGGTTTTAAGAGTGGTTTAAGTTTAGAAATCTCTAAAGTTGTTGGCTTGAAAATTATATCAATCGGTCGGAAACTATAAATAAGCATTCCCAGCATGCTGCTCATTTGTTAGTGTGTGTGTGCGTGAGTGTGTGTTGTGTGTGGTGTGTGGTGTATGGTGTATACAACTAGTTGCATTTATTCAAATCCTTTTTAGCCCGAAGCTCAAAGCAGAAACAGTTGGGGAAATACCAGCATGGAGTGTGACAAACATGCAGCAACATGTGTAAATAAAATAAACTTCATTTAAACTGTTTGAATAATTAATTAATGCCAAAACGACCAACCCAGCGTTGCATAAATGTGTTTGTGTGTGTGTGTGTGTACCCTTAGGGTAGAGTGCGTGGTTTACGCACAATTAAAGTACACTTCCATACGCCACACACACACAAACACATACACAGACACAGCACACACACTTACACAGACCCACTGTAATCCGACTGACTGTCAAATACACAAACAATTGCAGCGCTGGCATACACCAGTCAAAGGGTTCAACTCCACACATCATGCATGTGTGTGTTAGTATGGGTGAAAGTGGTGTATGTGTGCTGCACTTATTATATTGAAGTTTAAACAGCATGTTTATTTTCAAATTTAGTATGCATACATGCTGGTATCTACACTTGAGGTTCCTACCATAACTACTCAAGCATAAATTGATTTTGAAAGCCAAACGAAGCATAGCTAACAACTATTATAGTCAAGTTTGTGAATTTTTGGTTTTAAATTTGAATTGACATTTATTAAAGACAGCTTCAAATGCATTTTTCATATTAATAGATGTAGAATTTATTGTTTTCTGATGGTATTCATCTTTGTGCCTAAATAATTCTAAAGAATGTGTTTTAAATTAATCTATTTCATAAATTAATGCCTTTACTGTACTTAATAAAATGACCGTTAGTGTATGGATAGATTAAATAAATTGAATTCTGTGTTGCATACTTCAAGGCGCAGCATTACTCGCATACAAATTTCTAATACACACTGTTCAGTTTCTCTCCATGTACACGCTTGTATGTACTTGTGATAAATAGAGGTAAAATATATTCAGTATTTTGTTGAAATCAGTTGTTGTTCCTGCTGTTGTTCTAAGTACCATTGTTTATGGAAATTTTGCATAAATAAGACAGCATTTACAAGAGAAATAAGCTGAAAAGCTGCTCAGATAATACCACAGTACTAAACCCCTGATTTTAACGTCACACAAATACAAATACACACATATTTTCAAACATATTTATACATAAATAAATACATACATCTGTGTACTTGTCTCCCTTTACTGCATAGTACGCAAATTCTAATTTAAACATGCTAATATTGTTTTAATTGTAAAGCCAATAGCTGGAAACGTTCCATAAATTGCATGAGAAGCATTTCGGGCAAAGTCTCAGTTCTCAATTTATGAGAATCATGTTGAGCTTTTCATAGATTTTCCGATTTGTTGGCATATGCCAAAGTTAGCAAAAAGCCACACGACATCACAGAGACAAATTGAGTGCGTTTTGCTTTCCCAATTTGTTGTTTTTTTTTCATCCGCTGTTCGAACAGCAAATTGAAAGAGATCCACACTGAATATACTATATGTGAGATGAAATTGAATGCTCAAGACTAAACAAAGGAATAAAGGGCTGACATAAAAGTGACGGACTCTTAAATACCATTTTATGGCTTGTTTAAACAATTCCATTGAAATGGAAACTGGAAACTAAAATTTATTTAAATAGTAATTTGATTTCTTTGATTTGACGTTAAATGATAATCAGGAATTCAATTAGCTAAACAATGCAAAAATTCAACGCTCATGTTTCCACACAAATTCAAAGCTCATCACATTTGACTCTATCGAGATAAATTTCTATTTTCTGTTCTGTTTTGTATTGGGCCTGGGAATGTTTTCCATCAATTTTTCGTTTGTTTTGATTTTCTGTTTGTTTGTTCATCGTTTTAGGATTTCAAAAATAAAACCGAAAATGCACAGCATTTTCCTCTGTTGTCAGAGCATAATTATGCGGTGCAGACACAGATTTTCCGATTGTTGAATTGTGGGTGAGAGTTGGGAGTTTATTGAACTTATTTGATCATTTCTGTGCTGTACTTGTGGTAATAAATCTCTTGCAAACGCTGTTCTACATCTAAATGACTCTTTTCAGCCATATTTCAGTTTTGAAAAGGTTTCATACAAAAAAATTGTGCTGCGCTCAATGGAAAAGTTTTCTGAAAACTTTGCCAAGCGATACATTTAGCGAGTAAACACTGTAGAATTCGCTTTGCTTTTTTTACTCTATATTTTTTTTTTTTACTTCTGTTGACGCAGCAATAGAATATAGTTTCTAAATTTGTGGTAGGCACAAAGTGGCCATTGTATGCAGAAAAGTGGAAAAAGGAAGGGGATGTAACGTGAGACAGGAGAGGGGGAAGTGAGCAGGGGAAGGAGATTTCTGAGTGCCGCACAGCTGCAAAAATATTTCGCTCTCGACGCAGTTGTCCATCATAAATCTAGCAGCGCAACTCAAATATTGGCACCATTTTGTTTACCCCAAAGTTCTTTCTATATGCGGCAATACTGAGTTAGCCAAGAGCCTCAAATGGGGTATAAATACTATCAGAGTTTTTGGCACTTGTGTGGGACACAAAGTCGTTAATGTCGCGGTCCTTATTGATGGCAATTTTTAAGTGTTTTGTTGCTTTATTTTTAACAGTGGGTCTTTTTTATATGCACTAAAGGATTCATTATTTAAGGGAAATTTACTAAACTTGCCAAGTTTTATTCCCAATATTTTTGAATATCGGTCATGCACTCCTATTCGAGAGTAACATAAACATATGGTAGCATCACATGTTTTGGGTTGTGGCTAAATTTATTATGCTCTTAAGCTGAAACATTATATAAATAAGCCAGACTTGTGGATGCCCTAAGGGTTTACGAGTCGAGACAACAACAGAATCGTGCACAAATCCAAAAAAAAGAAGCCGCCAACCAACTCGCTTTACTGGCACAAATGCCGGAAGTGCTTTGGGTTGAGCTGTACTAAGGGAATGGGGAAAAAAATGGGCAGAAAAGAGGGAAATATCTTTTAGTGGCCGGATTAGTTTGTCCATCTCTCTGACATTGGATGCCCCTATTTGTCTGCCTGTATTTGCTTTGATTTTCATCTTCAATTTTAGACGGCACTTGGCAGTTGGTACACAGAAAAAACAATTCCGGACATTCCGGTGCTTAAATCTAAATAAATATTTTCAACCTTTTAAGTTAAATAATTTTATTAATTACGGAAAAATAAGTGGAATCACAAAAATATAATTATTGAGAAATTTTCATAAATGTTTTATTCATTTAAGTTTTGAATAACTTTCAATATAAAAAATATATTTTCTTTAATATTAGCTTATAAATTATAGCTAAAATCCATTTCAAAATAACTTTCTAGTACTATTTTTCCCAGTGTATGTCCAGTGTGCACTCGTTGGCTTATCAAAGCATAATTTAGGCTTGATAAATAAGTATTTCCGGACAGTCAGAATCGCTGCGAGGTTTTCCCTGCCAAATTAAACATTATTACTGTGGCTGCATACAAAATTGTAATTAGTTACACTAATATATGTATGAATTAAGTACATTTGCACAGTAAATGCACATGGAATTCCGTTATTCATAACTCATTCATATCTATGAGGCTTGTCATATTCAGCAAAATGACTTCAAATGACCATAAAGTCATTTGGTTATGTTATTTTATGCTGTTGACCAAGTTAACTGCACGCAACTCTTTGTTATATGAAAGTCGATCAGTTTGTTTGCTTGACTGATGGATTGATTTACAAACAGAATGTTTAACAGTACAATCAACTGATTAATGATTGAATGAATAAAACTATATAAGTCCTTAATTCATTGTTTGATTGATTGACTGATTGATTGGTGTATGTGTTAACTATCTAAAAGATTAACTTGCTTATAAAAAAATTGATTCACTAAGGAATTGGTTTATTGATTGACAGATTAAATGAAATTAATATTCCCTGATTAACAGAAAAATAACAAACTAACTGATAGCCAGATTGATTCAAAGATTGCTTGCTGACATGACTGACACATTGATTGACAGACTGACTGATTGACTGTTTTATTGATTAACTAAACAGCGTTTGGATTAAAACTGATTATTAAGTCAATAGTTTATGTCAAGGTCAACAGAGTAATTATTATTTTTATATTATGACAGATTAGTAATAAATTTGTCTGCTGTTTTTTGCTATAAAAAAACCCGAACAAGACCCGATTACATCCACAAATTGGCAGATATATCAATACTTGCATTATTTCCTGTCATAATACACGCCAAATAAAACACAGCAAAACATGTGGAAGCGCCGATGGCAAACAAAAACCAAAACCAAAAAAAAAATAGAGAAGAGATAAATAAACATGGTCGATATACGCTGTAATGGCAATCAGCCAGGGGACAGCTCGATGTGCTCTTTCATTACTTGATTTTGTCCCACAAAATGGTCGAGTTGGGCGTCCTTGTTGCTGCTGATGCGTGACAGGGCCCCATTTGACCCGATATGAGTACACAGTGTTAAAGAATGTTTTTGTTGCTGTTGTTGTTAAATCACATAATCAGTTGTGCGGTGGCTGGACAGGGCAGTTGGTTTATTTTTAATTAAACCCAGTTTACAGCGCGACAGAGGCCCATAAACTGGTTAAGAGCAGACGCGTTACGCATACGCCACGTGGACAAGGGATTGAAAACGGGAATGGAAATGTGAATGAGAATGGGAAACAAACACGAAACAACAGCGACCCAAAACTGCAACTTGGCAAATGTGTTAACATGCTTGTGGTCGCCATAAAAAAAGGGGTTCTCCAGACTGAACCCAAAAGCGCACTATAATATCCACCCCCGCATCCTACTGCTGCCAGATTCCATTGACTGCCTCCCTTCTCCCACTATTCTGGTTCCTTCTGTCAGCATGCGGCACGTCTCTGCGTCAGTTCGTTAGTGTGAATGATGCGGGCTTGAGGGTGGACGTGGTAGACAAGGGGACGTGGCAGGGCATTGCTCAAAAATTTAATTACTTTCACTTGTGCGAACTGTTTGTCCGCCAGACAGACAAGCCAGACGAGCCAAGCCAAGCTAGTCAGCCAGTCAGGCATCCTTCCATTTTGGCCTGGCTAACACAGCAGCTAAAGGCATTTAACTTAAATGTAATGAAATTGTATACGCACGTTTTCTTTCTTCCTTTCCCACTGCCCAGCTTTCCATCTCTCTCGCAGTCTCTTTCTCCATCTCTTTCTTTATTTTCTCTTTCCTCTATCTAACTGCTTTGCAGTTGTGCGTTCTCGAGGCCGCAACAAGTCGAAAACAGGCATTACCATCTGTTGGATTTGTGACGCATTATGTTCTAAGTTTTCTCACTTTTCGCTTTCGAAATGCACTGGTTTTTCCGCTTTTCCGCAGCTCCGTTTTATTTTTGCTGTGACTCCAGCATATCCGCTTAGCTTAATGGATTTAAAGCGCAACTGCATGAATTTTCCCTGACCCCAGTTTTAAGCATTCTATTTGTTTTTTGTTTGTTTGCTTTGCTTTTTTTCAATTTCCTTCTTTTTTTTGTCTTTGCTCAACATCAATTCGTCAAAATTGCGTATCAATCATACGCCATGTTGTGCGTCGCGCATGATTCTGCATGAATTTAAATTTCACATGCTGAATAAATGTATTTTTATCAAACAACAAATCCAACAGTGCAGCATACATTATACCCTGTATATTTTAAGTAAAAAGGGTACACACGCTACTAAGCTTTAGATACAAAGAATCCAATAACTGGTGTTCCAAACTCTTTGTATTTATTTTAGGGTATGCACAATGCACTCTCATGGTTGAATGGCATATAAGGCATAATTGAAGCTCAAATCTCGAATAAAATACATAAAAAATAAGCAAATTCTATATTTGCATTCTTCTCTTGTACATATTTGCTGTATGATTACATTTTTAATACGATGTATTCGTAAGTCAGTATGTTTTGTTGGTCAAATATAATTGGGTTAAAGTAAAAGCCAAAGAAGCAAATACAGTGAAGCTTCCTAAGCTAAAATGGAGCACAACTTTACTTAAGTTACTTAGACTACTTTGACCGTTCAAATATTAATAAATAAATAACTTTTAAATAAGTTTGATTATTGCTTATTATTAAACCGTAAAATATTTGACAAGAACTTTCAAAACATATAATAATAAAGCCTTGGGCGCAATTTTCTATTCACTAAAATTGTTTCGAGAGGCTCTTTGAATTGACAGTTGATTGGCTTATACGATTAATTGTTGGCAGTAAGTTTAAATCGAATAAAGTACAAGATAAGCACAGTTAATTGTGATGCGTAAACTGTAACTGTGTCTATATTTGTTCAGACACAAGTGTTTTATACACTTTATTCCCTTAAGTGTTGACCCACTTTGTTGGGAAATTGTTATGCCCCCGATGGCATAAAGCTTATTGGATTTGTGGCAGCATTTGCAATAATCATATTGCATGTTGCCACACAGCAACGGAGCCAAAAGATGTGATGCCAGTGCAAAACTGGGACATGTTAAGCGTTCGCCAAAAGTCAAAAGGCGTTAACATTAATACCCCTCCATATTTTGGACAGGTATCCTGCTAACATTTTATTTGTGCTTGTCTTCAACTTCAAATAACCACAGCATTATATTTAAACTGAATTAATTTTAGCTTTTATTTGTTCTCGTTAAATCTGTTATGCTCTTAATGAATATTTGATCTGAAATATTTTATGCCATTAATCCATTTGGACTTGAAATGGCTACAGCTTTGGTAATGACAAAGTCTGTAAGTTTTTACCAAGAGAATAAATTATTAAACATTATTTCTTTCAACTTCCAAAATGCTAAACATTCTTAGCTTGAATAGCAAATAATTCAGTTGATTTAGTTTAAATATTGTCATATAAAATTTGGTGTTCACTGAAGACTTGAATAGGTCAATGACTTCTGCTTTCAATTAAATATTTCCTACCCTTTAACAGCTATGCTTATTTAAAGGCTTATCTTTTAATAATAATTATAATTACTTTCATGATTTTTATTTAAAATTATATAATAAACTTGCGGTTTATTATAATCCTTCACGCTCTCTACGCACTGAGTACAATCCTTTGGGTTTTCTACGCTCTACGTTAAAAAAAAGTGAAGCTTAATTAATTTTATTTAAAATGTTGGATCCAGACGTGGCAACAATTTCATATTTTGCGTATTAACTGTTATTGTTGATGCTGGCCAGCCGTTGTTGGCCACATTTGCGTTCACAGCGCGTATACGCCGCGTATGCCTCTCGAATCTCTCGTTAAAAGCAAACAAACTGTCCACAGGCAGAACAAAAAGGGGGGAAAGAGGGGTATGGTAAATGAGTTGATGCACTGATTAAATGGATATGCAGTGTCTATCCAAACCGCTGGGCAAACAACATTCAGTCAGTCAGTCAGTCAGTCTGTTATGTTTTCCTTCACTCCCGTTTTCCTTTGTTGTGTGTATAAATTATAAATTACCCGAATGTCTGGTCGTGCTGATAGCACAGCCTACAGGAACTTCTAGACAGCAGAGAGATATGCAAGCGTAACCGCATGAAATTTCAATTAAAATAAAAATTTATGTTTCTTTCGACTTGTCGTTTATAATTAAAACAATATGTTAGTTATTCTCGCTTTTAATGTATAGCAATTTATCTCTTTTCAGGCGGTTTTATGGGCGACATTGCGCTACCGGATGGTGAAATAATTCCAATTGTGGCTCACACACCGATAGATGATGAGTTGACAGAACCTGAGATAGCAATGGCAGATGCACCGTTGCCTGATGTGAAATACAATTCGACATTTCAACTGGATTTGGAGAAACTCAAACAGGAAGTGTACAACGAGGGACTGCAGGTGGAGGAGGAAGGACTCACGGATATTATACGGAAAAAGACAAAGCTACCGAGCACGTCTGGACCCACTGGAAAGCCTCTGATTATAACCGACAGCATACGTAATAACGATGCTAGTCTGGTAAGTCTGGAAATTCCACGCAACTTTTCATCCTCTTAGTGGTGTAATTTTCCATTTTCCATTTCCCACAGAGTGCAAACGAACCATTAAAGCCGATTGCGCAGTCGCCATCTGATATCGCTCATCCGCCGAGCTACAAGAATGAGGTATTGTCGCCCCAAGTGACCACAATAAACCATGCTCGACGTCGTCTGTCCTCGGCTGCCCCTGTTCCTCCCGTATCCCAAGCAGACATGAACGCCCCCTCCGCCTTGCAACAATTAAATAAATCACAGACTCTGCATCGTGATGTAGATGCGCGTAAAATACAATCCAACAACAAGGATATTGAGGATGATTCGGGTAATAATTTTGTGGCCGAGCGACGCCAGCACATAGTGCCCACATCCCTGCCCACACAGAGATCCACGATGGCCAATGTCTACAGCAATGCTGGCGGCAATGGCATGCACTTGGACAGCGATGATGTGGACTTCCTGCACGCTCACGGCGTTGTCCGGCGTAGACACAGACGCGGTCCTAAGCACAGGAACAGCCACTGGGATGAGTACGCCAGCAAAGTAGATCGGCTGCGAGAGGAACTGAATAGACCACATCATAAGCATCAGCATCAACATCAGCAGAGCAAACACCACAAGAGGCAGCGAGCACAGCAACGTTTACATCGTCGTCGTGGGCGTGGACGTACCACAGTGAAGCCTCAAAATGCCAACACAACACACTCCGAGGAGCAGCTACAAAGCGAGAACTCCAAGTTGCCAAATACGGAGTAAGTTCTTCTTCTTCTTTTTTTTGGTTATGTTTTTAGCCGCAACAAAATTTCATGCTATGAGCCGCAGTTGCCACATCCGTTTCCGTTGCCATTTCCTGCCAGATGTAAATTACTGGCCATTCAATTCATTGGTTTGTCCATCAACTTTGCACAAACAACAGCCATTTTGTGAGCATTGAATCAAAACACACACACATACATTCACACACAGACATAAGTATAGTCGTACACCCACACACACACACACACACATACACACACTCATTTATGCAAACAGTGAAAAGTTGTGTGTATGCAGCTGAAAAGTTATGAATTTTAATAGAAATTCGCGTGCCAAAAGTTTGAACAGGGCAAAACTGGCAAAAATTGTTGGAAAAACTGCTGGCAATTAAAATAACGCATACGCCATGTAAAACTTTTTGCGATTCTCCCACAATTGTTGCATACAGATTTTAATATAGCCACAATTCCTTTCATTTTTCTTTCCCCTTCGCCACGCCTCCCCCCCTTTTACCAACACAGCAAACTACAGTTGGAGCAGCTGGAACAACATCATCGTGTTACCCGTGCCGTAACAGCAAAGAAGGAACGCATCTGGGATTACGGTGTCATTCCGTACGAGATCGATGGCAATTTCAGTGGTCTCCACAAGGCCCTCTTCAAGCAGGCCATGCGTCACTGGGAGAACTCCACGTGCATCAAGTTTGTGGAACGCGATGCTGAAATTCATCCCAATTACATTGTCTTCACTGTACGCAGCTGCGGGTGAGTAATTTTATCTGAACTTTAATTTGCAGCACTGTCAATGCATCAATTTGTCCTTATATTGTAATTGTTTGATGGAAATCTGATACTCTGTAAATTGCTTAAAGCATTAATTATCAAACAATGTGCAATAGCAAAGAAAAACGGATTTGGGGGATAGTTTCCAAGGGCAACTTTAGATGAATTTTAATCGATTCTTTGTGCATGAATTTTGCAGACTAATAGACTAATAGGAGAATCATATGAACACCTGGATCTCAGAGACTATAAGAACTAGAGCCACCAAATTCGTAATGAAAGTGTGTCTATTGTGTATGCAGATCATGTTTATTTCAAATTTTTACCAGCCCCCTATCGCCCCGGCAATTGGAAAACACTATTTTTATAACACCATAACTTGGAAACTACTAGAGCTAACGAAACCAAATTTACACATTATGTGTATGATACCATTGCAGTTATCCCCCCCAAGTTTGGTCTGGATCGGACAAGTATATCTTATAGCTCTCATAAGACAAATAAGTACAGAATAAGTGATTTGTATGCAAAAACGAGCACTAGAGTAGGTACAGGGTCTTGAACAGTCGGCTCGCTGTAGCCTTTCCAACTAGTTTCATATTTGAGAAGAAACACAAAATGGGCATCTTACAATCGAGTATCTCGTCTGCAGCATTCTTGCTTAAAAAACTAACTGATAACTCTGAGGCACTTTTACTATTCTCCCTTACTCTATAATGCTTCCGTTTTAATTAGTCAAACTCTTTAGCGTTGTTCTAGTTCAGTTAGCGTCTGCATTGCCCCAAAACCTTTTGACAATTATGCTAAATTAATAAATATTTAAACTTTAAAATATTGTGAATTTTTAGATGCTGCTCATTTGTGGGTAAACGCGGTAATGGACCACAGGCCATTTCGATTGGACGCAATTGTGATAAATTTGGAATTGTGGTCCATGAGCTGGGTCACGTGGTGGGCTTCTGGCACGAACATACGCGTCCGGATCGCGAGAAGCATGTGGTTATAGAGCATAATAACATAATGAAGGGTCAGGACTACAATTTCAATATGTTATCAGTGGATGAGGTGAACTCCTTAGGCATGGCCTATGACTACGATTCCATTATGCACTATGCACGGAATACCTTCTCTAAAGGAACCTATTTGGACACAATACTACCCATAGAAGTGAAGGGCCGCAAAAGACCAGAGATTGGTCAACGTTTGCGGCTAAGTCAGGGTGACATAGCTCAGGCCAATCTGCTCTACAAATGTCCCAAATGTGGTCGCACCTTTCAGGAGAGCACAGGTATCTTTGCCAGCCCGGTGTACCACATGGCGGGAGCAATAAGCAACGAGACGGAGCACTGCGAATGGCGTATTACGGCAACGCACGGGGAACGAGTTGTGCTCCGATTGGAGGATATGGTAAGAAAGAAATAAGTTTGGCAATAAATAGTTTAGTTTTTACCGATGTATTTGCTGTAGAATATCTTCAAGTCGAACAACTGCGAGACCGATTATCTGGAGATCAGAGATGGCTACTATTTCAAGTCCCCATTGATTGGCAGATTCTGTGGCAAAGTGGCAAACGATGTGATTACCACACAGAGCAGTCGCATGCTCCTGACCTATGTGAATAACCATCGCAGTGAGGGCTATCGGGGCTTCAAGGCAGAGTTTGACGGTAAGTGGGCAGAGGCCAAGTTAGAGATGGGTTTGTGTCTTGACTAAACATTTTTGATTCTGCACGAAAGTGCTTCAAAAAATGTTTACTTAAAAATATGCGGAAAAAATTAATAAATATAGTTAAAGGAGAAATTCTTAGCACTGAAATAACTGACTGATAAAAATGGACCAAATCTGTATCCAGATTTTTATTGATGTTTAATTTCGTGCTCGTTTTTAGCCAGGCCTAAAGAAGAGGCCTGTGTCAACTCTAGTCCGAATGCTCTAGAACAAAGTTTAATGTTTGTCGTTTTGTTCGTTTAGTTGTTTGCGGTGGTGATTTGCATGTGGATGATGCAGAGGGTCGACTGGAGTCACCCAACTATCCACTTGAATATTTGCCCAACAAGGAGTGCGTATGGAAAATTACAGTGCCAAAGGGCTTCCAAGTGGCGCTAAAATTCCAGTCGTTTGAGGTCGAGAACCATGACAGCTGTGTCTACGACTATGTCGAAGTACGAGATGGACCCGCACAGGATGCGCCGCTAATTGGCGTTTTCTGTGGCTACAAACCCCCGCCAAACATGAAGTGAGTCCCCTTCCTCTCATCCATCACCACCCCGTCGTACACCCAACTAACCACCTAAAACACTCAGCACTGAAAAAAAAAAATAACATACACAACTCGGCTTTTGTTCATCGTCATTTTCAGGTCAGGTGGCAATTCGATGTACGTGAAATTCGTGTCGGACTTATCGGTGCAGAAGGCGGGCTTCTCGGCTGTATTCATGAAGGAGGTGGACGAGTGCGAGACACAGAACCATGGATGTGAGCACGAATGCATCAACACACTCGGTGGCTACGAGTGCAGCTGTCACATTGGCTACGAGCTTCACAGTGATAAGAAACATTGCGAAGGTGCGTTGCTATACCCGATAAAACTGCTGTGTTAGGGTATATTAAGCATATCTTATGTAGACTTTTTTGAAAATTTTGTTTGTACAACGTCCGTTGGGACCCTCTACTCTTTTTAAGTAAAGGGTCGTTTAATTACCGGGTATCTTAGCGTGTACTTTATCAATCACAGACATGTTTCTCATCCATCACTGTTTTCTTAATGATCTTACATGGTTTAGATGCCTGTGGCGGTACCATCGAGTATCCAAATGGTACCATTACCTCTCCATCGTTCCCCGAGTCCTATCCGCTGATGAAGGAGTGCATTTGGGAGATAATTGCACCGGCGAAGCACAAAATCTCATTAAACTTTACGCACTTTGATTTGGAGGGGACATCACATCAACAGTCCGACTGTGGCTATGATTCGGTAACCATATACTCCAAGCTCACGGAGAATCGCCTAAAGAGGATTGGTACATATTGTGGCACGGCCATTCCACCCACGGCCACGTCGGACAGTAATGCATTACGGGTTGAATTTCACTCGGATAAATCAGTTCAGGGCTCGGGCTTTGCAGCCGTATTCTTCACGGACATTGACGAGTGTGCAATGAACAATGGAGGCTGTCAGCACGAGTGCAGGAATACCATTGGATCGTACATGTGCTTCTGCCACAATGGGTATTCACTGCATGAGAATGGACATGATTGTAAGGAGGGTGAGTGCAAGTACGAGATACCCGGCTCCTTTGGCACCATCTACAGCCCCAACTATCCGGACAGTTATCCGCCAAATGCGGACTGTGTTTGGCACTTCTCGACCACGCCCGGTCACCGTATCAAACTAATCTTTAACGAGTTCACTGTGGAGTCCCATCAGGTAGACTTTCATCTTAATGGACTCGTTTTCAATCCTTGTCTAATTCGGTTTTGTTTCTTTCGTGGATTTAGGAGTGCGCCTATGACAATGTAGCCATCTACGATGGTGATTCTGAGCTGAGTTCCTTGTTGGGTCGTTTCTGTGGCGAGAAAATACCCTATCCCATTTCGTCCACCACTAATCAGCTGTACATGGTCCTGAAAACGGACAAGAACAAGGAGATGAATGGATTCATGGCAATGCATTCGACTTGTAAGTGTTTGAATCACCCTATCATAGTAATCCTTGTAATTCCGTGTTGTTCTTTGCAGCCTGCGGTGGATATTTGCGTGCCACAAATCACGTGCAACAATTTTACTCGCATGCGAGATTCAGCAATCAGGATTACAACAACGACATGGACTGCGAGTGGACCATTCAAGCACCGCCCAATAGTAATGTCCAATTGATCTTCCTTACATTCGACATTGAGAGCAGCGAGAACTGCACCTACGACTATGTGCAGGTATTCTCCGGCATGGAGGACACCAGTGGACCCATGTACGGCCAATACTGTGGCAATACGGTAAGTGTGAATCCATCGATGATTAGCTACTCTCTCACATCCTTTCTTTGCTTATAACAGCTTCCACAGGACATCATTTCGATGACGGACTCGTTGCTGGTGCGTTTCAAGACGGACATGTCGGTGCCGATGAAGGGATTCTCGGCCTCGTATGTGGCTGTTGATCCCTTCGAGAACAGTGATGAGGATGTGGAAAATTCATATAGCTCCGAGATGGTTACACCATTTCCGGGCTCACTCAAGAGCATTTACAAGGAGGACACCGAGGAGACGGAGGACTACGGAGACATAAGCGAGAATCAATTGAATTCTCAGTATCGTGTCAGCAAAATTCAGGCCATCACCTATCAATCTTGGAGAACTTAGACCAAGCGAAGGATGAAACAAAGATTTGCTGGAAACGCACAAAATCATGACAATATATTTAAAAAAAAAAAAAAAAAAAAAAAAAAAAAAGAATCAACGGAATTTATTTAACTATTTAGGCATATCGTCGCGTACATATAGCAAGAATTTTGCTCTCTTAACATAATCATAGACTTCGTTTTTTGACCATGATGATCCCAATATTAAGTATATACATATAGATATTCAGAACAAATCGTTAGGTTATAGAATGCCAGGCATATCGCGTTAAAGTGCAAAACAGCAACAACAACAACAAAATTATGTAAACTATATTAATATTTTCAAAAAATGCTCGTTTTATTGGCTTGAAAGGAAGCGTAACCTTTGACCCTATATATATATACATATATATATTAATTATAAATCATGTAAAATGTGTGATTATCTCACAATTGCCATATTAATATATTTATAAATAGTTCCTTTTTAGGCATTTCCTTAAACTTCTCAACAATTGCATATATATACATATATATACTTAAGTCTTAACTATACATTTATTTTTACTCAAATATCTGTGTGCAATTTCTATTGATTTGCAATATTATTGCATTTTTTTTTTGGTCGGGTAATAATACTTACTATTCCTAAAGCATTTTTCTATAATTTCAGTTTTAGACTAAGCTCAAAAGTTGCCAAATTTCAGCACAAAAAAAAAACAATAAATTTATGCAGTAAAGAAGAAAACTAAACAAACTTTAAAACTTATGTGTTTATGGATAATTCAGATATCTTTGAATCAACTTAATACGTAATTAAATATATGAACTATTAATTAGTATGTTTAAAAACCAATTCGATGGCATTTTTAGTTAAAACTGTTATTTGCAAAAGATTTCCTTGGTTTTTGGTTTTATGGTAAGTTTTTGCACCTTTCCAGAGGCATATGCGGATTGAATAGAGTTTATTGGTGGAATTACCGTGAAAAGTTTCGTTCATTCGACGGATTTATGGTTGGCCAATAATGACCTGCCCTAAAGCCCGAGACAACACCTGATCCCGATGGTAAAGACAAAGCCGAGTCTAGCTTCCAGCCAGCAGGTAGCTGATAGGGAATACAATGTCAAGGTGGTAGGGATACCCAAATCAAAACTCATTGAATGCAAACAATCAACAGCAGGCAGACAGACGGGCAGACAGACGAGAGGACAGACAGACAGACAGAGGTGAAGACGGAGGGCCAAAAAAAAAAATAATACAATGGGCAACTTGAGAAATGAAAATAAGGAGGGCTCGATCCAAAGAGATCTTTATGTTGATTTCTTGTTTATTGTCGATGACGACAGATCGCGTGTTGGTGTTGCCATGGCGACTCCTGCTTGCGTCTCTCCCTTTCTCCTTCTCTCTCACTAACTCTCTCTCTTTCTCTCTGGGGCACTCTCTTTGATCTCTTATACCTGTTAGGTCCGAGAACCCTTAGGAATGTGAACACGCCTGGCAAAATATAATTCGGCAATCGCAGCATTCGGGAATTCAGTTATAACTTTCAGCTGGCCCAGCTCAGTCGTCTGAAAACGCCGCAAGAGAAACAGAAAGAGATACAGAGATATATATAGAGAGTTAAATAATTGCTTAGAAAGAGAAACAATATGTGTGAGACGACATTGAAAGTGAAATTGATTTCAATTTTTGCGGTATTCCTAATAACGCCAATTTTGATCAGCTCGACACTCGCCAAAGAGTTGACAGATCAAGAGGAAGATGACTGTGATTTTGATTTCCGAGAAAGACCAGAAGACTTTACGGACATGCTGGATGCAGTCTATGTAAGCACAAAGGGAGAACTAAATAAATCTTACAGAGAATAAGACTAATAAATTAATTAATTACAGGCGAGTCCATATGAGACGAGTTTTCAGGCCTCAATGGATTCAGCATTGAAATTGAGTCAACAGAAATTAGAAATTGAAGCACAGAAAAGCGACAAGATTTTGGGGTAAGTTTAAGCACGTGCCACAAAGTCACTTGACTCGACAAAAGCACCGCAATTAGATAAATCATTCCAGATCATAAGTCTTATGTGTTGCCCATTCCTTTCTCAGTCAACGTCGACAGCAGACACGACGCCGACGTCGACGACAGAGGCAACAAGAACGACAACGACATAAATCATCGTGGGACCAAATGGGCGCAGTCTCGGCTCCATTGCTTTGGACAGATGCTAGTGGAGATGTGTTGACGTCCAGTCGAGTGCGACGAGCGGTCACCGTGCGCAAGGAGCGCACTTGGGACTATGGCGTAATACCATATGAAATCGATGGCATCTTCAGTGGCGCCCACAAGGCGCTCTTTAAGCAGGCCATGCGCTATTGGGAGAACTTTACCTGCATCAAGTTTGTGGAACGCGACGCCAAGCTGCATTCCAACTACATTTACTTTACGGTCAAGAGTTGCGGGTGAGTACCAGGAAGGAGTTCCACCCTTAAAAGAGTTCCTCCATTTAAATCACTTTCTTCGCCACAGTTGCTGCTCGTTTCTGGGAAAGAATGGCAGTGGTAGACAGCCCATCTCCATTGGACGCAACTGTGAAAAGTTTGGCATTATAATCCACGAGTTGGGTCACACCATTGGCTTTCACCATGAGCACGCTCGCGGGGATCGGGACAAGCATATCATCATCAACAAGGCGAACATTATGCGTGGGCAGGCATATAACTTTGATGTATTGTCTCCGGAGGAATTTGATGAGCCTCTGCTGCCCTATGACTACAACTCCATCATGCACTATGCCAAGAACTCGTTTTCCAAGAGCTCATATCTGGACACCATAACGCCCATTGGTCTAGCTCCAGGCGTGCACATCGAACTGGGACAACGACGTCGTCTAAGTCGAGGTGACATTCTGCAGGCCAATCTGCTATACAAGTGTGCCGCCTGTGGACGCACCTTCCAGCAGAATTCCGGACAGATTGTGAGTCCTCACTACGTTTACACGGGCAACAGTTTGCTGACAGAGTTCGAGGGCAGCGGCGATGTGGAGCAGGAGGTGTCCACCGATGCTACTGCTGCCTCATTCAGTGTCTGCGAGTGGCGCATAACAGCCACAAACGGTGAGCGAATCATTTTGCATCTGGAGCAACTGCAGCTGATGTTCTCTGAGAATTGCACGCAGGATTACCTAGAGATTCGGGATGGCTACTGGCATCGATCGCCGCTGGTACGTCGTATTTGTGGCAACCACAGCAATGAGGTTATCACCACAGACACGAGCCGCATGCTCATCAACTATGTTAACCACAATGCCGCACTTGGATTTCGGGGATTCAAGGCGCGTTTCGAGGGTAAGCAACAGAATCTCAGCGAAGATGGTGTCCAGCATTAAAAGGTTTCTGTTATGTTTTCAGTGTTCTGCGGTGGCGACATTCAGCTGAACAAGGATCAGTCCATAGACTCGCCCAACTATCCGCTGGAATACATGCCTGGCAAGGAGTGCATTTGGCATATTACAGCGGCACCACATCACCAAGTGGCACTCAAGTTCCAGTCGTTCGAGCTGGAAAAGCACGATGGCTGTATCTACGACTACATAGAGATTCGCGATGGCGACGGTAGTGACTCCAAGCTAATTGGACGCTTCTGCGGAGACAAATTGCCACCGAACATCAAGTAAGATTTGCGGAAAAGCTAAGCAGCTGGACGATCATGAACTAATCCAATCCTTTCTAGAACTCACAGCAATCAAATGTACATAAAGTTTGTCTCGGATGGCTCCGTGCAGAAGTTGGGCTTCTCGGCGGCTCTAATGGTGGACGTGGACGAGTGCAAGTTCATGGATCACGGCTGTCAGCATACTTGCATCAATACCTTGGGAAGCTATCAGTGCGGCTGCTATGCGGGCTATGAGCTGCAGGCCAATGGCAAGACCTGTGAAGGTCAGTTAAGAACTCTGAACCCAAATTTGGCAGTAGATAGTAACCTTTTAATCTTTTGCAGACGCCTGTGGTGGAGTGGTGGATGCAACCAAGTCAAATGGCACTGTTTACTCGCCCTCGTATCCCGATCTCTATCCAAATGCCAAGCAATGTATCTGGGAAGTTGTAGCGCCACCGAATAACGCCGTATTTCTCAACTTTACACACTTTGATTTGGAGGGCACCAGACTGCAGTACTCAAAATGTAACTACGACTATCTGGTCATCTACTCGAAGATGCGCGACAATCGGCTGAGAAAGATTGGCATTTACTGTGGTAACGAGCTGCCCCCGATGGTTAACTCCGAGCAAAATATTCTACGGCTTGAATTCTACTCGGATCGTACCGTGCAGCGCAGCGGATTTGTGGCCCAGTTCGTTATAGGTAAGCATCTGGATTATATGGGCATAAGATTAGGATTAAAATGAATCTAATCCCCTACAGATGCGGACGAGTGTGCCGTGAACAATGGTGGCTGCCAGCACAGATGCCGGAATACCTATGGAAGCTATCAGTGCAGCTGCCGGAACGGCTATACGCTGCACAAGAACGGACATAACTGTACGGAGACCAAATGCAAGTTTGAAATCACCGCATCCTACGGCGTATTGCATAGTCCAAACTATCCCAATGACTATGCCCGAAACATATATTGCTACTGGCACTTTCAGACAGTGCTTGGTCATCGGATTCAGCTGACATTCCAGGACTTTGATGTAGAGAGTCATCAGGAGTGCATCTATGACTATGTGGCAATTTATGACGGACGATCCGAGAACAGTTCCACGCTGGGCATCTATTGTGGTGGCCGCGAACCGTATGCAGTGATTGCCTCCAGCAATGAAATGTTTATGGTCCTCAAAACGGATGCGGGTCTACAGCGAAAGGGCTTCAAAGCGACATTTATTTCCGAATGCGGTGGCTACTTGCGTGCCACAAATCACACCCAGGTTTTCTACTCGCATCCTCGCTTTGGAAGCCGTTCGTATAAGCGCAATATGTACTGTGACTGGCGCATTGAGGCGGATCCGGACAGTAGTGTGAGGATTAAATTCCTGCACTTCGATATCGAGTACTCGGAGCGCTGTGTATATGATTTCCTAGAGATTACCGAGGAGGGAAATGCCATGAATACCATACATGGTCGCTTTTGTGGAAAAAGAAAACCTCCCACAATTGTGTCGAACTCGGATACGCTACTCTTAAAGTTCCAAACCGATGAAAGTAATTCGCTACGTGGATTTGCCATATCCTTTGTCGCTGTGGATCCGCCGGACGACAATGCTGGTGAAGACTTTGACGCAGTTACTCCGTTTCCGGGCTATCTCAAGAACATGTACGCTGAAACGGCAGCTGACGAAGACCAAATTGAACAATCTGCACGCATATTGCCAACCAGCAGCCTTTTGTGACTTTCATCTCTGTCGCAGGACGAATTAGTAACGATTAATAATATAGATAGAATTAATATCGATAGTTGCTGTAAGCATTTCGATTTTGAATTTTGGTATTGTATTTCTAGACGCGCTGGTCATACTTAAGCATTTAAAAGCGTCTGCATTGGAAATTTAAGTCTTGTTAATAAGCGCGTGACTGAAAATGGTCACTGCGGTTAGAATTAAGAACTTATTTTATGATTATATTAAGGTATAAATTCGACAAAATAAATTTCTCATAACCATTATGTTCCTCAACAAACGTTCTGTTAGTCGTTTAGACACCGTAATCATCCCAAGCATTCCAAAAAAAACTCCTTTCCATTAACGGCGTTTCTCATTGACATTGTAAACCAGTTTCTAATTTTCATTCGTTGCATTTGTAAATAAAGGCGTTAAAAATAAATAATATCATGCCAATTTAAACTTGCCGCCTAATATTCCGAAAATAGTCATTCACAGCGGAAAATGACACTAGAGCTGCCACTTACAAGCAATACATGCTAAAAAATACCAAAACGCTTCGGACTTGAAAGCAACCCTAGCAAGCATATTCAAAATGGCAACGGCAGCTGCGGCGCTTCGTTTCGAGTTTACAGTTTAATAGTTGCGTCTGGCGCTAAAAGTTGTTAATGGTGTTAATTTTAGCATTACTATATAAATTTTGTTCGTTTTGTTCAAGTTTGTCTGTGTGTTGTTTATTGTCAAGTCTGCTTGTTATTTTTGTTTTGCAAATTAAACGACATCGCGTTAATTAAAGCATCAAAATGAGCGCCTTTGAGGTTGGTGTGCAGTTAACACAAAGAAATCAAATTTTAAATGCTTCTTCCATATACGATCATATGTAGATAACTGTAACGCCATCACGGCTGAAGCAAAAAAAGCGCGTCGAAGGACGCGAACCTGCCGTTGTGGTAATGGCCCCATTTTCAGCCAAAGCCATTGTGCAATTCGAGGATGTGCCCATTACTAAAACTGCCAGACGCATTGTGCGTGTCATTAATCCTAGTGACGAGGATATTGAGGTTAGTTGGTCGTCAGATAGTTGCCTGCCAACGCCATTGTCGACTTGGCAACCTGGACACTTTGGTCTTTGTTATTTTTTAAATATCTTGGTATTGACACTAACCTATTTTGCCATTAGGTTAAAGTAACAAAACCCATTAAAGAGGAGCATAATCTGAGTCTGGAATGGATGGAACACATTGTGCCTGCTCGAGATGAGGTTACCATGGAATTAGTGTGGAATCCACTAATAGATGTGGCCTGCAAGGAAACATTGCAGCTGCTGGATAATCGAAACTTTCGCAAAGATGTCATGATTATACTTAAGTCGAAGAGCAACCAGCCTACAAGGGTAAGAGACTTAAAGCTATGAACCCGCATCAACATATATTCAACCCCTCTTTTGTGTTTCCTTTCCTGCTACCTGAAGACTACACGCAAATTTCCCACTGTGGGCAAAACGCTGCAACTTAAATCACCGACGAGCAGCAGCAAAGCCCACAAAAATGTGATTGCAGCTGCACAACAGCAAAAGAAACGATTGTCAAGCGCACCGATTGTCACATCAACAACTACAAAACCAGCATGGCGTAATGGTCCAGCAGCTCGGAGAGCATCTACCTCGCAGGCACCACTAAGTGAACGCAATGTGTACAGAAGTGCTCCTGGCATTTGTGTTGCTCCGACGTCTCCGCCGCCTCGTAACTACAAAGAAAATGTCAGTCCCACGACACCATCGAATATGCTGAAATTGATTGACAAATTGCAATTCACACCGCTGGACGATGGAGCAAGTAGACCAGTAAAAACACCGTTGCCGGATAATCTTGCTGCATGGCCAACGCCAACGTTAAACCCAAATTTTACTCTTACCCAGAACACCAGTGAGTTGCGTCCTCGTCGCCTAAACTCGGCACTGGATGATGAGCCAACTCCCTCGAACAAAACATTTGATGTGAAGCACTCGGATACATTCAACATGTCCACAGACACCTTAGATTCCTCAATCATAGCTTTGAACAAAACAACAACCATTGGGCCGGCAACACACACTCGTCCCCTGGCATGCATCCATGAGGAAGATGGCAGTCCGCCCACAATGGCAAAACAAACGCCGCCAAAGAGCAAATTCCGTGATCTAAAGCATGATATAAATGTTGTGGGATCACCGCTCCGAAAGTATTCAGAGTCTATGAAGAATCTGTCATTATTATCGCCACAATCGAAAATTGCTATACAAGGATCCATGCCGAATCTCAATGAGATGCTGCCACTGCAGTCCATTGAGCAGAATCGTTATTATCAGCACCCACCGCAGCAGGAATCGAAGCAGCAGGCACCACCGTCTCTGGACAACTCGTGCTCCAGTGAGGCAAGCGTTGTGTCCCAGCATGATGTATTGTTTAATCACTGTGAGATTCTGGCCCAATCTAGTCGTTGCAATTTACACGAACTTGGCAAGAAAGCCCATAAGATCCATCTCATGCCCGTGGTTCCAGCCAAGGGAACCAGGGAAACAAGACCAAACGAGAGCACTATCAGTGGACACAAACGTCGCTCGCATGAACTGAGCTTCTCTGATGCTCCCAGCAACGAATCTCTGCATCGAAACGAAACAATGG
Source organism: Drosophila cardini (assembly GCA_018903735.1). Classification (NCBI taxonomy): domain Eukaryota; kingdom Metazoa; phylum Arthropoda; class Insecta; order Diptera; family Drosophilidae; genus Drosophila; species Drosophila cardini. Next base: position 568,855 of record JAEIGM010000020.1, read on the forward strand.
CCATTTCACCGCCCAAAAGGCAAAGGTTTGAGGTCAATGTCATATCTCCGGTCAATGCCTCAGCGCGGGGCGTAAAGGCGTGGCCACGTGCCCAGCCCAAGAAGTTTAAGCTGGCACAGACGATGTCACTGTTGAGGAAACCAACAACTCCGCTGAAGACACGAGAACAACATTCGATAAAGCTCTACGATTCGGAGCTATACATGCAGTCATACATTAATCCAGATCCATTTGCTGCCAGCACAACCATGGATCCATTTCTGGCGTCCACAATGTATCTCGACGAACAAGCCGTTGAACGGCATCAAGCAGACTTTAAGAAATGGTTAAATGCTCTGGTTAGCATACCCGCCGATCTCGATGCAGATAGCAATAGTAAGATTGATGTAGGCAAATTGTTCAACGAGGTGCGCAACAAGGAATTATCACTTGCACCGACCAAGGAGGTTCAGTCCATGAACTATTTAACAACCTTCCGTTTGGAGACCTTGCGTCGGGCTGCTGTCGAGTTATTCTTCAGCGATCAAATGCGTCTGCCCTGTTCCAAGGTGGCTGTTTATGTCCAGAAGCAGGCACTGCGCATTCGAAGTGATCGCAATTTGCATCTGGATGTGGTCATGCAGCGGACCATACTGGAATTACTGCTTTGCTTCAATCCACTGTGGTTGCGTCTGGGCTTGGAGGTGGTCTTTGGCGAAAAACTGCATCTTAATTCAAATCGGGACATTGTTGGCCTTAGCACCTTTATTCTCAACCGACTGTTTCGCAACAAGTTTGAGGAGCAGAAGTTCAGCAAAGCCTACACTTTAACGGAGGAATATGCGGAATCCATTAAAAAGCATACGTTGCAGAAGATTTTGTTCCTTTTGCTGTTCCTCGATCAGGCCAAACAGCGTAAAATCATTAAGCACAATCCCTGTCTATTTGTCAAAAAGTCACCCCACAAGGAAACTAAGGATATCCTCCTACGTTTCTCCTCTGAGCTGATTGCCAATCTGGGTGACATAACCCGTGAACTGCGTCGCATGGGCTATGTGCTCCAACACAAGCAGACGTTCCTCGATGAGTTCGATTATGCGTTCAGTAATCTGGCTGTGGATCTGCGCGATGGTGTTCGCCTTACGCGTGTCATGGAGATCATTCTGCTGCGCGATGATCTCACCCAGCAATTGCGTGTTCCGGCCATTTCCCGCTTACAGCGCATATTCAATGTGAAGCTCGCCCTGAATGCTCTGCAGAATGCTGATTTCCAGCTTAGTGGTGACATCTCAGCCGCAGATATTGTGGATGGTTACAGGGAGAAGACTCTATCCCTTCTCTGGCAGCTGTGCTACAAATTCCGTTCACCCAAATTCAATGCTGCGGCCACCGTGTTGCAGACCTGGTGGCGCCGCCGCTGGTTATATGTTACCATTCGCCGACGTATTCGGGAACGTGCTGCCATTCGCATTCAGTCGGTTTTCCGTGGCTACCAGATGCGCAAGTTTGTCCAATTGTATCGCGTGGAACGCCTACAAGCCACCATTGTCCTCCAGAAATACACACGTCGCTATTTGGCTCAGAAACATCTGTATGAAATGTATCAGAAGATTGTCCACATACAGGCCTGGTGGCGTGCCCAGCGTCTGTGTCGAGTGCATCGCCATCGGTTTCTCCTACTGCGTGCATCGACTGTATTCCTGCAAAGGATTTGGCGACGTCGCATGTTCTCCAGGAAGCTGTTGGAATACGCAGCGAGAGCGCGTCTAAAACGCGATCAACTGCATCATGCCGCTGCCTCCTGCATCCAGATGCGTTGGCTTGCCTATCGCTGCGGCCAGGAGCAACGACAGAAGTATTTGCGCCAGCGACAGCTGATAATCCTTGTGCAGCAGAGTGTGAGGAACAAATGGTTGACAAAGCAGACCCGTCAGGAGTTCCTAGTACTTCGTCAAGCAACGGTAACCCTACAGCGACGCTATCGTGCACGTTTGGAGATGATAAAGACGCGACAGAGCCATCTACTGAAACGTCACAATGCCATAATCCTACAGCGTCGCTGGAGAGCAACACTTGATATGCGAAAACAGCGTTTAAAATATGACCAGCTAAAAATGAGCGCAAAGGTTATCCAATCCAGATATCGGGCCAAACTGCAGATGCAAAAACACCGACATGGTTATGTGCAGCTAAAGACTGCAGCAATTGTGCTTCAACAACGCTATCGAGCACGTCGCCAGATGCTAAAGTCGCGTCAAAGTTATATACTTAAGCGACAAAGTGCTATAATCCTGCAGCGTTATTGGAGAGCTACCCTGGAAATGCGGAAGCAGCGTAGAGAGTATTGCCAGCTGAGAGCGAGCGCAGTGATAATCCAATCCAGGTATAGAGGCCGACGACAACGGTTGAATTATGTGCAGCTGAAGAGAGCAGCAATTGTGTTGGAACAACGGTATCGAGCACATCTCCAAATGCTTGAAGATCAGCGTCAGTACGTGAAGAATCGCCAACATATTTTGAACCTACAACGACGCTGGAGAGCAACTCGAGAGATGCGTCTGCAGTGCCACCACTACCAACAGTTGAAAGCTTTTGCAACTTTGCTGCAAAGTAAACATCGGGCTCGAATGCAGATGCGTCGACAGCGACAGGTGTTCGTCCAGTTGAAAAACGCTGCTCTCGTCTTGCAGATGCACTGGAGAGCACGGCAGCTGATGCGAATTCACCGTGAACAATTCCAGCGTCTTCGTCAAGCAACTGTAGTAATCCAGCGAAGTTTCCGAGCCTTTAAAACCATGCGGTATCTGAATGCCAAATATCGGGGCACTAAAGCCGCCGTCTCCTGTCTGCAGATGCACTGGCGCAACTATTTGCTTGGGAAGAGCCAACGTCAGCAATATCTACAACTACGCTTGGCAGCTACAACCCTACAGATGCACTACCGTGCTCGACTAGCAATGCTTCGGCAGAGAGCTGCGTTCCAGCAGCTGAAGCAGAGAACAATTCAAATCCAACGACGCTATCGGGCTCAGTTGTCTATGCGAGTGCAACGTGCAGCATATCAACGAGAGCGAGGACTCATCGTACAGCTGCAGCGACGTTATCGTGCTCAATTGGCCATGAGATCAGCTCGTGAGACTTACCAACGCAAATGTCAGGCTGCTTCACGCATTCAGTTGTGGTGGCATAGTCTGCAGCAGATGCGTACAGCTCGTCGAGACTACCAAAGAATGCGCTTGAGCTCCCTAACGTTGCAGCGTAAATGGCGTGCCACAGTGCACGCACGACAGCAGCGACAAATCTTTCTGGCCACCGTACAGAAAGTGTGTTTTCTGCAACGCTCTTGGCGCTCCATGTTGCTTATGAAGCAACAACGTCAGCAGTATCTACGCAAACGAGCTGCTGCCATTGTCTTTCAGCGTCACTATCGTGCTCGTCTAGCCATGCTCTTTGCCTTGGAGCAGTATCAACGTCTGAAATCATTTACGATTTGGGTGCAGCAGAAATTCCGTGCCAAACAGAGTATGCTCAAACAGCGCAAACAGTTTTTGTTGCTGCGCAAGGTCACAATTCATTTGCAGCAAATGTTTCGTGGTAAACACTTAATGCTTGTCCAACGCAAGCGTTATCAGCTGTTGACCCACTGCACAACAGATTTCCAGGCCCAAGCGCGTGGCTATTTGGCTCGCAAACGATTGCAGGCCCTGATGACTCCCGAGATGATGGAACTTCTGCGCCAAAAACGTGCTGCCAAAGTGATCCAGCGTTATTGGCGCGGATATCGTATACGCCGGCGCCAACGACATGCCGGTTTGGTTGCCATACGACGGCGTCTTCTAAAGCTGCGCCAGGAGTCAACGGCTATGAATTCGGTGCGTTCCAAGGTGCAGGACTCTGTGCGCATTCTGCGTGGTCGTTTTATAGCCTCGGATGCCTTAGCTGTGCTCAATCGACTGGGTAAGCATGTGAAATATTCGTAGCCAACATTGTCCAAGTACTTAATCACTAAACGTTTTTCAGATCGTCTTTCCCGGACTGTGCCCCATCTGCTTATGTGGTGCTCCGAGTTCATGTCCACCTTCTGTTATGGCATCATGGCACAGGCAATTCGATCAGAGGTCGACAAACAGCTAATTGAGCGATGCAGTCGTATTATTCTTAATCTGGCGCGTTACAACAGCACCACAGTGAACACTTTCCAGGAAGGAGGACTCGTGACCATTGCCCAGATGCTGCTACGTTGGTGTGATAAAGACTGTGAAATCTTCAATACATTGTGCACACTCATCTGGGTCTTTGCCCACTGTCCAAAGAAGCGACGTGTAAGTTTGCATTACCAAAAAATTCTTAGATTTTTTTAAATTTGCTGATTTTTGTAGATAATTCACGACTATATGACCAATACGGAGGCCATTTACATGGTTCGAGAGACCAAAAAACTTGTGGCCCGCAAGGAAAAGATGAAACAGAATGCCCGTAAGACAATTGTATCGGCTGTAAATCGCTATGGCCAACAGACACCTACGTTTCATCCTCGTTCCCTACCCAGTTTGGAGCCTGACTTCGGCATCATACGGAGTAATCCTTATACATTCATATCATCAGTGTTTGCATTCGATACGATTCTCAGCAAGCTGAATATTGATCTTATTTAGAATGGGAGTTACTACCTAGTTAGTTTTAAGCGCTCATTTGAAATCTTATAGTTAATTGTTATAAATGTGTTGGATTTATGTTCTAGATGTATAAGAAAGTGTGTACTGATTGATTCTAAATATTTTTTAAGTGAAATGAAAATAAACGTGGGCATTGGCCCTAACAGTGTTTTAAGTTCGACAATTACCTATATCTCGACTTTTTTTGCACTTCGATATTAGCGGGCACCGCTAAACCCCCTAACAGTACAAGATTATTTTACGGTATACATTTGCCAACAATATGAAATTACTGACCAAGTTTTAACTACTTTCAATCATTTCTTTTTAATCAATTGCAGCAACTTTACTATTCTCTCTTGCTAGACCCCGTACTCTAACAAAGAGTATAGGGGTCTATTAGGTTTGTCTGAAGCGAAATGTGCGTAACAGGGAGAAGGAGGCTTTTCCGACCCCATAAAGTATATATATTCTTGATCAGCATCAACAGCCGAGACAATATAGCGATGTCCGTCTGTCTGTCCGTCCGTCCGTATGAACACCTGGACCTTTTAAACTACAAAAGCTAGAGACACCAAATTTGGAATGAAAGTCCGTCTATATGTCAGACAGGTTAAGTTTATTTCAAAGTTTTCCCACGCCCCCTACCGCCACCGAAAATTGTAAAAAACTATGTTCACATCACCACTACTTGACAACGACTAGAGCTAGAGAGACCAAATTCACACATTATGTGTATGGTACCATTATAACCATACTCACTAAGTTTGGTCCGGATTGGACAACTATAGCCTATAGCTCCAATAGGACAAATCGGTCGAAAATTGGTGATTTGTATAAAAAACCCGCATTAGAAGGAGTACGGGGTCTTTTACAGTCGCCTCGCTCGAATGTAGCCTTTCTTGCTAGTTTTTAAGTGACTCAAATGTTTTTGCTTGCACAGTTTTGCAGTGCTCAATGTTAAATGTTTATTGCAATATATTCACAAAAACAATTACATATATTTAAATTACATAAATTTAAATAATCACTTTGTTTAAACAATTAGAAAGTGCATCAATTAGCCATAGACGTGTACATGTTTATACTTGATTCTATTTGATTTAAACGCGTTTTATTTCGTTTCGTTTCGTTTTGTTTCGGTTACAACGATTTATTTAGACAGGCTGCGTGTCGGAGAGGAATACATACACATCTATACATATATGTATATATATCTATATGGATTTATATATATAATAATGCTCCATTAAAATGTACATATGCATATATTTATTAAAATTTGATTAGATCGAATATGTATGTATAATTGAATATTTGTGTACGTTTTTATTTTCGCTTCATATTTAATTGCACACACCAGTTTTCTTTTAAACTATATAATTAATTTATTTTATATATATATTTTTTTTAGAATTTTATCGGTTTTTTCTTTTTGATTTGCCGTTTCTTTTTGCATTTAAAACTAAAAATTAGCTGCAGTTGAAGAACTTAAAATTTAATTTAATACAAGTTTTCAAATTTTCAAGTTTTTTTCTTTGGGAATGTACTAATTTATATATAAATATTTATATATAGATTTTTTTCCGACTTTAGCATTAATAGTCAAAGCTTATATTTGGCCTCCCCTCAAATGGCACACGGCTGGAATTGGGATCTGTATGTCATCTGGGGAGCAGTGCGTCTTTAACGCCTGCCCAGGCCAAAGCGGAAGGGTACCGGATTCGTCGTTCGCTTACCGTTCTGTGGCGCCCTGTAGTCAATTACATTCTCCTGATCGTAGTCATAGTCGCTGCGCTTTCCCAGACCAAAGGAATAGGGACGCGAACGTTTTCCCAGCCCGAAATTGTAGACGGGCAGACGCTTCATGCCAGGGCCTCCATTCGTGTACATATAGGCACGACGTCCTAGACCAAAGGTATAACGTTCCATTCGTTTGTCGATATCCCCGCTATTATCCTGCATATCCTCGATGGGACTCATTAGCATGTCATTGTCGACATCGGCATCGTTTGCCACCTGGCTGCGTGGTCCCTGTCCTCCGATTGACGGCGCACAGCATACGTAGCCCAGGCAGACCAGTGCCAGGAGCAGTAGTTGAGTGTTTAGCGTATTCATTGTCTTGAACGTGTTGCGGGCACGTACTTCCTTACCTCCCTGTCTAATCTGCAAAGTTCAGTAAACATAAATTTGGTTTGGTTTTACTTTTTTTCTTGTCTTCTCGTAGCTGTCAACAGCAGACGATATTTATTTGGCTACAGAAAAATAAAAATATTTTAAACAAAAACAGAAAAACAAACAAAGGTAATGCTCGACTTAACGATGCCCTGTTTTATGTTGCCCTATTGTAGTTTAAACAAATATTATGTATTAATTAATTAAACAAATATAATGTTTAATCTGCCAACCCCATCAAAAAGATATACTCTTGTTAGAATATGCCGTGAAACATTATTATTTTATTTTATAACTAATAATTAACAAAACTATTTATTAAAATTAATAAATTAAAAAGTCTTTCCTTTCAAGTATTTTAAATATTTTTTTGAAATAAATGTTGAAATTTAACCAAAGTTGGTTTTATAATCAATATACCCAGCTTTGATTCCAAGTTCAACAAGGAAATGTTTTGGAATTTCACATCCTGACACACACACTCATACACACACGCACATACAACAGTGCTCGTCGAACATACATCAAATGGCAACAAATTTCAGAGCTTTGACATGAGCAAAATGCACAAAAAAAAGGAAAAGAAAATGGAGAAATTGAAAATACACGCAATGGAATGCTTTAAAAAGTGTAGTCTACTTTTCAGGGCGCAGGATCAAATGTTGAACTTTGAATGCAGCAGACGAGCTATTTTGCTGACGTTGCGTTCTGTGGCCATCTTGGCCGTTTACCTTGATGCCGCAAAGGTGTCAGTGTCCGCACTGGGAAGTCTAGAGAGCTTTGCTGACTGTGTGCTCTGTGTTGGGAGCTTAATCCGCGAATGATGCGACAATTAACTTGGTTACTTTCTTCGCTTTTTAAATTGAAGTAAATTTTTAGTGGCTGAAAGCTATTTTCCAGCTAACGTTATAAGCACTTGGTTGGCATTTCAGGCCATCAACTTTTGCCATCTGCCGTCAAAGTGACGCTTTGAGGAATGCTCTTTAATTGAAAGTACATAAGAGCAGACAACATACCGACATTTTATTGTTGTTTTTGCCAATAACTGAATGCATTTCCTGCACTTTCTTGACACTCGCAGCACGTAGCAGCCACTGGGGCAACCAGTGTTGTCCATTTTATAGCCCATAACAGTTAGGTGCCTTAAAGAAGTAGCTAAGCTGATTTGTAAAATTCTTATACAAAAAGTTTTAAGTGCAGACTAAGAAAGAGTAAATCAATCACAGATTTCGAAATTCGATTTTAACCCTTTTTAGTGAAAATCTAGCTTGCAATTTATAAGAATATCTAAATATACCTATTACTTGGCTAAACTCTATGCCACTCATTAGTGGTACAACAAATGTGAAAGTTAAAATACATTTCCAAATAGCTAAAACTTTAAAATATTTATTTATATTATGTAAAACAATTAAAAATATTTTGAGTTTTTAAGCAAAATTGTTTTTAAATTAATTCTTTAGCTTTGAAATGGTGTGCTATGATTTATTTATTGAATTCTAAAATATTTCTGTTGATTTTTAGGACAGCTTTGACTGCTTTTAAGTCAACGATTCTAATAAAAGAGCTAAATCTAGCTACAACTCTGCTAAAATGGCTGCACTGCTTTCAAATGAAGTGTTGTCCAACTGAAATTGTTATTGCAAGTAGTTTTCTTTTTGAAAACTGAAAAAAACCACTTGTTGTTTGCACAGGCAAATGAAGTCGCTGCTTAAGAAGTCGAACCTCGACAAGACAACGGCCATTTTCCATTAGTTCAAGCTTAAGTTGGCTTAATTCTTGGCGCCAATTGATGCTTTGTTGAGTACACCCAGTTGGCGCTGTCTCACATAATGATGTGCAAACACAAAAGATGCGCGAAGACTGTTAATTGTAATGTTTTCAGCAGCGAAAATTGCATAAATTGCGCATACGCCATGTTGGATGTCATAAATTGCAGCAGTGACATTAACAAATCATGCAACAGGTTACACACACTCACATGCACACAGGGACAAGAGCTACCACAAGGCATTCAAGGCCAGATGTGAACCTTCTTGCCATGATTTACAATTGTGGCAACAACAGCTGCGCATTTTCCAGGCCGCACAATGAAAGCGTCGGGTTATGTGAGCCCTGTTGATAATAGGCGGAAAATCGTCACATTCGCTGGACTTTATCATGTTGTGTGAAATGTGATGTGATGGTGAAATGTGTTGGTAAAATGTGAATGTTGACATTTGTTTTGCAGCACAGCAATCGTAAATCTGCACAAGCGAAACTTCTTGGAACGGTGTGTCGTGTACATCATGATTATCATGATCCTGCATGTTAACAATAAAACCTTGTTTGTCGCCACAATATTGAATACCATAAACCTTTCCCGTTGCAAATGAAACTTTAGCCGCAACACTGATCCCGCCGACGGCATTATCTGTTTATGAATTTATGGCCATAACTTTTGTGTGGCTCACACCAAACGGCTCTGCTCTGCCCTGTCCTATTCTATTCTGGCTTTCTCATATCCGTCGTGGCGATTAGATTGTCCGCGAGCAAAACTGCAGCGGCGGAAATTCAAAAGGGTCTTTGGCTCTTTTCTAATTAAGTTTGGCAAACTTTGTTGCAATGTCTAGCAAATTGGCTGACAGAAGCCAAGAAGCAGCAGAAAAAATTGAAGGTGAGTAGCAAAACAGAAAAAAAAGGATATAAGCCGCTGTAAAACAACAGGAAATTTTAGCTGACACTGAAGATGAAATACTAGATGTACACTGTACAGTGTACACTGTACACACTTAACGGCACACATTCCTTTGTCTTTAGCCGCAGGTGAACAGCTTCACAAATGAGCTTAAAATTAGCTCAGCACACAATTCGTACATATTCCACAAATTTTGTTTCTTTAAATTGAAAACGGCAAAAGGTAAGTTGAAGATGCTTGGCTTAGGCTGCTTAATTAAGTTACGCTCAGGTAATGAAGTGGCTAACTTCTTTACGCCAAGTTATTACGGTTGTGCATGTGACCTCTACTGGTTAGGGCCAAGAGGAAGCGGTGAGCTCACACTGGAGTTTATTCTGCTTTCTTTTCATATTTTCTACATCAACAATATGTGTTTACTCCTTGGGCTGCCTTAGGCACTACACTATCTTCCTTTGTTTTCCTTCCTTTCCCCAATCTTTAAGATTTGACATCAATCAACAATTGTATTTGCGATTTGTTTATTTAATATTTTCCAGCTGGCTTTTTTTTGGGTCTCACTTCATCTATTTATTTAATTGCAATTTGATTGAGGCTTGTCTCTCTTGTCTTTCGTTTATCGTTTGTCTTTAGGCTTGTTTTGTTTGCGCCTACGAATAACATATACTCCATACGCCACGTTGTCCCATTGAGTTGCTCAGACTCTTTTTTTTGTTGTGTTCCATTCATGTCATTTGACGCTGCGAGCGATTTCTATAATCAAATTTATTTTCCCATCTCTGGCTATTGGTATTGTATTGGATTTTCTTGTATTCTTCAGATCTTTTTCCACCAAAATTTAAATTGAAATAAAATTGCATACTTTTGAGGGCTAACAAAATAAAATTGCATACTTTTGAGGGCTAACGAAATCAGTTTGCAGCTAAACTGAATTTAGTTTCGATCAAAGAAACGCTGTCTTATGAATCAAAATGGGGTTTATGAGGGGAATTTTAAAAAATTTCGGGTACAACTAACTGCTAACTATTTAATAGCTATATTGGTCATTAAATATATATAAACAAATTGTAAACTAAAAATAAATGTTAAAAAATAAAATTCAAGTCGAGTTTTTTTCTAATTTTTATGGTGTCAAAAATAAATGCATTAATTTTTTTAGCTACAAATTTTGGCAGTTAAATAAGTTCTGCTTTAGTTTTAAAGCCAAATATAAAAATTCCTTTTTTTTTAGAATATTTAAATTGAACATGAGTAAAACCTCTCAAAATTGAGACTGTATTAATTTACAAGGAGATTTGAGATTGTTTCTATATGTAACAGAAATAAAGCTATATTTGCAGCATATTAATGTGAAACTAATTTGCATAAAGGCTGTCTGAGCAGCAAGTAGACAGAAATATGATGTATGACAAAATTATTAAAATGTGAGTTTTGAAATTTGATACTCAATGCAAACCAATCAAAAATCAACTTTCATCTAATTTTAAATAGCAAATATGAATATATGCGATTGTGGGCGTTAGAAAATAAATTTAATTTAAGCCCTTTAATTGACCTAAAAGCTATTTTCCGTAAGACTTTTTGAAAGGCGTAAACGGAGACTTTTAATTTACAGAAATTCATAAATAAAAAAAAATGCTTTGAATTTCTTTATTAAGACGAGAGAAAACACTTAATACTTGTGTAAAAAGACTTACATTTAGACACAGAGATACACAAATTTTGTTTTTTTAAATTGCTCAATTAACCGAGCGAGTTTTGCTGGTTTTTTCGCACAGAATTCGACACAGAAAACACCGTCGAAATGTTAATTGTTTACGATGAGTATATTGCTATTTATTTGATTTGATTTTTTTTTATTTTTATACTTTTTGCTGCTGCACGTTGACAGATCGAATGTCGGTTAACTTTTGAATCGAAAGCGGCTAAAACGCACGTTCTTATATGAGCCAGACGAAGGCGCTTTTTCGCGCGTTTGTTATCAGTTTAGTTCAGTTCAGTTTGGTTCGGTGTTAACGCCCACGGGAAAAGCAACAGTCAGCGGTAATATGTGGTGTGATGGGGTGTACTGTGGTGTGCTCTGGTGTGCCGTTGCAAGCCGTGGTGAGCTGTAGTATGGTGAGTTGCGCTTCGCTGTGTTGTATCCTTGTTACACGACTCCAAAAACGATTGCCAACGTTGGCAAGTTCTCAACGAAACAGGATGTAACAAGTGGCCATGACCATGTAGCAATTTGGCCAGAATTCTGTCTTGGCCTTCAGGCCGCAACGCTCGCGAGTCGCGACTGACAGTTAACTTGTTTAGTTGGAAACTGGAGTTGCAGTAAAATAATATTCATCATACGCTGTGTTGCCTGATTTTCTTGGGCTAATAGAAATTGTTTTCTTGGAAGTTTAGCAAATTACAATTTTAATTCAAAAAGTTGCTGAATTTCTAAGCCCTTTTTGGCTTAAAATTAAAGTCATATAGTGTCTTTAATTAAGAATTTGCAATAATTAATTTGGAAGCTAAGAACAAAATAAAAGGATTTTTTTTAGAACATTTATAATTTTTATTACAAATTTTAATTTAAAAATCATTTTTTAAATTTGAATTAAAGCATTTTTTTTTTAACGTCCTTTGACCTTTTATTTATTTATTTAAGCTTTTAACTTTAGGAATTAATTTTTATAAAATACTTGAGGTAAAAATTTAATAAAAAAAATGTTAAAAAAATCCGAAAAATATATATTAAAATAAGTAGTCCAATATCAGATCACAAAGGGAAAGAATTATTTTAAAACCCGGTGCAAATGAGGCGACAAAGTGTGGGCGACACACACACGCATACTTGTGTGTGTGAGTGTTTGTGTGTGTTTGTGTGTGCGTGTGTGTGGGTAAGTATGTGACCAACTATTTCTCAATTTCATTGAAAAATTGTCAACTAGCCGAGCTGCGCATTAGTCAAATGCTGTAAACTTGCCGCTTCTGCCTGCCAGCGACTTTTCCTTTTTTACATTTTCTTTGCCCTTTTCCGTTGTATTTTCCCACTGTCTTCCCACTGTCTTCCTATTTTTTTCTATTTCTATTGCTTTGCTTTGTGGCAGGCAAACAAGTTGACAGCTTAAATGACATGCGTGCTATTTGTTTGTCTGCTTATGTTTTCTTTCTTTCTCTTTAGCTGTAACATTTCAAAAGCCATGGAACGCCATGGAATTTTATTTATTTATTTCCACAGGACTGCAGGGCTACAAGACTAGAGGACTACAGGACTACAGAACTAGATGACTTCAGAACTCGCCTGTTGTTGAGGCTTAAAACTGAATTCGAACATTTAAGAAATGTCATGTTATTTTTTGCAAAACTCCATCGATGACATCGACAAAACGGAGTCACTGTTTAAGTTCTTAAGTGTTTAAGTAAAGTATTTAAAACAAAATGCGATCAAGGACTATGCTACATCTAAGTTAAGTTAGCTACTATGGAAAAAGTTAAGAAATCGTATTTAGTATAATTATAATCTAATGAGTTTTAGATTTTTTATAAATAAAGTAATAAAACCAAATTGTATTACAAAATATTTACCATTTATGTAAGACGGATAAAAAATTAGAATAAATTGGATTGATACTAGATTACTGCTTACTGTTTAAAATGAGCATTATTGACCCCAAATAAAAATCATTCTAATTATTAAAAATTAATTAAAAAGTTAACTTAATCAGTGACTAATACGTTGCAATCTATTCAGTTAGTAAAATTGTTAATTTTAATTATTTTTAAATTTATTGTTAATCTTTAGTGTTAAAAATAATTGAATGATCAAATAATTAATACATTCTTCGTAAATAAATAAATTCAATAAAATAAGGATTGCCTAAAAAACTTTATTAAATTCCATTAATAAATTTATTTTGGCTTCAAATAATTTATTTTTTCGTTTAGAATACCAAATAAAATATGGAATACATTTTGACAAACTTTTTATTATATGTATATTTATAAAATATTTTTAAATTAAAACTTAACTCAGTTATTGAGCAAAAAATTGAAGTTTACTTGTTTATTTCCACAGCTCAGGAACACAAGATCAGAGGACTATAGGACTAGAGGATAATTGTATAAAATTGATTTATTTAAGTCTCTAAATACTAGCTAATACTAACAATATACTAGTATATATAATCTTTTTTTTTTGCATTGAAAGTTACTTTGGCTTAGGAATACAAGTACTATGATGGGTACCATGTAATCTTGACCTATTCTCGTACTTAATTTGTATTTTAAACTATGCGAAAAACATGTTTCTGCTCTAGAAAATTTAATATTAAAATCAATTTATTTTTATTGAAAAAGTAATGTTTTTTAATGCTTATAAGTGCTCAAAATGCTTAAATGCAGTTGTCTCCTTGTCTCCAGTGTTGAACTGACATCAAGGATATCAAGTAGTTAAGTGAATAAAACACTAATTTGTTCCATTGGCCATTGGGAGTATCCTTGTAATTCCGTATGGCAATTCAGGAAGGTTAAATGGTCAACTAAGAGGACATCAGGCATCAGGAAACAGCTAACAGCTAACAGTCAAGAGCCATCAGAGTATTTTACCACCCACAGAGCGCTTAACAGTAAATAGTTTAACTACGTAATACAAAAAATCGTTTGCTAATTGCAAAATATTGTGAAAATATTGCTACAAGTTTTGGAAAGGGACAAGGGTGGTTCTCTCTCTCTCTGTGTGTGTGTGTATACGTGTGTGTGTGTGCTAATTGACACTCGTGCGTATACGTAACTTCATTTAATGGTAGAACGCACAGCGTGAAATTATGGGGCCAAATCATGATGGGTATTGAAATTGCATTGAGATTTGTGGGGCATGTGGCAAATAGCATTGTACTTAAACATATAAACGATGTTTTAATGAAAATCCATATTGAAAACAACAAATTGTGATAGTAATGACGTCAAGTGAAGTCAGGCCATCGATAGCATTTAGTTTCCGCTGAAATCCACCTGCCAGTTGGCTTATTCACCACGGCAAATCAAGATCATAAATCTTGGCACTGATAGCGACTAACTATGACGAACAAGGCGTCCATAACCATATCTATAACGGTGTTAACGGTGTTTACAGCTGTATCTTCAGCTGTAGCTGTAGCTATATTTGTATCTGTATCCAGAGCGTGGCCTGATCAAATGTTCAAAGCGTGCAATTGAATCTCAAAGGTCGCAGTGTTGCACACCGGAACAGGTTAATAAATTTCCCAGCTGGCCAATACGACTCATTAGCCTCGTCCCGTGGCATATGGCTCACTTTTTTTTCGTTTGTCGTTTGACTCTGTCGAGGCTTTTTGTGCCTGTCATTGTCACATTGCGAATCGAGGATATCAACTTGGCCAAAAGCAACTCAAGTCAAGTCGGCACTCAAGTAATTTCAATTTAGTGTTCCAGAAGACAAGTTCAGCAATAAATCATCATTTGCAGCACCGGCAACAAACTACAGCAACGACCACAGCAACAGGGGGCAACAAACCTGCACCACAGCTCTTAGAGGTGGGAACGTGCCTGCATTTTTTAGGCACGACGTGACACGACGCAATCAAAACAGGCACGAATTCTACACAGAAATTTTCTTTAAAAACTCAGACCAATTCTTTGCGACCCCAGAAGGAATTTTTGTAATCACGTATTCCAGCACGACCCATGTCCATCTCTAATAGCAGCCACAGTCCAACCAGTTTAGCCCACACCTACTCCAACACACACACACAGTAGACAGCAAACTTCCCACCAAAATAATCAAAAAAAAAAAAAAAAAAAACAAAAAAATGCATAAGCAGAAAAATAAACGTCAAAGAAAACATTTTTTGTAGTTGTTAGATGGCCAAAAAAAAAAAAAATCGACAACAACAACAAACAAAACGAACAAAATTTGTAATCACGATTTTTATGCAGGCTTTCGGCGATTTTTCCCACAACAAGTTTTCAGCTGGGTTTTAATTGATTCGGTGCATGAGAAAAACAAGAAGAAGACGAAGAAGCAGAAGGAAAAAAAGACACAGCGCAATGCAAAAATGCACTTGAGATCCAGATGAACTTATGTAGCGTTAGATATCTGCAAACAACTAAAAACTATAAGATCGCACACACATGCATACGTATTACGTACTTACGTATGGATCGATCATATAGTCATAGTCATAGCGTAAGGAATTATAATTAGAACACAAATGGCTGGCAATATTTACATATAGTAAGTGCAAAGTACATACAAACATAAATACATACAGAGTACCCGCACTTGTGTATATGTATGTTATGTGTGTGTGTGTGTGTGCATTCGTTAACTTGAGTGCGAGGCAGAAAGTGAGCAAAAGAATGCTGCTGGCGCTCTCTTCCATGCGGCGTCGGCGTCTTCGTCGTTTGCTGCCGGTTTCTTCTTAGTGACACACTTTTTTTGGAACGCGCTGCGCGCTGTCAGAAGTAGGTGAGCAGCTGGCGTCGACGTTGGCGTCAGCATCGACTTTGCCGTCGACGTTAGCGTATATTGTACATACTTTTATATACGTACATACATACATACATATGCATGTGTTATCCATTCTACGCTTCGCTGCATTGAAATTTCTTTTTCGCTTTCTTTTCGAACTAAACACAGCGTCAACACTTACACTCGCTCGCTCTCTCTCTCTCATTCGATCAAGCTCTTGCTGCGTCGCCACTGCTCTTAGCTGCGCTCTTTGCCTGCCTTTCTATACCCTCTTTGCCTCTCTTGCTCTTCAATTCCTGTGCTCTCTCAGCTTATTCTTGTTGCTGCCGACGCTGCCACCCACTGAACGCTGCCACTCGAAAGTGTGTGAGTGTGTTCGTGTGCTTGTGTGTGTATGAGAGAATGTGTGCTCAAATATATGGGTCAACTTGAAGTTCTTGGAGAAAACTGGTAGTGCCACTCTTCGGCTTGCAAATGGACGAAAGTGATATGGCTACTTGATCGAAAGCGAATGCGCTGTTGTCTCTCTCCTCTCCTCTCTCTCCGCTCTGCACTCTCCTGCCGCGTCACTGCGTCTCTTCACCGTTGTTAGCTACGTTTATGTCATGCATTCGTAATGTGACTTCTGATCATAGAGAATCGCGTTGTCCGCTAGAATCCAATGAGGTCAGGTTCAGCATTGGTATGCTGATGTTGTTAAGATGCAGGTATTTCCGTTTTATAGGGCTATCGTTGCGTATGCGCAATCGTAATCATAATCACACACACATGGACTATATGTGTGGATGTGCAAGGTGCAGCTGTCCAAACAAAAAGGAGAAGAAGAAGAACGAGGGAGAAAACGTGATTTCAGACTTGCACTTGTTTGCCTATTTGTATTTCAGTTATAATTATGTAAATGAAACAAACCTCGACACACACACACACACATGCCTACCACTAGACTAGACAAAAGTTTTTGTCTTTCACAAATACAAATAGTATATGTATACCTAAATACATATGTATAAGTATATAAAATATTATGGCTGTCTCTGCCTTCGCTGCCCAAAAGGTGAATGAAACCTGATGAATGCCAGTAACAGCAAAAACAACAACTACAACAGCTTTGTATCTGAGAGGCAACAGGTGAGTCGTTGCAGTATTTAGTTATTTTCACCTGGCGGCGAGTAGCGACTTCAGACTCACGCGCGTGCATTTATAGTTTGCTGTTGTGCTTTCGTTGCTGCTTTTGTTATTGCTGCTGCTGTTTTATATTGTTGTGAGTGTGCGCTTGCAATTCGCAAATTGTTATAAACAAAAACGAACAAAAAACTCACATCACAAAAATACAACACAATTTGCAGCCACACAAAAAACGACAGAGAAGGCGACGACGCCGACGACGACGACGACGAAGGCGAAAAGATTACACAAGCGCAGCGCCGACGCAGGCAGGAAAAATTACATGCAGAGCTTGTGGACGCCAGAGGGTGGAGTAGGCGACTGCGGGTACCATCGTCCATTAGAAACTACGCTGCAATCAAGAAAGCTCTCGCGCACAGCTTACTGCTGAAGTTGAAGCTCTCCAAATCTCTCTCGCCAACGTCGGCGCAGCAGCAGCGACAGCGGCAGCATCCTAATCTGCGATCTCCACTTTAGCACACTGTGCCAAGTATTGATTTACTGCAACGAAATAAAATATACGCATTTGTTCTAATAAAATAAATTACATTTAAATCTAAACTTCCACTGATGTATTTTAATTAAATTATTTTATCGAAAGATATTAAGTTTTTTACTTATGAGGCAAATAGTTTATTATAAATTGCTGATGATTTTGTATGTAAATCATTTTTAAAGTGAACGCATACCAGTGTGGATCAACTGCAAAGTGTAGAGAAATTTATCATTTCACTGCAACGCTTACCAGAGGCATCGGTTAACGCAGAGGCAGAGCCATCGCCATCGGCATCAGCAGCGACAGCAGCCGAGGCAGCAAAAACAAAAACAAAACGCCAGCAATGATCGCAGCAGCAGCCAGTTTTATTTATTTGCTGTTGTTGTTGTTATTGTTGTTGGTTGTTATTTTCTTATTTTGTTGTATTTGTATTTTAGCGCTCAGTTGGCTCCCTTGTGGCTCACACGCGCTCAGCTGACGTTCGTGCTCTGCACGCGCTCTCGTCCGCTCTCTTCGATACTCAATGCTCATCGTCGTTTGCGTCGCGGTCGCCGCTGACTGTGGCTCTGACTGTGACTGGCTGGCTGGCTGGTAACGCCACAAAAACAACACCACAGTTTTTCGAAATTAGTTCTAGTGAGTCTGTGAAAGTGTGAGCGACTATCGGACGACGGCGACGACCACGACGAAACAACGAAACAACGAGGAGCAGAAACGACTTTACTTTGAGTTTTGTTTCGTGTACACGCGCGTTGAACGTTCAAGCAACCCACACACCACACACACAACACACCACAATCACAACAAGCGGATCAACTGGACAAAGACTATAGTGAATAAACATAAAAAACTGAAACTTAAACCTGAACAACTCCAGAACCAGAACCAGATCACACGTCATTGTCATTGTCGCCATTGATCGATCGATCGTCAATTGAATCTAATAACTTGAACTGAAACCGAAACTGGAACTGGAACACGTGTGAAATGTCGCATCAGTGCAGCTGCGGTCGCGATCTCAACAACAACTACGTGTCCTATACGAGCGCATACGCCAATGCGAACGCAGGACTGGATCGGGACGCCAACGCGAACTCTAGCAGCAAAAACAACAACAACAACAGCACACACCACACACAGCTGACGGCCAAGGTGATGTTCGGCACTGTGGGCGCCATCAAGGAGCTGCGTGACAAGGAGCAGCAGCAGTCTCGGCAAGCAGCGACGCGCGCCGGCGAGCGACGCAACTAACGAGTGGGCGGCGGCAGCAGCAGCAGCAGCACCAGCAGACTGCAGGCTGCGACTGGGCGTGGCTGTTAAAGATGTCCGCGAGGCTGAAAGGCTGGCAGGCTGTCAGGCTGGCAGGCGACAAAGTTGTCGATTTGTCAAACTGTGTGATCCGAAGTGCTGTGCGGAAATTTCAAATCAGGCTCAATGCATAAAGTTTTCGAATATTTATTTAAATGTTTGCCTGTCGCGGTATCGGGGCCCAGCCCGGGGGCTCATGTTAGAGGCTTCAAAGTGTTTATTTGGCAGCAACGCAATTGTTAGCCAAGTTTGTGCAGCAAAGAGTTAAAAGATAGAGTAAATAAATTACAATAAAGCAGAAATTGAATTTCGTGCTACAAATTGGATTTTCCAAAACAAATCACACGCAACTCTTTTGCAAAAAAAATAACAAAAACAAAAAAAAAATGCACAAACTTTTGCGTTGTTTCTGCATCTGTAACTATATCTTCTTTTATATAGCTGTATCTGTCTTAAACTCGACTGGAGTTTTCCAAAACTAAGCTTTTCCATTTTCTACTTAATTTCGTCACTAGTTACATATAGTTTTCCCATGGGTTTTCCTTTAACTAAGCTCAATTCAATTTCCTGATCATTTATCGGGATGCAAATTTAGCAAAAGGCTTTTGGGTGTGAGTCTCATTGAAGTGAGGATAAAATTATATTTGAATCGAATTATTTGTAAATTGTTTATGATATTTATACATATATACACACTGACACATACACACACACACACACACACACACACACACACACACACACACACACACACACACACACAATATTTTATAGTGCAATACTTTAGCAATATACACATAATCACATACGCTCATATATGCATAGCTCTAAGTTTGTTTTATATTTAAGTGCTACTCTCTTAAACACACACACACACATAGACACACTCTCACACACACACACACTTACTCTTTACAACGAAATTTCGATTGTGCTTTGTCACTTTTTGGTGGCTGTCGCATCTGGAGATTTCCAGGCACAAATCGAAGTCGCAGTCGACGTCGCAGCTGCTGCTAAACACAAAGCACACACACACACACACACACACACACACACACACACACACACACACACACACACACACACACACACACAGGCATATTTGTTCACATACACACACATAAAGTTTATACTTATAAAACTGATAATTTGATAATTACTCTATACTCTGGCTACAGTTGATATTGTTCCTCTTTTTGAACAAAATGGACTAGAATTACAACTACAACAAAGAAAGCTAAAATACAATAAAAACGAGCTATTTTTAGCTTGCTCAAGTGATTTTTACTCAAAATGGAAGTGTATCTAAATTGGCCAACTGAAAATTAATCATAATAAAAAGTATCTTAAATGACCATGAACTTTTCAAACATTAACAGGAATTGGGAAAGTGTCTGCATATACAAAATATGTACATTATATATTTATTAAACCTAATAATAACTTTACGATATGTATGTACTATCTATTTATAACTTTAAACTTAACATAACAACACATACAAATACAAGAAATGCAAATAAAATCCCAACTTTTTAATCAACACAGTTTTTACAACCAAACTCTTTGAGTCACACAATTCAATTTTAATTAAATTAAAGAAAGAATTGAAGAAAAAGGGTAAAGGTGGGAATATGAACCCAAAAAAAAGAGTTTATCAGCAACAAGTGAGGGGCGTTATAAAGCGTAGGCGTTGTCCACGTCAAAGTCGTCGTCGTCGTCGATGTTGTTGTTGTCGCTGTCTTTGTCATTCCTATTCATACCGTTTTTTCTCCCCAGTGGGAAAGTAAAGAGAAAAACGAACGAAATAAATATAAAAAGCATAAATTATGAATTACAATGCGGCTGGAATAGAGAAGTAAAAGATGCCAAATGAAAGCGAAGACTCTGATTTAAATGCAAACGAAAAAGCAAAAGCAAAACTCCAAATCAAACGGTTCTTTATCCAATGCTCAGTCGCTCTCGCTTTGGATTTGGCTTTTGCTTTTGCTTTTGCCCCGTTTCAGTTTCTTCGTTGCCTCTCTTCTAATTACGACTCGATTCTGACAGCGTCTCCAGAGTCCATTTATAGACGCCAGTGAGAGAGCTTGTAAGAGTATGTGTGTGTGTGTGCGCGCGCTTAGCACTCAACGATTCTTGCGCTCGTAACAGTGACCCAGTCTCAGCTTTAGTGTCTGCCTCTGTCACGACCTCTCCTTCACCGCGGCTCGGAAGCCGAAGCAGACGTAGTCGCAGCTGTTACTGCAGTCGCCGTCACTGTCGACGTCGCAGTCGCGTTTCATTTCATTTCAGTTTGACGCCTATTTCGATCGTTTTCTCTCGCACTCACATAGCGCTCTCCGAAGTACGGCCAAAGCTTTTGTTTGGATCAAAGCTGGCATTGGCCATTTGCTCTCATCGTTCTTTATACTCGCACCCTCTCTCTCACTTATCCTCACTCCCCTGCAGCTATGGTTCTTTATTAAGTGCACACTCACTTCAATTGAATTCAATT
Organism: Drosophila cardini; assembly: GCA_018903735.1. Classification (NCBI taxonomy): domain Eukaryota; kingdom Metazoa; phylum Arthropoda; class Insecta; order Diptera; family Drosophilidae; genus Drosophila; species Drosophila cardini. The sequence continues at coordinate 590,266 of JAEIGM010000020.1, forward strand.
ACCCAAGTGCGTGGCTCTTGTCAGACAAATTTATTTGCTTACGTATGCCTAATTTACGTAAGCTTAAAGGCGTTTGATCATTTATCAAAACATAACATTTGTTGTTCAGAACGGGAGTTTATCAAACAGCCTTGCAAGTCAATTGAAATGATCCAATATTTTAGAGACAACTATCAATTGGCTTATCAAAGTAACAACTGATGCATATTTCTAAATCTAGAAAACTAACAAGTGTTGCTCTTGTAATAAATAACGATAAAAATATACTGTATTTTAAAATCAAGGTCTGTTTTAATTATAACAAATATTTCTTGACATTGTCGTTTGTCTGCTGCATATAAGTTGCTTTGTTTACCCCTTAAATCACTGGTTCTCCTCTCTTTTCCTTCTCTTTCCCTACCGTCGCCTCTCATTCCATTCCTTCCCCTCCATACTCCACTCTCTTACTGTCAATTACAGGCAGAATAACTTTTTTTTGTAACATTGTGATGATACATCAACTGTTTAATTTATGAGGTGCAATTTTTAAGATCTTGTCGTTGTTCTCTTCGCTTCCCGCTCTCCACTCTTCGCTGCCTGGGGCTAAGAGTAAAAGCATCTTTGGCCCCTGGTCAAATGTTTCATTGTGTGCTGTTTGTGTGTTGAGTTCAGTTCAGTTGAGTTGAGTTGAGTTTTTTTTTATTTCTTTACTTTTTTCACTTTTTCTTGTGGCAAGAACTTTCTCTTCTAATTGAAAGCAGTTCGATGAGACGGACGATAAGCGACGGTTTCTGGTCGCTGAGAAGTGCACAGGGGCGGGGTTAGGAACGGAAAGGGGAAAGGGGACAGCATATCCAGCTGGGCATGGCGAGTGGCCGGCGGTTCAGTGACGATCGATCGATGGATTGAAGAAGTTGCCCACCGTGTAGATTTTTTCTCTTTTTTTTTGCAGCCTCGAGCTATTTTATAACTGAATAAAAAAAAATCACCGCTTTTGGAGGGTAAGGAAGTGGCGGTGGCTTTGGCAGAGGCGTCGGCGTCGGTGTCGGTGCAAAAGTAAATCATAAAGATATGGAAGAGGGGCAAAAACAACTGTTACTACCAGATGCCAACAACAGCAACACAGCAGCGGTCTTAGCCCGATTGGATAGCGAGAACTGGTCGTTTGCCTGGAACTCTTGACGTTGATTATTTTATAAACTTTTTTAGCTTTTTTTTTTTTTTTAGCTTTTTTGGTGAGTTGTGGATGCTGTGGTTGTGGCTCTGACTGTGGCATGTCTCCATAGCTTGAAGCTCTGCTTCTGGCTGGCTTCGAGCTTGTCTTTTGGCTTCTAATGCCAGCTGTAAGGTGAGAATCGATTTAGTTCGGTTTACGGCGATCAAAGATACAAACGCGAAAAAAAGTTTCTATTTTGTGCAGCGCGCGTTAAGCGTGAATAAAAAAGAAAAGTGAAACAGTGACAGGAACAGTGACAGGATCAGTGACAGAAACAGTGACACGGAAGCAACAAACAGGCAGAAAAATCACTAATAAAATCCAAATCAATCGATTCATTGGCTTCTGTTACACCTGGTTTATTGAGCAAATTTCTAACTAATTGCGGCAGGTGTTAATCGTTTTGGCTGCAATCAGCCAGTGTTTTAGGTAAATCAATTTCCGTTTTGCGCAACAAAATCATATCATGTAAATTGATTACCTTTAATCATCAACTTGCCACAGTTGGGCGCAGTTAACTGCGCGTGTTTAAAAGGCATTAACAAAATTTTCAAAACTATTCAATTTGGTTTTTTGCGCACCTTCGAACAAAACGTTTTGACGTTAACCTGGATAATTTCTCTAAGCCAACGACTTCCTGACTGCAGTCGAAGGCCGTGCTAAGGTGCAGCCAGTACGGCAGGTGCTACAGGTGCTACAGGTGGTTCAGGTGGTTTGGGTGGCTTGGCTGGTTTGTGGGTTGCCACAACTGTTGCGGGTGCTTGACGCCGGGGAGGCAAATAAGGGCCTTATGCAAGTATGACCAATTGCTTTGGTCAGACAGCAAACCAAATTGCGTAATTTGTTTTTTTTTTTTTTATATTTCAGCTTTGAAAAATTATAGAAAATTTAAATTATGTTTTATGAGCTGCAATCTCATGGACGGCGTAGAAAAGCTGTTAAATTTATTAATATATAGTATAATAAACATATATTTAAACATAAAATTAAGAAGACCATTCTACATAATATATTGAAAATTAAAAAAAAAAATAAACATATAATATAAAAATTATAAGTTAATTTTAAACTAATTTTAAACAAGTAAGTAGCATGTCTACTATACAGTCGTAAAAGACCCTGTACTCATTCTATTTCGCATATTTTCATACAAATTTCATATTTTTCACCGATTTGCCCTATGGGAGCTATAAGCAATAGTTGCTTGATCCGACCGAATCTTTGTAAGGGTATATAGAGTCATGATATACACAAAATGTTTGAGTTTGGTAATGATCGGTAAATTAAAACTAAATTTTTGAGTACGGGGTCTAATAATGACCACTAAAGAAAGCAGCCGGATATAATTTTTTTTGAAGACGACTTAAGATTTGTCAAAATGCTGTAAAATTTAATAAAATTTTATATATTTTTTTTTAGATGTTTAGTTAAAAAATTCTTTTTTTTTAAAGCGAATCTCTTTATTAAAAACAGTTTTTAAATTATATTTATAGATCTGAATTATTTTTAATTTTATTACTTTCAAATCAAATATAATTTGACGTACTTAATAGCTTAGGTGGGGTAGAGGCACTCTAAGGCCCCCCTCTGAGCGACGTCCCTGCATGCTGCACACAGCTGAGCAGCCGAATAGAAGCGAATAACGAACAATACTAAAAAACACACTCTCAATACTAGCAGAGAAATAGTATGAATTGCAGTTAATATGCATTGTAATTTATTATGAGCATTTGAAGAATAGCAAACTCTTGACGCCTGTTATGCGTCCAGTGAAGCATTTAATGTACACACTTACGTATTACATCAAAAGCAGCGAGAAAAACCAAAGAGGAAAAGTGCAAGAAATAATAATAATAACAATAAGCATAACAAGAAATAATTATATAGTCGTTCGCGACTTTAGGATACCCGTTACTCAGTTTAATTATATTATTAACAATGGGATACGATAATAATAATAGTACAATCGTTTAGGCAATCGACCCTAGTGATTTTAATTCAGATGACTTGAGAAACGCAGAAAATTTTCATACAAATTCATATTTAAAGCGTATTTTTGACCGATCGTCCCTATGGGAGCTATACGATATAGTCGTCCGATTTGAATGAAACTTGGTCAGCATGTTTATATTATTGACAAATATATTCTGTGTGAGTTTCACTAAGATTGATTGGCCAACGCAAAAGTTATTCATATAAATTCATATTTGTCCCTATGGGAGCTATACGATATAGTTGTCCGATTTGGATCAAACTTGGTCAGTATATGTACTCCCTAGACGTGTACTTTCTGTGTCAATTTGGTTTAGATAGCATTACTAACAAAAAAGTTTTCTATACTAAAACATGCTATTTTTACGTGTTTTTACTTTTGTATCCACATAGAACGCCCTAAAGTAGGCGTGTCAAAAAACAAAAACAAACTTGTACTGCTTGGGCATTTTATATTCGTTTGCGACCACTCGGACCTTTCTAGCTCTTATAGTCTCTGAGATCCTTTTGTTCACACAGACGGACAGACGGACATGGCTATATCGACTCGTCTAGTCATGCTGATCAAGAATATATATACTTTATGGGGTCTGCCATGCCTCCTTCTCCCTGTTACATACATTCCAACGAATACAATATACCCTTTTACTCTACGAGTAACGGGTATAAAAATCACTCGTCCAAAGCTGCACAATTACTTAATGTTAATGCAAATGATGTAGAATACCGGGAGATACAAGTAATAAATCAAAATACATAAATAAATAAGCGACTAAAAACATAAACAAAAAAAAGATCGCATAACAATTTAGGACATTTCCCATAGTAATCGCAATAAATAATAAATAATCATAAATTAAGCAATAAGAAAAACATTTTGCACTTCCAGATTGTGGCACATTAAGTTTTTTATTACTACTGATGTAATAACTGTGGTCAATCATCATATAAATAATACTCATACAATAATAATTGTTATTGCACTAACATCGCAACTCCATTCATAATTAAAGTTAATTTGCTCATTTATTGATTCCAGTTAGTTTGTTTATAACTTTTTTTTTTCTTTTTCCTTTCTGCCCGCAGATAAATTCAAATCGAGTCCAATAATTTGCCATGACTTGCAGCTATAAATGTTTTATAATAAATTTGCAATCGAGTTATAACTTTATTTGACGGTTTTTATACCCTGTACTCTAAAAAAGAGTACAGGGGTCTATTAGGTTTGTCTGAAGCGAAATGTGCGTAACAGGCAGAAAGACTAGAACTAGAGAGACCCAATCCGCACATTATGTGTATGGTACTATTATAACTATTCTCACCAAGTTTGGTCCCGATCGGACAACTATAGCCTATAGCTCCCATAGGACACATCGCTCAAAGATTGGTGACTTGTATGGAAAAACGCGCACTAGAAAGAGTACGGGGTCTTTTACAGTCGGCTCGCTCGACTTTCTCACTTGTTTAGCTTATAAAAAAAATATGAAAATAATAAATCACTTTATATAAGTTAGAGATGAGTTAAGCCTTGAAATAAACAAAAATAATATGTTTTTCCGTCTCGAAAGCTTTATAAAATTAAGTAACTTTAAGTTTTTTGTTATAAATGTTTGGTTACAAAAAATATTAGAAAAGATAATTCAGATTTAAGAACAAGAATGTTATAACTATAGTTTTCTTTTTCAGATCAAAAATGTTATTAAAATAATTCTGTTTTTAAATGCTTAAAAAAAGCGGAAAAAATATCAACCTAAATTGCCAACAATTTCAATCTTTTTGCAGCTTTTGGTGGTTAAGTTTAGGTATAATAAAATTAATAAAAAATATTTTTAAACTAAGATTTGAGTCTCAAACAATTTTGTCAGGAATTTGCAGTTTTAAGAACTTTAATATAAGCGAAAATTTATTTAATTAAAGAAAATATATATAAAGTGTATAATTTTTAAATTTTAAATTAAATTAAGCATACATTTTGCATATTTTTGGAATCAAACACATTCTAAGTTCTTCTTATTAAACCCCGTACTCTAAAAAAGAACAGAGGGGTCTGTTAAGTTTGTCTAAAGATAAATGCGCGTAACAGGCAGAAGGATGCTTTTCCGACCCCATAAAGTATATATATTCTTGATCAGCATCAACCAAGTCAGCCAAGTCGATATAGCGATGTACGTCCGTCCATCTGTCTGTCTGTCTGTATGAACACCCAGATCTCAGAGACTATAAAAGCTAGAGCTACCAAATTGCTGTAATAAACCGATCTCAACCAAACTTACCCGTTATGTGTATATCACGACTCTATATATCCCTACCAAATTTGGTCCCGATCGGACTACTATAGCATATAGCTTTCAAAGGACAAATCGGTGGGAAATTGGTTATTTGTATGGAAAACGCGCACTAGAATGTGTACGGGGTCTTTTACCGACCGGACTTTCTCACTTTTCTAAAAAACTGGATTTATTTATTGCATTATCTTACTTGTCTATAATAAGAAACGAATTAATAAATAAAAATTAATAAATATATTAAAAATATATTTAAAATTTTATTAAAGTAATGTAAAATTAATACAAAATTAATCTCAATTTATCTGAGCAAAATTAAAATAAATTTATTTTAAAAAAAAAAAAATTTTTAAAAAAAAAAAAAAAAAAATAAAAAAAAAAAAAAAAAAATTTAAAAAAAAAAATAAATTTTTTTTTTTTTTAAAAAAAAAAAATTTATTTTACACAAGTTTCTTCTCTTATTTGAAACTAACTCATTAACCGGAACTTATACGAACCGGAAGTGCACAACGACATACATAAATACATATAGAAATGTGTGTGGTTTCTTGGAACTAACTAATAAGCTCTGAGGTGTCTCTTTTATTGCAGTTTTAAAAGCCGCATTCAGACAAACTTGGAATGTCGCAGTTGTGGTTCTCGATGCTTTTGCTGACGTCATCGTTCATGCACGCAGTCGTTAAGGGGCAAGAAGAGCGGCTTGTGGCAGATAACAAACCGCCCACACAGGAATTACCACGGCCATTAACCATACCCAGTGAACTGTCGGTTAGCCATAGCCAGGGTCACAGCTCGGAGAGGAATCCACGCTCCCGACGTCCCACGCTGATGGATGTGGCACTGCAGCAGAGTGTGCAGCAAGGACTCAATGCCATGGCCGAGCTATATGGCAGGATACAGCCACAAATGCTGCTGAACGGTAGGGAACTAGATATTTCGCAAAGGTTTTTAGACCCTGTAATCAAAAAATTACAAAGGGTATGCCAAGTTTGGGAAAAAGCAGAGAAAAATTCAACTTTTTTTCCCAAAAAATCGAGATTTATTTCTATAATAACAGCTAAGTTTAAACAGATCTACCTGATTGTATCTTAATCTGTCTGTCTGTCTGTATCACAATCAATTTCTTATTCGATATTTAGTTTTTAAGTATAACTACAGGGTTGCTTACAGTCGGCACACCCGACTGTCACCTTTTCTATCACTTTTTATGAATATCCTTTTGCTTGCTCTGCATCTTCCAAAGGTCAAACGCTGCAGGACAATCATCCGGCTGCGCTCCTCTCGCGCTTCAACGCTCCCAACACAGAGTCCGAGCAACGAGAGATGGCTGCCTATGCGACTATCGAAGCCGCCAAAGCCTTTCGCCAAAAGTAAGTTTGGGACGTCGGGGGGGGAGTGACCATCATGGGGGTGGAGGGTGCACCCAACTGGGGTGGGTGAGTGTATCGGTTCATAAACCACAAATACTCGCATATGAGCAAAGTTATTGCCAATGAGGCATAATTAAAAACCAAAGTATCTTTCAATGTGCGAGGGTAACTCAAAGAGTTAGGCATAAGGATCATGCAGTCTTTACAGTTTTTCAGCTTCTTGGAAAAACAGTCATATGTTCTGTTTTTACTTATTTAGTTACCTACTTGCTTTTGCAAACTGTTCGAACTGCCCTCGCGAATGGCTGTGACAAAAGTTGGCAAACTCAAGTGAGCCGCCCGCAAGCAATCGAATGCAAAAGAGACCAACAATAATATATCCAAATGATATGAGGTCGCCCCCTATAGCAATAATTCCAGATAAATCCAACTCTCCTATCCCCTCCCCCCAAACCTCCCTATATATGAACATATCTATACATATACACCCCATTGGTTACTGCGACGGTAACGGTAACTTTCTCGCATGATTAACGAGTTCTACTACGGCTCCATGGCACCCATCTGGCTGCCTGGCTAATGACTTCAAGTTGAAGTTGAAGTGCGCTGACAAAAAACAACAAAAACAACAACAAAAACAATAACAAAAACAACAACAACAAGAACAACAACAAATAAAAAGAGTGCTTGAAAATGTGACCAGCAAACGGCAAAAATTGTTGCTGAAATGAGAGTCAACTTTCACTTTGACATTGAAATACCAGATTATTGCAAGCCAAGTCAGCAGCAGCAGCAACAGCCCCAACAACAACAACAGCAGCAACAATCGTCATGGTCTGGACCATAACAGAGCACTCGCTTTAAGCCAAATTGTGTGTTAGCTGAAGGTAAATTAAAGGTGTCCACCTCACTGTCTGTCGGTCTGTCGGTCTGTCTTTCTGCCCAGCGCAAAAGTAAATGACCTCTTTGAATCTCTGGCAACGGAAATGCCAGTCAAGTGGCCAACTTGTAGTTTTTCCAGTTTGCAGGTTTTCACTTTTCACAACGGGTTCGCCAGCAACACCAAATTGTCATGTAGCTTGGTATTAAAGTAAAGTTAGCTTTACCTCTGCAAATGTCCGTGCAGTTTTCCACACACACCCAAACACACACACCCCAACACACACACACTCACAGAACTTTCACTTATGGTCAAAACCATTGAGTTCCCATATAGACATAGTAAACCCCATTAAGCCCGAAAAGCAGATGCAATGAGCCAAAAGCTTCCCAAATACTTTTATGTAATTGCAATCAATGAACTGACAACAATAAAAATTCAATGGCCAAAATGTCTTTAAAATACAATCAGCATTTGAGTTGGTAGTTGGTAGACAATAACAGCCATGAATTCATGTGTTTGTGCTACACTTCATAGATACCCTGTAATGACAAAGAAATCGTTTACGAAAACTTCTTTAAACTTGCTGAGTATTTACTCTTAACAAATATCGAAAAAGAAGTAATTTAATTACATTTAATAACATTTTTTATTTATTTATAAAAAAATACAAACATTTTCTATTATTTAAAATTTACTTCATTTAACATAATTCATTAAACTTAAAAGTTTTTCTTACTTTTTATTTAATACAAAAAATATATATAATTATTTTTCAAGAAAATAATTAATATTTAGCACAAATAAATAGAAAAATTAATTATTTTTATGCATAAAATATCTTATTTTATTAAATTTATTATCAAAAGATTTTCCTTAATTTATTTTAAATATACATATAATTTATTTTTAACAAGAAATAAATTATTTGGGCAATTAAACTTAAGAATTAAGTATCATTTTTAGACCCCGTACTCTAACAAAGAGTAAAGGGGTCTATTAGGTTTGTCTGAAGCGAAATGTGCGTAACAGGCAGAAGGAGGCTTTTCCAACCCCATAAAGTATATATATTCTTGATCAGCATCAACAGCCGAGACGATATAGCAATGTCCGTCTGTACGTCCGTCTGTATGATCACCTGGATCTTTTAAACTACAAGAGCTAGAGCCACCAAATTTGAAATGAAAGTCCGCCTGCTTCGCGAGCAGATCAAGTTTATTTCAAATCTTTGCCACGCCCCTTACCGCCCCCGCAAATTGTAAAAAACTATTTTCACATCACCATAACTTGAAAACGACTAGAGCTAGAGAGACCAATTTCGCACATTATGTGTATGGTACCTTTCTAACTATCCTCACCACTCCTTTGGTCTGAATCGGACAACTATAGCCTATAGCTCCCATAGGATAAATCGTTCGAAAATTACTTATTTGTATGGTAACACGCGCACTAGAATGAGTACGGGGTCTTTTTCAGTAGGATCGCTCGACTGTATCCTTTCTTACCTGTTTTATCGAGGCTTTTATTTATTACAAGAAATATAATATATACATATACATACATTTTTTAAACACATAATAATTATTGTTTAATAATCATAACTTAAATGCATATTATTCTGGCTTTAACCAGCTCCGTTAATCACTTTATTAGAACTTTTCTTTTATTCAAAAAAATGTATTTTAAAAATGTGCTACTCTTAAAAAAAAATTAAAGTATTTTCGGCACAAAAATAAGTAATCATTTATTTAATTAACCGCAAAGCAAAAAATTAGAAAAAATTGAGTTTCTTGAAATAAAAATAGTTCAATCTATTAGTGAAGCAGCAATTAATTAGTTTTAATTAGTATTATTAAACACCAGGGGTTCAATCGTATGTTAATTAATACTTATTGCACTCTATAAACAAACCAACTATTATTTAAACACAGTAGTTTAGTACGTGTTTGTTTTATATCATATTTTCTTAAACTAATTGATTTGCTGATTGCTTAAAATTAAATTACGAAATATTTAATTTTGAATGATTTAATTAAAATTGAGTTGGCGTCATCGTCACATAGCCAAAAGCAGCATTTAGCCAAATTAGAAGAAAGCGAGTGAATGCGAGCGATTGTAATTATAAGTTTTGGGTATGTATAGTATATACAAACACAAACAAATAAACACTTATGTGGACAGCGACGACAAACGTTTGAAAAACGCATAAAGCTCTTGTATTCCCACCCCTTTCACTGCTCACTCCCTCTCCCTCTTCCTCTCTCTCTCTGTCTCTGATCAGTCACAATCTCAGCATTCGCAATTTGATTACATCAAAAGCCATAACAAAAAACAAACAACGAGCTTCGACAACAACTTCAGCTTCGACTGATATGCCAAAGAAAGATACAAATACAAATACAAATAAAAATAAAAATAACAAAAATACAAAATAAGAAAGAAAAAAAAGCAACAAAAAAACCAAATATACAAAAAACACAAGCGACTTTCGTTTTCTACAAGCTTCAAGAGACCGCACGAATTCGGCCTCAAGCTACGAACACAACGAAAGTATTTTATATATACATACACACAGTCTATATATATATATGTTATATACTTGTATTAGTATATATATGTATATTAACATATATTTATGCACATATTTATTTACTTTGGTGGAGTTCATTGAACGCAACTGCGACTGCGACTGCGACTGCGACTGCGTCTGATCAGATTTCTGTGTGCGTGTAGGTTAACGATTGCGCATACGCCATGTTGTCTGAGGTAAAGGGCGCTTAGGCCTTTTTATAGCCATTAAAATTAATAAATAAAATTTGAAGTTCCAAAAAAAAAATGGAGACAAGAAAAGCCCAGAAAACAGCAATTTGATACGCTCAAACAGTTTGAGCAGGCATTTTCCCACTTTCACCGCGCAAGCAAAACGATTATTTAATGCTCACACTGAGATACCCTAACTTTCTGCGCAGGCAAGAAGGTATCTTAAGAGTAATATTATTTTGAGTTGGGTAAAAAAATATATTATATAAAAAGATATTTAACTAATTACGTAGCACAGCAGTCGTTCCAATTTTTTGACTTAATAAACTTTTGAAAAAAAAACTTTTAAAATATTTTATAAAATCTAGTTTCTTAAACACAGATTCCAAATTTGTTTAAAAAAGTAGATTTTATAAAATATTTTAAAAGTTTTTTTTAAGAAGTTTATTAAATAAAAAACTTATATTTTTTCAAAATTTTTAAGTTTTAAATTAAAAAATTATTTTGAGCTACAAATCACTTCAGTATTACTTAAATATGTTTTTAAAATTAAGCCAAGCTACAAATCGTTTAAGTATCACATTAATATGTTTTTAAAAACTTTTTTCTTTCTTTAGTTTTATTTTTAAAAATCATAGCCTAATAATTTTTCTTAAAAATCCATTTTAAAATCGTTTCATTTAAATCGATTAAAAACTTTAATTGAAGCAAGTTCAAATTATTTTTTGGGTTTATCAATTTGTTGTGCATAATTAAAATTGCATGATTAGTTGGGGACTTTCTTTGTAAGAGACAATTTTCATGAGGATTTAATTATACCCGAGGCGAAAGAGCACGAAGCGGTTAATTTGCTAATAAATGCAGTAAATGGAAAGCCAAAACGGCTAAAATCAAGTCAACTGTTGCGTTCATTTCTTATGAGTTTTCCCACCACTCAACACACACACACACACACAAACACACACACACACACACACTAGTACAACTGTAACCCGCTTTAATTTGCTGGTGAATCTGAAGATCTTAACGCAGTGACGAACTTGTTTGCCACCGTCTTGGCCATGCCGACTACCAATTTCGTTGAGTTTGAGCGTTTTATAAATAGAAGCCGTCAACGCTTGAAGACAGCACTCGAAAACGAACTTTAAACGCAGCCATGTCTGAGGATTACAATCTCCTAAAGCTAAAGATGTACTCTACTGTCTGCTCTTAGCTTCCAGCACATAGATGAATTGGCTCGTCAGTCTCATGCCCACAAGATCTCACTGCGCCGTACGGCGTTGGAGGGTCTGTGTCCGGCTCGGGATCCTCCGCCGTGCATGCCAGCCTCAGATCGATATCGCACCCATGATGGTACCTGCAACAACCGGCGACGACCGCGCTGGGGAGCTGCCCAAATGCCTTTCAATCGTTTCCTGCCGCCGGAGTACGGCGACGGTGTAGACAGCGTGCGCAGCTCCACGGACGGCAGCACATTGTCTTCGTCGCGGTTTGTCAGTCTGCTGGTGCATGGAGCACGCGAGGGGGATGCTCCGCTGACCCTCATGATTGCCCAGTGGGGTCAGCTACTGGATCACGACATGACCTCGACGGCGCAACCAAGGTAATTTCCATTTAATATGGCAAATGTCATGTGGTTTCAAGTATTCTCCTACTGAATTTAGGTCTATCAATGGCTCTATACCCAGCTGCTGTGGTGGAAAGGACTTTCATCCATCTTGCTTCCCCATTAAGGTGCCGCTAGACGATCCCTGGCTGTCACCGCTCAAGGTGCGCTGTCTGGAGTTCCTGCGTTCGGCGCCGGCGCAACGACGCGACTGTGTGTTGTCCTGGCGGGAACAGACAAACCAGGCCACATCCTATATTGACGCCTCGCCCATTTATTCGAATAGCGCCAAGTCCTCAGACAATGCACGCATCTTTCGCAACGGTCAGCTCATCTATGGTCGTGGCAATCCCGCCGAAGATGTCTGCCAGAGAGGAGCCATTGCCACCCAGTGCATCAGGGCCGGAGATGGACGCAGTGGGGAGCAGCCGGGATTGCTGGCCATGCACCATGTGTGGGTGGGTGAGCATAATCGCATTGCCATGGAATTGAGTGAACTGAATCCGCATTGGAGCGACGAGAAGGTCTACCAGGAAACGCGGCGCATTGTAGGTGCCATGTTCCAGCATATTACCTATAGAGAATTCCTTCCGGTCATATTGGGCAGGGAGGTGTGCAAGCTGTTTGACCTGGAGCTACTCAGCACCGGTTACTATGAGAACTATGAGCCCAAGGTGAATCCCACCGTGGCCAATGCCTTCTCCTCGGCTGCCTTTCGCTTTGGACACTCGCTGGTGCAGAACTCCTACATGAGATGCGATCGCCATCACAATGTGATCAACAACAGTGAGTCATTAAACACGAACCGATCCATCCGAACACTCAACTAATCCCATCTCCACAGATGTCAGTCTGCACGAGGAGTTCCAGAGCGGCGACATTGGTACAGCGGGTTCACTGCATCGTCTACTCCGCGGCATGGCGTCCCAGCGGGCACTGAAACGGGATGAGTTCATTACACCCGAGCTGACCAATCATCTGTTCCAGACTCCTGGCTTTCCCTTTGGCCTAGATCTGGCTGCCATCAACATACAGCGAGGTAGAGATCATGGCCTGCCCTCGTATACCTCCTGGCGTGTGCCCTGTGGTCTGACTCCTATTCAGAGCTGGGATGAATTTGGTAGGCACTTGGATCAAGTTCAAGTTTTACATGCATCTTATCCCTCCTTCCTTCCTTCCTTTTTAACCCTTCCATAGCCAACGTGGTCGGTCCGGAGTCGGCGAAGCGCATTGGCCACGCCTACCGCAGCGTACACGACATTGATCTCTTTGTCGGAGGGATTGCGGAGAGGCCTGTGGTGGGTGGACTAGTGGGACCCACCTTTGCCTGCATCATCGCCCAGCAGTTTAGTAACTCGCGACGTGGTGATCGTTTCTGGTATGAGAACGGCGGTTTTGAGAGCTCCTTTACGCCGGCCCAGCTGCACTCCTTGAGGAGGGTCTCCCTCTCGCAGGTGCTGTGCCGTGCGGTGGGCGGTGGTACCTTTCAGCCCCACATTTTCATACCTGCCGAATTTACGGACAACGAACGACAAACTTGTGGCACTGGCATCCTTAGCTCCATTGATCTGGGTCCCTGGCTTGAGCAGGATCCTTTCCTAGCGCCAAACTCCCCTCCCGATCATATATTCAATATCATATCCTCCAACGAAATGACCAAAGAGGACAAGGCGGGCTTTTCAAATCGAGTTAAGGTTGATTTCACCCCCACCTCTTCAAATGGCTTCCAAAGACCTCCGACGTTTAGTAACATAACTAAGGTTAGCGACAAACTTGACCTGAAACGCAAGACCCTCACCACGACCAAGACCAAGACAAATGTAACTCCGACTCGGAAGACAACGGTAAATGGAATAAGTAACAAGCTGGACAAGTCACCTAAGATTTCATCCAACATTAAGAAGCCCGGAGGCGCTAACCCAAAGCGTACAGTGATCATAAACAATGTGCCCATTGAACTACGTAGCGCCGTGGACGGCAACAAGACTAAGACGAAGACCGAAATAGATGATATAGAAGCAGAACTAAACGATACAAACGAACCGGAAGCCAGAAGTGAGGACAACACTGACAAACCGCTTAAAGACACCGACTCCGAACAAACGAAAGACTCACTAGGACAAACCCGTAGGGAGCTTATGGTGAACACCAGAATGCAGCGACGTGTGATTGACACAAAGAAACCGATAAAACAAAAGACTTCCGACACCGCAACTAAAACGGAGGACGCAGAACGAAACCGAACAGTAACTACAGCCAGATCGGATACGGCCACCAGCGTAGGTCTAGGCCGCACTGTACGTACTACCAAGACGTCTAAACTATCTAAGACGACAAGGCGGGCCGTGGAGCTGCGTAGTCAGTACCAGGGACGACCACTGTACCCCCAGAAAGTAGTTGTAAATGGACCCAACACAAGTGACCAGTACGAGATCGAGATCAATATACGACAGACGAACAAAGGAACCGAATCGAAACCGTATGGAAATGTTTTTTCCGAATACACGACATCGACGATATACAAACCGTACAGTAACTATGAGACCAGCTATGCACCACACTATGTCGACTATGGCAGCACCACGCCCAGTTACGCCCATTACCCAACACAAGTGCAGAGGACTCGACCACCGACCATTATCTACCTGAACAACGATAACGATGACCGACATACGACGACACGACCACCGAACATCTTTCAGAATTTTTTAAGCTTTGCGACAAACACATTCAACCCGAACGCCAACCGACGACCAACTCAAGCCCCGGAGCCAAGTCCGCTTTCTTCGGGCCACAAAGAGCGTCCCTATCATGAGACCTCAGTGGTTAATAGTCCGCTTAGCGGAGCCAACTCGTTGTATGCGCCACGGCCTTATCCTGCTCCAGTGGCCGTGAATCCTCCCTCCAGCTACCTTCATGCCAGCATTTCCAGCGCAAATGGCGCCGATAGCACATTCAGTTTTAATATACGTCCACGTCCCGATTCTAATGTCAGTCCCTAATCCAGTGTTCAGTGCATATCCACGACCACAGAGTCTAGGCGGTAGCTATGGCTATATCTCGCCGTCTTCCCAGAAGCCGGATGAGCTCTACTATGATCGGGAAATAGCCCAGAGTAGCAATCCTAGTCCCTTTTCCAGTGGCAGTGCCGGACAGAGACCGTTAACCCAGTCGTATTATGGTCGCACGCCGGAACTCAAGGAGGCAGGCGGAGCTGGCACGGATCTTCCCAATGCGAACCATAAACTCGACATTACTGACTATGAGTACCTGAGCCGGACTCTGGCTAATGTTACGGAAGACGAGAGCGTACTGGACAAAAACGATGATTACGACTACGACGAGGACGAACCCATTAAGCACATTGACTTTGCGAAACTAGGCAAGCAGACGACGAATAAAACAACATACAAGAAATTCGACTTACGGCCGGAATTATTGGCGGATAGCATAGGTAAAAATTCAACACCGAACGGATCGAAAGTTACCGATTTGGATGACAATTACGTGCTACCCATGTTACTAAACTCGACCCAGACAATGTACGTGACAGAAATGCCCAAACCGTTACTTTCCAACTCGACCCGTACAGCAATCAATAGCAAATTAACGGTTTTCCCGGACAGTGTAGGCAAACAGTTAGGCAGTAACATTTTGGCCGAAAGCGTTGACTGCGACGACAGAACCGAGGCCTCTAAACATAAGAAACTTACCGATGTGGCCTTTGCACCTATAACCGTGCTCACAAAACCGGACAGGTGAGTTAACATCAAGAATTTCGTAATTCCGAACTAAATTAAAACTCCGTTTGTTTTTTGCAGACCCGATAACTGGGTTATTTACAACAAAACAAGCGAGGAGCCCTTGTTACCAGTACCGCCAACCGTTACCACGGGCATGGGATCTGAGCCCAGCGCAGAGGTGCCCAAACCATTCCACAGTGCGAGGCGCACACAGGAGGCACAAGAGAAAGAAGCCATTAAAACGGTAGCACCGACCACTGTGGCACCACGAGAAGAGAGCACTAGAAATGCCAAATTAGCTTAAGATTATTTAATGTATTTAATGCAAACATTACTAGTGCATAAGCGCAACGCATTATTAGCTGAACTGTATTTAATTTATTGAATATTTAATACTAAAACTTATTTATGAAAGCAGTATTTTGAATCTGTTGTGCAACGTTGCCATACTGTTGGATTCAAATGGGCTATGCGATATATCGATATTCGCAAATCTTCAGAGGCCTGTCACAACAACATATCGGCCATCTATCGCCCGACCGCCACTATTTATGACCCGTAAACTGAACAAACTGAATAAACGAAGAAATTTTCGCTTCCAATGTAAAAGTTTATAAGATTTAAAGACTGTGCAACATAACTAAACGAGACTAAATGCGTGCGACGGCCATGCACTGCCGTCGCTTAGTAAGCTGTGAAACAACTGCTTGATTTTGGTTTGTTGCCAACCCCGTTTAATACCGATGTCGGTAAAATCTTAAGTCTGAATTTCGAGTCTATGAGGCAATGGAGACTGATTACCAAAATTACGTTGAGTCATTGTCAGGAGTATCTTCAGATGATGATGATATCTCCACGGTGGATAGTTCCGATGAGGCTGACGAGACGACGCTGCCGCACTCGCACAATCATCCATTACAGGTGCAATCGCGTACGCGAAACTTGGTGCAAATGTTGTACGACAGGGAGGTAAGTGGGCACCAAGCACAAAAATACACAAATTCCATGCACACATTCACACCCACATGTTCACTCCCACTGATGTTATGTTCCCTGCAGCGCACAGGATTCTTTTCCGGTCTATCACGTGGAGGCCAAAAACAGAAACTTCCATATGAAAGAGTGCCAAATAGATTAAAATTGTATCTCAAGGATGTACTAGCGAGCAACGCCGTGGAGGGGTAAGCTCCGTAAAGAGGCACTTAAAGCACAGACTCTAAAATACTATTTGCAGGCACATATTCATGGGATTAACTGCATGTGGTCAATATATGATCAGTCATCGTGTTGTGTGCAACGACAATACGTCACTAAATCATTATTCCTTTAATGTTGGCTACAAGTACACGTAAGTAACTATAGACTGCTATGTTAACTTCAAAGTAACTTCAATCCTTTCTATTTCAGTCTTTACTTTTGGCTCTTTCAACCGCACAAAAAACTGAGACACTTTTTCTCGCGCCGACTGTTCGATGATCATGTTGTCGACAATCTCAAAACAGTCACCATGACACAGTGGAAGAATGCAGATAAGCAAATTTTGGTGGTGCACGGCGCTGCCACTGAGGAGAGCGAAGAAAGCTATATAACATATGTAAAAGTTCCTAAACTCGGGTGCTTGGAGTGCAAAAAACTAAACGACGATGGACCCTGTAACTAAAAAATATATAAAAATGATCGAATTCATCATATTAACAGTAATAAATTGTATTTACAGATTCCTTTTATAACGCACATTGTCTGAACTGCCATTTAACGGTGCACACAAAGTATTCATCCACCGAAACTGATCCCCGCTTCGTACCAAACATAAATCTTCTATGCCCAGAACGCATTCTAATTATCTCGAATGGATTTATGCACATGCTGCGAATAGATGTGGACACGCCGGCCGTATCCAATAGCAGCAACAGTATCCACAACAACTGCTTGCCCCAACATAACTATAATTTGGCCTGCACACAACAGATCTTATTACTGCCGCGTACTCCAATAGCCAGCGAGGAAGATCGCTGCTCTGTGCCATTCACAGGATCTGAGGCAGATAGTGAGCATAGTGTAGTGGCACGCATTATAGCCGATTTTAGTGATATCGAAACAGAGCATACTCATCGTAGCAATAATATTAACAATAACAACGAAATCCAGACCCGTACAAACTCAGAACAAACCAGTGTCTGCTATGAGAAGCTTATCTTCTCCTCGAACTGTGGCAGCGGCTTAGCTGCCAGCAACATGACTCTGATGGAGACCACTTTGCCGGTGGTTATATCGCAAAATGCCGTCGGCTCCAACGAGTCCAATCAGTCGAGGAAGCGTAATCAGCGCATAGTCACCAAGTCATACCGCAATGGCATCACAACCATTGATATGCAAGTAAGTTTATTTTTTCAGTGTAGTTATCACTGTGCTAACATTGTCTACTTCACAGAATACATCGACATCCAGTTCCATGACTGACAAATCGAATGCTTATGAGTTTTCCGAAGACAATGAGAAATGTGAGAAAATTTCTACATTTCGCAAACGTCGCTTGGCTGACAAGAAGTATGAATTCTCCGAGGATAACTCGGAAAACATAATACCCTTCACCAAAATACGTTCAGCTGGACGTACAACGTTTAGTCCATCCACAGCCAGTTCAACAGCTCAGCGCAATTTGCATCGATTCTCACCCACGGCACATTTTTTTCACAACTCACCGTGTGCTTCGCCCTCCTCATCGCCACACCCGGCACAGCCGGCCCATACACCACCACCTGCACCGCACCTTGGATTTCGGTCTCCACCATCCAGCTCGAATCTGATGCGGTCGCCCAGTCGAAATGCCAATGCAGCTACTGTAGCCGCTCAAATGTACAACCAGAAGTCACCACCGTTGTCACAAGCCACTCAACAGATGCTTAGCTATAAGCCCATTGGTCCCTTAGGGGCATTATCGCCACTTCAGGTGTCTATGGCCAAGCGATTTGAGATTGGAGGATCCATGTCCCCAAACGCCGGTCTATCGTTTCTATCGCCACGTCGTGATGAGCAGCGGATTGTGGAGATGCCAGTGCAAGGCGGTGTAATGCCAGAGAAACCGGTGTGCACAAAAAAGTTGCGACGTCGTTATGTAGATGAGGACGATGCCACCTCTGTGATCACTAGCGAGGAGGGTATGTTAAATATCTGAGTTTGTTGTTTTCTATAGAATACATCACTGCATAAAATTTCCAGATGACTGCATCTCTCCCGGTTATCACACATCGCTGCCGATGGAGGTACACGGCTCTTGTTACTCGGAAATGCAAATGATTTCCCAGGCATCGTATCAAAGATTGCGTTGCAGCAGCGTTATAATCACACAACATTCTTTTGATCTGGAGACCTTCACGTATTACGTGATAAGTATGCTCTGTCAGAAGCATCAGAAAATCTATAACGTATTTTATGATTGGGCATATGAATTCATCAATGTCTGCCCGATAAGCCAAACAATTAGCTGTTTGTTAATGGCACAGTTCTCGGCCAGAGATCAGATGCCAACAAGTCCCACAAATTGTCTATATTGCACAGGACGCATGGGATGTGTTTTCCATAATCGGCAATATGAATGTCGTATTCTTTTTACGTGGAACATGGAGAGTGGACAATGGCAGGTTCTTGATTACGGTGAACTCAAGGAAATGCATGAGCTTTTCAGTCCCCTCAAACTGCTGGGGAAGTCTCGACTTACCTTTGCACAGCTGGCACGCCAGACCGCCCATGAAATGGCAGCCAGTCTAAATAGTCTGCCCGATTATACCTGCAATCTGCGTGTGCTAAACTCCGATATGAAAAAGTCAAAATCATCAATTTGTGATCTGGACAACATGGTCGAGTTTCATCTTCGGCGGACAAACAATGAATTGACCTGAATGTAAAATGGCTGTTAAATTTATTTGTGGTGTTATCCTCGCAACATTTAAGTGCATCTAGTTCAGTTTTGAAAAATAATAATATTAATTTCGCTGTATTAAGGTAAAAATTTAATTTCTACAAATCGTTTAGTGCAACGAAACGCTTTTGCATAAGGTTGAAATGCGTTCTAATTTTGACTGAAGTCGTTTAAGTAAACTACAATTCGTAAGTAGTTTTAAGACAATGCCTACAATAACGCATATACTTTTGATATTTCTCAAATATCTATCTTCTACTTATTAATTAGTTAGTAACACTATACGAATACAAATTATGAATATGATACTAATGCATATTTTATCATTTAAGTAGTTAGTTTCGCCTGTCTAATGGGTAAGCTAAAATATACAAGTCTAATCAAACCAGAGTACATACATATAACTTGAGTGAGTTACACTTTGGAAAAGTAATATAGTCACAATAAAGATAAGTTCATGACAACCAACAACTAAATTAAATAAACCCAAACAATACATATTTTTACAAATGATTTTGAAGTCATTCAAATTGTCATTATTCTTCTTTTATCAGCATATTTTATTTTATACAACAATTCAACCCAAATGTTCTTAATTTTTTCACCTGTTTGTTCCATTTAAAACATTATTAATCGAAAGACGATGTTGCAAGTTTATCAATAAAATATTTGCATATTAAATATCGAACAATTTTCTGGGAATTTTTATTAATATTCTCTATACGCTTTATTAGTCTCAAATTTTGGGAATTTATTGGAGATCGTGATGGGTAAGGCATCATTAATTGGTTTATTCCTCAGAAACCTAAGTATAAACATATAAACATTTTGCTTATTTAATTTGCAGGAGAACTTACCGATCAGCCAGAACTTTAAGAACATCTCTCTTTATGATTATTACTACAAAGTATATAATCCCCTGTCCAGAGATGATAGTATCACAAGAAATGGTGAAAGAATCCTTCTCATGAAAAAGTGACCAAATATAAGATGCGACTTCCAGAATCCAAATTACGCCCGCAATCGAAAACAATCGGCAAAATATAACAAAACTAAATATTGCACTTAGAAAATCAGAATGTTTTTCAAAAAAGTGAGTTTGAGTACTTAGTCATATTCCTTAGATTGCGTTGGCATTCCCATCTCTCCAACTGTTGTCTATTTTCACTGTTCTGTACAAATATGCGCATTATGGTCATAATAAAAAATATTGTATTAGTCAATGACATAACCGACATGGGCCCATATAAATAGATTACTGCCGTATAAGAACTCGCTTAAAAAATAAAGAAAAAAATTTTAAAGTAATATCTATATAAGAATTTAAAAAATATTTATACTTCTTATCCAACAGCTTTCAGTTCCAACACCAGGAGTCCAAGCTGATATAATAGAATCATCCTTGTATATCAAATCAATCAACCAAATAATTAGAAGTAGGACTGCAGCAACACTCCAAACAATTATGTTGTAATAGGCAAAACTTGACTTTTGAGTAACTCCAAGTTTTTTAAATGCTTTCCAAAGATTGTAGTTAATTATCAAAAGCCATAGAAATGTTGCCATCGTGAAGAAGTAGCCAATATACCCTTAGAAACAATTAAATATTAAATGCAACCAAAGAGAACAAGGAAAAATTTCATGATAAAACATACCAACAAAACAGCACATCTTTGACACCGTCCCCAAATTTATACAAATCAGAATTATAAAAGTTATAGTCAGACATACAAAATAACATGTGCAACTTTTGGAATGAACTCCTTTGAAATTCGGTAACAAGATATAGACACAAATTGTCAAGATCATAAAAAAAACCGACACAATTTGAACTGAAAATATAATGATTAAAATGGGGATAATTAATTGTGAATTCAGAGCAGTGTTTTTACTGTAAGAACGGGTCACATCTGAAGGATCAGGGCAGTGATGCGGCACTAGTTGGTAAAAATCCACGCCAAGGTACTGAGGTTGGAGACAATATTCCCGTTTGGAAAGCACTTTGCTATCCAAATGTCGAAGAAGATTTCCGTTCTAAAAATCGGATTTTTAAATATTCTTAAAATTGAATAATTATCTGATTTTTACCTCATACAGTGTCCATTTATCGTTTTCATTATAATCGTAGTCTAGGAACACATGGCCAGCACACGGCACAGGTAAATGTTGTTGAACCATAAATTCCATGACATTTTTTTCAATCTGTGAGCCATTATTCAATGTTATATTCAAAACCTTTCTGTATTCAAACTCTTCTATAAATTTCTCGCAGCCGCGCTTTCCATCCAGGAGCACTTTTTGGGGATGACAACAAAATCGAACACAGGTCTTTAGTTTACAGACACATCCCCTTGTGTGACTGGGAACGGGTTCTCGATCTCCGTTATATATAATTTCGTAATTATAAATTCCAGTTTCTTCCTTTGGAATCAAAACATCCTCATGTAAGTAGGATCCATTTTCGTATTTATGATTATTTGTAAGATCGGCAGTGTCAAAGTAATCACATCCTGGAATGTCCCCTAATATTTCAGTTAAAACTATGCCGATTATGGCAAAAGAAAGTGCCCATTTCCTCATATTCCATATGACAAAATTTCACTTAACTCTTGTGAAATGTTTCTAAGTATTTACTTTTTTTAATTTAAGTTCTTATTTTTTTATAATAAACCATTTGGTACGGATCTCGAATTAATAACTGAACAACAATTCCTAAGACTTTAAAAATGAAAGAATTTATTTTCCTTAAACTATTCCGTTGTTCGCAATCTTTGAGGGCGTTTAGTACACTGAATTCAAGCTCAAAAAGAAATAAATATTTTCAATCAACTCAAGTAAAATCAAACAGTTATGCATAATCGACTATCTGATACCCTTGAAGAACCTATGTATATATGAAGTTTACTATCATCATGTCCAAATTTTGAAATAAACTTAACTTGCGTTCAGTTTAAATAGACTTTCATTCCAAATTCGGTACCTCTAGCTCTTATAGACTCTGAGATGTAGATGTTGATCATGAAAATATATACTTTATGGAGTCAGAAAAGCCTTCTTCTGACTGTTATGCACATTTTGCTTTTACTTTTTTGATTACGGGATCTAAACATCATGGCTTTCGTCTATTTTCCAATGAAACTGGGTAGATGCCGATAACGTTGCCAGAAATAATTTTTTCTTGGAATACATAAGTCAAAAATGATGCAAATTTGGAATAAACAATTTTTTTTTACATAAATGTTACAGTTATCAGAATGCCTAAGGGATTAACTACAGAACACATTATTGTTGGTGTTATGTCTTATCAAAGTTGATTAAAACATAAACTAAGATACAGTTGATATTCCAATTACCAAATATACATAATATATCCAATGCTCTGTCTCTCTCACACAAATGCTGCTAATTAGCTAATTTTCTATGTTTTGTGTCGATTTGTGAATTATATGGAATTGTTTCAAAGCTTTTGATAACGTTATTAGATTTAAGGTTAAATTCTTTTTTGTTTGCTTGTAATCCAAATGTATCGAAGAGCAACGAAATTAAGTAATTTCTAAATGCTGCTAACTTTTTGGAAAAATGTTAACAAAATTTAAAAAAAAAAAAAATTTTAAATGAAACGAAGCAACGCGTTTTGGCGTCCAATTAAGATCATTTTGTTTGTGAACATAAGTGAGTCTTGTTCCAAGTTTTGATAGAAAAAATATTTTTAAACAAATATTAAAAAAGAACACTACATCTTTTGTCAAATTGGTATTAATAAGTTTTCATTCCATTATTCCCAAACATGTTCCAAATCTAAATCTAATTTATGCACTAAATTATACAATTTTGTATATCGATTGCAACGAATTTAAAACGAAAGCAAGCAAGAGGCGATAGTCGAGCGATTTTTGAAGACCCCGTACTCATTCTAGTCCGCATTTTACCATACAAATAAACAATTTTTGACCGATTTGTACTTAGTGTGGACAGTAATAACACATCGTGTGTAAATTTGCTTGCGATCGCTTAACTATTACTACATGTCTTCATGCTAATTTTCTATTATCGACCGATTTGTCCTATGAGATTCAAAGTATATAGTTGTCCGATCCACATCAAATTTGGTATACGTAGCTATAATGGCACCATACAAATTTTTTTATACAAATTTGGTGCGATATTGAAACAAATACAAAAAACTAAATAAGTAATTTAAAGAAATCTTATTAACACAGTTTAAAATTCTTTATACATTTCATTTGTCTCAAACTTTGGGAGTTTATCGGAGATCACTTTGGGTAAGACATCATTATTTTGATTTTTCCGCAGAAACCTAAATATAAATACATAATGATTTTGATTTTTTTTAGTCGTAGGGGAACTTACCGATCAGACAGAGCTTTTAAAACATCTCTCTTTAAGATAATTACTATAAAGCACATGACTCCCTGTCCAGAAGTGATCACATCTAAAACAATTGATAAAGGAACGTCCTTCGTTTCATTACAAAGTGTCCATAAATAAGATGCGATTTCCAGCATCCAAATTACGCCCGCAATTGCAAACAATCGGCAAAATATAACAAAACTAAATATTGCACTTAGAAAATGAGAATGTTTTTCAAAAAAGTGAGTTTGAGTACTTAGTCATGTTCCTTAGATTGCGTTGGTTTTCCCATTTCTCCAACTGTTGTCTATTTTCACGGTTCTGTACAAAAATCCGCATTGTGGTCATAATAAAAAATACGGTACTAGCCACTAACAGTAACAAAATTGGTCCATAAAAGTAGATTGCTGCCGTATAACTTTGCGCTAAAAAAAAAAAATATTTGAAATTATTAGACAGCAAGAGTTTGAAAATAATCATACTTCTTATCCAACAGTTTTCAATTCCAACACCAGGAGTCCAAGCTGATGAATTATCCTTGTATTTCAAATCAATCAACCATATAATTAGAAGTAGAACTGCAGCAACACTCCAAACAAATATGTTATAATAGACAAAACTTGACTTTTGAATAACTCCAAGTTTTTTAAATGCTTTCCAAAGATTGTAGTTAATCATCAAAAGCCATAGAAATGTTGCCATCGTAAAGTAGTAGCCAATATACCCTAAAAAACATTAAAATATTTAATTATACAGGCAAAAACTTCATAACAAATCATACCGAGAAAACAGCACATATTATCAGCTTTTGTCACCACCGAAAAGCTTACACAAATCAGTATTATGAAAGTTATAGTCAGACAAATAAAATAAAATGTGCAACATTTAAAATGAACTCCTTTGAAATTTGGTAACAAGATATACACACAAATTGTCAAGATCATAAAAAAAACCGACACAATTTGAACTGAAAATATATTGATTAAAATGGGGATAATTAATTGTGAATTCAGAGCAGTGTTTTTACTGTAAGAACGGGTTAAATCTGGAGGATCAGGGCAGTGATGCGGCACTAGTTGGTAAAAATCCACGCCAAGGTACTGAGGTTGGAGACAATATTCCCGTTTGGAAAGCACTTTGCTCTCGTAATGTCGAAGAAGATTTCCGTTCTAAAAATGGGATAGTTTACAATACTTAATATTGAATGATCATCTGATTCTAACCTCATGCAAAGTCCACTTGTGGTTTTGATCATAATCGGCGTCTAGAAATAAATGGCCAGCACACGGCACAGGTAAATGTTGTTGAACCATAAATTCCATGACATTTTTTTCAATCTGTGTGCCATTATTCAATGTTATATTCAAAACCTTGCTGTATTCAAATGTTTCTTCTTCTTTCTCACAGCCCCGCTCTCCTTCCAGGAGTACTTTTTGGGGATGACAACAAAATCGAACACAGGTCTTTAGTTTACAGACACATCCCCTTATGTGGCTGGGAACGGGCTCCCGATCTCCGTTAAATATGATCTCGTAGTCATACTCTCCAGTTTCTTCCTTTGGAATCAAAACACCCTCGTATAGGTAGGATCCATTTTCGTATTTACTACTATTTGTAAGATCGGCAGTATCAAAGTAATCACATCCTGGAATGTCCCCTAATATTTCACTTAAAATCATGCCGACTATGGCAAAAAAAAGTGACAGTTTCCTCATATTCCAGAATCCAGTATTTCACTTAACTTTTGTTAAATGTTTCTAAATGTTTACATATTTGAATTGAAGTACTTATTGATATTTAATAAACCATTTATAATTGGTATCGAATTATTTGCATAAAAACTATTTTAAAACTATTCCGTTGTCCATATTCTTTGAGGACGTTAAGTGAACTGAATTTAAGTACAAAAAGAAATAATTATTTTCAGTCAACTCAAGTAAAATCAAACAGTTATGAATAATCGACTATCTGATACCCTTGAAGAAACTTTATATGAAGTTAAATATTAAAAAAATTTTAAACTTCCAACTATGTGTTTTTTAGTTAAGAGTAATTTTTGACCGATCTTTTCTTAAGCATGGTCTATCTCTGATTCACATTAAGAGACAACATTTTTTATCCATTAAAAGATAGTAAGTAAGGATTACTTTCACAAGAAAATACCCAAAAAATAGCCTATAAATAAACTCAAAAATATTGTATTTTTTATCGATTATATGTAATTGATTTAAAAAATATGTTTAAGTCATTTTATACAAGAAAATATCTTAAAAAAATTAAGTCTTTTAAATGAAAAAGACACAAACATGAGCATAAAAACATCATGACTTTCGTATTTTTTCCCAATAGAACTGGGTAGATGCCGATAACGTTGCCATAATTAATCATTTCTTGGAAAACATAAGTCAAGAATTATGCTAATATCGAAATATATAATTGTTTTTCTTTCACATAAATGTTACGTACATATATCGGAATGCCCAAGGGATTAACTACAGAACTCATTATTGTTAGTGTTATGTCGTATTGAAAAAGTTGATTAAAACAGAAAACAAGGTACAGTTAATACTCCAATATCCAAATAAACTTAAAATTTCCAAAGTCCTATCCGTTTTAGAATATATATCTGTGATAGTCATTCCCTACAAATCTTGCATCCCCCAACTTATATGTTCCTATGTTTGAATCCCATTGTATCTGTCTAGATTAAGTTGCCCAAAAGGTAGCACCACGCTAGTCATTAGAATTTTTTTTCAAACTAAAATAAAAAAATAAAAAATAAATACATTTGATTTAAATTTTTGACAAGCGATTGGCTGTTAGTTATTGTATTGAACAAATACTACTTTAAAAGAAAATTAAAAAAATATATTAAATTGCCACAATAAAAATGCTGATTAATTTTATTGACCACATACTATTGCTTACAATTATTTATATATTTATAAGTTTTATAAAGTAATTAACGCCTAAAGGCTAATGTGACTTTATGCATTCATATGCAAAAGTTAATTTTTTAAATAATAAATATGTTAACCAAGTGTATTTTTGGTAGTACCCTGTACATGCCAGATACGTACTATTCGTTTTCTTCCTTTAGCATTAACGTATTTTCGGTCATTTGTATTTGAACAGATGTCGTATTAGATGGGTCTTCATTTTTTGACGTTCTTCCCCGAATTCTAAGCGGATTATAACATAGTTAATATCATTCCTTTTGTGACAGGATGTACTCACCTATCGTTCAGTGATTTCAAGATATCCTTCTTGAAGATTGTTGCTGCAAATATAGCAATTCCCTGTCCAGAGGTAAAAATATCAGCAACGAGAATTCCGGTTGATTGTTCACTCATTAACGACCAAAGATAGGACATGACTTCAAGAATCCATATTACACCCACAATGGTAAAAAATCGTAAAAACATGCTGAAACTAAAATAACATCTAATTAAATAAAACTTTCATAGATTTAAAAAAAATGGTATTTGGGAATACTTAGTCAAATTCTTGAGATTACGTGTACCCTCCGATTTCTTCAACTGATTTCTATTTTGCTTGTTCTGAACAAATATACTCATTGAGGTTTTGATAAAAAGTGTTATGTTAACCACCAGGAACACTGAGATTGGTCCATAAAAGTACAGCATGGCTGACCAATCAACAGCTTAATAAAACATTTGAATTAAAAATAATTTTTAAATTATTTACAAAGAAATAAATATAATTATCTTACTTTTTATCCAACAGGCATCCACTCCAACACCGGGAATCCAATTTGAATCAATATCATAGTCCCCAAATATAAAATCAATCAAAAATATTATTAGTAGCATGACAGCAGATGTACTCCAAACAAAAATATTGTAATGGACAAATCTGGACTTTTGAGAAACACCAATTTTATTGAATGCTTTCCATAGATTGTAGTTAATTATAAAAAGCCATAGAAACGTTGCCATCATTATGTAGTAAGCAATATACCCTAAGAAACGTTCAAAAATAAAATGTTAGACAAGAAAACTGGAAAGGGATTATGCTAAAAACATACCAATCAAAGAGCACAGAATAGGATTAGATTTTGAAATCAACTCAAAACTAACACAAAGCAGTATTATGAAAGTTATAGTCAGGCAAACAAAATAAAATGTGCAACATTTAAAATGAACTCCTTTGAAATTTCGGTAACAAGATATACACACAAATTGTCAAGATCATGAAGAATACCGACACCATTTGAACTGAAAATAATTTGATTAAAATGGAGATATTTTAGAATTGAACATCTATGGAACTAAGAGCAGTGCTTTTTACTGTAAGAACGGGTCACATCTGGAGGATCAGGGCAGTGATGCGGCACTAGTTGGTAAAAATCCACATCAAGGTACTGAGGCTGGAGACAATATTCCCTCTTCGAAAGCACCTTTCTATCGAAATGACGAAAAAGATTTCCGTTCTAAAAATGGGATAGTTTAAAATACTTAATATTGAATCATCATCTTATTCTAACCTCATGCAAAGTCCACTTGTGGTTTTGATCATAATCGGCGTCTAGAAATAAATGGCCAGCACACGGCACAGGTAAATGTTGTTGAACCATATATTCCGTGACATTTTTTTCAATCTGTGTGCCATTATTCAATGTTATATTCAAAACCTTGCTGTATTCAAATGTTTCTTCGAATTCCTCACAGCCCCGCTCTCCTTCCAGGAGCACTTTTTGGGGATGACAACAGAATCGAACACAGGTCTTTAATTTACAGACACATCCCCTTGTGTGACTGGGAACGGGCTCCCGATCTCCGTTAAATATGATCTCGTAGTCATACTCTCCAGTTTCTTCCTTTGGAATCAAAACATCCTCGTATAGGTAGGATCCATTTTCGTATTTATGACTTTTTGTAAGATCGGCAGTATCAAAGTAATCACATCCTGGAATGTCCCCTAATATTTCACTTAAAACCATGCCGACTATGGCAAAAAAAAGTGACAGTTTCCTCATATTCTATAAAATATTATTAATTATTCATATATATTATATTTATTGACACTGAAATTATATTTGGAAAACTGATTCAGTTGTTTAAGCTTCAACTGTTCGTAAAGAATTAAATACAATTTCTTTATACTTTATATTAAATAACTCAACTATGCATGAAAATAAATGAGTGACTAATATAAGATAACTATAAAGAACGTTAAGCCGACTTTAAATGACCCCGTACACATTCCAGTGCTCATTTTTTCATACAACTTAGCAGTTTTCGACCGATTTGATCCATATGACCAATAGGATGTAGTTGTCCGATTTGGACCAAATTTGACGAGGATATATAGAATATTGACATATACGTTATGTAGCAGTTTGGTTAAAACCAGTCAATTTGCACTACATGTTTTCATACAAATTACTATTTTCCGCCTGATCTGTCCTATAGGAGCCATACGATATAGTTGTACGATCTGGACAAAACTTGGTAAGTACTATACATATAGCGTATGAGCTTGGTCACGATAGCTGCAGTTGTTTCCAAGTTTTGGTTTTATAAAAATGGGCCACAAATCCATTGCCATATCGACTCGGCTATTGATGCTAATCAAGAATATACATATATACTCCTTCTGCCTTTCACTCACACTTTCCGCTGACTAACCTAATACACCCCAGTACTCTTTTTGAGTAGGGGTCTAAATATAATTAAATGTAATCGTTCAGAGTTATTTAAAAAGCACTCAAAAAAAAAATGGTCGAAAGAAAAATTATTTTTCCCTTAAAACTATTTTCTTTCAATTCAACTTTTAACATAATCCATTGGTTAAAAATAGTCTGGTGTTACTTTAACATATATGTTTTTAAATTTTCAACCGTAGACTATAAAAAATACATAATATAGTACTTAAATGCCAACAACAAAGAATCCGATTAGGAATTTAAGTGGAACAAGGGTTTTTTTCCCCCCCAATCGCCAGTTCTATTGAATTTATGTTATTCATAATATATATTTGTAATTTAAACTAAATGCATAATTTGAACACTAATCTTAAAAGTTTACAAAATTAATGAGTATGAAAAAACCGTTATAAGCGATAACTTTAATATTTTACATTAATATTTTTTTCTCAGGAAATCAAGAACTTTCTAAAGAAACAAAATATAATACAGTGTTTTCATGAGAAATTTTATTAAATTGTTAATGTTTATTCGGATTGTTAAGTTTCTAGAGAAATATCCGGATGTTCTAGAGCCTTACCTCGGTAAGATAAACACTTTCGCACCTACGAGACGGATTCTTTTTTTTGGGAAACAGCCTGTTGGAGTAAAAAATGAGAATGGATTTGTTGAGCAAAGAAAGGAAGTAACAAGAAAGAAAAGTACAGTCGAACACGCCCGACCGTAGAATACTCTCTGCAATTTATTCCCGATCATTTAATAAAATCGGTATCCAAGTATATCAATTGATACTTGCAGCAAAACACGTTGAAACAAAAACATCTGATTGTATGTATACACACACATATACATTTGACGTTACATGTATGCACGCACATATGTATGTGTATTTATGTTATACATATACAATTGGTTGGTACGGCCTGCATTCGCGGGCAGCCCTGCCGCTAGAAAGCAGCGAAAACGTTCGCTCACATGTTTGTATGTTTCTGTCTCGCTTGCACACATGCAGTGAAATGGCGTTTAATTATAAACTTTGTTACGTGTCTAACTCTTTTGTTTATTGTCCGATTTATTTGCAACTTTCAGGATAGTTTGATATATTTTGTCTTCAAACGAGTGTGAAATAACAATACTGTACGATAAGAACATATGCCTTAAAATCGGCATTGAAGTTTGAAAATTATTTTATTTCTTGTGGGAAAAGGGGGCGTGGCAGTCAAAAATTGTTAATGACAATGGATTAATGCCGTCTCAAGGAACCTGCATACCAAAACTGGTGTTCCTAAGTGCCACAGTTATTGAGATATTCGCCTAAAACATCAATTTTTTACGAGGTATGTCTAGTTTTTTGCTCATTGTGGGCGAATGGGGCGTGGCATCGAAGAAAAAGATTCTTGTATTGACTGACTTAATATCGAGTCGATACTGACTAAATTCGAACTTGTAGCTCTTACCATCTCCGAAATCTGTTTGTTCATACGGACAGACAGACAGACAGACGGACATGGCTATATCGACTCGGCTTGTGATGCTGATCAAATATATATACTTTATGGGGTCTGCCACGCCTCCTTCTGCCTGTTACATACTTTTCACAAACCCAATATACTCTCTCTTGCAGAGAGTATAATTATTACAAATTCCTAAACATAATTAATTGTATTATATATTGCTCAAGAATTTTATAAAACCTCTCGAGCCCTATAAACTTAAAGTAATTTGTCACTAATTTACGAACTAAACAAATAATATGAATTTATTATTATATTAAATTTAACGCATAACATTTGTTGTTTAATTTCCATTCGCCTTCAATTGTTAGTCATAGTTAATTAGTTAATTTTTTGAGTGACTAGTGATCAATTTATATGTATGTATATATTTAAAACACGCACTTGAAGCCGAATTTGAAACCACAACTCTTATATTAGTTGCAAAAAAACTATTAAACATCTAAAAATACATTTAGTTCACAATTAGTTTTGAATTTGTTATACATTTGATTTGTTAACGTGGGCTGGATTCTTGGCAACACACACAAGACGGTGTATATATATATTTCTTATAGACATTTATATCAAATTTGTATATATAACAGTAGTAGTAATTATTTACACATTGAACAAAGAATACGAAATTGAAAAAGATGAACAATATAAATAATGTAGATATAGTACTTGTAGTATTTAGACAATCAATCTTTGTTCAGTAATAATCAATAATAACAATAAAATCAAGGCGAGCCTTGAAGACAACACCTGGTTCCTACTGCTCTATCAGTTAAACTGTCCAATTCTTACACAACAGATACATCATACATATATATTACATATATATTCTTTTATTTATCCTGGAGCCAAGTAACTCATTCGCTTTACGCACAGTATTTGGAATCAATCATTTGATGATCATTCATAGAAGTAGTGAGGTAGAATTGTTATCATCCATTCTGTTCTGTACTATTTACCAGCTGTTGCTGATGGCCTGCTCTAATTTGGCCTTGGTAACAGCAGCAGCAGATCTTAGCAGATCTTGAGCAGCTACCGAACTGCCACTTAGAGTTGCCGCAGTAGTGGCCACCACATTCTGTTGCTTACCGGCAGCAACAGCGGCAGCAGCAGCTGCTGCCGCCAACAACGAGGCAGACGTGGAGCTGGGTTACTGTAATAACGGGTCACATCTGGAGGATCAGGGCAGTGATGCGGCACTAGTTGGTAAAAATCCACATCAAGGTACTGAGGCTGGAGACAATATTCCCTCTTCGAAAGCACCTTTTTATCGAAATGACGAAGCAGATTTCCGTTCTAAAAATGGGATTGTTTAAAATACTTAATATTGAATAATCATCTGATTCTAACCTCATATAAAGTCCACTTGTGGTTTTGATCATAATCGGCGTCTAGAAATAAATGGCCAGCACACGGCACAGGTAAATATTGTTGAACCATAAATTCCATGACATTTTTTTCAATCTGTGTGCCATTATTCAATGTTATATTCAAAACCTTGCTGTATTCAAATGTTTCTTCGAATTCCTCACAGCCCCGCTTTCCTTCCAGAAGCACTTTTTGGGGATGACAACAGAATCGAACACAGGTCTTTAATTTACAGACACATCCCCTTGTGTGACTGGGAACGGGCTCCCGATCTCCGTTAAATATGATCTCGTAGTCATACTCTCCAGTTTCTTCCTTTGGAATCAAAACATCCTCGTATAGGTAGGATCCATTTTCGTATTTATGACTATTTGTAAGATCGGCAGTATCAAAGTAATCACATCCTGGAATGTCCCCTAATATTTCACTTAAAACCATGCCGACTATGGCAAAAAAAAGTGACAGTTTCCTCATATTCTATAAAATATGATTGATTATTCATATATAGTATATTATATTTTTTGACACTGAAGTTATATTTGGAAAACTGATTCAGTTGTTTAAGCTTCAACTGTTCATAAAGAATTAAATACTATTTCTTTATACTTTATATTAAATAACTCAACTATGCATGAAAGTAAATGAGTGCCTAATATAAGACAACTATAAGGAACATCGAGCCGAATTTAAATGACCCCGTACTCATTCTAGTGCTCATTTTTTTTATACAAGTTATCAGTGTTGACCCATAATTATACATAATTCATATAAATATAGTATTTAAATGCCAAAAACAAAGAATCCGATTAGAATTTTGAGTAGAACAAGGGTTTTTTTTGAATTTATGTTATTCATAATATATATTTGTATATTCAACTTAATACATAATTTGAACACTAATCTTAAAAGTTTACAAAATTAATGAGTATGGAAAAACCGTTAAAAGCAATAACAAACATAAATATTCGTTCCTCAGAAATCAAAAACTTTTCTAAAGAAACAAAATATAATACAGTGTTATCATGAGAAAGTTTATTAAATTGTTGTTGTTTATTCGGATTGTTAAGCTTGTAGAGAAATATCCGGATGTTCTAGAGCGTTATCTCGGTAAGATGAACACTTTCGCACCTACGAGACGGATTCTTTTTTTTGGGAAACAGTCTGTTGGAGTAAAAAATGAGAATGGATTTGTTGAGCAAAGAAAGGAATTAAAAATTGCAAATAATCACCTGTTACGAATTGAGTCGCGTACACTCTTTGTTTGGATCAATGCCAGGAGTAAAAGCATTCCCTGTGACGAAGTTAAATAATCGATCCAATCTTCTCTATTCTTTGGTATGTAATTTGAAACAATTTCCAGAATCCAAATCATACCAGCAATAAGAAAGTACCTTAAAAATGTCTTAAAACTGAAATAAACATTGCCAGTATTATAATAAAATACCATAAGGTTCCAATCATAATGGATTAACAATACCCACTTGGCTTCTGATTTGTTTTTTTGTAACCTTGCAGTATCCGACAAATCTTTCTTAATACTTTTGCGTTCTTCGTACATACGTTTTCCGGTCAAAATAGATAGTATTGTGTTCAAAAGCAAAGTAATCACAATCGGTCCAGATATGTATGCTTTTTCCGCATAAGTGGCCGCTGTAAACATCATGATTTAACCAATTGTTAAATAATATATCAAATCTCATGCTTACAGCCTATCCAACAACTATATTGACAGAAATGAGGCTTATAATCATCATCCAGACGCTGGTTCATTAACCATGCAAGTAAGATCAAAATTCCTGCGGTGACCCAAACAAATAGATTGCTCCTCAAAAATCTGACATGTTCCGTACGGACACTCGTTATTTGAATCCATACGTCATAGTTGATAATGAAAAGCCACAAGAACGTGGCCAGAATAAGGTAATAACCTGCATAAGCTAAATAAATAATATATTAATTAATATTATTAATCCCGAAATGTCAATGAAATTGATTATTAATAATTACCTTTAGCACAACACATACTTTCGATCTCCATAATAGCAGGAATGAAGTTTTCAATATTTACCAGTAAAAAGGTCAAGGCAAGACAGGAAACATAAAGTGCGTTACATTTGTTGTTGTGACAACCATTTTCTGGCAAAAGCAGATGAATGATAATGACAATAATCATGCAAGCAACGCAGACATATTGAACTGAAAAAAAGTACCAATAATGATAGAAAATATTAAAATTTTAACTAATGAAACTCATATCTAATCTAATAACAAATAGTACTGACGTGTTAGCTCACAAATCTTGACTTTAGTTGGAATTTTTTCATTACGAGCTTAAGATTTAAGAAATTTGCGGCTCTTAAATAAAAAAATAAATGTAAAATACTTAAAAAAATACATTCGAGTTTTAAGATATACCGGGATTACCTTAGTTTGCACATCGCTGGGTTTGATTTTAATTTTCTGTGATTGATTTTGAAAACTTGATATATCTCAACCATTGGTGCTTATAAGCTCTTAGTCTCTGAATTCCAGTTATTTAAACTACTTTTTGTAGTTACTTAATGTAACTTATTTACTAAAGCTTTCACAAGACAAATAAAGTGAATAGTGATTAAAAAATAGCTTTCTTACAGTAGATGAAGGGCAGATTCACTTGATCTTGCATACATTGATGAGGCATAATTTGGTATACTCCATTCTCAAATTCTGGTTGCAGGCAATATTCCTTTTTGCCAAAATTTCTTTGATCATAATGACGATATAATATTCCGTTCTAAAAATTAAGATATTATTTAGTTAATCAGTAAGTCAAATTGATGTACCATTTTAACCAACCCCAAACATTGTCCAATTGTCTTCATCGTATTTAAGCGGAAAATGGGTATGGCATGGGACTCCAAAGTCTTGTATCACAAAACCATTTTGAACATCCACCACTGTGGTGGTACCATTGGCCAATGTAAGGTTTAGCAGTGTAATGTACTCATTCAGTTCCGTACCACATTCAGCCTTTTCGTCTATAAGCGATCTGTGAGGATCACAGCAGAAGCGAAGACAAGGCATTAAATGACAGATACAGCCTCTTGTATGCTCAGGCACTTCTGTTTCTTTACCCTCCCAAGATATGGTAAAATTATATATTCCAATTTTATTTGCGGGTATTATGATGTCTCCATATTGATAGCTGCCATTAGATAGAAGTTCACTGCCACTCATGTCGACAGTATCAAAATAATCACATCCTGGAACCTCTGCTGTTAATCCAGTTATTAGTACGCAAATAATAACAGAGAAAAATCCAAGTTTCGCCATATCCTGCAAGCAAGATCAAATTAAATTTTTAATATCAATAAAATAAGACAAATTAAGACTTCAAACTTAAAAAGAATGCCAGGCAGAAAGAATATATATAATATATATTATAACAACCAAATTTGGAATGACAGTCCATCTATGATTTACTTATCTGCCTTCTCAGAAAGTAAAAAAAACCCTTAGCTAATTTAGTTTGAAATATTTGTTGGTGAAGCTTTTTTGTGTGATAAGGTCTTTTACTGAGTATTAATTCAATTACTCAATCCTCTTTTCATTCTAAAAACATTTTGCGGTCACTGTGGCTAGCTCTAATAATTATAATACTTAAAATTAAAAAGGTGGCACGTGGAGAAAACTATTTTCAGAATAAGTCCAGCTGTCCTTGAAACTTTAAAAAACTTTGAATTTATGGAACAAAGGGGTCTATAAGGTTTATCACAATTGTATTTGTCGAGCAGATGAAGAGAAAAAGGGAAACTTCAGGGGCTATCGTGGCCAAATTGACACAGTATATGTAAGGTACCACAACTATAGGAGCTATAGGATAGCTCCCATAGGCAAAATCGTTCAAAATTTGGACAGTTGTTTTACTTATTTCAAGACTACAGTATTCTCACATATAATGACGCAAAAAACGTAAGTCAAAAATTATAAGCTCAAGAAAACAAATTTGTATGTTGTTTAACTTAAGAATGCGATTATTGACTGCAAGAATTTTATTCTGAGAAATCGACAATGAAATGCGCAGTTTTGTGTAAGAAATGCTTCAATTTTTCCCTCAATGTGATAAAAATCTAAAAATAAATAAATGTATAAATCTATATATAAATATAGTTAATCAGCATTTGAGTTCAAGCCTCACTCTATTTCACTCAATTTTTTCACTGCAGCTACACAAACGAAATGCTCAAAAACATTAGTTCCCATTGACCTGGGAATATTTACCAAAAAATTATTAATAGAGCAAAATCACCATTATAACTTAAGTGTTTTAAACTTTTATTTTATTTTTATAAATTACACTTTGTTGAAGTTTTTTCTTTGAAAACTTTATGATTTGTTCAATTTTTATAGTTATTCACAAGAATTATCTTTAACCTACAAAATAACTTGGGTTCTCCGTTTTTAAATAATAGTTTATAAAAAAGAATTACATTAAAGAAATCAAAAGTAACACTGCGACTTTACAAAATTATTTCTTTTAAATTTTTAAATTTGTCTACTCTCCGTGACACTTGGAAATGCACTAAACACAATTGAGACTAAAACCGATACCACTCGATATGCATAATAAAAAATTGTGATGATTCAAGCAGCATATCAGAAGGGTATACATATGTGTAATAATGGCCTGTATTGAAAAGAGATTGAAATACTGTAGTTTCACTCACCCTAAATGAAAGTAGAAAGGGGAAATGATTAGTCTGCCAGTTTTTCAGTTCATCAGATCGACTTGAAAGATGGTTTCCTATAGGTTAACTTAGCCAACAATTTACTACATTGAATTATGAACACATTATCAGTTTAATTTGATCAACTTTATTAGATAATAATAGATGCATATATATGTGTGTATACATACATATATATGAATTTATATAAAATATATTAAACAATAACGTAGTTATATTATTATATTAATTGTACTGTAGTAAACGTAATCATCATATTTAAATCCACAAAACATGAACATTATTTGTGCAGTAAACTTTTAGTTTATAACAGCAGACACTTAAAATCAAATAAACATATTTTTATTCTTTTCGATAGTTTCCTTCTATCAGTTAAATATCAAATAAATTGTCACAACGTTTAAACAATGAAAAAA
This sequence comes from Drosophila cardini, assembly GCA_018903735.1. Lineage (NCBI taxonomy): Eukaryota > Metazoa > Arthropoda > Insecta > Diptera > Drosophilidae > Drosophila > Drosophila cardini. The sequence continues at coordinate 628,077 of JAEIGM010000020.1, forward strand.
AATACGCATTAATTGCAATTTACGTATTCACATGAAAAACACCAAATTTCGAAAATGAAAATCGGTATAAAGATTAACAAAAAAAATTGTTACAAATTCCTAAACATAATTAATTGTATTATATATTGCTCAAGAATTTTATAAAACCTCTCGAGCCCTATAAACTTAAAGTAATTTGTCACTATGAACTAAACAAATAATATGAATTTATTATTATATTAAATTTAACGCATAACATTTGTTGTTTAATTTCCATTCGCCTTCAATTGTTAGTCATAGTTAATTAGTTAATTTTTTGAGTGACTAGTGATCAATTTATATGTATGTATATATTTAAAACACGCACTTGAAGCCGAATTTGAAACCACAACTCTTATATTAGTTGCAAAAAAACTATTAAACATCTAAAAATACATTTAGTTCACAATTAGTTTTGAATTTGTTATACATTTGATTTGTTAACGTGGGCTGGATTCTTGGCAACACACACAAGACGGTGTATATATATATTTCTTATAGACATTTATATCAAATTTGTATATATAACAATAGTAGTAATTATTTACATGTTAAACAAAGAATACGAAATTGAAATAGATGAACAATATAAATAATGTAGATATAGTACTTGTAGTATTTAGACAATCAATCTTTGTTCAGTAATAATCAATAATAACAATAAAATCAAGGCGAGCCTTGAAGACAACACCTGGTTCCTACTGCTCTATCAGTTAAACTGTCCAATTCTTACACAAATACATCATACATATATATTACATATATATTCTTTTATTTATCCTGGAGCCAAGTAACTCATTCGCTTTACGCACAGTATTTGGAATCAATCATTTGATGATCATTCATAGAAGTAGTGAGGTAGAATTGTTATCATCCATTCTGTTCTGTACTATTTACCAGCTGTTGCTGATGGCCTGCTCTAATTTGGCCTTGGTAACAGCAGCAGCAGATCTTAGCAGATCTTGAGCAGCTACCGAACTGCCACTTAGAGTTGCCGCAGTAGTGGCCACCACATTCTGTAGCTTACCGGCAGCAACAGCGGCAGCAGCAGCTGCTGCCGCCAACAACGTGGCAGACGTGGAGCTGGGTTACTGTAATAACGGGTCACATCTGGAGGATCAGGGCAGTGATGCGGCACTAGTTGGTAAAAATCCACATCAAGGTACTGAGGCTGGAGACAATATTCCCTCTTCGAAAGCACCTTTTTATCGAAATGACGAAGCAGATTTCCGTTCTAAAAATGGGATTGTTTAAAATACTTAATATTGAATAATCATCTGATTCTAACCTCATATAAAGTCCACTTGTGGTTTTGATCATAATCGGCGTCTAGAAATAAATGGCCAGCACACGGCACAGGTAAATATTGTTGAACCATAAATTCCATGACATTTTTTTCAATCTGTGTGCCATTATTCAATGTTATATTCAAAACCTTGCTGTATTCAAATGTTTCTTCGAATTCCTCACAGCCCCGCTTTCCTTCCAGAAGCACTTTTTGGGGATGACAACAGAATCGAACACAGGTCTTTAATTTACAGACACATCCCCTTGTGTGACTGGGAACGGGCTCCCGATCTCCGTTAAATATGATCTCGTAGTCATACTCTCCAGTTTCTTCCTTTGGAATCAAAACATCCTCGTATAGGTAGGATCCATTTTCGTATTTATGACTATTTGTAAGATCGGCAGTATCAAAGTAATCACATCCTGGAATGTCCCCTAATATTTCACTTAAAACCATGCCGACTATGGCAAAAAAAAGTGACAGTTTCCTCATATTCTATAAAATATGATTGATTATTCATATATAGTATATTATATTTTTTGACACTGAAGTTATATTTGGAAAACTGATTCAGTTGTTTAAGCTTCAACTGTTCATAAAGAATTAAATACTATTTCTTTATACTTTATATTAAATAACTCAACTATGCATGAAAGTAAATGAGTGCCTAATATAAGACAACTATAAGGAACATCGAGCCGAATTTAAATGACCCCGTACTCATTCTAGTGCTCATTTTTTTTATACAAGTTATCAGTGTTGACCCATAATTATACATAATTCATATAAATATAGTATTTAAATGCCAAAAACAAAGAATCCGATTAGAATTTTGAGTAGAACAAGGGTTTTTTTTGAATTTATGTTATTCATAATATATATTTGTATATTCAACTAAATACATAATTTGAACACTAATCTTAAAAGTTTACAAAATTAATGAGTATGGAAAAACCGTTAAAAGCAATAACAAACATAAATATTCGTTCCTCAGAAATCAAAAACTTTTCTAAAGAAACAAAATTTAATACAGTGTTTTCATGAGAAATTTTATTAAATTGTTATTGTTTATTCGGATTGTTAAGCTTGTAGAGAAATATCCGGATGTTCTAGAGCGTTATCTCGGTAAGATGAACACTTTCGCACCTACGAGACGGATTCTTTTTTTTGGGAAACAGCCTGTTGGAGTAAAAAATGAGAATGGATTTGTTGAGCAAACAAAGGAATTAAAAATTGCAAATAATCACCTGTTACGAATTGAGTCGCGTACACTCTTTGTTTGGATCAATGCCAAGAGTAAAAGCATTCCCTGTGACGAAGTTAAATAATCGATCCAATCTTCTCTATTCTTTGGTATGTAATTTGAAACAATTTCCAGAATCCAAATCATACCAGCAATAAGAAAGTACCTTAAAAATGTCTTAAAACTGAAATAAACATTGCCAGTATTATAATAAAATACCATAAGGTTCCAATCATAATTGATTAACAATACCCACTTGGCTTCTGATTTGTTTTTTTGTAACCTTGCAGTGTCTGACAAATCTTTCTTAATACTTTTGCGTTCTTCGTACATACGCTTTCCGGTCAAAATAGATAGTATTGTGTTCAAAAGCAAAGTAATCACAATCGGTCCAGATATGTATGCTTTTTCCGCATAAGTGGCCGCTGTAAACATCATGATTTAACCAATTGTTAAATAATATATCAAATCTCATGCTTACAGCCTATCCAACAACTATATTGACAGAAATGAGGCTTATAATCATCATCCAGACGCTGGTTCATTAACCATGCAAGTAAGATCAAAATTCCTGCGGTGACCCAAACAAATAGATTGCTCCTCAAAAATCTGACATGTTCCGTACGGACACTCGTTATTTGAATCCATACGTCATAGTTGATAATGAAAAGCCACAAGAACGTGGCCAGAATAAGGTAATAACCTGCATAAGCTATATAAATAATATATTAATTAATATTATTAATCCCGAAATGTCAATGAAATTGATTATTAATAATTACCTTTAGCACAACACATACTTTCGATCGCCATAATAGCAGGAATGAAGTTTTCAATATTTACCAGTAAAAAGGTCAAGGCAAGACAGGAAACATAAAGTGCGTTACATTTGTTGTTGTGACAACCATTTTCTGGCAAGAGCAGATGAATGATAATGACAATAATCATGCAAGCAACGCAGACATATTGAACTGAAAAAGAGTACCAATAATGATAGAAAATATTAAAATTTTAACTAATGAAACTCATATACTAATCTAATAACAAATAGTACTGACGTGTTAGCTCACAAATCTTGACTTTAGTTGGAATTTTTTCATTACGAGCTTAAGATTTAAGAAATTTGCGGCTCTTAAATAAAAAAATAAATGTAAAATACTTTAAAAAAATACATTCGAGTTTTAAGATATACCGGGATTACCTTAGTTTGCACATCGCTGGGTTTGATTTTAATTCTTCTGTGATTGATTTTGAAAACTTGATATATCTCAACCATTGGTGCTTATAAGCTCTTAGTCTCTGAATTCCAGTTATTCAAACTACTTTTAATAGTTACTTAATAAAACTTATTTACTAAAGCTTTCACAAGACAAATAAAGTGATTAGTGATTAAAAAATAGCTTTCTTACAGTAGATGAAGGGCAGATTAACTTGATCTTGCATACATTGATGAGGCATAATTTGGTATACTCCATTCTCCAATTCTGGTTGCAGGCAATATTCCTTTTTGCCAAAATTTCTTTGATCATAATGACGATATAATATTCCGTTCTAAAAATTATCATATTATTTAGTTAATTAGTAAGTCAAATTGATGTACCATTTTAACCAACCCCAAACATTGTCCAATTGTCTTCATCGTATTTAAGCGGAAAATGGGTATGGCATGGGACTCCAAAGTCTTGTATCACAAAACCATTTTGAACATCCACCACTGTGGTGGTACCATTGGCCAATGTAAGGTTTAGCAGTGTAATGTACTCATTCAGTTCCGTACCACATTCAGCCTTTTCGTCTATAAGCGATCTGTGAGGATCACAGCAGAAGCGAAGACAAGGCATTAAATGACAGATACAGCCTCTTGTATGCTCAGGCACTTCTGTTTCTTTACCATCCCAAGAAATGGTAAAATTATATATTGCAATTTTATTTGCGGGTATTATGATGTCTCCATATTGATAGCTGCCATTAGATAAAAGTTCACTGCCACTCATGTCGACAGTATCAAAATAATCACATCCTGGAACCTCTGCTGTTAATCCAGTTATTAGTACGCAAATAACAACAGAGAAAAATCCAAGTTTCGCCATATCCTGCAAGCGAAATCAAACTAAATTTTTAATATCAATAAAATAGGACAATTTAAGACTTTAAACTTAAAAAGAATGCCAGGCAGAAAGTATATATATATAATATATAATATAACAACCAAATTTGGAATGACAGTCCATCTATGATTTACTTATCTGCCTTCTCAGAAAGTAAAAAAAACCCTTAGCTAATTTAGTTTGAAATATTTGTTGGTGAAGCTTTTTTGTGTGATAAGGTCTTTTACTGAGTATTAATTCAATTACTCAATCCTCTTTTCATTCTAAAAACATTTTGCGGTCACTGTGGCTAGCTCTAATAATTATAATACTTAAAATTAAAAAGGTGGCACGTGGAGAAAACTATTTTCAGAATAAGTCCAGCTGTCCTTGAAACTTTAAAAAACTTTGAATTTATGGAACAAAGGGGTCTATAAGGTTTATCACAATTGTATTTGTCGAGCAGATGAAGAGAAAAAGGGAAACTTCAGGGGCTATCGTGGCCAAATTGACACAGTATATGTAAGGTACCACAACTATAGGAGCTATAGGATAGCTCCCATAGGCAAAATCGTTCAAAATTTGGACAGTTGTTTTACTTATTTCAAGACTACAGTATTCTCACATATAATGACGCAAAAAACGTAAGTCAAGAATTATAAGCTCAAGAAAACAAATTTGTATGTTGTTTAACTTAAGAATGCGATTATTGACTGCAAGAATTTTATTCTGAGAAATCGACAATGAAATGCGCAGTTTTGTGTAAGAAATGCTTCAATTTTTCCCTCAATGTGATAAAAATCTAAAAATAAATAAATGTATAAATCTATATATAAATATAGTTAATCAGCATTTGAGTTCAAGCCGATATATTCACTCAATTTTTTCACTGCAGCTACACAAACGAAATGCTCAAAAACATTAGTTCCCATTGACCTGGGAATATTTACCAAACAATTATTAATAGAGCAAAATCACCATTATAACTTAAGTGTTTTAAACTTTTATTTTATTTTTATAAATTACACTTTGTTGTTTTTTCTTTGAAAACTTTATGATTTGTTCAATTTTTATAGTTATTCACAAGAATTATCTTTAACCTACAAAATAACTTGGGTTCTCCGTTTTTAAATAATAGTTTATAAAAAAGAATTACATTAAAGAAATCAAAAGTAACACTGCGACTTTACAAAATTATTTCTTTTAAATTTTTAAATTTGTCTACTCTCCGTGACACTTGGAAATGCACTAAACACAATTGAGACTAAAACCGATACCACTCGATATGCATAATAAAAAATTGTGATGATTCAAGCAGCATATCAGAAGGGTATACATATGTGTAATAATGGCCTGTATTGAAAAGAGATTGAAATACTGTAGTTTCACTCACCCTAAATGAAAGTAGAAAGGGGAAATGATTAGTCTGCCAGTTTTTCAGTTCATCAGATCGACTTGAAAGATGGTTTCCTATAGGTTAACTTAGCCAACAATTTACTACATTGAATTATGAACACATTATCAGTTTAATTTGATCAACTTTATTAGATAATAATAGATGCATATATATGTGTGTATACATACATATATATGAATTTATATAAAATATATTAAACAATAACGTAGTTATATTATTATATTAATTGTACTGTAGTAAACGTAATCATCATATTTAAATCCACAAAACATGAACATTATTTGTGCAGTAAACTTTTAGTTTATAACAGCAGACACTTAAAATCAAATAAACATATTTTTATTCTTTTCGATAGTTTCCTGCTATCAGTTAAATATCAAATAAATTGTCACAACGTTTAAACAATGAAAAAAAAATACGCATTAATTGCAATTTACGTATCCACATGAAAAACACCAAATTTCGAAAATGAAAATCGGTATAAAGATTAACAAAAAAAATTGTTACAAATTCCTAAACATAATTAATTGTATTATATATTGCTCAAGAATTTTATAAAACCTCTCGAGCCCTATAAACTTAAAGTAATTTGTCACTAAACGTTTATGAACTAAACAAATAATATGAATTTATTATTATATTAAATTTAACGCATAACATTTGTTGTTTAATTTCCATTCGCCTTCAATTGTTAGTCATATTTAATTAGTTAATTTTTTGAGTGACTAGTGATCAATGTATATGTATGTATATATTTAAAACACGCACTTGAAGCCGAATTTGAAACCACAACTCTTATATTAGTTGCAAAAAAACTATTAAACATCTAAAAATACATTTAGTTCACAATTAGTTTTGAATTTGTTATACATTTGATTTGTTAACGTGGGCTGGATTCTTGGCAACACACACAAGACGGTGTATATATATATATTTCTTATAGACATTTATATCAAATTTGTATATATAACAGTAGTAGTAATTATTTACACATTGAACAAAGAATACGAAATTGAAAAAGATGAACAATATAAATAATGTAGATATAGTACTTGTAGTATTTAGACAATCAATCTTTGTTCAGTAATAATCAATAATAACAATAAAATCAAGGCGAGCCTTGAAGACAACACCTGGTTCCTACTGCTCTTTCAGTTAAACTGTCTAATTCTTACACAACAGATACATCATACATATATATTACATATATATTCTTTTATTTATCCTGGAGCTAAGTAACTCATTCGCTTTACGCACAGTATTTGGAATCAATCATTTGATGATCATTCATAGAAGTAGTGAGGTAGAATTGTTATCATCCATTCTGTTCTGTACTATTTACCAGCTGTTGCTGATGGCCTGCTCTAATTTGGCCTTGGTAACAGCAGCAGCAGATCTTAGCAGATCTTGAGCAGCTACCGAACTGCCACTTAGAGTTGCCGCAGTAGTGGCCACCACATTCTGTTGCTTACCGGCAGCAACAGCGGCAGCAGCAGCTGCTGCCGCCAACAAGGAGGCAGACGTGGAGCTGGCCATAAAGTTGACATTTATATTGATGGGATGAACCACGGGCATGCTAGTGTAGCTTTTCTCGAGCAGATCGACACCGTTGAGATATGGCACCAGTGCATTATAGTCCACATTAAGTGGCACATAGTAGTTACCCTGACAATGCAAGGCAAAGATCGGCACAGTGAACGAATGACGCGGTGGGAGTGGAGCTGTTGTGCTGCTTGGCGTGCTTAGTTGAGCACCAGCCGCTGTCAGCTTGGCCAGCAATGGGCTGGAATTGGAGCTATTGTTGTGCAGCTCCGATTTGATATCCTTAATGTCACTGAAACTAAACGAGGGTTTATCCTCTCGCACCAAGACCATGGCACGTGGTGGATTTATGTTGCTCGTCTCACTGTGCACATCCAGTGGCATATTGCCGTTACAAGCTGCTGCCGCTGCTGCTGCTTCGGCCAGTTTGCGTTTCTTGGCCATGATGGGAGCTATTTCCGGTTCAGTGCCATCCTTGGAGTGCTCGGAGAGAGCATGCAAATGCGAGTGCTCGCTCTGCAGATGCGGTGCATGTTCACTACTCGTTTCCTCATCGTGCAGTTCATGGACGAAACGTTCCTTAATATGATTCTTATACTTGTAGTTGTTGTTGTGCTCAATCTCATGCGACGACTCGGAATAGTTGCGCATGCGCACCGACAGCAAACTGTCCGTAGTATGTGGATTGTGGGCCAGATGCGAATGCTGATTCAGCAGGGCATCTCGTGGCGGGGGCGAATGCATATTAGAGGTATCCGTATGTAGAAGCGGCTCATGCGATGATTCGAAATCATGCTGACTGCTATCGGTATGATGATGCGGTGCTGTTGATGTTATCACTGGCGCCTGATGCGGCTGATGTTGATTCTGGGCAGCAACGGCAGCAGCAGCAGCGACTACAGATGTCTTGGCCAGCGTATGACATGCGGATGTGGATGTTGTTGAGCTGGCGGCATTGCTGCTTCCTGCGCTGCTGGAACCCGTTGAATTGGTCGGCACATTATCGGCAGGAATACCATTGACGTTCCCATTGCCCACCACATGTTTGTTTGGACTCTGACACTGACGTTCAGTGCTAGCATTGCTGGAAGTGCCATTCATGTTGCTGCCACCAGCAGCGGCAGCAACTGCTGCAGCTGCAACTGCAGCCGCTGCAGCAGCCTGTTGACTGCGTTGCAACTGATTCAGATGATTGCGGAAACTAAGATCCTTGACATCGTTGTGATCGTTGCTATGCTCCACATCTGATGCCCCTAGCATATCACGTAGGTGGCACAAGGGTGGATGATATGCCTGATGGGGACTGCCACTCGATGCACTCACGTTGTCCGGCATGTGGCAGCTACGTGAGGACTTGTAACAGTCGGCTGTAAAAGTAATCAGTCAGTATTAAAGCACACAATTGAGTTCACTAAAAGTCTCACCCTTGAACACCTCATCGATGTGCTCCTGCAGACGGGCCAAGAGTCGATAGCAAAACTCTTGCATTTGGCTATCATAGAGAAATTTGGCCGCCTCCTTCATGCAGTCCATGTAGCCACTGCGATATTCGCTCTCCTTTTGCAGGCACTCGCTCTGCAGATGCTTTAGATGTCGGATTGCCATCTCAATGATTTCGGTCTTTTCGATGCGGCCACGCCCCTTGCGTTGATACTGCGGCGGTATAAGGCGGGACAAGTCAGCCAGGCAGGAGTTCATGCGATCACGACGACGCTTCTCAATAATGCGATGCGACAATGGATCTTGCTGCAGAAATAGAAACAAAATCAGAAAATAAATCGAAAATTCAGTAGGTAAAACAAAATTAATAACTAACAAGTAAAAGATCATTGAGTTCATCGATCATTATGTGCACGAAATAATGATTCGTTCTTTATTAAATTTCGTATTCGGTTTTATTATCGATTCGTTATTCTTAGCTCAATCTCAGCTCTTTGATGACTACAATAAAAAAGGGTCAAAAGCGGCGACATCTCGGGCTGTTGGCCATTAGCCGTCGGCGTTGGGCGTTCGGCGTTGGGCGTTCGGCGTGTGTATGTGTTGGCGTGTGGGCGTGTCAACGTTAATGTGGGCGTGGTCGCAGTCCTCGTCAGCGTCATCAATCATCGACATCGTTTGCCATTGCCATGCTTTGGTAATACGCTAACCGAATCAGTTATCAACTCGGGCGCTCTCTCTTTTGATCCTTTGATCTTGTTATCAAATTTAATTAGTTTTTTTTTTTTGTTTATTTATTTTTTTGTTTTTGTTTTTGTCTTTTATTTTTGGTCGCGATTTATGAGTCGCTCTAAAATTGTAATATTTACCCTCGATGTTTTATTACGTCTTCCGGTGGCATATTCAGCATCGTCCTCGCTGTATGCCGTTGCCGATGTTGAAAAATTTAAACTAGATTCTGTGCAATAAGGAAAACTGGAGACAGCTGCTTCGCTATAATTCGTATGCGTTTTGTTTCATATGCAAAAAGAAGTGGGAAGGATAAGAAACACAAATAAGTCCAAATCTTGTTCAATAGTTTGTCAAGTATTTTGTTTGTTTGTTTGTTTTTTTTTTTTTATCAAATCAATCATTGTTTTAGTAATGCATTTATTAGGCGCATAACTTAAGTACACTTAAAACTAATAACGTATAACTAATTAAACTAAATATTATTATTATTTTTATGCAATAATGTGTAGTGTTTTATTTATTATATATATTTTTATATTGAATTATATTTATATTAAAAATAATACTTTATTTGGTTTCAACGTTAAAATATAGCAATAAACCTAAGCTGTAAGATCAAGAATAGAAAAATGAAATTATTAATGAAATCAGTCTGTCAATCGCTTCTCCCTCACTCACTCACACTCTCAGTATCTCTGTCACTGTCTTACATTTCAGTTGTCGCTTTTCCGGGTGTTGTCGCTTGGCTAAAATCAAACGAGTGTTTTGTTTTGATTTTCTTTTGTATTGGCTTTGTTGTAGTAAAAAATAAGGTTTTATTTAAACATACCCAGCGAGTATTGCTTATTAAATTAACACACTCACGAACATATCAATACTTACACCAACACTAACACAATTTATACTTGTTCTTGAATTGGTCTGGGGCGTGGTCTATTTTTGAGTAGCTATTCAAACACCTGTTAAGCGATTTTAAATTAACATATGTACACACATCTTATATTGTTTTCGAAAATATATAATCCCAACAACACGTTTTCAGGCACTATTTTGCCATCTAAATTTAGATTCTACACGTTTATTTGGCTTTTGTCAAAAATACAAAAAGAAATACATATTTTTTTTATTCATTCATTGGCTGATCTTCAGAAGTGGACACACATAATTCTGACACACTGTCACACAAGGAACGTTGCCAACTAAGTAAATAAGCATACTATAGAACACATTTAAAGCATAGTATATACGATGTATACAAAACATTTCATCAATTTCAACGAGCTGCAATCGGTGACCAAAACAAACATTGCGCTAACAAAAGAATAAAGAAATAAAAAAACAATTAGGAATGCTAAAATCGACTCTTGACCAGAAAATACCCGTTAATCGCAATCAGCATTGAATTTAATATAAACTACTGCATACTTTTGAGGGTTCGCATTGCGTAAAGTCGTTAAGATGCACATCTTTCACTATAAATGGGATTTGGAAAATGTTGAGTTCTTTAAATGATTTATTTTACATGACTGGATTTATTTAAATTAAGAGCAAAAGGTATAAACTTCTAAATAAATCACATTTGTTTGAGGACTGAATAGAAAAAGCATACCAAATTTGACTGCTTTACTTCTTATACGACTGTATATAAAATAGAAATGATTCCAATATACCCTAAGTGCAAACGTAACGGGTATGCGTATGTATATGTATGTGTAAATAATTCGAAAAAGGCCCGTCCGCGCCAGAAAACGCTAGAAGACTTGTAGCAACTTCGAGCGACGCGAATTGACGCGATAAGAAAACACACGCAACGATTGGTCGAATATGTTAGCGATGTTTGTAGTACATAGTCATATATTAACATGTATACATATATGTGTGTATGTATATGTATTTAATCTCGTATCTTGTACATACTAGTTAGCACCAGCACATGGCGCTTAGAACTTGTTTTGTCTCTCTGCTTCCACTAGTCCCCTCGACCCCTACGGCAATGTCAGTTAAGATTGGTGAAATCTTTATAACGAAAAAATCATCTAATACTACTAATAATACCTTTAAGACTACACCACATACCACATACCAAATGCTTTAAGACTTGTTTCTTCAACATTTTTAACACCATCTTGTTTTATTTTTGGTTTTATACGTAAGCCAAGCAAATAAATAAATGTCACGCACAGATCTCGGCATACACTGCGTATGCGTAATGCGCATTTTGATTACGAAACACTTGCAACTGACGTAGATACTATTCTGGTTTTGATACGCAGATAAATCTATGAAAATTCAAATAAAATTACACCTACAATCAATTCATATATTTCTTTATTATTTATTTTAGTCTCAGCCGGAATTGGGTATTAAAGTATTACCAGTCTGTCTTATAATGGTCATAACCGCGTGTGCAACTCATGTTTTCGTTAAGGATCGAATTGTCCTAGAACTTTGGACCATTGTACCCAACTGCACGGCGTCAGATACAAAATCACTCGCTTGATTCATGAAATATTGACGCGATGCGCTGAACATTGAACCCAATGGACACGCCCCTTACAACCGCCTTTTATTGGCAAACATACTTTTGGCAAAAAGTTGATTTCTTCTTGGCAATTTGAGGGCCAAAACATTGGCGATGTCGCACTTTTAAGCTATTAAGTAATTAACAAATAGCGCCGCTCGTATAAATTTAGAGATGAGCCAGCTAATTACATACATACAAGAAATGTATATATTGCAGGTAATCAGTTTGTAATCGAAATGACGACAACTGTTGATCAGCCACAGTTTAATTGCCAAAAGCATGAACGGCTAACGAATTTAATTAAACGCACGTTTTGAACGCATTTAATAGTATTATTGATAAATAATTCGATTTTGATATGTATGTGTATGTGTTGTTGACGATATCGTGCATTAACCTAAAAACAGCAAAATATTTGTATTTCATTGATATTCAGTCAGCTTATTGGTTTCCTGTTGTCGTTAGCCCCTCAAGATAAGAGCCATGTCCGAGAGATATACGGATACACGTGATAGACAACGAATGCTACAAACTTCAAATAGTTTATACCTCTACAAATCTTATCAACATTAAAAATTCCCTGTCACTATTTTTGTACTTTTGTCAAGTCACTCAAATTATAAACTCCATAAATAAACTAATAATTGCCTTGTTTACACAACGATACGACAAAAGTATAGAGTGTGTCTAAGGAGATGACTCATGCTGTTGATTTCACATCTCATAGAATAGTGTTTCAATGTCAAGCAAATCCAAATTACATACTAAAATGGGACAAAGAGACCTTCATGAATTTCCATATTTTCACACTTAGGCAATGGAAAATTTATGTTGTCTGCGAGTTGTGAAATAAATAATGAGCATAAGAAAGAAAAGGAAAAAAGATACTAAATCGATGACGCAGTTGAGAAAGCCAATGTCTAACAAAAAAAAAAAAAAAAGAAAAGAAAATCAACAAATAAAATATAGTATAATATAATAAATTATTGTCTTGTTTTGCTGCAAAGTAAGAAGAAAAACAAAAGTTTTTTTTTCGTATTTCTTGGATACAAGGGAGGGCCGATGACTGTTGACTATTGGCCTGTTCATTGACCTTGACTGCACCTGCAGTCTGAGACATTGCTACTGATAAGATTAATGTCATTTACACAAATACCCGTAACAGCGAATAGTCATAAACAACTGACACGAGCTGTACCATATACTAGCAATCAGTAACAAATTGCCGATCACGTGAGAGGTTTTTCAGCTATAAAACTGGATGTTTAAAGCCAACCGGTTCCAGTTTTTGGCTAATAAGTAGCAACAAAAAAAATACAATACCTAAGTGAGCACGTGATATAATGACCGAACGAATTAATGCTTAACGAGCTAAGCCGAAAACTGAAACTGAAAATTGCTTAGCTATCAAGCCAATGACATCAAGTGCTTCAGTGTTGGATAACGCAACAAAATCGAAAACTGTTGTGACAGCAAGACGTGTGCACGTGTTGAATGCACAGCTTAGCAACAATAAGCAAAAAACGGAAATATAAAGAGATGGGGACAGAAGGGGAAGGAGGGGAGAGGATGAGATAAAAGTACAGCGCCCTTCATAGACATGAACAGAAAATACTTAACTGATGTGCTGTCTAAGCAAAAGCAATTCAATAAACATCAACAACAAGCGCAATTGAACAAAGCGAGCAGTAGCAGCAGCAGCAGCGGTAAGTGTTGTACAATTTGGTACAATTGGGTACAAAGAGTACACACGCTACAATTATTTTATATGATACAATAAAATTATGTATCATAAATTGAGCACAACAAGCAACAACTAATGGTATTTCATTTGGTACAAAAGGTACATTTGGTACATTTAGTAATAGGTACAACTGGGTACAAAGTGTACAAGTCTTTTATTGGGTACAATAAATTGAGCACAATAAACAGCAGCTCGACTTGTACGACTTGGTACAAAATCAGCAAAATTCGGTACAAAAGGTAAGTGGTACAATTGGGTACAACGAGAAAAAACGGTACAAATATTTTGAATTTGTACGATTGAATCGTGGCCAATAGCGGAAGTGCTTGGTATTTGAGTCACTCACGTGTGAAATATTTTTATATACATTTATAGTTAAATAAATTGGGTACAAAATATACTAAAAGTGCAATTAAAAGTTTATAGTTGTATTTTTAGGTAAAAATTCTATAAATAAAGAAATTTTGAAAATTTAATACCCACAACATATAAGCAAATGGAATACATTTAATAACTAGGTCAAAATCCATTAAAATCCATATATTTAAATCATTTAACGGCAATCAAATGCAGTGTGTGACTCACATGCCACAGCAGAGGTCCCAGGGCCGAATCGACTTCGACTCGCAATGCATTAATCACAAACGAGGAAAAGACACACAAAAATACACACTCAAAATACACACAAAGCAACACATATAGCAAGTTGTGTAAATTTCACAATATTTGCAGCACGTTTGTCAAACGGCACGAGGAATTGAAAGATCTCCACAGAAGAGTGGACGTATATATATACTAAAATGTATATATGTGATGTATATAGCTCTTATATGTAAGTATAACTGCATGGAAACGACGATCGTGTGTGTTTACGTGCTGGGGCCCGAGATGCCAATGGACGAACGATGACGATGACGATGACGATAACAACACGAATTGAACAAGAAACCATAAACGAATATGACTTAGTTTCAAAATTAAAATCCTATAAATGAAATTAATGATTGCTGTATCCATCCATTAATCTACAATTTTAATAATAACTTAATGCTTAATTTTTACACATTTTATAAAACAAATATATATATATATATATATATATATATATATATATAAAAATATATATATATATATATACATATATCAGGTAACTTTTGAACTCTTTGATTTAATTTTAACGCGTCGGAATTTTTATTGATGTCACGCAAATGACATACGTATAGTAGAAACACTTGTTTATATACATTTATACATCACATATATAACTGTACATTATACATAAATTTCCAGATCATTTGCGGCTTGTTTTGACGTGTTGTCTTGCAGAACATTTGTGATTTAGTTAACCTACATGACATGTTTAAACCTGCAACAATTGTACAGATTTTGTCATGTAACACAGATGTATCCAGCAAACAAACACACTTTCTCATAGTTCTCCTTCAATTTGGTATACATATATTCATCACAATTTGTATTTAGGCACTTGCTTATCACTAAGGTTACGGTCGGTTTAAACGGTAGATGGTAGGCGTTGGGGGAGTGTCACTTCACATAGTCGTCGTCAAAAGATCCCATTATCGAAAACAACGACGGACAACTGCAATATTTAAATTTGTTTATGTTTTTTTCTTGTAAAAAGCAGTTGCCCTGTCATGCAATTAACTTGAGATCTTACAGACAGCCCCAACTTCAATTTAGTGGTTTGTCTTAAGCAAAGATAGTATTTATATATATATATATATACACAGACTTATTTATTTACAATACTTATACTTGTGTTATCTGTTCTATGTGCGTCACACGTCACGACTCTTTCGCTTTTTATCACACACTCTTATCTCTTTTATGGATGACTTGTTTGCCTTTCGCTTCTTCTTTCTTTTCTTTTCGTTTTTTTTTTAATTTTTTATAAAAATATATACATACTATATACTTAAACAAATTATAAACATTTGAAATTTATGACGACTATGCAGAACGCGTGTTTTTATTTGTTTCACATCAAGTGTCAAGCTAAGAAGTTAATGTTAAGAAGTCTATTAACAGGAACGAAACAATTAAGATTAAGACCACAAATGTGATGGTGGAAAAAACGTTAAGATAACTATGAATGACGACAGTAAAGATAACGTATATTCTTGCTAGATTTTGTATATGACTATGAAATATAAATTTAATACTTTTCATATTAAAAACTAATAAATATGCTCACACATAACTTAACTTTAAACAACTTTGAAGTTGAAATGTACAAAGAAACTAGCTAATTTCATTGTTACTAACTTAAGCTTCAAGAAAAAAATCATAATTCTATATATACACGTTTTTTTATACATACATACAAATACACAGCTTGAGACTAACTTTATGACTGGCTAGTCAGTCTTAATGAATGACTCACGTGACTTAAAACTAATGTATCTACTTTTCTCAGAAGCATTTCGTAAGCAATTGGATGATGCATTAACTTATTGAACATACTTATTAATTCATAGATAAATCAACTCAATTTTTTATGAGTTGTGGATAGTTGATTTGGAATTTATTGAACCTGCTTAAAAAAATATACTACACAGAGGTATTAATAAGCAATCAGTAAATAAACGGGCGCCACCTAGTGGACGGCGGCTACTAAAATAGACGAATAACAATTAACAACAAAACTTGCTGACCTTCAAAAGGACACCGACTGTCACAGACACAGAGACGCACATACAGTCATACATATACAAACACAGAGAGGCACTAGCATACACACACTAGCACACACACGTGCGTGTGGGATTATGTTTGTCTGTAAAGAAAGAGAGCACACGCCAAACACGCCCACAAAAAAAAAACCAATGAAATGAGCAGAGGGACCAATTTGTTGTTCTTGTTGTTGCTATTTTTAGTGGGAATAAGCTGGCTTTATAAAAAGCAATCAGTCCGGTCTCCCAACCACTTATTTATGTCTATACACACAAAACGGAATCATAAGTATACAAACTTATATTTAAATGTTTTTATACTATATCGACAAATAGTCAGAAAAAAACAGACCAAGAAATACAAATTCAATGGATTGACGGGTTAAATGAAATTCAAGTTCAAAATAAAAATACAATAAGGGGTGACAGAGAGACAGAGAGGACAGAGGGGGAGAGGAGAGAGGAAAACGCCAAACTGAACGTCACGTTTGCCTAATCGTGTTTTGTATTTTGCATTTTGCATTTTATTTGTGTTGTTTTGCAAAAATGTTTGTATAAATATAAAAATACATAAACTAAAAATCCATTTTATAAATAGAGTCAAACAAAACGTCAAACGATGTGTCTGACTCTGCTGCCCACGTTTTCATGAGTCGAAATTTCGCATGATTTTCTTTTTAAGTTGCTCAGCTACCAAAAATAGCACCACGATCCACGCCCAATACTAAACTTAATGTTCAATACACAGACTCTCTCAAATACACACATACACGCGGCAGACGCGAAAACTTAAGCTAAAACTTAAAGATGATTTTACAGACTAGGCTAACAATAAATTATGCATAAACTTAAACGCGCACAGGTGAAAGTGAGTGTGTTGTTTTTGTTGTTCTTGCTTAACGTGTGTGTGTGTGTGGTTTTTTATCTTTTGGCTTCAAAAGGAGCAAAGGTTTCCGCCTATACCTACCTCTCATACTTAACCGGATGTGCGGCATGTCCATTTGCCTCGCTCCAATAGGGCTCCATGTTCGTGTTGACAACGCGGCTGCTGGTTATGTTGGGGCTGCGAGAGACGCTGATCCTGGGCAAAATTTCGATATTTTGCGCTGATTCGGTTAGCTCTTTCCTCTCCTGCAGCGGCTGCAACGTCAACGATGCTTGCAATTGTGGTGGAATGGTGGAAGATGTGGTTATCTCTCTACGTCAATGCAGAAAAGGCAGACAGGGAGAGAGATAGAGCGAGAGAGAATCGCCGGCGAGCGAGAGCACGAATTTATGACAGCAAACAGGTTGTCGGCTACGGCGAATTTAGTTATTGCGGCGAATTACAGTTGTGGCGGTATTGGTATTGGTATTTTTCTGGTGGGTTCACTTTTCGTATTACACAAGTATTTACTTGATTGGCTGAATGTGTATTTAAATATTTTAAGATTTAAATAATGTAAATTGTTGTTGATTGGTAGTTAAAATGTATTAAAATTTGTATCACACTTGAATATCCAATACTCTTCACACCCCTGCGTCACTTTTATTTGATTTATATGTAGCATAACATAACTTATTTATTTTTAAATTCTCAGTTGAAAAAAAGTGAATTTGCTATCGCGTCAGTTGTCTGTTGACGTTATTGTGATGACTGTTATACGCTTATCAGTAGCGCTTTGCCTTTTGTTTTTGTGACAGTGTGCCGATAACGAACAACGACTGCGATAAGGCTTATTTATATATATGTATGTATATACACACTATACTCCTGTGTGAGATATACAGTCTGGGGAGATAGCAGTATGGGGCACTTTAACCACACTTGTAGGAGCACTGTTAGCCTCGGGCTCAAATTATAATTATGTTAGACTAGTCCTTAAATCCCACGCGTTGTTTCTTTATTTTTTCCCACTGCGATGCTGCAGTAGTGGAAACCTTGAAATTTCTTTACACTCGCGTCTCGTTTTACTTTTTTTTTTGTCGCGGGACTTGCTCTCAGTAGCTAAAACACGCACAGACAACAGCACAGCTTCACACGCACACACACACAGTTCCACTAAGAGAATGATTGTCGAAAAACGTGATTCGGTTTTCTGACACACAGCAACGATTTACACGTTTTGCACTTTTATTAATTTGTCGTAGTATTTTCTATTTACTTTATTAATACACAACTTCCTCTGCTTCACAGTGGAATTTAACTAGCAGCCGAGCATTCGTGTGCACACTGTATGCGTGTATTTCTACGTTCCACTACACAGCACTTTTATATATGCATGTGTATATGTATATTTTTGTATATGTATATATGCATACAATTTGTTGTTGCTATAACTTTTTTTTCTTATTTTTTGTTAAACAAAACACTTGCGTTGTCCGAAACGTTGTTAAAATCAACTGCTCACTTCGAACGGCTGAATTGAAATGAATGAAAAACACACGACGAACGGGCTAAAATTAAAACCAAGGAAGCAGTATTATTTTCGACACATCGCACTCTGAATACTCTGCACTTATATTTGATCTTTGCTCAAACGAATATTATCCAATTGAGAAAATAAAACCATGTAAATTTAATTTCTTACCTAAATGTGATAGACTTTATGATCATTACAATTAATCTTATAAACATAAGTAGTAAAATAAAAGATAACGTTACAATCTAAACTACAAGTCTACTCAACCTGTTTGCGAAGCGTATTTAAATACACAACACGAGACCAAAAACTGTGAGCAAAATGAGAGAGTTGATGACGTGCCTGAGGTATCGGAGAATGTTGCATGAAAATGTAAATGGCAAAAGAGCTCAAAAACGTGAACGAACGAGAGAGAGAGGCAGAGAGTGAGAGCAACTGCCCGGCTGACTTGGAGCGTGCTCTTTGTCAAGTCATGCTGGGCTGCGGCTAATGGTGTTACATATGTGTGTGTGTGAGTATGTGCGAGTGTGTACGTACGTCAAAATGTTGGTATGCGTTGGCTTTCGGATCTCTGTAAATGTGTTTGTACATGCGTTGATGTTATCGCATTTCGTGCGCGGCAAACGTGATTGCCACAGTGGGCCGAAAGATAGTATATATGAATTCAATAAAATATACAATAAAATTGCAAATATTTGCATTTAAACAACTGTTATTATAGATATATTTTGATAGTACAATTTAAAAATTATAAATAAATTTATTATTATAGCTTGGAATTATCAATCGTGAACATATAAATTGAATGGCCGAAAATTTCATTGCATTTTAAATAATTTCAGATAACGGTGAATTTTTCGATGACTAGACGTCGCGAGTTTGCAGGCAGCCAGCTAGCAGCTACATATAGCAGAGAACTGCTCAGCTGTACGGTTCATAGGCCCATTTGAATGATATAAAGAAATACATACTTAAGTAGCTTTAACACTTGTATTTATTTCTGTCTCGTCACTTTCAATAAATAAAATGCACTTGTTAAATGCTTGTGAATAGACTTGATATTTATAATATAGTACATGAGTGTACGAGATAAACATTCGTGATATTTTATTAGTGATAAAAGTTCTCCCACACACACTCATACACAAGCCGATTACCGTTACAGCGCTTAATGGTCAGCGGGGTGTGTACTTCGTGCGTTTTGTTGCTGTTGCGGTCATTGTTTTTTTTTTCCTTTTGGCTTGCCAGCTTTCAAGTTGAAAATCCGACAATCCGAAAATAAAACGACGTAGAAACCCAAGGCAAATAAAACAAAAACAATAATAATAACAAAAAAACAACAACAGTCAACAGCAGCAGCAGCAACAGCACATAATAAAACACGTGAACGTGACAAATTCCAAAGCAATTCGCAGCTGTTACACTGGGCGGCGGCGCCGTCAGCGCTGACGACGTTTAGCGGCGAATTGCGACGGAGCGAGTATTGCTTGGCAACAAAATGATTGTCTCACCAACACATGTAAACGAACTTACTCACACATACACGCTCATACAAAGCGCAAACTCTCATAGTCGGCCGACATTTTGTTTTTTTGTTGTTTTTTGTTTCGTTATAAAACTTTTCTGTTCGTCGCTTTCGTATATTAATCGAAATAATAATCATACGCTGTGTTGGTTCATCATAAACATGAGCGGCTGGCGCACCAAATTGTTGCTCTTCTTACCTCTACTACCACTCTCTCTCTCTCTCTCTCTCTTTGTTTCTTTCTCATTCGCGCTTACGTTGTGTTGTACGCGTGAGCAGCTTTTTAATCAAGGCACGCTGAAAGCGGGCACAGCAAGCGCAAAAAATTCATAGCGCATGACGTAATATCTCACGCGAGGCGAGCGTGTCACTCATTTCACGCAAAAACACACACATACTTCAGTTGTATACATTAATGTATATGTATACATACATATATGTATGTGTACATATATAAATATATGTACTCTCGTATAAAATAACACAAATGCCAGTTTGTTGTTGGTCACGTGTTGTGCAAATGCTTTAGCTGTGTGTCTGTGTTTGTGTACGTGTGTGTTTGTTTTTGCTATCAGCACAGCTCTTTGTTTTTTATGTCTGTATAAGAGTGTCTTTGTGTGTGCGTGTGTGTGTGTCTTGTGCTTATTTTGTTTCATTTTCCAGCATTTTAATGAAATTGAAATGGCAACGGTCGCAAGTCACAAGAGGCATGCAATCTATTTTTAGCACTGCCAAAGGTCAAAACAAATCAAAGCAACAAGTCACTCACTGACTCGCTCGCTCGCTCGCTTACCCAGCACGATCGAGTAATGTCACAAACGTGTCCAATTCCAATGCGCAATGGAAATGGGCGCAGTCCAGTCTGTCGGTCGTTTGGTCGCTCGGCCAATTTGCTGCGGTTTACATAAGTTACATTCCTGATTATTTCATTTTTCATTATTTATTACTGTTATTGTTTGCGACTGCTGCTGATCTCACAGTCAGGTAATTTATACACAAGTGTATGATAATACATATACATACTTGTATATAAACTAACTAACTGAACAAAAGGGTCTGTTGAGGGAAGGCACGTGCATTGCGGCAAACACGGCGAATCACATGTTATTACGTACACACACACACACACACACATACACAAACAAGCACAGAGTGAGATAGAGAGATATCTGAAAACTACGTGAAAAACAAACCTAAGCTCATTACACATACGCCCCGAGGGGCACGTGCACTGCCAATGATATTGTACTATATATATACATACATATTTTTTATATACTTGTATGTACGCCTACTCGTGTCATTCAAGTTTGTAACTGTTGAAAATGGCTTAAATTACTCACGTCTCTTTTCCCACCCTTATACCGCCCAAAGTCTGTGAGTCTTATCAGAACTTCAAATTGGTTCAATTGCTTAATAGTCGTATAACTTATTTTTGTATCATATTATTTCTTGTTTCTTATTTATTTATTTAAACAGTTGGTTGTTTTTTTCTTTTCTATTTTTTGTTATGGTCACGTGTCGGTGTAATCGAAATGCTTTACGTGGCCTGTGAATTTCCATAGAAATGAAATGCAATCAAGCGTCACATTAACAACAGCAAAAACAACTTTGGAAAAGTCCACAAAGTTGTTGTACACCTGTTGTCGTTGTTGTTGTTGTTGTTTTGCCTTCGTATAAACAAGCCAACGGTGTGATAAAAAATAAACACTTGTGGATTTTTTTTTTATGTGGACATGGCCCCTAACTGATAGACATACATATATACAGACATACATATGCATACACTCACATATTTGCGAGTGTGGAAGCAAAAAGATACAGAAGTATCTATAGTATCTATCTTTCTATGGTTGATTGTTGCTTCGCGTATCTTTATTGGTCTGTTTGTGTTTACTAAGCTTACATCTACATTCTAGTGCCTATATGTATGTAGATACACAAATATTTGGGTGTGCACAATTTAACCACAAGCTGATTAAGCAATTTTTCTAACGCATCTGCAGAAAAAGTAACATCTTTAGAGAAGATATTGCTAGATATTAACAACTGGATATAAGTAAAAGTATTCAATTATTAATAATTTTATAATTTTATTTTAAATACTCCAGTAGTAAAATTAAATAAAAAAGGGGATCTGTGAAGTATTATGGCTTAATCTTGTGTGTTCCTCTATAAATTTGGCTACAAATCTGCCAAGATGCCATAAAGTAAGTATGTATTTAAATTTATGTGTTTATAAAATATTTATGTGTGCATTATTATTTACATATATAACAATAATTGACACCTTTTATTTGCGTAAACCGAATGACAACTGATGAGTCAAGAGAGTGAAGGGAGGTAGAAGGCTGCTGAGTGCTTTGGCTATTGGCCACTGGGCACTGGCCAGGCCCAGAAAGGCCCCGGAATGAGAAAAATAAAATGGGTGTGTGCTAATCAATTTGTTTTATAAATTTACTACATATATGTATATGCTGCTACTACTTGCCCACAAAAATACGTATACGTGATATATGCTCAGGCAATTAGCATTGCACTCAATTTGTGCAACTGTGTGTGTGTGTGTGTTCATTTTAATATAAATCGATTTCATGCACGCTTTTGGCTCATATAAATTAATAACGACAGCGTAAAATAACAAAAATTTCTTATCAATTTCATTTTCAATTTCAAAGTCGAGGTAAATCCCATAAATAAACAAAATATTGATGTATTGCTTGCCCGATAAAAGTACAAACTATTTGTACTAGTGTGTAGCAAGAGATACGAATAATTATTTACAGATACAGATACAGACACAAACACGAACACCAACACAGACACAAGTGTTAAGCACAGTTTTCAATTGTTTCTCGAGAATTATTTAAAAAATGGCGCCGCAGAGGGAGGCAAGCAGTTGGGGGTGTCATAAACCCCCAACACGTGTCACTGCGGCTGAACAAATAAAGAATAGAATATAATAGAAATGTACACACTCACACACACACACTCACACACACTGATACACACTCGCACTCACACTGCGCTCTGCATTCAGTTTCCAAGTGGAAATTATAGTATCGCAAAAACAATAAATTTGCTGCATTTATTAAATGTATGCAGAATGCGACATACTTACATAAACTACGCGTGCGTATTTATGTAAATGTATCTGTGTACTTATGTCTATATGTATGCGTACTTTTATCCACATGTTTGCCTTGTGCGCCTTATTAGATGCCACTGGATCAGCTTGAGACGGGGGTATTAGCTATGTGTTGGTTCATTCTTGGAAGTATCTATTGAGATTATTATACAAAGGTGTTATCATATTTCTGTTAAGCTTCAAAGTATAAGCTCTAAATTTTCATAATCTAATGGAACTAATTATAAATTATAATTATTTCATAAGTTTATTTATAATTTTGTTATCAAATCGATAAAAATAAACGAGTATGATTATAGTTTTGTAAGTTTTTTAAATAAAACGATTTCAGAGCCTAATCTTTAGTAGCCAATTAATAAGTTAGGGTATCTCCATGTCAAGCATTATAGATTAATGCCTATTTAATTGCTTTATTTGTTGTTCCATTAGTATTTGCATTTCGTTTGATTTCAAAGTATTTCGTCTTGGTTTACGATCTCAAGTTCTATTTTCGCTTTACGTCAACTCATGTATGTAAAAGTTACAAGCTGTCTTACACGTTTTGCATTCAAATGCCGCTGCTGATAAATGAGACAAAGCGGGTTTTGAATTTCCTACTAGCTTTGCCACTCTGGCGACAAGGTGACGGCGAAGCTTTGGACTTTTGTTTTGATGTTGTTTATAAGTTAACTTTACAGACACACACATACGCACACACACACACAATGTATAGGAAATCGATTTAATTATATAGATATACACACATTTGACAGTAATGTAGTCTAATTTAATTGAATTTACATGTGACTTTTAAGGGCCAGTTGCCCTGACCATGGCCACTTTATAAAATAAAACCAACGTTCAATATTTGTCTGTCTGGCAATTGAAAGACACTTTGTCTACAACTGTAGGGTAATATAATCCCCGAAAGATTCGGCAGAACATGTTTACGCCGTGTTATGTGCCATCGGTGTAAGCCGAGAGGGCGCAACGACAACGTTATGTAGCTGCAAAGTCTCGAGGCCCCAATAATGTTGTAACTAAATTATTATAATATATTTTCCAAGCGTTATATACCTGTACTTGTTGCTAAAGAACACAGCCGGTTGACGCAATTTTCGTTGAATTATAAAGAAAAAAACGTTTTGGGTATTTGTGTCTGACAAAAGTTTGTATGACTGCAGTTGACAGCAGCAAAGCAGAAAAAACGAAAAGAAAGAACTACTAATAAGAGAAAAAGTCTTATGTATGTGGTACATATAGCAGAACGTGTTGTATGTATTATACAAGTGTAAGCCATATTCATACAAAAAACACGCTCACCTTCCA
Source organism: Drosophila cardini (assembly GCA_018903735.1). Lineage (NCBI taxonomy): Eukaryota > Metazoa > Arthropoda > Insecta > Diptera > Drosophilidae > Drosophila > Drosophila cardini. The sequence goes on from JAEIGM010000020.1 coordinate 653,185, forward strand.
AACTGACCGAGTGTTCTGTGCAAAGAACAAGTTGAAAACAATTGTCGAAAGCACAAATATGCATTTAACAAATACAAACGGACACGGCCGAGTCCGTGAGTCTGCTAATGTGCAACACGTGTGCGAACAGTCTCGGAGACTCGCCAGCTGGCTAATTGTGTAAAAGTACACGAGCAGCACTCAGCACTCAGAATTCAGCATTTGTTTGCATTTATAGTATACGTATGTAATTATTGCACACAAACAAATGCACGTAAGGCGGTAGAGAGACATTATTGCTTCATTTGAGCGTTAATTGTTCATGTTTTATTTCTCTTTCTTTTTTTTTGTGTGCCAGTCGAGTGTTAAAATTGCAATACGCGACAAATTAATTAACAAGTATGCAGGTAAAGTGCAGATAATTGATCACGTTTTAACGGACACTCATAAAAAATAATTATACAGTAGAGTGGCAAGCACTAACAACAATAGAAACAGCTTAATGTATTGTTAGCACAAATTTATTTATTAAAATTCATTGTCAATTAATAAAGCTTTTTAATAGAATCCATTTAATGTGTTTTCTTTTAATTCAAATCGCCCGCCCTCTATTGTGTGTTTGCGCATCGTTGTGAATGACAAACGTGCCTTATGCAGCACTGGAGCGTTGCCAGACATCACAAGTACTATCGAGTTGGCAGCTGTGAGTTAGCCGCTTTGCAACACTGCACATGCCGAGTCAGCTGCTCGCATTCTAGTGCAGTTCTTTTTCCTTTAAATTAACAAATAAATTTAACTAATTGTGCAATATTTTTAAGCAATATATACCCGTAATCCGTGCTATAATTACATATGGTTATCGCAGCAATCAGCATTCGCAATTGTGTTACATTCCGTAAATTGGTTTTTTGGCCAATAAAATGCCATCACTTTGTTTGTTGTTGTCCCCTGTTGTTGCCAAGGAAACGAAAAACGCAAACACAACAAGTTACGTCGCAGCTCGGTCGATCTTTCGCGAGTGTGTGTGCGGTGGGTGTGTGTGTGCCACACTTACTTCCGGTCTATTTTTTATACCAAATAATAGAAATTGCACAAACGCTGCTGCAACTCTACAACTGTTGTTCAATATTTAAAAATAACACCAAAAAGAATTATTCAAAAAAGTGCAATTAAATATATTTTTGAAACAAACACATTTTCATGACCAACAACACATCGAAACCAAGCGAGCTGTATATTACTGCTAATACTACGCATTTGATATGGTAAGTGCTCGAAAAAAAAAAAGCCCTATAGGCCAATAAAAGTGACCTGCGACCTACTGTGGCCAGCTCTGCCCCGCCTCCAGCTCCTCCTCCTCCCCGAAGGAGCAGAGGATGTCAAATGCCACAATTATATCAAACAGAAAAGTAAAAACTTTGAAGCTGCCGTCAAGTGCTGTAAGCAAAGATCAAAAGGAGACAACTTTTCTCATTTTGCTAACATTATGAAAAGAAGTATTTCTCGATTTTAGTGGAACATTAAATGAGTTTTCATTGAACGGGAAAATGAGAAAATTACATGGAAGCTCTTTCTCTCTTTAGCGACTGCTTTGCAAAGTTTTCCCAGCTCGAGTCATTTTCACAGGCTCAGCATTTAGAGGCAATTAAGAGGAGTTCTTTACGCGGTCACACACACACACACAGACAGACACAAGCCAAGCAACCCCCTCGATGGCGATAACGTGTGTTTGATAGGGCATATGGCACACAGCCACCCACCCGCGTTTACCTTCGCATCCACGTGTTCGACCAGCTTGAACATTACAACGTTCCTGATCCCTGTGCCAAGCCACAGCCAGGTGTAAGGCAACCATCTCGTTGCATATTTCCGCTTTGCTGCCTCGCACCGCGTTTTGCTTGACTGCCTCTAGCAAAGGAAACCAAGCGGCAGAGGGGAACTGCAGTACGGGACGGGGCGGGTCGGGGCAGAGCAGCACATGCCAGGCGAACGCACGTCTGATGATAGCTGATGTCCATTGTAATGACTGTCAATGTCAATCTGCCTATCATCGTCATCCTTACGAGAACAATTGCTTTCATAGTTACGACATGTTTTCTCTTGATTAAGCTACTAATTGTGGATACTTTACAACAGCCAAAAAAGCTAGTGAAAACTCCTTTAATAGTGGATTCGTAGGAAGCTTTCACATATCTGGTTACGAATATCAGAATATTCATTCATACAGCAAACTTCCGCTTGCTTTCGTGGGTAGAGTAAAGTATTAATCCAAGATATAAAAAACCTTTTGGCCATGTTCTTCAAATTTTAACCGATGCAATTAATATGGACTTTATTTGCTGACTATCAATGCATATTTTCCAACATAACTTTTAACAATGTTCAAAAAGTTGCCTTTAAATTCAAGTATTTTCGCATACATTTTTTTATAGCATACTTTTTGAAAATAATAAATCAACTTTGTATATAAATAATTTAATTTCATTTAATTTGTTAGTCTGGAAAAACACATTGTGTTTAAATCAAAAGTTTTGAATCTCAATATCATCATCAAATTCCCCAAAAGTTTTTAATTTACAGCACTAGCTAGTGACTAAAGTAAGTCTAGAACAGATAACACTACTCAGAATTTGAAGCCAACGTAATTCTAAATTCAATTATTATAAAAATAAATAGGAATAAGTTGTATGACTTCTAAATTATATTAATTAACTATAGCTTTGTAACTGTTTTTTAGCTTGCCACCATTTTTATTTCAACTTTAAGGGCTACGTGAATTTAGTTAGGCATTTTTGTTAATCGTTCAATATTTTAATTTACATATTTTAACTGTTAGCTGTTTAATGTTAAACGTATTCTACTCAGATCAGTACACATTTGTATTTATTGGAAATTGTCCTATGTTGCAATACAGCCAAAACTAAACTGCATTTTGGGTTTTCCCTTAATTTTTGTTGGTTAAAACGTCATGGTGTTTGAGCCACGAACTGGCTATTTCTATGCCAACACAGCTGCCACCAAAGATTGTCAGGCACAAATGCATTGCCGTAGAGGGAGTAAAAATACAAAATTATGTCCTGCAACAGCAGAACTTGTTCGTTGGTCCGTTGCATACGGTTGTTTTTCAGTGAGTCCTGAAAGCCATTTCCATCTTGTTTCTGCTGGCAAGAGTGCACGAGCAGCAAGACACCACCAACCAAATAAGGCGACAAGCAGCATATTGACCAACTCTATAACCAATTTTACTAACCCCTACGCCCCGCCACTTGGCCAGGCCAGGGCGACCACCTGTCCCGTGAACAATAGCAGCGTGAATGTATTTTCCATGTTGTAGTTGCACATTTACGGTCGTGGCAAGCGCAGCAAAGCGCAAGTATTGAGAATTTCCCGTTAAAGATTTCCGCGCAGCGTTTTCAATTCGATTGCAATTGCATGGTAAAGTACGAGAGTTCAAAAAGCAAAGGAAAAACCCTTCACAGCACCAAAATCAGGAATCAAAAATACAAAAAAACAAAAATCAAAATAAATAAAAAAACTGAAGAAAAGGCAACAAAAAATGCCAAACTTATTTGATCAATAAATTGCCGTGGCGCGTCCTTAGTGATTACAAGTCAGTGTATTGCTGTCTGTGCATGTGTGTGTCTGTGTAACTCTGTGTGTGTGTGTGTGTAGTGTGTGTGTTGGTGTTTGTGTGACTCTCGCGCTGCATTTTCACGCGTCAAATTTATGAACTTGTCCGCGTCGTTTTAATATTTGATTTGTGCACTAATACCCAAGAACTTAGAACTTCCGGTTGAGCGACGCATTCACCCCTCTGTATCGTCAAACAAACCAAATTCCCCTCCCCATTCCGTCCCCAACCCCAACAGGTAACACCCTTGCACGTTAAACGACGTGCACTCGTCGCTGACTTCGTTTATTGTTTATAAACAACAACTTGGACTACAAGTTAGACTACTATACTATACTATATGACGTATGCTCGGTCGTCGTTATTGCCGGCATCCATTACCCTATCGACTCCGTCTCACTCTTACTCTCACTCTCAACCCCAATCCCCACAATTCCAGTTGCTGACTCCTGTCTGGGATACACTTCGGGCTAGACTTGACACTGCCAGCGGCGTTGCTACAAATATTATTTACATTGAACCGGTTGCCCAGTGAACAGTTGCAGGAGCCAAAGTCTGTCCTAAAATGGGAAAAGCGCAATGATGTGCCAACGAGTGAGTGTGTGCGTGTGCATTTGTGTGTGTGTGGGTGTGTGTGTGTAAGAAACCGTTGCAGTTTTAGTAAGATACAGATAATTCTAATTAAAAGCAAACACAATTACAAATTAAATCAAATTATTTATATGCCAGAAAGACAAAGAAATTGTTTAATGTTAAAAGCAGTGATATTAATAATGTTAATTGGATAAAACACGCTCTCTTAGTTACAATACAAGTTAAAAGTACTATTAATTAGCACACACACAAACACAAAACACCTTTGGTACATATCACACATACACACATACATAGATATTTGCAAACGGCTCTTCAAACAAGCGCCTAAAAGATGCCATAGTAAATGCGTGAGCGTGTAAATCAAAATGGCGTCGTTTATTAATACAACAGCAAAAGCAAAGAGGAATTTTTTCCTTTGTGATTTGTTCTGGTTGTTGTTGTTGTTGTTGTTATTCTGGTCGCTGCTGCTATCGAAGCTGTAAAGAACAAAGTGATGAACAAATCAAAGTATGAAGAAAATACCTGTGAAATGTTTAATTTCATAGCAACGCCCCCTCAAGGAAGAAAGCAGTCAACCCTCCAAGCAGGTAGGCAAGCAACAATGGCATCAAGTGGGAAGAATAACAACAGCAACAACAACAGCAGCAGTAAAAGTCAGAAGAAAAACAGGAAGAGGAAATTGCACATACACACTTCCATTTATAGAGCATTTCAAACGCCTTTTTATATTTCGCATTTGATTGGTGACAAGGAAATGGAATTATTAAATTGTTAACATGGCTTTATGTTCGCTCTTATAATTGCAGCTACTAGAAACATAAGCAACTAAACTAAATTTAAGCACCATAATTGCCTTAAACCAAGGAAGAACAGAGAGAGAGAGAGAGAGAGGAGACAGTGAGAAAAACTCAACGAATTTCGCATCGAAAGTGCAAATAAATACCGAGCCTTTAAAATCGCAACCAACCGAATTGTAGATATCTACATATAATCACTTACAATTAAAGCCTAGATTGTAGCAAGAGTTAAGCAAATGAAATGAGCACACGTCTGGCAACCCAGCGTCAGTTCATCATCTCGACGAGCGCAGCCGTTGAGACAACTTCTGTGGATGCCACTCAAATAGAATCCAAAGAAAAGCAACATCAGCAGCAGCAGCAGCAGCTTGTGGCAAAAACAGCGGAAGAATTGCTGACCGTTGTAGAGCAGAGAACACCGTCTCCACCAACCGCACATGCTGAAGAGTTTGAGTTCTGCACCGAGGATGGTGTCGTTGTGGCTGCCACTCTGGAGGATGTCATGACCCAGGTTGTTATCTTTAATTAATATGGAAATATATACATTTATTTGATTGTGGATTACTTGTTTAATGTTGCTGTTGTTATTGCAGAACTGTCAGCTCTTGCAGAAGAAGCTAAACGATGGTATTGATGATGACACCACAACGACCACCGAACAACTTGAGGTAATTCGTGTCGTGCTGCCAATGGATACCAGCGATTCAAGCCAAGAAGCGCATCTTCATGCCCACGTCCATGCCGTGAATAGTGTGAGCAGTAGCGATGCCGGCGCCACAGTCACAACAAACAGCACAGCAACCATACACACCTTACCTGGGCTAAGTGCAATCAAAGGTGATGTCGATCTGGCGCAACAAGTAGCAAATGGTCAATTGACGGTGGTGCAAGCCACCGAAGATGATGAGGGTACACCATTCATAACGGTGACAGGTGAGTTTTGCAGAAATCTATTTAAAAAATATTCTATAAAAAGAAAATTGTATAAATACGTGTTATTTTGGAGAACTAAACAAACAAAATGGCAACATTTAATTTAAAAGTTTATTAACTACTAAAAAACTGTTCAAGATAACCACTTAACATATTAATTATTAATTATTACGATTAGAAAGAGTTAAAGTTCAATGATTTCTTAACCAGTTAAGATTTCCGTCATAGATTTAAATAAAATAAATGTTTAAAATAGAACCGTTTGAAAGCGACTCTGTAATTTAAATACATGTTCCTCATAACTTTGAATGTAAATAAGTAAGAAAGGTAAAAGCCAGCGCGCCCCCAATAAAAAACCCCCTAATAATACTAATTTTCCTTTTCCCTTAAAAATCCCCAACTTTTACCGATTATTCCTTTAAAAGCTATAGATTATATTTTTTTCCCCCCCACAAAAAAAAATGTGGAAAGTTTTAAATTAAAAAAATAAAAAAAAAAAAAAAAAAATTTTAATCTTTTCAAGTTAACTTGTGAAATTGTTTTTAAAAAAATAACTGCATATAGACGGTTTGGGGGCCCTAGCCCTTTTGGTTTGGAAAAACACGGGTTTTTACAGACGGACAGAAAAAAAAAAGGACAATACTATATTAACACCCCCGTTTTTGGTGAAAAAAAAAAAAATTTTTTTTTTAGGGGGGCCCCCAACCCCCCCTCCTTTTTATAAACAAATTTTAAAAAAAAAAAAAAAAAAAAAAACCCCTTTTATATTAAAAGGGAAAGAAAAAAAAATTGTCCAACTATGTCACATGAAAGCATAAAAGAACTCACAACTTGAATGAATTATAACGTAATGCCAACTTATGCCAATTAAAAAATGCAGCTTTAATTGCTAGAGTGTGAGTTAATTAACAATTATGACAAAAAAAATATAGAGACTAAGTGAAAATAAACGCGTGGAATGAAAAGAAAAAACAAACTGCAATCGTTAGCGGTTTTCCTGCTTGCACTTGCACTGAGCTGGGGAAATCAAAGCGGAAACCAGAAAGTAAACAACAAACAGCAAGCGGAAAAGAGAAAGAGAAAACAGAAAACGGCAAAAGTCGCGCCTTTGTAAACAAACATAATCACAGGATCAGCATGTTTTCCAGGATTGAGGTGCGCAAGGGAAAGGGAGAGGAGAGGAGCAGGGGAAGGGACACGAGCAGGACCAGGAATCAACCATGTACATTTTAAACGCTTGCTTGATATCACAATTAAAGCGACTTAATTTGAAAACTGAAACGAGCTGAGATGAGCTCTCGACAGACAGTCACCCCATTGATGCGAATGATACACCTACCTGTGCAGGAGCAACAACAGATTCATCATGATGGCACCAGTTACGACACGTGCGGAATAAACAAAAAAAAAAATAAGTAAAATAAAATAAAACAGTAACAACAACAAAAAGTGTAGCAAAGTGCAGCTGTGTGTTCCTCGGCAGTGGGGAGAGAATTGAGAATGATACTCTATGAACGACACACCCATAATTATTATATTCCACTTCAGTGCTGCACAATGGATTAATCGAGATTACACTTGGTGAGCACTATCTATAGGGCAGGATATCACAGGATCACACATTGCCGCCGCTGATTTCAGACAACAAAAGGTAACTAGATGTGGATGGTTAAAGGGAACGAGCAGTGTTTAGCCATGATACTTGATTTTATTAGCGCAAATTACCACCACCAACCAGTCAGTCAGTCAGTCAGCCAACCAATGGCAACAACAACAGCAATAAACACGGCAAGTAATCACAACAAATTGAAGTGAGTTGGGAATTATTTGGAGATAACAAAGCTAAAGCAGGAGAGAGCAGAGGGTGTGGAAGAGAAGGGGAAGGGACCGGAGTGAGCGGCAGGAGCATAGAGCACCCTTCCACACGCTGATTCATTAATAACCGCCCGCTGTGTCTTAATACTTACTATGTTAAAGTCCGTAAATAGGGTATTACGATATCATATTGAATATTTAAATAATTGAAAAGAACAGATGTAACTAGATCAGTTTAGTGATCATATCGTTTTTATGAACATATATTTATTAGATATAGATGTGTTATAATTATTCCAACTAGAAACGTTTTACATAGTCTGAAATCTATCCAAAAGTCATCAAAACAGGTTTAAGATATTTAACCGAAACCTTTAAATTACTCAAAACTAACTGCATATATAAATTTGTTTTAATAATATTTTTTAAAAATAATTTAAAATCCCTTCTGAATTTTTATTGATTTCAAAAAGAGTATCCCCAGTTCGTTATGCTGTACTTCAGTACTGTTTTTCATTTTGTCAATCATGTCCACTGCTATAATACTCAAAGCCCTTGAACACTACTTTCCGCCCCCGACCCACAAAAGGAGCGGGCGAACGAAAGGTATTTCCAATTGATACGGTTTAGTGGGATGCTCAGCGAATCAACGAGGCAGAAAAGCTTAAAAATTTAATAAAAGTAACAACTAATAATACAAAATGTAGTGAATTGAAATCTATACCAGCTGAATATAGACAAACTTGGCTAAGACGAACGAGATAAACATGGCCAGGGAAAAACAGCATATGTTCGGCTTCTTTTAATTGGGTAAATAGTCAAATTTTATAGATTGCAATCACTTGAGGGTCAAGTCTCAATTCATGGCTATCAATGTGAAGAAATCAGAGGCAACAATAAAGAGCTAGCTCTATATAAAATCCATGAAATACGACCCTTGACAGCAAAACAAGTTTCAGTCTATTTACAAAAAGGTTAATTGTTTGTTGTGATTGATATAAACGTATATGTTGTTGTGGTTGTTGTTGTTGTTGTTGTTGATGAAACGAATGCTGCTGATTCACGGATAAGCTATGATTTCAGTCAGGGGATGCAGATGTCAAGCACTCCCTGCACTTGTCGGTTATCCTGGCAATTTACCTTCATTCGTCCCCTTTCAACCATTTGAAAGCTTTATGATTTCCATGGTATGCAGAAAGAGTAGTTAAATATCTAAGGTGCATAAATTTTACTGATTTTGGTCTATGGAATATGAATAGGTTGCTCGGGAATAAGCACAAATGTGCTCTGATGTGTTCATAGAATTCTTGATAATTCTGAGTTTAGTGCGATTATCAGATGTAATTCGATTACTTCAATGTGTAAATAACTACAAACTGCGTAGACTATAATTAATAATTTTGTTTTTATATTAAATAAATAAGTATTATTATTTAAAGTTTTACAAGTTTAAGTTTAATTGCAAATACTGTCCAAGAGTCATCAGTAATATCTATGATTTAAAATTATATAAATATTGAGCAGTTATCGTTTAATATATTGCCAAAGAATTGAACTTAAATGATTCTTTTTTAAATGAGATTACTTTTGAGTTTAAATCGATATTGGCTTGACTTAAGTATCGAATGCAATTGGTGTTTACTAGTAGGCCAAGAATGAATAGATCGACTTATAGTGACATAAGGGATTTTAATATAGGAAGTTTACTACTGTCAAAATTTGTTGAAATAAGTTATATATCGAGAATGCATGACGGTTTAATACCCTGAATTAGTGTGCAATAGTACATATTTTAGATTTAATAATTAATTCTATAACATCTTCTTTATCTTTAGTACAAATTTGGACCAATTATATTGAGGAAACATCTTTATAATAATGTTGTGTTTTTAGCTGCAATTGTAAAATGTAGCTAAAGAAACAAGTTTAAAAATTATTTTTTTTATATTTTGTGGGCAAATGGAGTTAAAAATAGTTTGCCAATTAACGAATTTAACTAAACAGCTATACAGCTTTTAAACTTTGGCTCATATTTATTTTATTCCTTTTTCAAAAAGACCTTAAAATGTATAAACTAAATCAATAAGAGTCTTTAATTGTTTTTTAAACATTCTTTTGAATGTACAGGCTTCAAATAAAGTAGTGCTTTAGGTGCATGCACCTGTTAAGCTTTATTCATATTTAATTTTTAACCACAACATGAATACCAAGAGCGATTAAGTCAAAAATCTCCAAAATAAGTTTTCATGCGAGTTTTGTGTGCATGATATTCAAAGAATTTGCAGTCGAGACATGAGGAACTTGGAGTTGTTTTGTAGTTGCTGGAGAAAACCACGCGTGTTCACAAAAGTCAAAGAAATATTTGAAAAACAGGAACAGTGGACACACGTGCATTTCATGTACCAGCAAAAATTAATATGTGAAATATTTGCATGCAAAAGTTTCAAAAAAAAAATAAAGGAGAAAAAAAGCAACAAAGAAGGGCAAACGTGCGAGTACGAACAGAGTGACAATGTATGAGGCATATGTATTAAACAGCCCATACTCTTACTTATCCCCCGCACCCACTGCTCTCTTCCCTCCTCTCATCACTATGCCTGGGGAGAACGCGTGCCGACAGCAAACGTTTTGGTTGGCCAGCGCCAGGCCATGCAGCATCCGCTTTGGGGGTTGTTGCCCAGCCAGCGAGCAAATATTTGTGTGCGTGTTTGTGTGTGTGTTTGTGTGTCGCTCTCTCTCTCTCGCTTTTTGTTGTGCGCTCGTGTAAGTGAGAGAGCGTGTTTATTGCCGTAGCAACCACCAAGCAGTGAGGCTGCGACAGGGTGGCATCACTGCGCCCGAATGATTGGCTGCGTTGCCTTGACGCCAACGTTGCCACATGCCATACTCTCTTCGCCTATTGCCATCTCAGTTGCTCTAACACCCGCAGCATACTCTACACGGAGGGCTTCGTTCTTCGACACTTGTTCAGATCCCAGAAAATGCGACTTTGAGCCCGGAATTAGCTGGCACCGCTTGAAAAATAAAGCGCTGCTGCTGCTGTCGCTACTACCTTCTACAACTCCGATCCCGTATGCTAAGGGTTTAGTTTGGGTTGGATTATTTGCTACGACGACAATGATGAGGATGAGGAAGAGGAAGCTGTTGAACGTGGGCTGCTGCCAGGAGTGGTTGGTTTGGTTTGGTTTCATTCTGCGTTGTTATGATTTGTGCCTGCCCAAAAAGCAACCAACCACCCATTCACCCAACCCACCCATCCTCCCACCCACGGATCCAACAACGAACACCACCGCCGCTGTAATTTAATTCGTTGCTGCGCCGCCGTCGCTGCCACCGCCGTTGCTGTTGCCGTTGCCGTTGCCGCTGCCGTCGCCATCATTCGCATCTCGCCATCGTCATCATTATTTTTCGGAGGCATATTGCTAGGATAACATTTGATTTTGAGTTCAGTTGTAATTCTACCGTGCATACGTTCTGGTTGCTCTTGCTCCGTTGCTACGTCACAGCGTTGCTATCGTCCTACTTCCGCTATTAGATCGCCAGGTGGCATTCCCACCCACTTAACCACCTTGTACCGCAGCTTTAACAGGGCATTTTGAACGATTTTCACTTTTACTTTTCGCCTGCTTTTGCTGTGAAACAGTTGCCCAAAGCAACCGGGCGAGAACATCTCGGCTTACAGATTCAGGAGCATTTGTACCTCAAAGACTTTGAAGCAGAAAGAGTGTGTTTACGCTTCCGGATATGTGACTTTTAGCATCAGCTGTTTTCTAGCCAAAGGATTACTTTATTTTCTGCCACTAAACTCATCTGTAAACTGCCAATAATTGCAGTAAAACACAACGAATGCATTCGCGATTCGGCTTCAATTGTCAGACGCGTCACCAACAGCAACTCCATCAGCAGCAACAGCAACAACAGCAGCAACACCATCAGCAGCAGCAACAGCCCGAATTGGATATCACGACATCGCTGTTGCCGTTGCCGTTGATACCGCCGCCAACGCCAGCAACAACCGCCGTCGCCTACGCAAATATCTTGGAAAAGTGTCGTTGTAAACTGCAGTCGCAGTCACAGTCACACTTAACGTTACAGCAGCATCAGCAGCAACATCATCATCATCACCTGCAGCATCATCAGCCACAACTGCAACTGCAGCAGCAGCACCAACAACAACAGCAGCAGCAACAACAGCAGCAGCAGCAACAACTGGCGCAGCATTCGCATCAGTTGCTACCGCAACACCAGCAACAGTTGCCACTGGCGGCGACAGCAACAACACTAACACCGCTGCCAGCCGCCCAATTGCAATTACAACTGCATCATCACCACCATCATCATCATCATCAGACGTTTGTGGCCACCGCCAGTGCCGTTAACTATAACACATCATCAACATCATCATCATCGTCGTCAGCAACAACATCCGCTAGTTCAGCAGCAACGGCAGCAACCACAGCAATGTATCATCATCATCATCATCGACGTCACAACAATTTGTCCTATTGTGGTGGTAAATATTTGACATTACCAACAACTTTACTACGACTCGTATCAATGGCTTTTAATTGATTTTCTGTTTACACTCTCGACACCCAATGAGACTATGCATGTGTGGGTGTGTAACTATGTGTGTGTTTGTGTCTGTGTCTGTGTGTGTGTGTCTGCTGAACTCAGCCAATGAAAGTGTCAAGTGTCTTTCTCGTGCTTCAGTGTCCACGTTGTAAACTTTCAAGTGAACGAAATGTAACTGTAAATTACAAACTAACCGAACATTGAATGCACTCGAAAAGGAAACCGATTGGAAACTTTCTACTAAATTGGAACAATTGTTTATAATTCCAGTGCTTAAAAAGGAATATTCTTCTGATTCTTTTTAAATGATTTTTTTAAAAGCTAAGAATTTATAGAATTTTAAAAAGTACTGAAATTATAGTTTGAAAGGGAATTTATCGAACCTCCAAAAGGGAGGGATATGTATATATATTCCCACTGTTGGACTCCCAGATCTTTACTCAAATGCAACTCTCAAAGAAGTTTCTTAGTGAGCATAACTAATCTAGCTTTGTTTTGTGTTTTTAAAAACACTTTAATATTTTACTTTAAATAATTTTAAATAAAATAAAAGTGAACTATTATTTTTTTATGCTCTGCGTTACAAGTATTGAATATTATAAAGTACTCTGTTAATGGAAGCTGTCTTTGAAACGTTTTATAACTTTGTGATGTGTTTTTTACCTGTTAGTAGGAAACATTTATTTTCAATTTTTACCAAACATTTAAAAAACCTTAAGTATTTATTTTCAAAAGTTTTGTAATCATTTAAAATGTAAATTAAATACCTGTAATAGATAAACACTCAGTTGAGTCGTACAAGTTCATGAACCGTCGGGAAGTTCTCCTCGTTAGAAAACTTTGAATCTAGAACAAAATGTTTTCTAAAATATACATTTATATTGAAACTGTTAAAAAGTATTACTATATTTAGTTATTTCTGTGTTGTGTCACAATATTATAGTTAGAACTTTAATCAATGATAAATGATCAATGATAAGAAAAAAAAAACAAAAATTTTTAAATTAAATTAAGAGTGCATAAGTGAATCAAGTTTATAAAGAAATTAAATTAAATTAACTAAACTTAATTTAATATGCAAGATAATATACAGTTTCTAATGTTAAGCTTAAGTTAAAAAATAATACAAAGTTTTAAATATTTTATAATCAACTTAAATATTTATTTTATATTTTTTGTTATCTTGCAGTTTCCGGGCAGGAGCAGAACTATCAAGTGCAATATGTAGACTCGGAGCTCTATCACAGCAACTCGAGTCAGACGCAAATGTGAGTAATTATCAATGAATAAGCAATGAACAAACAATGAATAAACAATGAAACATTAATTTGGTTTCATTGAAAAATGCAGGACATATCCATTTTGTCCTGTGGGCGATTATCAGAGCAATGGCCAGACGTATTATTCGACCACATCGGCAACAGGAAACTATACAACAACAACGGTGGGGAGTACGGCAAATGCCCATTCAACAACTCTGCCGTACTTAGTGCCTGTGGATGAGAGTCTGCTCTTGAATGGTTCATCGCAGTCACATAGTCGGGATTCGCCGCATAGCTTGACGGTGAGTGTGGACTTCTGTCCGAGATAGGGAAACGGGATCGGGTATGGGGTATCGGGTATAGGGGCTCGTGTCCCTAGTGAGGTCAGTGAGCCGATGACATTGACGAAAAACCAATTCACCATTTTTTTTTTTTTTTTTTTGTGGATTTCAGCATGAGGTGGCGTATATACAGGAGGCGCAGAGTACACCGCAAACTCCCACCTCAACAACAACAACGAACTCGGCCAGCGGTGGCAGCATCGGCAATGGCGCCGATGGGGCGTCACCGGATAGTCACCAAAGTGCCATGGGCACCAGCAATAAAATTGCCTCAGCAACGGTAAGTAGCTCATATACAGAGTGTGTCAGAGAGAGAGAAAGAGAGAGAGAGTGAATGAGACAGAAAGCAAGAGAGAGAGTATATTTTTTGGGGGCGGATTCTTGCGTTTCTGCAGCAGCGTTGCTAACATCTCGCTCACTCGCACACACATTTTACAGATTAAATGGCTATCACGGAACTATGAGACGGCCGATGGCGTCAGTTTGCCACGTTCGACACTCTACAATCATTATATGCAACATTGCAACGAACAGAAGCTGGAACCGGTGAATGCAGCTAGCTTCGGGAAGCTGATACGTTCGGTGTTCTCCGGTCTGCGTACACGTCGCTTGGGCACGCGCGGCAATTCGAAATATCATTACTATGGCATACGGATTAAGCCCGGCTCTTTGCTAATCCATCATCAATCCATGGACGATAAATCGATGCAAAACTATGGCACATCGCCATCCAATGGCAGTCTAGTCAATGTCAGCAGCAGCAGCAACAGCAGCGCCAGCAACAATCATGTTCATCATTTGGCCAACTCCAATGGAAGCAATGGTATGTCCAGTGCCTCGGCCAATGCCCAACGCTCAGCTGGCGCCAAGAAGCACAGCTTCAAACCGGAAACCTATGAGGCTTGCATACAGGTAAGTCTGCCTCACCTGTGTATTATCAGATCAAACTAAAACTTCTTTCTTTTGTAGTATATTGGTGATGGAGCTGGTGCCATGCCCGCTTTTCCGGCCATCGAATTAAGTCACAGTTTCCACAGTGAACTCACCCTGGACGATGTGGACACATTCCGTGCCCTGTATCGCGAACACTGCGAATCCTTTTTGGATGCTGTACTCAATCTTGAATTTGGCACCGTTGAATTCCTGCTGCGCGACTTTTGGCGCACCTCCGACAACAACAATCTGGATGAGTGCGAGGAGGAGAAATATTTGAGCAAAACGAAGCTGTATCTCTTGTGCCACTGCGCAGAAGTGCAAAAATTTGTGCGGGAGGTGAGTGTTTCAAGTTCAGGTCTATTTAAAAATGAATGGAAAACACTAAGGAGATCAAAGGACACGTAATTTTTAAATAGAAATTCTAGAAAAGATTAATTTAAATATTTGTTTAACTTTAATCTAACCAGTTTTATAGTTTTGTCTTTAATATCTATATTAACTTATCTTAATTTCGATTGCAGGTGGACTATCAGTTCTATCAGAACACAGTGGACGTCATAATACCCGATGTACTCCGTTCGATTCCCAATGCATTGACACAGGCGATCCGTAACTTTGCCAAGAATCTGGAGCTATGGCTCTGTGAGAGCATGCTGGGCGTGCCAGAGCAATTGGCCCAGATTAAGACTAGTGCTGTGTCGGCTTTCTGCCAGACATTGCGTCGATATACATCCCTGAATCATTTGGCGCAGGCCGCACGAGCTGTGCTGCAGAATGGTGCACAGATCTCACAAATGCTCAATGATCTTAATCGTGTCGACTTTCATAATGTCCAGGTGAGTTGTAAATTAATTAAATAAAATCTATTCATTTTTATTAACTCGTTGGTTTTGTGGTTAAAGGAGCAAGCCGCGTGGGTTAGTCAATGTGCACCGGCAGTGGTGCAACGTTTGGAGAATGACTTTCAAGGCGGCACTGCAGCAACAGAGCTCATTGGAGCAGTGGGCCAGTTGGTTACAATTGGTGGTCGAGTCGGCCATGGAGGAGTATACTGGAAAGCCAAGCTATGCACGAGCTGCACGACAATTTCTGCTCAAATGGAGTTTCTACAGTTCGATGATAATACGAGACTTAACACTGAGATCGGCATCGAGCTTTGGTAGCTTTCATCTTATACGACTGCTGTTCGATGAGTATATGTTCTATTTGGTGGAGCACAAGATTGCTGAGGCGCAGCAGAAGACGGCCATTGCGGTCATTTGTGAGCGCATGGTAAGCACCTAAGCAGCTAATGCTTAGATAGTCCTAGATAGTCCTAAAGAACAATGAGAGTAACTATCAAAACCCTTTGCTCAGAAGAAGGAGATGGACTTTGAGTTCGAGTGCCAGTTCGCCTACATAACCAGCGATGGAGAGCAGCAGACAACGGCCAGCACGGTAGCAGGTGGTGCAGGTGCCGGTGGAGGTGGAGGTGGAGGTGCAGGTGTAACAGCAACAGGAGCTGCAGCTACAACGGTGTCAAGTGTGAATAGCAACGATGGTGGCAACGATGCAAAACGTCTGAAGCAAGAATGAGAAACTCTGCGTATCTTTTGTAGACATTTATGCAGTTATATATTAATGTGCACCTTCAAAGCACTTCATTCACTCAATCACGCAGACAGTCAGTCACTCAATCACTCAATCACTTCATCAAATTGTCACCTGTGCATTTAAAACAGTCAAAAATGTGTGTATTCGTGTATTAAGTTCGAGTCAACTGTAAACATCTAATCGTTTAGCTTTTAGGCAAAAGTTATATAAGTATATATAGTATATTACAAAAGAAGAGGAGTTAAAGAGAGAGTGAGAAAGAGAGAGGAAGAGGAAGAGGCGCATATACAAAAATTAATTTGTAGATTTATAGATTGACCCTGCATTAAAGTGAAGAACCGTCCAAGCAGCAAGCCAGCAACGCTCCATAATGTGCAGTGTTGACCTTGTCTGATCAGAAAATACATATGTATATGTATTCATGGGATACACTTTAGTTTAAGTACATGTGCATTAGTATTTCGATTTGTATCTGTAACTGTATCTGTATTTGTATCTGTATCTTTACCGGTATTGTAATTGTATTTGTGTATCTTGCGTCTATAAACTTAACTATGATAATTGTGTTTAATTTATAAGAGAGACAACAGTTTTATCTGGTTTCAATAAAACATAAAAGAATGCATAAATTGTACAGCATACACACACACACACACTCGCACACACACTCAAACATATAGTACACACAGATAGGTACGCACACTTGCACACACTCACTGTATAGATTTACTAAAGAAATGATGCTCATCAAATCAGCTCAAATTATAAACTATAACACACACTAAACTCTAAACTAAGTCAACTACAGGCCTTAAATGTGCAAATATCAACACTCAATTTTGAAAAGCAAAAACAAAAAATATTAAATAACTTAAATAACACATAAATGCGTATTACGTTAGTATATTAAGTATATACATATACTATATATCTATATATATCTCTATATATATATTTATATTTTAACTGCATGTGACGACTAATTATACTATTATAATTCCTGAAGCATATACAAAGAAACAAAAGCAGGATTAAAAGAGAGCAGATATAATATTTTAAACAGAGGCGCTTATTAATATGTATTTTATGCCATTTTAGGTATTTACTGAAAAAGCAAAAAGAATCTTTTATAAGTCACTCAAGAAAGAAGAAAAAACAAAATGCAAACAACTCTAGTCTTAAATGGCATATGGATAATGCAATATACAACTGGAAATATCACTCAGATAAACATTAATCATTCGACTCTACGATTATATTTGTTTGTTTGTTGTCCCAAAATGTGGATATATTCTCGGTGTATAATTCTAGAAATTATTACTTTTGTACAATTCTATCCATCTTAAAAATACAACACTCATATGAATGTATGTTTCCCCCCAAGAATATTGTTGTAATACCTAAAATTTAAGAAGTCAGTTTTATGATAAGCCTGCGCAATAGGAAGCTTAATACTACTACTACTTAATATCAAGTTTCAACTTTGCTCAAATTGTTTATTTCAAATGGGAATCTGTTGCTCAAATCTACTACAAAAAAATAAAAATAAACTTGAATGGAAAACTTGAGCTTTATTGGTTGTAAAAAAAAAACAAAAATTAATTGAGATTTTGGAACTCAAATCGGAATTACTATTTATAAATGTGAAATAAAAATGTCTTTAAACCAAATCTAATACAATGTTTTTTAATTAATAACTCAATTTATGTGATTTTTATTATTTTTTTTTGTTTGCTTTTTATTGAAATTGTTTTTTTTTTTTTTTTTTAAAATTTTTTTTTTTGGTTTCAATTGTGTTTTACATATTGATTTTCTAACAACTCTATACAAAAATTGTTTATTTCACTTAATAGAATTTACATACATACATAAGTCTAATTTATAATTTGTTAAATGCTATTTAATGATTAGTATTAAAAACAAAAGATTTATGCATATCAATAGATTCGAATAATTGCTTAAATTCATTATTAAATCTATTTGTATTTATATCAAAACAAAATATCTAAATTCAAATTGTTGTATAAAAAGAACATAAAATGTATAAATTTCAAAAATTGAGCAATATTATAACTATTTACAGTACTTGGAGTTTTATGTGTTTTTGTTGATTTCATTTTAATTCTTTTTTTTCTTCTTTTTTTTTTAAGTTTTATTTCAACTTTAAACCTATTTCGATGTACTTAAAAACTGTTTGTACTTTGTATTTAAAATCTGAGGTCCTGGTTTACGCT
The DNA here is from genome assembly GCA_018903735.1 of Drosophila cardini. Classification (NCBI taxonomy): domain Eukaryota; kingdom Metazoa; phylum Arthropoda; class Insecta; order Diptera; family Drosophilidae; genus Drosophila; species Drosophila cardini. Next base: position 671,878 of record JAEIGM010000020.1, read on the forward strand.
CATGTAAACTGAGTCCTGAATGTTTCGCTGTTTTACGTTAAGTCTTTTCAGTTGATTATATATATTGGTATATATATATATTGGTTTTATTTTGAAAATATTGATATTTCTCTTGCCTTATTGTTGGTTTGGTTCTCACTTTATATAGTTTTCTATATTGTTTTGATGTTCTATACTTAATTTACAACTAAATTATAGTATACAAAGTTGACGTATAAAATATTTACATACCATAATATACACATCATGTTATATATATATAGTTATATATAAAATTTTAATTGACTTTACTTTCAATTGATAATTTTTAGAGTTTCGATATCGAATTCGTTCTCAAGTTCTTATATAGTTATGTATACCTTATGTCTTGGTAAAATTCTACCAATTGTAGTCGTATGAATACTGGACCGGCAAGTTTTGGATGGTTATTATCAACGTTACCTACAAAAATGTCTTTGTTTTGGGTTTTAATCAAAGGTTGAAAAAGTTCGCTGGATAAACGCGTTTAAATGCAATTCATATTTACAGTTAACAAGTGTAGAAATATTTCGTTATCAATTATTTCTTTTATACTATATTACACTTAATCATAATTATTTGGTTTTTTTCATATTTTTTTTTTTTTTAGTTTTATAATTTTTACTCATTATTATTGTATAGTCAAGGATAGTTGATCTTACTAAAGGATAACAAATCGTCAATTGTGATTACATACAACATGGATTAGTCAAACAATTTAGTTTTTCGTTAGCTCTAGAGATCATCAGATTCGAAGTGTCAAAATATCTTTTAAAGTCAAGAATTTGGAAAACATAAAAGGAGCACACCAAGACACATTAGCATATATATTTTAACAAATACAATTACTAAGATAATCAATTGAGTTTTTCTCAAGCGTCAGAAATTGTTAACGAATCTTTCCCGTTTTTGTGTGTGTGTTGAAAGTCCGAGATCTTAGTTTTGAAATAATTATTTGGAAACATTTATTCGATTGAATAGCAAAACTTATTTCGAAATCAACAGAATCGAGCCGATATACATATAGAATCGTATGTATATATATATTCTTTATATATGTCTTAGATATGAAGTGAAACTTGGCAGCAAAACTGCACAGTTTACACACAGAAATCCGGAATTGGGATTAAAGTATTAAGCGTAACTGACGGGAGTACCCTAAATGTAAACCTAACACTAAGTGTACTATAGATAAATGCATATTTTAGGGGGGGTGTATATAGATTTATGGACTGCTCTGTACTCGCTTATATGATGCGATTAACCAGCGGCATTTTGCGGCGATTATATGTGGGCGCCTGATGTGACTGCTGTTGTGGTATCACCTGCTGCAGTTGTTGCACCTGCTGCACCTTGACCTTCTGGCCATACTGCTGCTCCAGCTCACCGGCGGGACCGATGGCATAGTTGATATCGAGCCGAGCACGCTTCGGTGACTGATAGCCATCGTTAACATTGAGATCGGCCGGATTAAGCTCAATGATGCTATTCGTTGTCTGTCCATTGGCAATGGCCAGACGCACCGCCTGCTTGTCATCCTCAATCTCGATGGCATCGTAAAGCTCATCCACCTGTAGACAAGGAGTATATTGTTTTAAACAATTGGAGTAGTTGGTGTTGTTATAAAACACTAACCTCAATGTCAAAGTCAGCATTCTTTTGGTGGAGCAGCATTTGATGGTGATTGTTAGGCAGGTGATTTGTGGATTCGTTACTTGGCTCATACTCCTCCTGAACTTGATCCTCATCCTCGCTGTTTGCCCAGCTATAAAAACAGACGCAAATTAATAACAAGATTTGATGTTAATTATCCTTTCTTAGCTTACTCGACATCATCGTTTTCCTCCTCTTCGACGAGCATTGCATCGATCAGGGTATCATCGAAATCATGCTCCTCTAGATCGGAGGATTCCTCGATCTCAGACTGTGAATCCAATTCGACATCGGAATCGGCAGAACCATGCTTCATTTCGCCACGTTCCAGTGCCTCGAGATGCTCTGGATACACCATGGCACCGCGTATGGCAGCTGGATCCTTGCGTGACCATTTCTGCACTTCCTCATCCATCTTGGAGATGCGTTCCGGGTTCATGGCCCAGCGGCAGCCCTTTACGCTGATTGCTATTCGTGGCCGGACGTTCGATTTTCTCGAAGCACTTGTTCAGCGACAGATTGTGACGCACACTGTTCTTCCAGCCACTTGGAGCGTTCTCAAAGTATGGAAAGTGCTGGCAGAGGAAGCTATAGATCTCCGAGACGGGCAGGGAGCCGGCACGTGAATTCTTCAGCGCCAATGCAATGAGGCAGGAATAGGAATAGGCGGGCTTTGGGAATGCACTGCTTATGGCAGCTGCCGGCAGCTTAATTTTCTGCTGCAATGGCTTCACAGCCGTACCGTTCTGCTGGGACAGGGGGGATGAGGAGGTGGCTGGACGACCACCAGTGGAGGAGGAGGAGCAGGACGAGGATGGCGAACCAATGCTGTTCTGCATCTGCATTTGCATTTGATGATGCGGAGAGTGTGCCGCCGAAGCAATGCTCTTGGGTGCACTGCCTCGCTTGGTCGCATGCAGGGGACTCGCCTCCCGATCCCGTTTCAGCAGAATATTCCCATTAGAGGTGAGTGGCGCCCCATTGGGTGACTTGACCGACGTCTGCTGCTTCAGCTTGTTGTACGTGGCACTGTTGGCAAAGGTCAATCCTCCAATACCAGGACCCAGTTTGATGGTGCTTGTGGCACCGTTCGTTGTCAGTAGACTATTTGTGTTCTTGGCAGTGTTCTTTGTCTCCAGTTCCAGGTTGGACTGCACCTTTCTCAGCTCCGTACCCAGATCCTTGCGCACAGCATCCACGGCGGGCGAATTGCGTCGCTGGAGCATCGAATTGGTGGCCATAGTAGCCGGGGCAGTGGTTCCACCGCCCGTTCCCGCCGTTGTGGAAATGGGTAGCGTTGAAATCTGCTTGGGAATGTGTGCCATCACCTGCTCCCGCCGCATGGAGCCCGCGCTCACCTTCATCTGAGCCGGCGAGAAAGGTCAAATGGGATTTATGCTGATCACAAGGCGAGGCCGGTGGCACTACTGCACCACCACCAGCAGATGCAGTAGCTGCAGCAGACCCTGCTCTGCCCTGCATCCCTCCAGCTCCACTACGTGTTTTCTGCGGTGATCCCGAGCCCAGCAGAGAGTTCGAACCAGAACTGGAGTTGATGAGAGGCATCACCGAAATGGGATTCACACAAGCCCCGACATCGGCAAAGTAGTCGGCTGTGGACCAGAAATTGGCACATGATCCCATCCACTTGGCTGTGGGCGAGGCATGCAAAGCACTTGTGGCAAGCAGATTTGCATTCGCATTGTGTGTTGATAACGATAAGCTGTTGCTGTTGTTGTTGTTATTATTGTTGTTGATGGCCGAAATGGCTTCGAGGGCGTGATCCAATGAGGTCATATCACTGGAGCTGCCTACAACATTGGCAATCTCCGCTCGAATGTCCACATCCAACATGTCCTGCATCGAGTCCGAGACATAAAAGTCCAGCGAAGGTCCTGCGGCATCCTGTAAGTGATAAGGAGTGATAAGAACAGGGTCACTAAATGAATTACAATTTAAATAATACATTTATTAATACTAAAAATAAATAATTTTCTGCTCTTTGTAAAGATACATAATTTTACTTGCTTCTCATAAGCTTCAGATACTTTAAGAAATTTCTTTATACTTTAAGGAGTAACTTGTTGATGTTATGTAATTAATCCAATTTTGTATGTATTATGTTTATATAAATCTGATACATATATTTAAGCATCAGATTATGCTATTATCGCTTTCGTCTTGCTTCTCTTACACACACACACACACACACACTGAGTCATTTATATATGTGTGTGTGTGTGTGTGTGTATGTAACCAGATACTTTTCCTTTTTCTTCTACGTGCAACAACACGTTAATGATGATAATAATTATGTCGATGATGATGACTACGATGATGATGATGATGTTTATGATAATGGGGCAGCAACAAGCAGGAGCAATGTCAAAACCAGTTTTATAACGTTGCAAGGCAGCAGGCAACGAGCCAGAGACAGGGACTGTGAAAGGGACTGAGAGAGAGAAAGAGAGAGAGAGGCAGACACAACACGCAGGCTGCATATAGCACACTAACACACACACAGACACTCACACATACGTAATATTTATATGTACAGCTACGCTCCAAATTATAGTTACGCTCGTAACACTTACAATAACAAAGCATTAGTTTCATTAAAGCAGCAGTAAACCAATAAAATTTAAAAACTATTAACTATTTAAATTAACTAAATTTTTAATATGAACATTAAGTTATTATACTACTCAATCACTTAAAAATGTTCATATTTTAATCATTCTCTTTAAACATAAAAAAAAACATATTTATTGAAATCTAAGACAAAAAAAAACTGAAAATCTTTAATAACAATTTCTAATTTATATGTATGTACATATGTAATATATTATATTTTATTAATTTTTAAATTTTTGAAGGTTTTAATCTAGTACTTTGTACTAGGTTTTTGTACTAAGCGGTTTTTATATTTTAAATAACAAATTCCGTGATTTCATTTACTTAATTTATTTAACCGAACTGACAGCTATTTTAGTCGCTTGTGCTAAAAGCAAAACTAACTTTAAGTCATATAAAAATTCTTGTAGAGCTCCAAATGTCGATCATCTTGAACTAAAGATAGTTAGATTGTTTAAGTTTACTATGGCATTGTTAAAATTTAATCCTAATATTTACCATATATTTTTATGTTCTTGCTTATATTTTTATGAACTTATCAAATTAACATACTTGTTTAATAAGTTTATTAAACAAAAGTCAAGCAAATAACAGCAAACAAAGTTGAAATATAAGACATTTCGTTAAACCGAGACTCCAAAGTGATTAGTTAAAGTACATACTAAAGATACTTAAGCTATTTAGTAACTGGACATGAACATGCATGTTCATGCTCTCCAAATTGGTATTGGCATTGGTATTGGTGTGGACTGAATTTTAGTTCGAGTCTAAATCTGGAACTGGGAACCATTGAGAAGGCCACCATCTTAAACCGGATATCAGTAAAATTGAAAGTTTTATGTAATCAGGGACTAAAGACCCAAGTGCACATATGTACATACATACATATGTACATACAAGCACATGTAAGTATATTCGTGTGTGTGTGTGTAAATAAACAAAAATTCTTGACGAGATGATTCACATATCAAATTTAAACTTTTTTTGTCTTGCAGATCGCAGCCACAAGATACTTTAGGACGTTTGTATGTATGCAATGTAATGTAGCCTATGTCATACATACATATTTAGTATGTAATGTATACTATTTTAATGCTTCATAAACATAATTCTCATATTTGCAACAGATTGGATTGATTGCGCGCTAAAAACAACCACCGACAAACAGAACATGTTGCTAAGCTATAAAAGGTTTCAGCAACATTTACTTCAAACCGAGAGCGAACGCAACACCTCGACTCACGGTGCCGGTTAACAGCGAATATACGATAAAAGGGGGAAAAATATACAGACATACATACACACAGACATACCGAATTAGGTATGTATGCAAGTATGTCCATTGAAAAACGAAAAGGAATTAAAGCCGTACATAAACAACGAGCAGGCAGCAGCAACAGCAGCGGCGCAAAGGCACGAACAGGGAAGCAATACAAATACAGAAAACTTGTGTGCGTGTGCTTGTGTGTATTCATAGCAGCGAACTGTGAACAGCAAACGACGAGCAGCGACGTCGACGTCTGTTTCATGTTAAAACGGCTGAGAAGAGAAACCATACAGAAAGCAAAAAAAAAAAATTCTCTGGCTGCTCTTTGTGGTGAAAACATAGAACATCGACACGCTGAGCAACAACAGAGTTCTCTGTTGAGCGCTCGAACAGTACAGTTGGCAACAAAACATTCTGCAAATTGAAACATCAACAGAGTCAGAGCCAGAGCAGAGCAGAGCAGAGCAAAAACAGAGCTGAAAACTGAAACAGAAACTGAGCGCTCAATGGTATTGGTCTGGTCTGGTCTTGGGGACTGAGTACTTTTTGTACTGTTGCGGAAACTTGAATTCTGCTACGAAAAAAGGGTAGTAGGCGCTGCTTAAAACAGTAGTAGGCCGACACATGTTGAAACATGCATAGTACCTTTTGTACGTGTGCATGTGTCTGTGACTGTTGTGTCAACTTTTGGGTATTAGGCGCAACTTTACATATGGACACGGCACTGTATGAAATAAAAGCTGAAAAAAAGGAGAATGAAAAAAGGCGCGAGAGCGCCTGTTACTTAAAAGTGGGCGGCGTTGGTGGCGGGTGAAAAGGGGGAGCTGACTTCTTGCGTGTCCTTGGACACATTTCAACTCATTGACCCGCCCCTGGGTCATGTCTGTTCATGTTCTTGTTATTTTGAGCAGAAGAAAAAAATCGATAGACGGCGGCATACACATTCCGAATGCCGCATAAATGATGATAAGTTACATAATTTAGCAGGATAACATAAAGATTTGCAGGCCGCTCTTTTATCAGAAAAAGACAGAGCGCCCTAAAATGTGGTTGAATCCACTTTCACCGCACACTACAAACACACACACACAGGCATATTAACTTAAGGTGTGTCTGGTGCATGTCTGGACAAACAGACATTCGTTAGATATTCACATACAGCATAAAATCCTTTACTCCATTCGTTACTGACTTTAAATTGTAATATTTTAAATGTTTTGTATCTTGTTTTTTTCTCTGCAGCATTTTCTTCTGCATCTGCTTGCAACATTGATTGTTACACAGAGCTGGCAGGTGTTGCAGCTGCCTGATCTTCGGCAGAATTTTGGTTTGTTTATCTTGTATTCGAATGGAATAATATCCGATTGAATGTCATTACGCATATTTTCATGTACAGCATGTAAAAAAATTGATTGCAAAATCATAAAAAAAAAGGAAATTTTCAATTGAAATTTATTTTTCTCAATAAACTAAATTTGTTGGTAAAAGCTTGAATTCAACTGGGATTACTTTAATTGTTTAATGGGTATGTATCATGAAATTTAAGTACTTTTTTTTTCAAAATATTCCAAAGCTGATTACAAATCCATTTGAATGTACATTGCAATTCATTCAAGTACTTGTAATATTTATCAGTATTTTGGAGCATAAAATTTCAAGTATTAATGAATTTAACTCAAATATCCGAGAAATGTATGAGTAAGTGTGTATGGATATACACACACACACACGTACAAATGTACTCACATAGAAATACGTTTTTATGTACATATTTATTTCACATTGATTTTCAGATTCATTAACATTTAACGACAAATTACTATAAAATGTGTATGAATATGTTCGTATAGGTCCAGACATGTAATAAAATGATTAAGGGTTTCACCCCAACCAACTTCCATCTCCTCCTTTACTTTCCGGATCAGACTCTCTTTGTATGAGTGTGTGTGTATGCCTGACAAAAGGTTATCAGAACACACACACACACATACACACGCACTTACACAGTTACCAGGCAAATAGAGCAGGCAGCTGCAATTCGGAGACTCTCGGGGGTTGTTGCTGTAGTCGTAAACACATACAAACATCGAAATGAGCATGCATGCGTGTGTATGCCGGTGTGTGTGTGTGTGTGTTTGTAAAAACTTTTTGCTTTTCTGTAAGTTGTGAGGTGCATTTTCCGACGGAAGGGAAACTTCCTGTATCTAATTGGTTTTACGAATGTTTTTGTTGTTGTGTGGCAAGCAATTAAGCATTCTAGCACCTGCATAGATAGAAAGTCCTCACACTCACACTCACACACACAGACACACACATACTTATACAAAGAGTTTATCCTGAATTGTTTCTCATTCCACTTCTTATTCCCGCTCTTTCTCTTACTGTCTCGTTTACTTCTGCGTGGAGCTCAGCAATTTGCAATTGTTGTTAGCAGTGGGAGTTGGGTGCGGGGGGAAGCAGGGGTATTACACAAAATAAATAAAAATGCGTATTTTGAAAAAATGTGACGAAATAAAAATACATTGAACAGGCTGGCAAAATTGCCAGCAAGCGCATACGAAAAACTGAAGAAAACTTTGGATATGTAAGGCATGCTCAACTAAGACATACTCCATAGAGTAATGCATATTAAGAAAGCATGTGTTTAATTTTTAAATTAATTTTCATAGTTATAGTACATTTAAAAAAAAAAGTATTTAAATAAGTATCGGGCATACCCCTTTGGTTCATTTTATGATTACAGAGTATATGTTAAGGAAGAATTGCAGAAGTTGCTTAAAGCAGCTGCTGCTCTCTGTTGACCTTTTTAAGTTGTGCAGCAAGGCATGGAAAACACACACACACACATACACACACACACGTATGTACGTATGCTGCAATTGAAGAAGCAGCATGTTGCACCCTTGAAAGAATTCATGGCCTAGACTCTGCGCCTGGGGTTGCAGTTGTGTATTTCCCGTCTTGTTCTCCTCCTTCTTATCCTTAATTCCTTTTTGGTAGATCTGCCTACCTTCTTACCATCTGCCGTCCATACATCCATCCATCCATTTTTCCATTCTTTACCTCAGGCTGTAACGTTTCTTCTTCTCCTGCCCTTCTGCCGCTTTCACCGTAAACCTTATAATCGTAATGACACACAAATCCAGGACAAACCAGGTAGTCGACCAAAAAGCATTCACGGCCATCTTTTTATGGAAATGGACTTGGACTTGAAGTTACACCACTGACAAATATCTTCCGCTTAGTTATGAGCGCCTATTTGTAAATTACTTTATGGCCCGGGACAAACCTCATATTCAGGATTTTACAGACACTTTAAATACACACACACATGTAGTGTCGTAAATAAATGTAAAATTTTGCAGATTTCTTTTTTGGGTTATTTTAATGCGTTTAGTTTAACGGCATAAAAAGCTCTACCGAATGTTTTGGAATCCAAGGGAAAAAGGCTTCTCTCTTTCACACTCTCTCAATGTGTCTGTCTGTGTGTTTGTCTGTGTGGAGCCGTGAGAAAATCTATGCGGCATACAGCTGGGCGCCCATATTTGAGAAAAAGACGAAAGCCAGCAGCCAAATAGAGAGAACAGCGATATGTTGCTTTACATTGTACATGGGGGCGGGTGTGTGTGTCTGTGTAGGTTGGGGTGTGTTAGTGGGTGTCTCATTCACTCAAAGTCAAAGTTTTGCTGGTCGAAGCGGCACGTTGAACTTTGAAGTTACTTGCCTGCCTTTTTTTGTGAATACGAGAGAGAATTAAAGCTTTTGATGTATGACTATTCAGAGAGTGAGAGAGCAGAGACTCTTGGATGTGACTTTGGATTCCCCTCACAACTTGTGGCGTTTGAAATCGCCGTAGTAGATAAAAGCGTTTCGTTGTGTTTGCTTTTCTTTGTTTCGCCCTCCCACACACTTGTGGCTGCGCTCGTGTGCGCACGTATGTATATGTACTTTATGTGTATTTGCGAATATGTACATGTTGCATTTAACAGGCGCACATGCTTAATAACTGTTCCCGCCGCTTGTCAATCATGCATACAACTTTGTAGGAGGTCAGGACTAAAATTAATAAAAAACAAAAACGAAGTTATCTCTCATGTACTCTCTCATACATACATAAAAGTATTTGCGTTTTAAGCTACATAAAACAAAAGCAGCCGCCAGCGAGGTGAACGTTTGGCCTTCAAAAAGTTTAAATCGCAGAAGCAGAAGATACTCTAAGAGACACAGCCAACGAAGCAGCAGCTCACAACAAACTGGCAAAAAAATACATACACATACTATGTTTCTGTGTATTGTTTAGTTATAAATAATTACTCTTGTATACATACCGTATACAAATATACAGAGTACGAAAATTAACAGAATGGTGATACTGGTAAATAGTGGCAACAATGTTAACTCCGAACTCCCCACCCCGCCTAATTTCCCCAACTCAAACCCCAACGAACAACATTAACATTCTCGACACTGTTGTTGCTCCAAACTTTTAGTACACACAACAGTGCGCTGTTAACTTATAACAGAAAATCGGTCTCCACACACATTTGTAGCCGAGTTAGTAACCAACAATGATAAACACAGAGCGTGCAAGCTTAAGGAAATACATTTTGTTAAAGAATTTAATAGAAACTTATTATCGGTACTTCTATACTATGCCCAGCGGATCTGTTCCGGTTATGACTGCTTGCCCGTTTCCCATTAATCAGCGGTTCCAATGACTGCGACGACTTGACTTAAGAGCAATTTTAAAGCCCCAATGATCGCAAATAAACAAACACACTTGCATGTACATGTACATGTACACAGGCCTGAGTAACGCAATGGTATTTGCGGCGAACAGGCGAATTTAAATTTAAAAAATGTACGTTAAGAGCGAAAGCGAATTGGCGATAAAAACAAAGTGAGCGAAGCAAAACAACAAAAGCTACACTGCTTCGTTGCTCACATTAAAAAATGAGAGCAAGAGCGATATAGGGGTATGCAGCAAAAAGTGTTCTTGGGGCCACAGCACAACTGTGCTATGTCAGGGGGAGTGCAAGTGCAGAAATACTAGGAAAAAAATTTACTTTGGAGAGCTGTTGTTGCTGACAACGCTGCTTTGTCGACTGCGGCGAGTTCACGAGCAAGCGAACGTTACGAATTTAAAATAAACGATATTTCCATCTCATGCTGTTAAGTCAACAACGTGCTATGAATGTGTGTGTAACCGGCCGGCAAAGCAGAAAGTCGCAAAAAAAAAATGTATAAGTATGCCGCTGTCAATTGTGTTGTGTTCTGTTTTGTTAAACAAATACACAGCACATACATATGTTCATATATCGTATCATAGTCGCAATATACTGCGGAAGTTAATTGTGTAGGTTACTTACCGCATATTTACTGAAGAAACCCTCGTGTATACTGCTTGAATAATCCTCTAATTCGAACATATTGCAGCCGTTTAATTCGCAGATTTACTGTTGCACATAAGCTTTGTTTTGATCACTATCCCTTCCCCACCTATCTAATTCCCTTTTGATAGATGTTTATGAGTATGAGTATATGAGCGTGCGTATGTATTGTGTGAACAAAAAACCGTTGCGCGCCTAATGCAGTACAAAAAACAACAACCGTTCTTTGGTTTGCAATTTATATTTTGTGATTATTGTACACTAGCACTTTTAACAAGGTATATTAACATTTGTGTACACGTATTTGATTATTCATGTATTGCATTGGCACATATCTATTTATTTTAAATTTCTTTTATTGAACGGCAATATTTACAACTAATCACAATTGCGCGTACCGTGTATAACACGTCCGCTCCGTTCGGCTTTGTTGTTGCATTTGACTGGGGATGTTGCTATCGAGACAATAAAATTACAGTTCGATAACCCAAAACGATAGAATACTTTTCTATCATCTGAATATGTATCGATAAAATTATATTGTCCGTTGTTTTCAAAAATTTTCTTTCAACATAGTAAATGAACATTACAGGCCCAGAAAACATATGAATATCAAAAAAGCTACTAAAAGATTAAATTTAAATTGCAATTTTAAGAAGAGTTGCCCTGTTACTTTTAAAAATTTATGTTTCAATGTAAAAGAAATCTTATCGATATTCCATTCACAATAACATTCAGATTCTCTGACTTACGCACATAAGGCTGATATGTTACTTAAAAAAAAAAAAAAAAAACTAATACACTCAGCTGATTTAAATAATTGAGACATATAATTTTGTGATTGATTAATTAATTTTAAACAGAATTATTTTACAATTAAAACACCACTTAATAAATAGTTTAATTATAGTTAGATTATAATCATAAGATTTTTTATCAACAAAGCATTCAGCCATAAATTAGGCAAGAAATAAAGAATGCCGCAGCTGAGAAGTTACCAATTCCTCAAAAGATTTAAAAAAAATAATGCTAAGGGATTGCATTTCATGTAGCAAAACATTTGCTTATTGATATTCCATTTACGATAATGGATTATGGGACTCCTTAACAGAGAATTAACAGCACAGACTCCTGGAACGTTAACCCCTGAAAAAACCAACAAACTCAGCAGATTTAAATATTGCCATATGAATAAATATTGAGTTTATTTTATTTCGTTTTTTATGCAATCAGTTTAGTTATTGTGACGTTTCTTAAAATAATTTTTGAGCAAAAAACTAAAAATTCATAACAAAAATAAACAAAAAAAAAAAAATTACATACAATTTTAAAAATGTTGAACATTTATAATGAAAACAAACGAGAAAAACGGAAAAAAAAATATTGAAGACATGGGACTGTACGGACTAAGGACAAACTACTAAATAATGTTAATAAATACTTATTTCGAGGATCTAAAATATTCATCTGGTTACAGTTGTTGTTAAACTGTTCCATTATGGTAAACAAAATGCGTTGATATGTGAATGGCCAGCACAGTGTTGTAAAACGGTTGCATTGTAGTGTGAATATAAATTTAAATATATAAAGGGTGTTTTTTTTTTAGAGGCATAAAACTTAAAGTTAGCACCACTGTTGAAGATGGCAACCGATCGATAAGATTTTGAGTGATATTTTCTCAGTTTGGTACGGCAATTCACGTCTGAGCAACGCTTGCAAATTGTGCAAATTTAAATTGCCCCTAAAAAAACACCCCCCATTATGCATTTATGCCTTCGCTAGGAACCTACGTACCAAAATTGGTAATCCTAAGTGTTCATAGTTACTAAAATATTCGCCAAAAACATCGCTGTTTTCCGAGGTCTCTAGTTTTTGGCTCATTGTGGGCGAATGGCGAGTGACATCGAAAGAAAAGTCTCTTATATTGACTGACTAATTATGAAGTCGATACTGACTAAAGTCGAACTTGTAGCACTTACCATCTCCGAGGCATATATAGGGTCTGCCACGCCTCCTTCTGCCTGTTACATACTTTTCACAAACCCAATATACTCTTGCAGATAGTATAATAATAAATTTATTTGTTGCAAATCAGAGCTTCTGACAATAAACAGTAATAATTTTTTATAAATCCAAACGAAAAACTTTAATTAAACACAACTCAAAATTAAAGGTTTTGACAATTGCAAACGTCAATGCAAATAACAAAACAAATACTCATCTGTCCATCGATGGTATTGATATTATCAATGGTCCCATCGATGGTTCCCTAGCTCTAATGTATACTTATTTCGAGGATCTACCAAAAATTTCCTTCTTAAAACGAAGAGCTGACTCCGTGGCCGAGTTCCGTGTAGAATTGCCGTGATTTGCAGTTGCCGATTTTTTCTTTATGGCTTTCGAAGCAACGGAAACGTTTGATAAACCAGACCGACTGGGTGGAGATAATGGAACTTCTTTGAAATACTTGTGGGTGGGAGTACTAGGCTCCACTTTCATAATGCCAGAGCGGGTCTTGATCAGTTCAACGCGATAGTTGTCCGCTTTGGATACTTCAACAAAGCCTGCAGTAGTTTTAATCCGTTTCATAGAGTGATAATTTTCCTCGTCTGAGCTTTTAACTGGTGACACTTGAGCCATCGCTTTGGGCTTCTTTGTTTTGGCCAACGGTTTCTGAACCTTTGTCTTCTTGGCATCCAGCTGCGGTTGAGGCGACAGTTTGCGAGCCAAGGACTGGGGCTAACAAGAGTGAAGATTTAAAATATTGAACGGATAGTATTGGTATGTGAAACTCACCTCTTTGTTGGCCAAATTCGGAACTAAAAGCTGCATGGCATGCTTTACAGCCTTCTCGGTGGCCTGCAGACGCTTTACATTCTTCTTTAGCTTCGGTACCTTGTCGCTGTCTTTAGTTGCAGTTGGTATAAGACTTTTTGGCTTCTTACTTGCAGCAATACGCTAAAAATATGATTGAAATATTAATGAACGATTTAAAAAGTTTAAAAAGATATTCCCTTACCTGTTTTTTCTGCTCAAGCGCTGCAGCATTGGCCCTTTGAAGCAGACTATCGCAGTAGTTAAGATAGTAGGTGGTATCCTTTGAGGAATCGGACAACTTCTTGGCTACTTCATGGGCTTTGGTAGGCTGCTCCTCCAGGCTGTCAGCTTTAGTTTCCACTAGTTCCACGTTCTCGACTTTCATCGGCTCTTTCTTGGGCTTCTTGCTTTGTACTTCTTGGACAACACTTGAGTCCAAGTCGTCAATAGTGCCACAAAAACTTTTGGACATGTGTTTACGCTTCAAACGTTGACTTGTCCCATTGGCCAAAGTTTCAATGAATGATTGCGATGGCTTGAAATCGCTATCAAATTGTTCACTGCGACGCCTCAGCTTTGGTTTTGGTTCCGTGCCAGACATCTCAGGTCCCTGGACGTAAAGTGTTTGGCGACGTGACTTCTGGAGAGGGTTAAACATTTTCTGCAGGTGCGAAAGATCACAGGAGGCAAGCTCAGCAAGCAGCGCAGCCTCATCATCGTTGTGCTTATGTTTGTTTTGTGATTCTGGTGATTTAGAGCTGCCAGTTTCCACTGATTGTTCAACAACAGTCTCTGGAATGGTTGCTTTATCATATGTGGAGGCAGTCTCCTCCTCAGAGGAGGACATCTCTTTCTCAGTGGAGACGTTATCCTTCAACGGAGTTGGACTTTCTTCACTCGATGTAGATTTATCTGTCAACGGACTTTGTTTTTCATTCCCATCTGTAAGCTGTTGAGGGGATACAGTTGTGGCTGAAAATTTATCTCCATTTTCTTCATGGGATTCGTCACTGGAATCGGGTATCTCATAGACACTTTTGTTGTTGATCTTGTTACGCATTCCTGTGGGTTGCTCCACATCCTCCTCAGAGCTGGATGGAACTTCTTGAACCTCCAAATCATCATCATCATCAACAGAAGCAGCTTTACCATTTTCCTTGGACTTGTCAATGGATTGATGCAGTTTATTTGCTTCCTTTTCTTTAATGCTGTTATTTTTATTCTTTTTCCACTCGACAACAGATTGATCCTTGTTTTCATTGTTATTCTCCTCCTTTTGCTCTTCTTCATCACTGGAATCCTGTACTATAATACGCCGGCGTTTCTTGCTGCTCTTGACATCGCTGCCCACCGATGCTTCTTCGGATGAGAAGCACAGCTCCCCAATATCATCGTCATCACTATCATCATCATCACTATCATTATTCTCACCATCTTTGTCTTCATCATCGTGATCGTCATCATTGTCCGAGACTATGAACGAGGATAAGCTACCGACATCATCGTCTTCCGAGCGATCCTCAACTGTATCCTGGCTTCCCACGGATTCACCATCATGCGGTATCTCATTATCTTGGATTTCACGTCGCTCAGAGCTATCCATTGAATCTCCAGATTGATAATCTTCCACAACCTCTACTTCGTTATCAAAGTATTCGCAGGCAGCATACTCATCTTCCTGCTCGTCCTCCTCGTCTTCGCTGACAAGACGTCGAGGAGGCTTCTTCTCGTTGACCTGTACTACTGGAGCAGCCTTGGGCTCCATGTCAGACAAAGATTTGATAATGTCTATTTGCTGTGGTGGCGCATTCGGGACCATTTTCATATCTACAATCTCTGCAGGCGTTGCCAAAGGAGTCGAGCTATTGCGTTTTTTCAAAGTCGTCAGCTTTTGGGGCGTCTCAGTTAGATCTATTCTGTCTGCGGACAAGGCATTTAGTGCAGTCAGTGGTGTAGTCGTTGTACGCGCTGGAGTTTTGGGAAACTTAGGCTTTCCATCGTAATCGGCTTCGGCACTACCCTGGAAATCGACCTTCTTCTTGTCATCCTGCTGCGTCTTATCTATGTATTTTGACTTGGTAACTGGTGATAGATTTGGTAAACGTATGTCAGCTATTATCTTGATACATTTTTGATCCTTCGTTGGCAAATTATCAATTGGCTGCTCCTGGGATACAGCCTCATGTAGCTCATCATCTTTATTCTTGACGTGGTCAGCTTTATCCTCAACCGACTCATTACTCTTGACTTCCTCAGCTTTATCCACAACTGCCTCATTATTCTTGACGTCCTCAGCTTTATCTACAACCGACTCTTTATTGTTGTTTATGTTTGTTTTTTCTTCATGGATTGACTTGGGTGTTTCATACTCGGCCTGCGAGTCGGAGCAACTCTCCATGCTTATATCTTTTGTATTCGTTTGCTCCGTTTTGTCGTCTACTTTTGTCTCTGGAACGGACATTGGGGTTATGTACTCACTCTGAGATTTTGGGCTCTCATTAGCATCAGGCACGACCTCTTTATCCAACACTGGTGTTATGGACTTTTCCAGCGGCAATTTGGAACTCTCTTCATCTTTGACTTTATTATCTGTGATGTTAATTGGGTCGACTTTTATAACGGGAGTGGTTTTTGTTAGCTGTTGGATTGATATTGGTGTTTCGCACACTTCAGTCTCAACTTTTGAATTTTCTTTATTTTCATCCAGGTTCTGATCACCTGATTCCCGTGATTTCTCAATCAATTTCATTTTCGCAATGTCCTTTGACTGCGAGTCTGGTAAAGAACATTTCTGCTCAGCTGCTTGCTTGTCAATCTTTGCGATTGACTTTGGAGTATTGGACCCTGCCGGCGAGCCCAAAGTCTCTACGTTCATGATTTTAACCTTAACTTGAAGTTTTGCGGATTTATTGTTCAAACCAGCTTTAATTGTATTGTCTTTCTTTAAGCCATCGTCAGACTTCGACTGTGACGGAGACTGCAACAATTGTTGTTCCACAACTGGTCTATCGGTATTTGTTTGTTTTGGTGTTTGTATTTGTTTATCTTCCAGCGAAATGTTAGTGTCAAATTGCGGCTGTGGAATATTGCTCAGTGAGCTCACTGGCACTGGTGGTGTTTTTGACATTGAACGCGTAACACGCTTAGAGTCAGTGGGCGGCCCGTTCGGTGTTAGCATCAGATCAACAGAATTCGATGATGTGGTACGCGTGGAGTCCGATACTTCTTCAGAGACCATATCCACCTTGGCTTTGGACGCTTCGTTATTTGTCCCCTCATTATCTTCTTCGAGCACTTCAACTTCCTCTTTTAAAGGCAACTGTTTACGCACTGACTTAGCCGGTGTCCTTAACGTTCGTTTGGTTGCCGACAAGCTAACACTGGGTGTGATCGGTTCTGGAGTCTCTCCACGTGCGACAGATAATCGAGTTGAACGTGTGGGAGTCCTTACTTCAATTGTTGCCGAATTTAAACGTGTTTTACGCATGGGACGAGGTGATGCTATAACAAAATCAACAACAGTTAGTTTCTTGTTCTTATTACTGTATAGGGGCATAACTGTAAAATGCACTTACCGCGCTCAACAGTTCCATCAATCAATGGAGTCGAAGGTCGACTATCAGTATCGAGAGTGGACAGGCGGCGAGTTCGTGCGCGAGTTACTAAAAGTAGTTTAAAGCAAGTAATTGTAAAAATCAATAAAATATTTGGAAATGTGTTCACCGCGTCTCTTTTGAATTCCAACGGTTGCTGAAAACAAGCGTACTACAACAAACAACAAAAACCTATCAGAAATTTAATCATTTTAACTTACCACGCGGAATATCATTGTTATCTTCATCCATTGTTGTTATTATTAGTACACCAGGCACAGGATGGTAATAATTTCTTTAAATGAGTTGAGGTTAAATTTACAGCTAGGAAAGACCGGAACAATATGGACGACACTAAACTTAGAAATGAAATAACCAAGCACCGATTTCACAAGCTAGAGCCGCCAAAGTTGACATGTGTATGTGTGAGTACTAGGTTTTTCTAATGTTTTTCAACACTGTTTTCAATGTTGCATTTTTGATTTGTATTGGCGGAAATCTTAAAAGATTTCAAATTCACGATTTTAACAGCAATAAACTCTAGCTATTTGAATGCCATAATTTTATTTTTTATATTAAACGTTTTAAACTCATTCGTCTTTTCTTACGGTAATGGTGAACCGCACGAACTGTTACTCATTTAAAGTCTAGTCTCTGGCGCACTTGTTGCATTGTACTAAAATATACATGTACTCTGATTATAATCGTTTTTCAGCACTGTTTTCTCTGCTAGCTTTATGTTTGAATTGGCGCCAATTATATTTTGTTAAGCGATGTTTTGTTTGCAGTTGATAAAAAATTCGTAATTTCTTTTCATTATACTCTCTGCAAGAGTTTAATAGTTTTGTAAAAAGTATGTAACAGGTTAAAGAAGATGTGGCAGATCCCATAAAGTATATATATTCTCGATCAGCATCACCATCCGAGGCGATATTGTCATGGATAGTAAGAGCTTGCATGTGTGCAAGCGAGACAGAAACATACAAAGTTTGTATATAGTTTTAAATGTATGGTTTTCAAAATAGAATATGAAGAAAAAAAACAAAAATATTTGAAACTAAAAATTGTTCTATTAAAATATTATATTATATTTTTTTCAGAACAACGAAAATAAATGTGAAGACCGTTTGCGTTGAGTTTATCGGTCAATCGGTCTTTTGCTGAGTCTCATTGTGCGAGCGTTTCTTGTTTTGCTATTTATGCACTGCTCATTGAAAGAGGGACATACAAAGAGCTCAACAGAAAACATAAATGAAGACAGCAAGAGATGCTCAGAGCGAGAGAGTTGAACTTTTTCGGTTGTGCTCGCACCGAGAGCGCAAGAAAAGAAACGGTCAACAGCGAGCTTATGATACAAACATATGCACGAAGGTTTACGCTGCATGTGCTCGGTGGCAGCGCTGCCCCCGGACGCTGGCCTGATTTAAATAATACTTATAATCATAAATTCGAGAATAAAGTGCAGAGAGTATTATACGGTCGAGTGTGCCCGACTGTACCTTTCTTTCTTGTTTTTTTTTTCGCATAAGCATTATATTAACGATATTATATACAATACTAAAGCATGTTTTGCTTCGCTAATTCGGGATTAAACTGACTATTATATTTTTGGACAATACGTGGGGTGGGCGCAGGAGTGCATGCTGCACTGTTCGCTGGAACCTGCGACTCCTTTGGAGCAAATAGAAGTTCTTGGCGACGCTGCTCAGCTGCTTCACGCAGTAAACGTTCCTTTCGCAGTCTGTTTAATTTATCTCGCTTAGCGTTCGCGGCCAAGTCTTGTGCTAGTTTGTCACTTTTGTGGCTCTTGTGTTTCTTGTTCTTATGTTTTTTGTGCTGTTTCTTTTCCTTTTTATGCTTCTTGGATTTTGAGCCTGATTGCGTTGATTCCGGCGAGGACTCTGGTTCAGGTTGACGTCGTTTGATCGTTTTTGCAACTGGCTTTTTATCTCCAGAAATCAGTGCATTTACAAGGGTAAGTGGATCTTCGGATAACTTTTGCTTCAAATTAGTTTCAATGGTTTCACGATCATCAACTCTGACACGTTTAGGTACCACTTCATACCAACTGCGCACCTTGAGCGCTTCATTTGTGTCCTGGCCAAGATAAGTCAAATAACCGATTTGTTTTTCGTACTTCTCCTGTTCCTCCTTCTTTTCCTTTTCCAAATCCTTATTAGTTTTCTTCACGTGGCTCCTGTAATCTGCAAAAAGATCCACTGACCGGGACGCATTGTTTCCTGCACTAAAATCGGCTGAGGCTCTGTTACGTTCATTTGCAGCTGACGCAGCCGAGTCTGTTACCTTTTCGGGCAAACCAGATTGGCGTCGCAGAAAGTTTATTCGCGCTTCACTCTCCTATATAGTCAGAAAGTGTCATTTTAATAAAATATTACAGTATTTGTTTACGTTCTGGCTACTTACTGCCAATTCTAACTTATCCAATCGTTTCTTTTCTTCTTCCTGTGCAGCTGCTTCGTCCCTGCGCACTCGGGCAATGTTATCCTTTGTGCGCACATGCCAGCTATAAAATAAGTTAACTTTAGCGCCGCAAATATTTAATTTTCTATATTAATGAGCAATTACCGTTTTTTGGGTAAAATATTCATCAGGTTTCATTGGTTATTAAACTGTTTTCTTGATAGTAAACAAAACGCGTTGATATGTGAATGGCAACCACAGTGTTGTAAAACGGTCGCACTGTAGTGCAAATATATAATCTATCTGATAATATTTAAAATAAAAAATAATATATTTATTTGTTTCAAATCAGAGCTGCTGACGATAAATAATCATAATTTTTTTAAAATCCAAACATAGAATCTTTAATTGAACACAACTCTAAATTGAAGTTTTTGACAATTGGCAAACGTAAATGCGAATGGCAAAAAAAATACTCATCTGTCAGAAGGAAGAAAAGGGGACACATATAGAAAAACTGCAGCACAGCAGCAGCAAGAGTCCCGATAAAAGTAATTTAAATTGTGAAAATCTCTTGATTAATTTGTGAAATCAATATTACAAAGAATAGGCAAAGTTCGTGTTGTCAATCAAGCAAAACGCGCGCACGACGCCCGCATGCGACAGCATGGAACAGCGTATTCTAAAGCACGACGGCTACTTAGATGTGGGCGACGATAATAGTAGCAACGATGCTGTTTTGCCTGGCGGAGCACCACTCTTTGAAATACGCAACATCGTTTATCATCCGCAACTAAATGTGCTGCTTGCCTTTGGCGTCAACAATCTAGTGAAAGTTCTAGATGTCAATTCCGGCGTTACATTGCAGACGTATCAATTGAGTACAAATGGTATGTGTACATGGTACATTTGAGTATGAGAAAAATTGCTACACAGACGCACAAACACAAACACACATCTAAATGTCAATTTATTGCAATGTATTTGGTATATTTTTGTCTGTATTCGTCAGGTTTCTATGAACATGTTCATGCATGCATACAAACATTTATTTATATTCATGTGCAAACATAGTAATACATGCATACATACATGTATGTATGCATGTATTTTTGTTTGTGTTTGTGCAAGTTTGACAGGAATATTTCCTCGTTTGCCAAAAGGATTCTTTTCAACAGTATTTCATGGATTAAGTTATTTTATTATTGCTTTTTTTGTTGTTATGACCAGACTGACCGATTTGTGATAATAGTTTGTTTTTGTAGTTATTCATTTCAGCTATTACGCAGTTACGCATATGTTGCGGTTAATTGCTTAAGAAACTAGAATTACTGTAGATGTGTAAAAAGCAAAGCTTATTTGCAAAACATGATGAAATTAAGAATATTTATTATATATTGCAGCTGAGAGCTTAATACAAGGACGCTACATGCCATTGCAAGATAAAATCTTGTTTTGGGATGGTCACAATTTGGGATTGCGTGGCGACTACAACGGCGTTTTGTTGTTGGATACAATTCTTCAGTCGCCGATAGGACAGAATGATGATTACATCAAACTGGAGCTCATATTGTCCGAGGCGATCATATTTCAAAATTGCATAAACGAACTGGAGAGTGAAGGTCTCGAGTGTCCATGTGACATTAGCAATGAGCTGACACAGAAGATTAATCAGGCTCAGTTAAATGCCAAGAAGGGCATTAAAGCCCAACGCGTAAGTCCAAATATGCTTATATTGTTTGTTTTCTTAAATCTTACATTCAAATTCTGAAATTTATTACAGTGGAACACCATTTGCCTGGAGGTGCCCTATTCCAGTCTGAAATTGGTGGCAAATAATGTGGTCATATTATTGAAACGATTGGAACGACACATTCCAGTATTAGCCATAGCGTCAGCCATCAATGAACGACTCACCGATATGCTAATGGGATCTCGATTGCCAGATTTTGGCTGGAAATTTAGCAATTTTCAGCGTGTACTCATGCACTCGGAAGCTGTGCGTCGTCAGACTTTTGAAAAGTGGCCACATATGGACTACAAATGGGCTCTACCGGATCAAATGGCACAGGCTGGATTCTATCATCAGCCGTCATCGTCGGGAGAGGATCGTGCCATGTGTTTTACATGCAACGTCTGCTTGGTCTGCTGGGAGAAAACCGATGAACCTTGGAGCGAGCATGAGCGTCACTCTCCACTCTGTCCATTTGTGAAAGGCGAATACACACAGAATGTACCACTGTCGATCAGTTATGCCACAAGTCCAGCGTTAACAGCTCCAGGGCTAGGATTTGATGTCATTTCGAACAGTGACTATGCTAATGTTCTCTGCACGAGTTGCACTCAAACCGGAGAGTTGAGCGTCTGGAGCATTGAGCGCCATTTGAAGCTTATGCATACTTTCCACGTACCCACTCTGCTCAAAGAGGTCTTCGAGGAGAACTTTGAGTGGGTTCGCGTTACGGCTATTTGTGTATTACCAAATGCACGTGCTCGCACCAAAGTTAACTATGTCTATTCGCCCAACTACGGCGGCAGTGGTAACAGTAGCAGTGCTGCTCACGCTGCCAGCATGAATAGTAGTAGTAAATTTGGTAGCGTTAATGCTCAGCATATAACATCAACATCGACGTTGCGAGCCGGCGTCGTGGGCTCCAAGATAGTACTCGGTGTAAGCGTACGTCAAAGCAGCGGGGAGATGGCACTTCGTATGGTGGTCCTCAACATTGTCGAGTTGGATAGACATAGCGAAAATTCAGCTGTAATCAGCAATGACAGTGGCAGCGTTTCCAGCATCGCAAGTCAGCTGAAAAAGACTTCTTCTCAGCTGGGAACTAGTAAGTTCTATTTTTATAAATCATTATAAATTAATATCATGTAGTTCCTATAAGCTGAAAACATTTATTTTTTAATGACTTTTTGCAGCTTCCAGTGACTCCAATGTGGTTGCCAGTCAAGCGAGTCTTGAATCCTCAAAGGACGATGACAACAAACTGTTGACACCGTATGAAAAATTTGCAGATGGCTTTGATAGCAACGGTTTTGTGTCGGCTTTAATGACTTATAATAAGAATAACGGCACTCAGAGTGGCAACAATCCGTCTGTGCTCTACGACTTTGATTTGTCAACATTGTCGCAAATATTGGACAGTAATCTGGATGACTCATCGTCTGGTCTAATGGTCTCCTCCAATACGGTGAATGTGAGCAACAGTCTGCTAGGCATGGGGAATGAAATGGATAAGCTTATAGACCAGACCGAAATATCGCATCATAACAATAATAACAACAATGATACCAACTCACTGGGCGTGGGCTCTACGAACAATAACAACAACATTATTATCAATAGCAGCAGCAGTAATAGCGAAAAATTGACTGCCAATGAAGAAATAGATTGTCTAGTGGAGAGCTGGACAAGTGTGAAACGGATGAACGCATTGGATGGGGCTCACAGTGCTGATGGTGTACCATTAGATGTGCAGGAGATTGTAGAGATTGCTGAGATTTTACCCACCAGTCCAAAGTGTAATCAATTGCTGGTTAAATTGCTGCGCACTAAGGCTCCAGAAACTGAAGCCGCCAAAATCATAATGGCAACGGTATCAAAAGAGGAAGAGGAACAACATAATGTGAGCATGGATATGGGTAAGTTAAAGTTTATATAATTGCCAAGATATTAACTAACAATCGTTTTACTCAAATAATATAGATGATAACAATGCAGATTGCAATGTGGCTGCTCAGATGCTGCTGTTTGACTATGATGACACACAAATCTCCAACGACTACACGCTTGCTATGACCTTTAGCCGTGCCAAATGTCCCAAACAAGTGTGTATTCTTCCGCCCTACATGACATCGGCGTCTTCCGATGCAAAAGAGGCCGGCTCCATTTGTGTCGTATGTGCGGACGGCTGCATCGAAGTCTATTCGCTAGCCGATTTCCAGATATCTTCAGTCATCGAAGAAGAGGGCGAGCACTTTGAGGCCGTGGTGTACTGCCGTAATTTGGACAGACTTTGTTGCTGTTCGCGACACGGGAGTATGTTGTTTTACTCGCTTAACGATGGGGAAAATGATTCTGGTGATGAGATGCTAGAAATGGAGGAAGATTGCAGTACCACATTGACGCATGGAATGGACTTAAGCGTCACCGATGGAGTACGCAATGTTGCTGGGAACGAAAGCCTCGCAGGCGATGGAAATATTTCCGTTGATGTTGGCAACGATGCGGCAGCCGGTACATCGAATCAAACCACACATGTGCAGACCTCACCATCGACCATATCTCTAATGGCAAACAATGCAAATCTTTTGGCGTATAAAACTACGGATTTGACGCTCGAAGATCTTCGTGTTTTTTATGCCTTGACACAGTTTGATGACAAACTGA
This sequence comes from Drosophila cardini, assembly GCA_018903735.1. NCBI lineage: Eukaryota > Metazoa > Arthropoda > Insecta > Diptera > Drosophilidae > Drosophila > Drosophila cardini. The sequence goes on from JAEIGM010000020.1 coordinate 696,067, forward strand.
CAGTATATTCGGCTGAGGTACCCAGTTGTTGGAATGATCTTGGTCAAGTCCAGAAGCAGCGAAAGCAATCCCAAAATATGCGTCATGGAGGCGATGAACGCGACTTTACGCGCACTTGGCGACTTCACAATGATGCGTAAGTTTCTGAATTACACTTGTCTTCTAGCTTTTGATATTACATTTTGTATTTTTATTGCAGAACCACCTGGGACGAGCATATTATTGAGTTGAACTTGGCACAGCCTGTTTCATTGGGTCATATCGATTTAAAGTTTACTGTATACCAGCAATGCTCAAATCCAGCAGCCATACAGGTTACCCTGCTTAAGCAGAATAGTAATGGGTTCGGTTATCGCATGAAGGGACCTCACGCCAGCTATAAACCCAACGTGATTGACGATAACATTGATCTCTCCTACAGTAAGCAATAACGAAGCAAACATGTGAATTATTAAATCCTTAATTATTTACGTATTCTTAGTTGCCAATGAGAACCCAGTGTTAAGTGAGGAATATTTATCGGCTCACAATGCCGAGGTGCTGGCCGGTCCCATTGAGCTCTCCTCCTGCATTGATTTGTGTGATCAAGGCGGTACAGCTACTCTAACCTCTCCAAAACTCTTCAAGACGCGCACTCGCAACTTTCTTTTGCATATTAAGACCGTATCGGATCCATCCAAGGAAGGACAAAACAAAACAAGGGGTATGTAAAACAACAATCAATATTCTGCCGAAAGAAGAACATTACACTTTTCATAAACAGTTTGTTCTATTAGTTTTCCGAACATTAGACTATGATCTTATGATCTGCCTAAACCATTTTTGTTAGCAAATTTGGGAATAACATATGCATATTATTTGCAAATTCCAATAATTGAATATATATAATGTTGCAGCACTTTATGCGCGACAGAAGAGTCAGCATCAAATCGAATCTTGTGTCAATCGTTCAAGAAATTTAAATCCAAAAGTATCTAGCACGCAGCAGCTCCATGCAAATCTAAATTTAATGAAGACTGCAAAAATGAAGATATTCAAAGTCATGCACTCTCCCTTTTCATGTGACCCATCAGATGTTCAAGCAATGATCTTGCCGAAGCATTCAATGCGGTCATGGGCGGCCCCAGATGCTGCAAATGGTCAAAAGACCGGCCATAAAATAGGTAGTTTCCCCTGTGGCTGCATCTGTTAATAATTTCTGTTCAACACATATATACTTATTTAAAAATTCTCATTTGCTTAATTTAATGAAGGTTGTGATTGGCTACACGAGATCTCGATTAGTGTACGTGCTGTTAAGTCACAGAGTCGCATCAGTAATGGACGTATCCAGCGCATTGCCATGCTGGACAGCAACGGACTATTGGAACAACTCTTCCGTATTGCCAGCGATTGTGAATCCATACCACTTACCAAAAACATGGCTCTCGATGTGCTTAATTGGATTTGTTTCATTCGGCTCAATCGCTTCCGTTCTCCCAAATCGGAGCGCATTAAGGATCAGATAAACAAGCAAACTGCAGCCAATATCAATGACCTGTTGGCCCAGCAATTTGAGTGTATTTGTCTAGCCGAAAAACACATCGAACAGTTGATACGCAACTGCATCATCTACAGTGAACGTAGCACAGCGCATAAGTGCGTCAAACTAATGATTATGCTGACAGAGTATGTATAAAATTTTATCATTTGATGCTATGTGCATTTAACTTTCAATTATTTTTAATGCCACAGGGGCGTGTCAAATCTACCTGCTGAGTTGCAAAAACATGCTACACTAGATACGACCATCAAGATGGCTATCACGAACACATTCAATGAGCTGCCACAAGCCCGGTGTGGCAGTGTGGTTCGCTGGTATACAATGCTAGCCTGTGCCACATCCACAGCTGAGTCACATAATTGTATATCGGAATATGCTATCAATTTGCTTAAAAACATATCCAGCGAAATTGATAAACGTTGGGATCCTCACTGTGCTCTCCTAAGCACAAGATTTGGGCTCTATGGGTTTCCATTTGAGCCAGAAATATTTGATTTTGATTTTCCCAACATCAATCGTAATGGATCCAGCTCATCTATTGCACTCACTAATGTGATACGCAGCAGTGCCACAATTTTGCCAGTCACTGGACTAGACATAAAGCGTCTCAGTTCGATTGGTAAGTATTTTACTGAGTGATTTAAAATGCATCTAACTTGTTAATTACTTTAATCGCAGATGGAGTAGATTTTCGCACATTCCCTCACCTCATACGTGGCAAGAGTATTAGTAATCAGCTACGTGGACTTCTCGAAGTGGTTCAGCTGCATTTTAGTTGCGTTCAAACCTCAGAGGCAACGCGTATTGATAATATTGACAGTGTGGTCAATGGAGCTGCCAGTGTGATTATTGAGGATGTGATGATGATGCCAAAGATGGTTGCAACCAAAGGAAAGGATGATGAATTGGTAAGTTTAAACAGCTTTTAGTGGAAATTTGACATTTAAATAGAAACTATTTCAGCTGAGCGATCTGGTCAACGACGTGGAGTGTCTGGTGGAAGAGATGAAGGATAAGGATGTTATGACGGCTTTTAACTCTTTGGCCATGGTCAACGGTTTCAAGGACAAAGCTTGTATGTTTTTCAGTTTATTCACTGTGCTTGTACGTTTCTGACCATTTTTTGTTGCGTTTTCCAGCCGTGTCATCACTAACTGATCTTGAGCATTCGCTGAAAGAGGAGGTAAAAAACGAGAAGGATGCGATCATTGATAAGCTGAAGATTTCAAAGTTTTTGCCACAGCTCACACTTTGGAACAGTTACATTCAAAAGAAATTTGGAATGAATGAAGAAAACGCATATGATGCCTTTGAAGAGCTGGACAATTGGGAGAAGCCTGTATTGAAGTCTTGTCTGGATGTCTTGCCCGAAGAGGGGTCTCCATCGCAATCATCTGAACAATCTCAACCAACATCTCAAACGGGCGCTAACGAAAGCTCACAAAATATTGTCGACGACGAAATGGAGCGTGAGAAGATAACTGAAAACTTAAGCGCGAATCCATGTCCACCAATTGCATGGCATAAGTTATTGACTCCTCCGCCCAAACTAATGATTGTTGTAGATCGTATGCATTCGGGAGCTCGGCGCTTTGTTGTGTTGGATTTTGGTCAGCATGTACTACTAACCGATCTTGTGATACCCGCCTGCGATGAGTTAACATCTTTAAACATTGATATTTGGTGTTTTGACGAGGAGACCGACTGTACACGGCTTGTGCAGGTGTCTGATATACAGACAAAGACATTGGTCCTAAGCGATATGCAACCGCCTCCTATTTGCCGCTTTTTAAAGATGACAATTGTTGGTCGCATTGGCATGTCATCCACCAAATGTAAGGTGCCCCTGGGAAGCTTCTTTGGTCATCCAGTTGTGCTGGAACACGATGGTTATGGTGATCAACTGGTGCGATTTATAAAACAACCAGCACAATCGCTCCAGGCCCATCTCAAGTCGCTTAATGCACTGTACGAGGATGTTCATTGTCGCTACAGTTTGGCCAGTAGCAAGTTGATGGAACTTCTCTCGCCAATGCGGAACAGTGAGCTATCTAATGTTGCACATCTGCAAGCCTTTATAAACAAACAACGCGATGAGGAGCTTAGTTGTGGAATGGACAACAATAACAAGGTTGTTTCCTTATACGACGAATGCATGCTGCTGCAGTATCAAATCAATGTTATACGAAATGTAGTGCTGCGTTTGGAACGGGCATTATCACCGAAGACACATCGTACACCATCAGCACCGAACCCTGTGCTCATCGAGAAGTCATTGCGCAGTGCATCGCGGGATAAATTGCGTGTGCTGAGTCTCAGTTTAGTCGAGGTTCTATTGCATTTCTCCATTGAGTATGGCATTAAAAATATTTTGCCCGTGCATCAACGCTTTAATGTGGTCACAGCTAAAACGCTGTTCAATTCACTGGTTGTCTATGGTGATGCACAGTTGCAGTTGGCTACGTGCTCGCTTTTGGTTCGCATGTGTTGTTTTCAGCCCTGGTGGGGTGATTTTCTGGCTGACACATTCTGCAGCTTGTTCTCGGCTCAAAACTGCAAAGCATTTCCACAAGATCGGTAAGTGAATTATACATAATAGATAAGTTATTGCTTATACTTATTTTTTCTCAACTTTTTCTTACAGCATCTTCTTTTTGCTCACATATTTGGGACGTCGTAGCATTGCTATGGGCGCGTGTCGTTCAATCGTCATAGATGCCGTGCTCAAGACGCTTGTAAAGCTGCTAGCCCCTATATCACCACACTACAAATTCCAATCGGAACAGCCCAGTACATCGGCAAGCGCAGCTGAACGTAGTGCTGCTATGGGAAGCACTTCCGATCTCCAGTTGATCACTTGGTTGCTGCTATTTCTATCAGTGTGTCTTGATGACAACAACGATCGCAAGGATAAATGTGAGTTAACTCCTTCATTTGTCTAATGTAATTCAGTATTCATTTCTTTACTCAATCATAGCGGCAGCACGTTGGGATTTCATGAGCTGTGAGAGCGACTTTACAAAAACAAGACCCAATAATACGCCTAATAGTAAACAACTGCGTTGCTTCAAGAAGCGTATAATTCAACAAAACAAATACTCTGCCCAGCCCTACACGGATTGGGGAAAGAAAATATACATGATACAAAACGAGGTAAAGCAATATTGAATTACAGAATGAAGATTTTTTGAAAAATAACTAATTCGCTTTAATATTTAGCATCCCGGCATATTCATGGAGTTATCGACCAAATCCAAAGCTAGCGGTACGAGCAAAGCCACTTCAACCAGTGGCAAAATCAATATGGTAACTAATACCGTATGTACTCCAAGCATCAGCGCTAGTGCGAGCTCGGCTAAAACCACAGGCACATCCACAACATCGCCAAAGCACCTAGATGGCCTGGGAGCTAGTGGTGATGGGGACAGTAACTTTGATAAGGGCTTAAAGGCTCTAAGCATGGCAAACATTAAGGTGGTTATACGGGGATTGTTTGCTCTACTGCTGGAAATGGATTTTGACTGCAATATGGATCAGTTTCTCTTGACGTGCAAGGTGATAGCACGTTTGGTAGCTGCCTGTAGGCCCTCAGTGAGATTGTGCAAAATTGTGACAACAGCACAACTTGAGCAACTTATTCGTCTAGCCGTTTGGAACGATCAACAGCAGCCTTGGGCAGTGCATGCCATAACTTGTCTATTACAGGTGATTAAATTGACATTTAATGATTAAACTACGATATTAATTCAAACCATACATTTAGGACTTGTTGGACGCAGACAAACAGTACAGAGATAATGATGCCACGCCCACTAATGATGGGGCTCGTTCCATGGTCACTACAGCTGTGCAGGAGACACGTGATTTGTTCAGTGATTATTCTTGTAAGTATTTTTTTAATGAAAATCTTACAATTAGAAATTTATTACAATCTCTTAAAAGATCAGACAACTAGAAGTGCAGTCTATATATAGATTTCTAAATCTCGAGTCATATGCTACGATTGTCTTTCAACTGTGCATTAGCTTCGTCTTCTTTCAATTTGTTAAACTTAATTTAAATTAATCAAAAAAATATTATGTAAAAAGAAAGGAATTTATTTTTGAATATCAATTTAAATAATTCTTAGCAAATATGCCTCGGCAATTGTTTGATAGAGCATTTCCTGTTGTGATTCCCCTTTGAAGCATGCACAATTTAACTTTGTTTGCTAGTTTATGAACACCAAACAAAAACAATTTCTCATCTTTTTAGCAACTTCCTCAACATCTGCCGCACAGGCTGTGTTATATATGTCGACAGCAAGTGAATTTTACCAAGAGGGTAAACAGATATACTTAATCACCGTCCCCTTTAAGCATAAGCATCGATTCAGATAGATTAATGTATAAATCAGGGGACCTTTAACACCGTCCTAGATATTTACCTGAAACGATGCTTTTGTATTAAACTATGCATTCCTCTACTCTTTTAAATTGATCCTTAATGTGAAACGTCGCTTAACCCTTACAGCTGTCAAATATAATTACCTGCCCTCTCTGATCGAGTGTGAGGACACCGAATTCGACGAGATGCTTAATGACATCGATATGATCGAGCGGACTAAGCCAATTACTAAGAAGGAAAGTAATGCTCTCTGCAAAAATACATTTAACTTCTTTTGTAAGTCAATATCCATTGCCATGGATTCACGTCTGGATGCTGGTCTAGAACTGCATGTAGAAGCCCAGTTGAGACGCTTGACAAACCGTACATCGTTGGATTTATACTCATCGTTGCCACAGGTGTTGACCAATGAGTTTGTTTCTGCACCACCAGAGGCTGCACCCTGGCCAGAGTATCTCACACAGTTGTGGTCTGGACCAGATTATACTGGTCGAAATACGTACATAATGCTTAAGAACGTTTTCGATTCCATACTGGCTGATTTACACTATGAGGATACGTGGGTGCATCTGGAGCAGGTGTTGCAAATGTGGCTTACACTCAACTGTGAGCTGGCCGATAAACCCTATACCTCTGGTATCACACAAACGGATATTCCGAAAATTCCATTTGGCGCAAATGCTGTGCAAGGTCTTTTATTAGCTTTAGCTTGGCATAATGACATTAAGTTGCGGACTTGGTGTTTGGGCTTTCAGTGTCTATTTCTTGCCTGCAATTCTTTGCCCATTGGCGATGATGTTACTGATTGCTCGAGAATAAATGAAGTTATTGTAAATGATGAAAACTTTGAGAAGATGCTTTTACGTTTCTTCTCTGGCTACGGAATGAGTTCATCAATCATTACAAATCGTTGTGTAAGTAACCTAAATTCAACTTAGAGATTTACAATTATGTGTACCTTGATTAAATTTTAAACAGGCTGGACCCACCATCTGCAAGCACCTGCATGAGCTCATGCTTTGGCTTCATAGCAAAAGCGAGGCTAGTGGCGGTCTTATTGCTTGCAAGCGTCGGCTAAAGGACATTCTACTCCATGTCGTATTGCAATTGGTACAGCCAGGCGGTGCCATTAGCAATCAGCAAGGTCCAATCGATGCTCAAAATCAGCTTGTACGCGATCTGCTTTTAATGCCCAATGACAAGGGTGATTTAAACATTGCTCTCAAGATTATCGAGAGTGTCTGTAAGTAGTGTAAATGTTTACATAACTCAAAATCTAACATGTATTTGGTATTTTAGCTTTTCTAGTCTTCAATAACATTTCCAATGGAGAGAAGTTGCAGTGCCAGCGTGGTAATGAGAACAGTAATGCTGGCAATAACTTTAGCAATTTGTTTGCCAATGTTTTGGGTTCTGAAAATCCAACTAAACAGAATGCCAACATTTGTGACAATTCGTTAATTATAAATTTACTTAAATTGTCCTCACACATGGTTCTCACGGAGATGCCTAGGCAACCCAGCGTAAATTAAATAAATACTGTGTTATTCTTTTTAACTAATGCTACTTTTTTTTGCAGGAGGTTACAATCCCCGAAGAGGAGGAGCTGTCAAATCAAAGCCAAACGGATGAAACCAAAGCAGAGCAACTGAACACAGATGGACACCGCAGCAAAGTTCCTTGCATTGCCGATTGGGGTATGTATTTGTGTGTTTATTTTATGATCTTCGTTGCTTAACTATTTTTTTTTAAACAGTGCTGCGTCATTTCCCTACAATGAAGCGTCTGTTTGGAGCACTCTCGCAATGCTCAACAAATACGTTTACTATGATGTCCTCGAGCTGTTTCTTTTCCCTTAAAACAAACATGGTACTGGATGAGCCACAGACCATTGCAGATGCCGTTTTCAGTTTGATGATAACACTAAGTGAGCGAGCCTCCAATCCACGTCTAGTTGTAGCGCCCATTTGCCAATATCTTGAAGAAAGTAAGTATAAATGTATACTGTGTATTAACTGCGCATAAAACATATTGAAATCTTTGGTAAATTGCAGCCACCATACAACGCAATGCCACATTACCGCGTCTTCAGTTATCAGAACCATTCTTGTGGTACATTTCCAAGGTGCTGGAAGTGACGGCGGCTGTGCAGATATTCACTCAATTGGGAGGTATACAAATAATCTGTCATAATTTGGTGCGGCTCAACAAGACAATTATAAACATGCAGCCGGGATTGGTAAGAGTAACCTCTTACTACTATTAACATATTTACTTGACTAAGACTGATTTGATTCGATTAACAGATTTCAATGATTATGCAACACATGACGCGCAACACGCGCCTCAAGCTCAATAGCCATGTGAGCAATGCCAATACCTGCAAGAAAACAACAACAAGCACAGGTGCGCCGGGTACAACAACAGCAGCGCAACCGTCAAGGAATAGCAGCGCTCAGTACGATGGACTGATCAATTTTGCTCCCTTCTCACACATTGTATCCGAGAATGATGCGGCTCAAAGTGCAGAGATGCTAATATCTAATCCGAATGCAACACACAGACGACCACGATCGCCAGCATGGAGTTACATGTTTTATCCTAATGAGACACACGTTGATTTAACAATTACATTGCCAACGGCTATATTGCTCAAGGAGGTGCAGCTGGTGCCGCATACCTCAAGTCTAGCTTCTTGTCCTTCAGCCGTAGCTTTAGAATTGTCTAGAGATTATGGAGTTGGCTCGATTCCTGTGGGTGCTCCCATGGCAACAACGGGTCTTACCTGCATTCGGTTAAAGTTGGCCAAAGCGGAAGTTGCCACTAGCATTGTACTTAGACTTTACAAGTAAGAAATAATTTCCGGAGATATTTGTCAATTCATGTTATTTAAATCTTTATATATTCTTTTAGACCCAAAGACTGCGGTAATGTTGGACTCGTGCAGATTGCAGTGCTGGGTCAAACCATATTTGGAAATCGCATGCAGGGATTACGTGGTCAAGGCGCTTTTGGAGATTCATTCATTGCTTGCTCAACACCGCTGCCAACGGCTGCGCTCTCCGCGATGGATGTCGATGCAATGCCGGAGGACGATGCCTTTGCCAAGACAAGCATTGGCTGGGTGCGAATACTCTCACGCTGTTTTCATGTGGCTGCTTTGCAACCAGATAGCAAACTATCTGATCTAATTGCCTCGTATCCGGCTGAGTACCCCGGATTTTTGGAAGCCTGTTGTTCTTTGCTTAATATAATGCCCATGATACCTAGTCTGGCACAACAGCACCTGGAGACAATACTTATTAAACTTGGTGCCTACAACCATGAGCTCAGTTTGCAATTGTTGCGTACTCTTTTGTGGCATACCACTCCACAGGGTAAGTCACACATCAGTACCTTTCAATTCTGTATCATTTTAATCGCCTTTTATTACAGTGTTTAAGCTGTCCAGCGATGCGGTTTGCGATCTCATTTATCAAGTAGTTACCGGCTCCACAGAGCATATGCTGGACAAGCTGCGTGTGTTGCTGGATTGGGTCATGCAACTGCACGACAATTACAGCAAACAGGCTCGCTGTAATAATCCTCAAAGTGGATTTGTTAAAGTGATTGCTTCGATATTATGGCAAGTGCAGCTCCAACAACAAGTGCCCGATTTGTCGCTGCTTATAACACCGGCACTGTTTGAGACGTGTTATCAATGGATTGCCGAGCTAGAACACGATGAGCCACTGAAGAGCAGCTTTGATGCATTGCTCTGTGCGCTGTGCTATATCAAATCGGAGCTTTTCAATCAGTTGCTGATGAAATTGGGTGTTAAGTTGGAACAACAGACGCGTGGAAAAACAGATGATAGCAAAGTGCAGAGTGGCAGTGTTTGGTTCCGTCGCGAGGGTAGTGAAAATCTCACACAACTGCTGCAATATCCAGCTTTCCTTAAGACGCTTGCCTTGGCTTGTCAGTCGCCGGTTGCCGTTTATCAGATGCTCGATTCAGGTCTGCCCAAACTACTTGCCCACGCCATCTATGAGTACTGCACATATATGCTGCCCACCACTGAGAGTGCGTCTGCACAGCAGTCTGATACAGCAGTGCCCACTGCCTGCTGCAGTAGCCAAGCCGCAGCTGCCGGGGATTCCATGCTTACGGACTTTGATAAGGCGGAAGCGAGTGCTAGTGGCACAATGCCGCTGTTGAGTTGTGCAAATGTGCCGAAAGTATTGGATTTCTTCTCGGAATGTTGTGCTGAGGGTCCTATGCGTGATTGGCTGGGTACAATGCAGGGTTCGCTCTTTTGGAAACCACTTCTGCAGCTGCTCTGCAATACACACTTGGCGCAGTTCAGCAAAACATTGCCCATGCAACAGTCATTCATTCGGCTGGAACGGGCTACAATCAACTTCTTTACCCGTGTAAGCGCATGCCATCCAGCCAATCAAGAAGTGCTCACCTCACTGCTCATTGGTGCCATCATTTGCAAACCTCTGCGGTCTTCCGCTGGCAATCGACCAACTATATCTGGTTTTACACGGCAATTGGTATTGCAGTTATTGCTAGAAAATGAACACATAACGGTATCGGTGCGTAGCCAGCAGCCATTGCAACGCCGTGATACCTTGTCTGCTATTATGGGTGGTTCTTGCGTTGGAGGAGCCAGCAATAGTTTACCCATCGCTTCAGTCAACCATCATCCTGCAAAGCGGAGTAGCGCTCATCAAATGCTTTTTACTGTGACCACAAACACAACCTGCCAGGAGATCATGCAGAATTGTGTCAGCGGTAAGTTAATTGAACTAAAGTAACCAAAATCAATTAAAATACACTGCTCCATTTTTAATTAATAAGTTTCAATTATCTTTAACAATACCGAAAATTTATAATATTTAATACAACTTTTTCGCCATGATTTGTTCTATATTAATTCTTTATTTTTATATTTGATTAATTTGTGAATTTTATTTGATTACTTTCCTTTTTGATGCCATAGTTTATAGTAACTTAGTGTATCAACAACCAACAGATCAACGAACAGGCGAAGCTTCAGGCAGTGTTCCAGTTACAGCAAAGTCAAGTGACTGTAAACTGGACAAATCGTGCTTCATTAACTTTAACAACATGGAAGCAGGTAGCATGGAGTTTCTGACCGTTGGCGCTGCAGTAGCGGCCAAGGATAAACGCATCAAGGATGCCAAGAACCAGGCTGCCATGAATAAGGACAAGGAGACACAGACAACTGCAACACAGCTATTGCCCATCAGTGAGTTCAACTATGGAGCAGATTTTGATAGCAATTTATTAATCAATTGCATTCTTGCAGATACTTTTAACATTGAAGAATTTTTGCTACAAGCAGCGCATGCTGGCAATGGCAGTCAGTTAGTTATAGCAGAGTATCCGGATATATTGCTGGCAGGTGATGCAACCATATCTCAGGTGTTAGCGACATTGCAGGATGCTGGACATTCGTTATCTGCGCCATGCCTAACGTTCAATCTAGTGCCGCAGTGTGCGTTGGGAGATGAGGCAGCTGAGTCCAAGAAAATTAAGGCTGCTTGCACAGAACCGTTGCCATCACCCTTGCAGCGTTTCTCTAGCAGTGGAGGACTATCTTTGTTAGCTCATTACTTGCCAACTGTGTATCCAGAGCACATGGGTCGCAAGGCGACTGCAGTTGCAGCCGAAAAGGAAAAAAGTCCACCGCTTTCCGATTGGGTTAAACTTGAGCCAAATGATGAGATCTATGAGGATCTGGAGGATACTATCTGCGAGCCAGCGGCCAAACAGGTTACTGTTAGTTCTGTGCCTCAACACTCGCTGGCAGCCTTTGGTCTGTTCCTACGTTTGCCTGCTTATTCGGATGTGCTGCTCAGGGATAAACAGCGGGCTCAGTGTCTGCTGCGGCTTGTTCTGGGCGTTACTGGCGATGGAGATGGCAGTAAGTTCTGCTAAATATATATTCAAAATATTTTGAGCTGGTAATCCCCATTATCTTCTTCCATAGATGATATCTACAGCCTTTCGTTGGCTCCTTCGTTGCCCACATTACCATTTGAGGTATTCCGCCAACTACTGGATAGTGTCTCTTTGTCCACTGACGATGGGGTTCTTTTGCGTCGCGTTGTCATTGAAGTCGGAGCTATGCATCTTGTTCTTAATTGCCTGGGAATCTTTTCGCATCAGTCACACAACAGTCAAATTGGCGCATTGTTTACTGAAGCCGCATCTAGTGGCAACAGCAACAACACGAGCAACAGCAATGGAAACGGAAATGGCAATGGTAATGGCAACGGTAATGGCAACGGAAGTGGTAATGGCCATGGGAACGGAAGCGTCACAGGTGCTAAAAGCAACTCAGCAGAAGAACCTTTGGCAAGTGCAACCACATCGGATGATAAGAGTCATATATACTGGGCAAAAGGTACTGGCTTTGGCACTGGCTCCACAACTCAGTCCTGGAACGTAGAGCAAGCCCTATTGCGCCAAAAGAGTGAAGAGGAGCATGTGACGGTGCTGTTGTTAGTGTTATCAAGCTATATCAATCCTGGCGATTGTATACCTAGCGAAATGCGCGGAGAGGATATTCTAGCCTTTCATGATGTGCGTGATGTGGATGGTGAACTGCCGCCCATTTTCCAGACACTTCTGCAACAATCGTGCCTCATCCCAGCTCTCAGCTCTTACCTGCGTAACGATTCGGTTTTAGATATAACACGACACATTCCGCTCTATCGTGCCATACTAAAGTTACTGCGAGCACTGTCGCTGTCTAAGAATTTGGTCTCATTACTGCAACCGACATCTAGTGCCAACGGAGAGTGCACACCGCCCATTGTTGAGCTGCTGCAGAATATGAAGACCTGTGTGGACACCTATGCCAAGAGACTCAAGTGAGTTTTATGTGTTCTTTCTAATCTTTACATTATTGCTTACATTATATTGTTTAATTTATAGAGTCAACAAAAAGTCGAATATTAAAGGACAAACCCATCAATTGACATTCAATATTGATGATGGCGATGACGAAGGCCTAGCGTTGCTCATACCAGATATACACGAGACCTGTGTTCTGGTACAAAAGACCACCGATGCAGATGCTTTAATTAATATGCTGCATACGAATGAAGATGGTATGGGTTCATTGGAGCGTCCGTTGACCAAATCAGTTGAGCAGCGCTATTTGGAGTTAATGAAGAAGCGACAGTTCGATACCTACGACATGATTGTAGAGTCTGATAACAACAGCTTTCGTTTTGTGGTCTCGCATCATTTTGAAAAAATGGTGCGACTTGCTGGTGATCGTTATCACCCATCGCGGGTTAAGAGATTGGCACAGGAAGCAGTAACGCTCTCAACCAGTTTGCCCCTAAGCTTTAGTAGTTCTGTATTTGTGCGCTGTGATACGGACAGATTAGACATAATGAAGGTGTGTATTTATTTGTTTTTAATCAAGATATGCATTTAATAATAATTTCTTTATTTGTCAGGTGCTAATCACTGGCCCGGCGGATACACCATATGCCAATGGCTGTTTTGAGTTTGATGTCTTCTTTCCACCCGACTATCCCAACTTGCCGATGCTTATTAATTTAGAGACAACTGGTCGCCATTCAGTTCGCTTTAATCCCAACCTCTACAATGATGGAAAAGTGTGTCTGTCCGTTCTTAACACTTGGCATGGCAGACCCGAGGAGAAGTGGAATGCACAGACGTCCAGTTTTCTTCAGGTTCTTGTTTCAATACAGTCCCTAATATTGGTGCCGGAGCCGTACTTCAATGAGCCAGGCTTTGAGCGTAGCCGTGGCACACCAAGTGGCACGAACTCATCGCGCGAGTACAACAGCAACATCTATCAGGCGTGTGTGCGTTGGGCAATGTTGGAACAGATACGCAATCCCAGTCCCTGCTTTACAGATGTAAGATTCCATATTGAAATTGCTGATACAGTTTTAAAAAAAATTTGGATTTTCAGGTCATACATAAGCACTTCTGGCTAAAGCGCGAGGAGATTTGTACACAAATTGAGGGCTGGATTGAGGAGCTGAGTAAGCCGCAGTATACGGAGCGAGCTAGTCGCACAATATCCTTCAACTCGATGGTGTTGCGTCGACACTATCGACATCTGCGTGAGGAGCTGGCCAAGCTGAAGCCTCCTCGTGGTCTAGAAGATTTAGATGCACCTTTCAATCCCGTTGCGACACTGCCGCCAATGGATGTGTCCACGACAGCGGCAACCACCGCAACGACAAATGCACAGGTGGGCACTGATGACACATTGGTGCCAGAGCTGAACCTGATGGTTGATAATGGTGATAGTGACTTGCCTCTGTCAGCGGATTTCTATAAGGATATGGAGAAGTCAGAAGCATTGCTGGCTGGCGACGAGGATGTTGTGGAAATTCTGAGTGATACGGAGAATGAGAGCAGCGTGTGGCAGGATAAGGAGGAGGACACACCGTAAATTGCTCTTTGATGCCGCTTTCACGCACTAGACAGTTTTATTTATCGTTATAAGTTTTGTTTTACGCTCTTTTGTTTTGTTTAATTTTTGTAAGAGAGACTGCAACTGCAACAGAACTTGGTGTGCTTTACATAAAGAAAACGTAATATTTAATGTTATCGATACAAAAGAAATTGATCCTTTTGAAAAATGAGTTAAACAATATAAAAGTATAAATATATATATAAATATGAATGAAATACATATTAATCAAATTCGAAAATAAACACACACCAATGCGTGATGAAAAGCCAACTTTTCACTAAGCAAAATATAGCCGACTTTATAAAAATCTATTATTGTAATGCAGTTTTTATAAATGCTTCATCGAATGGATCTATTGGAATAATGAAATTAACCATATGTGTGTATAGCATAAAATATCAGAACTTTAACAACAAACACCACCAAAAGTAAATTAATGTGTATGAAACTATATATGTAGACATTTAGTTAAATATTTACAAATGTGCAGAGTTACTTTTACAATTAAATACGCAAAGCAAAATAAATTTTGTTTCTCCGATTTAAGTCTTTTAATTATCCCTAAAATTATGCTACGCTTTTTTTCTAAGCTAGGCGTAGGTAAAGTTTTCTATTTTCTATGTTCCTTCACACCGTTGTAATTCTGTCTGGCTTAGTTGACAGTTTTCCGTATGAATATTTAGAAAATATTATTTTTTTTAATGGATTACTTCACATCGGTTTCGTCTGGCTTAGTTGACAATTTTCTGTATGAATATTTAGAAAGTATTATTTTTTATTTAATTGGATAATTGAAATTATGCTTACACACAAATATAAAAATTTTTAGCTCAGAATTGATAAGCTCATATCAAATGTTAGTAATTTATGAATGTTTATCATTCCCCAAAAAAACGAAAGATATAGCCTGTATGGTTTATCAAGCGGTATCTATATGGCAATCTTTTCGACACTTTTATAGGGTAGCATGCGACTATCTTGAATAATTTTTATCACTGGCTACTTTGATCAGGAGGAAATGTAATGAGAGAACAACAGCTAAAACTCTTAAATAAAAATACGGTTATTCAATAATTGTTTCTACATGATTCTATCTCACCGTCAGTGCAATTCATCAAAAAACCCATGAAGCTCTCAATCGGGTCACGCTCTCTTCGATTTTGCTCTCAAATGTGCGCCTGCACTCTAACTGTATACCACTTTTATTGAGCTTATTTCGACAGGCATAAGTAAAAAAAAATCTTTCTTTGCTGTTTGCTTTTGCTCAATTGCTTTCCTCTTTGATCAGTCTCTTCCGAACAGTCGACAAGAGCAGTTGACGGCAATTGAAGCTAAAACTGTAACTGAAGCTGAAACTGTGAGGATATTAAATTGTGTTTTAATTGTTTTATGCCAAGCATAAACCAATAAATTTAGTTAGTAATTATGGAGCTCAATAATATTGCTATTGGGGATGGTCAAACTGTGAGTATTGTTTTAAGAAAATATGCATGCAACAGTTTAAATTGCTTTATATAAGTGATGAGTTCTCAAAGATAATCATCATGCCAATTTCAATTAATTGAGCAGCCGATTGGATTTGTTCACTTTTTTGTGTTTTCCCCCAATCGAATTTTCGAAATAACTTTCTGAGAACTAAATAAATTTGAATTGATTAGCTTATGTCTCTCACTACTTAGTATTTAATGTTATTTGTCACATATTTCAACAACAGTTTATGCCAGTGATTTAATAACTCTCCACTCAATGCGGTATTTTAATCAATAATTTATGACTTTATTAAAAATACAATCTATCAAGCTGATTCTCCTGCATTGCATAAATTGTTACAGGTCTGATACTCACGCCCAATTAATCAGAATGCCGACACGAGTGCAAACGAGTTAATGGGAAGTTTCTTTTGAGAAAAAAAACCTCCGATCAGTGTAATAGTTTGTCCATAGATTAATGCTAATTAATGCTAATTATACATATTATTGATTCAAACAACAACAAAAAAATTTACTCCCAGTCCAATAGAATCTGTAATTTTAAAATAAAAATTATTTATAATCTGCATAAGTAAATAAAAATTTGAATTTTTTAATCGGTTTATGGCTAGAGTTTAATAACTTTGTGCTGATTTATAAGACTGGTACCAGGTAGCGCCAGCAATTTACACGATTTGTTCTTACTAAGCTGCTTAAATCCTTAGTTGCACTATTCGGAAGGGAGTACCAATACAACTTGTAGTAATAGTTTTTAAAAATAGTAAGTATATAAGAGAATGGGCTTTAGTTACTCTAAAACTTTAATCTGGAGTGGGAAAGAGAAGAAGTGAAGAGTAGACTGTAGTTTGTTAAAAAAATATATATATATATAAAAGAAAATCTGGTTTTTATATAGCTTAATAATTCAAAGTATTGTATTCACCCTTGGAAATGTTTTTTTTTTTTTTTTTTACTAATTTTTTATTTCCATTTATTGTTCAAAATTCTACAACATACGGGTACTGGGCAGCTAACAGTCGAGCAGCTCGACTGTAGCGTTTTTACTTGTTGAATATATTCGATTAAATCATTTTTACAACTTAACGTTGAATAAATTAGCTAAATTAACTGAATGATTAATTACACGACGATTTAGGCTGATCCGGAGAAGCTCAATGGGGGCGGAGTGGGAGCTGGAGCTGAAGCTGGAACTCAGCCCAAAACGGAGAGAACCAAACCACAATTGCTCTATGCCATCAACGAGAATCCTGGTAAGTACAGTATCTGCAGTTCCATCGGATTACATAATCTGACTGTAATCCCCATTTCTTTCAGTCTGGTACCTGAGCATATTTCTTGCTTTTCAACATTATCTAACGATGATTGGAGCAATTGTCTCGATTCCTTTTATATTGACGCCTGCTCTATGCATGTCCGATGAGGATCCAAATCGTGGCATTATCATATCCACAATGATCTTTGTTACCGGCATTGTAACATACTTCCAGGCCACTTGGGGCGTACGTCTGCCCATAGTTCAGGGAGGAACTATTTCCTTTTTGGTGCCCACTCTGGCAATTCTAGCGTTGCCCCAGTGGAAATGCCCAGAACAAGCGGAACTCGATGCCATGGATGAGTCTGAACGCGATGAGTTGTGGCAAATACGTATGCGTGAATTATCGGGAGCAATTGCCGTTTCTGCCATGGTGCAGGTCGTCCTGGGCTACACTGGACTTGTCGGAAAGATTTTGAAATATGTGACGCCCCTAACGATTGTGCCCACGGTCTCGTTGGTGGGACTCACTCTGTTCGAGCATGCCGCGGATACGGCCTCCAAGCACTGGGGCATTGCCGTGGGGTAAGTCATCTAAATTGTAGGGCTTCTCTTGAAAAATTGTTTTCTTACTTCTTCTGCTTACAGTACCACCGGAATGCTGACACTTTTCTCCCAAATCATGTGTGACGTCACGATTCCAGTGGTTGCCTACCGAAAAGGTCACGGGTTGGAAGTGCGTCGTTTTCAGCTCTTTCGCCTGTTCCCAGTGCTGCTGACCATAATTATTATGTGGGGACTGTGCGGCATACTAACGGCAACCGATGTGTTTCCTCCCTCGCATCCCTCCCGCACCGATGTTCGCCTCAATGTGCTCACTAGTGCCAAGTGGTTCTATGTTCCATATCCGTTCCAATTTGGATTACCCTCGGTGACACTCTCCGGCGTACTGGGCATGCTCGCCGGAGTACTGGCTTGCACGGTGGAATCCTTGAGTTATTATCCAACAGTGTCACAAATGTCAGGTGCCCAACCGCCGCCATTGCATGCCATCAATCGAGGTATTGGTACCGAGGGTCTCGGCACTGTTCTGGCCGGTCTCTGGGGTGCTGGAAATGGCACAAACACCTTTGGCGAGAATGTTGGCGCCATTGGAGTGACTAAGGTAAGTAGTGTGTTGTCTTTAGTAGATTCAAACTAAACCCTTCTATTCATAGATTGGCTCCCGACGTGTGATTCAATGGGCCGCCGTTATAATGGTACTACAGGGAGTTATTGGAAAGTTTGGTGCTATTTTCATACTTATTCCCGATTCGGTGGTCGGTGGCATATTCTGTGTCATGTTTGGCATGATCATTGCCTTTGGTCTGTCCACGCTGCAGTACGTGGACTTACGCTCCGCTAGAAACCTGTACATACTCGGTTTATCCATTTTCTTTCCCATGGTTTTGTGCCCTTGGATGCAACAACATCCCGGTGCCATTAATACGGGCAACGAAACTGTTGATTCCACTTTAACGGTACTTCTGGGTACAACCATTTTGGTTGGTGGATTCCTAGGCTGTTTCCTGGATAACATAATCCCTGGTAAGTTGCTTACAATTAATCCGATCAAAACTTGACATCAAATGCTTTTTATAGGCACACCCGCTGAACGTGGCCTAATCGAGTGGGCCAACGAGATGCCCCTAGGTGATGACAATGTTAACGATGGCACCGCCACAGACTTTGACTTTCCATATGGTATGAATGCCATCAGAAGATGGAAATGGACCTACTATGTGCCATTCCTGCCCACCTACAAGCTAAAGAAACAGAACTAAGACACTTAGGTCCCTGAGCATTCCATAGTTTGGTCGGTAAAAAGGCTAAAAAAAAAGAAAATAATCAGAATATTTTGTGTTGTTGCTGTTTTTAGCTATCAAATGTACTTAATGTTATTTTAGCACGTGTACTCAATAAATATTAAATTTTTATATATTTTACTAATTTAATTTCAAGCAGAACATTTTAAGACAATTTCTTTACTTGCCAAACTTTTATTAAACATTTTTAGGCCTCGTATTCTAAAAAAAAGTAGAAGGGTCTATTAAATTTGTCAGAAGCGAAATGTGCGTAACAGGCAGAAGAAGGCTTTTCCGACCCCATAAAGTATATATATTCTTGATCAGCATCAACAGCCGAGTCGATATAGCAATGTCCGTCTGTCTGTCTGTCTGTCCTTCCGTATGAATACCTGGATCTGCTAAACTACAAGAGCTAGTGCTACCAAATTTGGAATGAAAGTCCGTCTACATGTCAGGCAGATCAAGTTTATTTCAAATTGTTGCCACGCGCCCTACCGCCCCCGGAAATTGTAAAAAACTATTTTCACATCAACATAACTTGAAAACGACTGGAGCTAGAGAGACCAATTTAAAACATTATGGGTATGGTACTATTATAACTATCCTCACCAAGTTTGATCCGGATCGGACAACTATAGCCTAAAGCTCCCAAAGAACAAATCGGTCAAAATTGAAGTTTTAGTTGAGGGATTGTAACCAAACTAACACATTATGTGTATGGTACCATTTCAGTCCAAAATTTGTGACTTGTATGAAAAAACACGCACTCGAAGGAGTACAGGGTCTTTTACAGTCGGCTCGCTCGACTGTACCCTTTCTTGCTTATTTTATGTAGGTTTCAACCACTAAGGTCTCACTTTATTCCATAAGTTAGTAGCTAAAAGTTCCCAAAAAATTCATTTTATTTAAATTTTTTTAACTTTTCAATTATTCGCGGTTTTTAATCAAGTTCTTTCGAGTACTCAATAAAAGGACTCAGAACTTAGGAGTTTGTCTATAATGTAATTATAGAAACCTTTTAGAAATAAAAATAAGATTAGTTTTATGATTCAATTCATTGGTGTTGTTTATTGACATGTTCATTAACATTTGGTATATTCCATTTCTATTATTACATTTTCGAACTTTGAATTTTCTACCCATTAGAATTAGACTGTAAATTCGCTTATTGACTTTTGCTATATCCGAATAAATCGTTTACATTACGCATATTATCTATTATTTTGCAATAACATCAATAGTTTCTAGTAAACGTAAGAAAATTCTATCATTTGAAAATTTCAAATCTTAAAGAATTCGTTCAGTTCTGTATTGTAAAAAAAAGAGGAAAAAACAAATGTTGTTAAAATTATTGATCAAATTTTAACGCATTGCTTTCGGCGCAAGATTCTTAAAAATATCATATAAAATATCTCTGAAACATTTGTTAAAAAACTAACATTTTTGACCACTCAACATTTTTCAATCTTTCAATTTCTGTTTTTTTTTTTTATCTTTGTTTTTTTAAGTTTTGTTTTCTTTGCTTACAAATTAAATCAACTTTATGACTAGGACTAAAGCTAAAAACGCCGAAGGAACCAAGGCACAATCATTTTGAAAATCGTATAATCGATCGAAATAATGGAGATTCTATACAGAGATCACCATTATTGGATCATTGAACTACGGTTTCGATTTGCTGAAACTCTAATTTATCAGTTTTTATTTTTGGTATTGGTACAACTACAACTACTACGATCAAAGCTTCCTGCGCTAACAATTAACTTTGGCTATGTAAAAAAATATCGGAAATAATTTATTGGGAGCGGAAAAATTGACTCCATTCGTATCTTCGGCAGAGCAACTAGAATCTATGCTGATTAGGATGATGATGATCAGAATATTGATGATGATGATGGTGCTGTTGCTGATGATCATGTTGATGGGTTGTCTGTGCGGGTTGCAGCAATTTCTTAACTCCACCACTGCTGGCACGCGAGGAGGAGGCCGAGGCCGATGAGGAGGCAGTCGTGTTTGGAGGCGTGGCCATACTTAAAGCCTGGATTGCCTTCTTGCGCTTTGAATAATAACAGAAGATGCAGAAACCATTCTGCGGCGTGGAACATCAAATATTTGTGGGACTGCGCGTAGCAGACGAGGTGCGATAACGAGATCCCGAACTGCAAGACAAAGAGGATTAGAGTTTATATTAACACCTTAGGCTTTCTCCCAAAACTTTATGTGAGTTGGAACAATACTCACCGCGAGATGCTTGAGGTATAGTCCCGGACAGGAGTGCGTGCCTCCCTTCTGTGGTAACTGCCGCCAGCGCTGCTGCTGCTGGTGGTGCAAGTCGTTGGTGGCTCCAGCAGCGACATGGTGCGATGATCATATGGTCGTATCGAACGGCGTCCGAGTGTGGCATAACCATCCAAGTGACTGCTGCCTGTGGCTATGCTGCCACCTCCAGAGGGCAGGGAGCCATTCAGGGTGTAGGAGGAGCGACGCTTGGGATTGTAGGTATTGTAGTAGCCATTGGTAGTGCCACCAATGCCTGTGCCGGTGCTGGGACTGGAGCTGGAGGAACTCTTGTAGCGCATGGGCACCGAGCTGTAGTCATGTGTCTCATATCGTCTGCTCAGGAACGATGGCGACGTATTGCGAATGTCATTGAGGCTCTTGCGGGGCTTACTCGTCGCTCCAGCGGACGTCGATGTTGCCGTGGAGTAGTCTAGGGCCGAGCGGTACACGGGCGGCTTGAGTTCCGTGCCCACGGGACTTAGTTTCAGTGGCCGGAAAAACTGCTGAGCAATATCCGGCGAATGTCCGCGTGTTTCCAGCTCAGGAGCATGTAGCTTCTGGCTGGAACGAGCCTTCACAGCGGCATTCTGTTCTCGGTAATAGTCCCGCACCGCCGATGGACCTACAATGCTGCTGGTACGTCGTGGTTTCTGCTCATTGAAGCGACTGTAGAAACTGCGACGCTTGATGCGATCAATGACACTCTCGTTGGGATCGGAACTCTCCGAGCAGCGGGTGGGCGAGGATAGCTGCGAAGCACGCGACAGACGCGACACTGTCGGTGAGGGCGTGGCATGTAGCATATAATTGTCCTCGGAACAAATGGACCAGTTATCAAAGTACAGCTCCGGCTCTTCGGTGGGTGACATAAATGTCGATGTCGAGGCACAATCATCTTGATAGCTTCTCGAATCCGACGAATAGTTGGCAATGTTCTCAAACGATGGAGTCAATAGATTATTATTGCGATTTATCTCATGTGCCGAGGATGTGGTGCGATATCCCGATGTCTGTGAGCTGCAATTGTTGTTGGTGTTGATCGAATTGTTGTTGGTGGCATTCTCCATGGACTGCTGACTGGAGCTGTTATTCGAGGAGGCACTCTTCACGGCCCCTGGATACGGTGGCAGATTCGAGTACAACCCATTGCCGTTTAATAGCGCTGGATTTGTTTTTGCCCCACGGTAGCTGACGCTGCTGTTGCTAGTTGCTGCTGCTGCGGCGGCTCCTCCTCCTGATGCTGTTGTTGTTGTGCTTGTTGTTGTTGCTGCGCCTGTAGCATGACCAGCGTTGATATTGCTCAGATCGAGCATGAGACCTTTGCGCTTCTCCTTGTTGCTAGTCGCAGTCGCAGTTGATGCTGCTGCTGTTGTTGCCGCTTGTTGCTGCTTGCAGTCGGGACAGACAGTCTCGCAGTTGCAGTTTACCTCGCTCATGGCCAATGCCTTGGTCTTGCTCACATTCTGATAGATGGGCGAACTGGGCAGCAGTGTCTCCTGCTCCTGTCGCACCTCCCGCTCAATGTTGCTGGTGGAGCGCGCGTTGCGCACTCGTCTCTGTTCGCTGCTTTCGCGATCAAAACGTCGTAGCAGACCGCCGAGCATTTTGTTGACTGTACCACTTGGTTTTCCACTGCCACTGCCACTGACACTCCCACTGTCAGCGGCATGCAGCTCCTCCACGCTGGCGGAGCGCTTGGGACTCTTGCTTGTGTTGGGCTGTGTGCGTGGCACAGATCTTTCTCGCAGGGATCGTAACATGCTATCAAAGCGTGATCGCTTGTCCACACGCTTATCCTCGCCCACGACTCCGACTCCAACTCCGGCACCTATATTTTCCAGTGACTTCTCCACCTCTAGTGTTTTCTTCTTGCGCAGCAACGGTGAGCTTTGCTCCTCCGGAGATCCCTGCTTTTGGGTGCAGACCAGTGCAGCACTTGGAGTACCAAGTTTCTTCTCTTTGCTCATCGCGGAGTCGCGAAGTTTCTCAAACTTCTGACCAATGGCGTAGAGCAGTCCCTTACTCGGCTTTTTCTCTGGAGATTTCTCTTTGGATTTGATAACCGGGCTGGATTCCTTGGAGCTCTCAGCCGGTGAGTTTGTGGTCGTTGTGGTTGTTGTTGTTGGGGGCGTAGTGGTTGGCGGGCTCACTGGCGTGGGCGGTACCAGCTTCGATTTCTTGGACACTTTAATCACCTTCTTCAAGCTTGTTGGACGCAGCTCAGCTGGAGAGCAGCCGTTGTCCGTAATAGTGCTTGATGTGCCCGCAAAGGATTTTTCCTCCGATGTAGACTTGGAGCTGGATGCAGTGGTGCTGGTGGTAGTGCTGGCGACGGTGGTGGCTTCAGCTATGCTGGGTATTGCCACACCGCTGCGTGTTATCTTTCTGAGATCCTTGGGCATGGCCAACTTGGTGGCGGGATAGCTCTTGGGCCGCATGAGACGACTCTCCCGGGGTGCAGAGTCCATGGTCACCTCTGTTGTAGCTGTGGGTAGTTTACTAGGCAGATTGCTGGGTGCTGTGGAAGCTGTGGTCTCGGCCAGAGGCAAATCCGTATTGCTTTTGAGGCTTAGACCCAGATCCTTCATGGGATAAGACTTCGGACGTTTTAGTTTGGTCTCCTTTGGCGCTGGTAGCTCGCTGGGCTGTACATCGGTTGAAAGGGATGTGGCGCATTCCTCTGTTGTCTTCTTGACAACCTTTTTGACCTTCCGCACCAGTGTAGTGGTTTTCATGGCCTCCACATCTTGAACCAATTCGGAGCTCTTCTCCTTGGACTTGACCTTCTTTAGTTTCTTGATGGTGGACGTTTCCTCCGACTTTTCGCCCTCGACAACTGCCAATTCTTTGAGTTCCGTTTGGGTGCGAGCCGCCGAAAGCAGCTGCAGTTCCTCCAAGATTTTATTGGCCAGCTCGTGTTTGCCCAACTCAGAGTCCACGTCCCGTGAACGCGACTGACTGCGCCTTTTCTCGGTCTGCTCGGTCTTGCTTTGTTCCGTATACTGTTCCATGCTCTTGTTGCGTGCATGTCGTTTCGTGATCTGACTTGTTTCCGCCTCCAAATCGGCCTCAACATTGGGTAAACTGTGTTTTCGTTGCTCTAATCGATCGGAGGACTTCTCACGTATCTCGCGAAGTCCACTTGGAGGCTCATCGAAGAAGTCGGGCCGCAGAAAGCGTGAGATTCGGCGCTGAGAGGATCGT
Source organism: Drosophila cardini (assembly GCA_018903735.1). Classification (NCBI taxonomy): domain Eukaryota; kingdom Metazoa; phylum Arthropoda; class Insecta; order Diptera; family Drosophilidae; genus Drosophila; species Drosophila cardini. The sequence continues at coordinate 720,551 of JAEIGM010000020.1, forward strand.
CTACGCAAGGAGCTGCTGCTGTCGACCACAGCCACTGGCACACTGCCAACTGTAGATGGCGCTACTTGAGCCACAGTTGGCGCTGCTGCTGGTGTTGGCGTTGCCTGTGACGGTGGCGGTGGTGACAGGTAGCCACTTGGTGGTCGTCCCTAATGCAGCGCTATAACGCTTCTCCGTCAACTCCTTCGACTTGCTCAAATAGGGAGAATAATATTTGTACTTGTCGTTAATGTCACTGGTGTAAGTGGTGCTGCACAACGAGGATTTGCCGTAGTCATCGCGGCACACGCTGCTGCTGCGACTCTTACTGCCAGCCCTGGTTATGGTGTTGGTGGTGCTGCTAGTGCTGGTGGTGGTCGCATTTACCTCCGCTGATGGTCCCTGGCTGGGTGCACGACTCAAACTGCGTCGATAGATGGCCGTACTGGCTGCTGTTGTCTTTGGTGCATCTGTGAGAGTTTTGGGCTTCAGCTCCTCCTCCCGCTGCTCTCGCTGCTCCGGCAGATAACCACGCCCACTGCTCTGACTACGTTTGTAGACCTTAATGACCGGCGTGCTGCTTGCCGCACCGCTCTGCACGCTCAGCGTGCGTGATAGTTTTCGTGCCTGTGTTGGTGGCAATTTGGCCAGCAGCTGCTCCTGGAAGCACTTGGGCAATCCAGGCGTTATGCTGGACAATGTTTCGAGATCTTTTTTGCTAAGACGCAGTCGGGATAAGTCCAAATCGGCAAGATCCAGTGGCTCCTCAACCGTTTCAGCTGCTGTTGTTACCTTCTTTGGACTCTCCTCTCTGCCATCCTCCTGTGCTGATCGGCCCTTGCTGCTGCTGCTGCCCTTGGCATGTTGCCCTGTGGATAAATAAAGGAGGTAATGATATGACAATGAGTGAGTTTTATGCTTACAAAACACAAGACACTCGAGGGAGTTAAATGCTGTGGAGCCAATGTGAAAAGCTACTTACTTGAGATTCCTTAACAATGTCTTCAATCTTACTTAGTACCTGTAATCCTCAAGTGTTCATCAAAACGAATGGCACCTGTAAACATTATGTACTATGTTGTTTGCAACCAAAAGAACTTTGCACACTCGCATCGGAACTAGAGTAACATAGTGGGCAGGGCAGGGCAGGGTACGAGGGGCGGATTGGGTGTTAACTCGTTAAAGCGATTAGAAAGAGAGTCAATAAATCAATAAATTACAACAAACAACAATGAACAAACTCGTTCCAATCAATCAATCAATCAATCAATATCAACAATAACATTTTAAGCTCACGTGCAGGAGAATATTTAATATAAATAAGTAAATAACAATTGTTTAGTTTATTTATTTGTTTTTTTTAATAATATTTTATGTATTTTGGTATTCAAAAGTTTTACGATTTTTGTTTTTGTTTTGTAGTTGTTCATAAAGTTAGTTAGTAATTGTATGTTTTTGTTATGTTTAGGTATAAAAAATATTGCTTAATTTTTAATGCTTGAAGCAGCATTTTTTTTTTTGACTTGGAATTGTTATCAATCAATCAATCGTTGATGAATTGAATTAGCTTAAATCAAACTCAAATTGAGCAGGTACATAAATAATTAAAATTCATTAAAATTAATTTTAAATCACAATAAATGTCAAGTGTCTCTCTGTGTCTATGTGTGTGTGTGTGTGAGTCTGTCTGTGTTTGCGAGTGTATGGGTGTGTGGGTGTGGTAACATTTATCTCTTATATGAATTCTACTTTGAAAATTGGTGCAAAAACATTTACTACAAATTTTTATTAAGGATTCTTTTCATTTATTAATTATGATAAGAGTTTAACAAATATTTAATTGATTCATGAGTTTTTTTTTTTTTTGGTTTTTTTTGCTTTTGAATTGAAGTGAATTAAACGTCAAGTGTTTCGACTTTAAATGCAGTTTTGTCAAGTTTCAATTGAAATCAATAGTTAAACTATGTGTAATTGAATTTTGAAACATAAGCGTTAATTAATATTCTGTCTGTTATGTTTGCCACACTTGCAACACTTTGCATCCCATTATGCAGCTGCCACTGCATCTGCCACTGCATCCTGCATCCTTTTGCGCATCGATTGTCTTTGATTTTTTTTTGTTTTTTTTTTTTTTTTATGTCTTCTTGAGGTTTCTTGTGGTTGTTATTGTGGCTGTGGTTGTGGTGCTAATAGCTTTGGCTGTCTTGAGTGGTGCTGCGCCTTCTAGCTTTAACTGGGTTAATTGCGGTAATGGCACTGACACTGGCACCGGCACTGGCACTGTGGCAACGGCGACTTTGGTTGATGTTGTTACGGCCGTTGCAAGTATGCCCGGTTGCAGTTGCAAATTGGAATGGAACGGACTCTTGTTAATGGTTATGACATGCTTAGTGGGCGTGGTGGTGGTAGTAGTAGTAGTAGTAGTTAAAGATAAACCAACTGTAAAAACGAAATAAGCTTGAAATGTGTAAAACGGCCACAAATAAACAAATTTAACATTTAAACAAAAAATAAAAATTAATTAAATGAAAAACTTAATTATGAAATTCAAGGAGGTGAGTGATGAAAATTGCTGTGTGTTAGGGTTAAAAGAAAATCAGCTTAAAGTTTTGTATTGTTTTTCCTTTTTAGCTGTTGTTCTTTGTAATTGTAATTGTCTGGTTGTTGTTGTTGTTGTTGTTGTTGTTGCTGATGATGATAAAAAAAAAATTATATATAAATGTTTGCGCTTCAGAATGACAACAATTAGTAGCTGAACGTTTTTGTACATTTTCTCGTATTCAAAGTTTTGGACATTTTTATTATTATTTTTTTTTTTTTGTTTTAGTTTCATCTTAGCTTTTCTACAATTATTAAGACAGCCACTCTTTAGTTTACCGCTAAGAGTAAACATTTAGTTATTAAATATTATTTTTAATTATATTATTATTTTTATTATTTTGTACAAATTTTCGTATTTTAATACAATTTATGTATTCATGTTGATTAAAAATAGCCCAGAACTCAGAAACTTGTTTTTCGTTTTGTTTGTGCCAAGTTAGTTGTTGTTTGTTGTAGTTGTTGTTGTAGTTGTTGTTGTGATTGTGGCTGTGATGGATCAGCTTGAACACAGCATTAAACAGCATGGACAAAATAAACTACATCGAAAAAGCTTCAAATGCATGTATGTCTGTGTGTGTGTGTTTGTGTGTGTGTATGTGTGGTGCGTGTGCTTAGTGGTGTTATAAATTAATTTCTTGTACAACACAAAATTTGGTTTAATTAATAAAATGTAACTTGAAAAGAATTAAAAAAAAAATAATAACATGAACAAGAACTTTGAAACTCAAACAACTTGCTTTGTTAGCGTTTTTTTCCATAATTAAAATTATTAAATTATTATTTTTTTGTTTTTTTTTGTATTTGTTTATGGTAAAAAAAATGTATGTAAAAACTAAAACAAATTTAAGGTAGCGGGGCCATTTGCAAAACTGTACAACAATAATTCAAATAAGTGTATATAACAAAATTCTTTTGGTTGCCAAACAATTTGTTTTTATTTTTTAATCCGAAATAAAATATCCATTGTTTGTTTGTATTAAAACGTTTTTTTTTTTTTTTTAGTTATCAAAACAAAAGTGGTTCGCTTTATTGTCATCGAAAATTGTTCTAACTGTAAAAGGTAATAAAATGATTTATGAATTAAATTTGTTCATTTAGCCGCTTCGGTTTATTGTATTGTTATTAAGATTAAGTACATTATCTTGTTCAGAATTTCTTGTTGTTTTCCCATTTGTTTAACAATTTATCATGTGTGTGTGTGTGTTTGGGTGTGTTTGCCAACTTTAATATAATTTCTCCTAATTTAGTTTATTTTCTTTGTGTGATATAATAATTTTATGGCCAAGCTAAAACTCTATGTCAATAAATAAACTATATAATTGCGCAGATATTCAAAACTTTGAATACGATTATTAATTTCATTTCATTTGACCTTCATTTAACAATTTTTCTATCATCATTGCAATATTACATATACATTTTAATGCTAAATAAATTAAAATCAAAAAAAAAAAAAAAACACTTTATTAAGCGAGTTTATGAAGAAATAAAAATAAGAGTATAACGAGTATATATTAAAAATTGAAACAAAAAAAGTAAAATTGATAAATAAAATAATTAAGTGTGCAAACATTATTAAAAAAAAAAGAGAACAATTAGAGGCACATTTATAACTGAGTCGGTTGGTTGGGTTCTTTGGGCTACAAGAGCTTAAATATGTCTCTGATAAGAGCTATACACCATAACATATATATATAGTGTACTAGTTGCCTATATATATATATGTGTGTGTATGTGTGTGTGTAACTTGTATAAATTTCAAAAGCAGCAGCAGCATTTAAATGTTAACAACAAAAGTTATTGTGCTCTAAGACAGATAGCAATAGATCAATAGATAGTTGGATAGACATAAAGATAGATAAAGATAAAGAAAGAGTATAGAGTACAGACTATTGTCGATAGTTTCTCGATTTTATTAAGAAGAATATGCTAAAAAGGCATGGCAAAAAAAAGATTGTTTTAAATAAAATGTCAGATAAATAAATAGAAACATAAAAGGATTAAGCAGAGAGTAGTAATTGGCATTTTCACTTGATAATTACAGTAGACACTTAATTAATTGCTTATTTTTGTTGAATTTTTTTTGTTTTTGTTTGTTTGTTTTAAATGGGGGTGTATATTCAGGCTGCACAAACATGTTTAGACTATAAATTGTATGTAAATAAATATAGGTATTCACTTGTTTTGGTTTTTGTTTATAACTGTTTGTTTGTTTTTTCTTGTTTATAAATGTTTTGTTGTTGTTTTTGTTTCAGTTTATGTTTTTAGCATACATCAACAACTACTAAAATTATCGAAATTGAAAATTCTTATTTATGTAGCATACTTTCTCGCAGCTGATTCTTAGTTATTGTGTGCTGTTTTTCGCATTAGACTTCGCTTTTGGGGCTGATCTGTTGATCTGTCGATCTGGTTGTGATCTGATTTGATCTGCCTACTGATCTAAATATTTACTCTTTAATCTGTGATATTCACCTCTTGGCAACGTGGCCCCAGTGCGCGAGAACATCGATTCCATGTCGCTGCCCAAATCCCTGGACATGCTATTACGCCAAGGTGCATTGATACCGCTGCTGTTGCTGCTGCTATTAAGACGGCTGTTAAATTAAATAAAATAAAAAAAAAGAAAAAAACAAATAAAAATAACATAAACAATGGCAATAAGTTGTGTGTCAGACAGTGTTTAGCTAAAGGACTTGCACATTACATAGGCCAACTTACAGGCAGCATTTGATACCAGGCCAATCAATCAGCCATTGGCGAATTCGGGCCATAATGCTCAAACCCCTTAGCAAACTTTGTCTGCACTTTTAGACATTGGTCGAATCACGAGTAAAGTTGCGTTTTAATATATGCAAGTGCAGTTGTAGAATCTTTGGTTAAAACTTAGTTAAACATTGGTGATAGTTATATGACAGTAGAGAGAGTTGGACAGTTATTGATCATGAAGTTGTTGAAATAAGTACAGTGTGGCACAAAAGTAATCATCGAATGGCTTAATGCTTAAAGAAGTCAAACGTTCTACAAATTAACACCCGCTGTCATTACTCAAAGCCCTTTTAAGCAGTTCCAAATTTTACTTTAAACCAAAACCAGTACAGAGTTCATTACTTTTGTGCCACACTGTATGAGAATAGCTTGTGCTGCTTGAGAGTTCTCTCTTTATATGAATGTACTTACACTTGTTTCTTTTCAACCGTTTCTGTATAGCTATAACTGACTTGTGATCTAAGCGCACTTAGTTTGTGTAATTTGTTAAGCAGATTTATTATTAGGAGGTTTAATTTGTATGTGGAATGCAGCATGTAAAAAAATGTATGTAAATGTGATAAAAATATGCATTTTAGTAAGAATTTACTTTTAAAATTTAAGACCTTGTAGTGGGAATGGGGAAGGGGGGGAGACTCACCTGCCGAAGGGACTGTTCTGACTCCAGAATGGCCGGTGGCCTTGAGCCTGTCGTGAGATGTCCGTTAACAGACGACTAGAATGACTGGGAAAACCGACTGTAAGGTCACTATTCACGTTCATGCGATTTGTGAGATTACGCACCTGAGAATAGTAAAAAGTGTGTCACAAAATGAAAAAATGGAAAATTATGCAAGTGAGGACAATTAAACTTACACGTTGCAACAAAGTTGAGAATAGATTTTCTGCTGTGAGTATCTCAAAGCCATCATCGTCATCTTCCTCGCCAGAGCTTTGTGAATCATTATCCTGGCTAATTTTCTTGACGGGCCTTGAACTCCTAAGTAGCCCCACCAATGAGTTAATTATATATTAAATTGTTTATCAAGAAAGACTTAATACAAACCTGAGTCTGTGAGGAGTGAATATTGATTCATCTTCGCCACCATCGCGATTAATTGAGCTTGTTCGCATCTTCTGGAATGGCGAACTCTCATCAAAGCCGCTTTCGCTAAGCAGTGAACTGTAAATTTAAAAGATTTCAATATTTAACATTTGAAACGAAATTAAATTTCAGATTTATTTATTATGTTTTTACCCAATGCGATGTGAAGGACGCAGTCGACTGAATGTGGTGCGACTGGAGGCGGTTGTATGACTCGATTCGGATGGTTCAATGCTCCGTTCGCGTGGTGTTATGAAACCACCTCCTTCCACGGCAATGGGTATGATAAATTCACGTGGACTCTTCTTGATGGGCTGCGAGGTAGTGCCCGGTCCACCCGTAACAGTTGATTGTGACATTGTAGTTGTTGTTTCCGTCTCGGAGTCAGCTGTGGATTGACGTGACATTGAACCGGAACTGCAAAGAAAATTGGAAATATTCAAATAATCTGTGAGAGTATGTCTTGCAGATAAAAAAACTATTAAATTTCTTTAAAGCCGAAGTTAACTCAAACGGCAAGCACCAGAAAACATAATTGGTAGAATCACTGTAGTGTAGGAATTTCAAGAAAAACAAGTAAGAAAGGCTACAGTCGAGCGGACCGACTATAAAAGACCCCCGTACTTATTCTAGAGCGTTTATTTTTCCGTAAAAATCACCAATTTTCGACTGATTTTTCCTATGGGAGCAATAGGCTTATGGTTGTCCGATCGGAACCGAATTTGGTAAGGATACACCATGATATAATATGATAGAGTCATAACATACATATAATATGGAGTTTAATTGAGTTAAGTCAATTAAATTTTATCACACAAATCGCCAATTTTCGACCGATTTGTCCTTTGGGAGCTATAGACTATAATTTTGCGATCGAGATTTCATGAAGAAATATAGAGTCATGACATACACATAATATGTGAGATTGGTTCAGATTTGTCAATTAATTTTTAGAGAACGGGGTCTAAAAAGTAAGCAGTATTCTTAAACAAATGATGACCTTCTTCCTAATTACTAATTTTATAAAGATTGCTTCTTATAATATATATATGCACTATAAGGAGCCATATAATATCCGATACCTTACCTAAATATGCTAGAACGATTTGCATACTCGTACCACCTAAGCAATGTGTGCGTTTGTTGTGGTATTTCAATAAATATAAGAGTGTTTCTTGCTTATCACTTATATTCGTAAGATAACTATATAATACTCTTTATAGGGCATATAAAAACATACGATATTCGAGTTTAATTAAGATAGTTTAAATAGATTATTAGTTATGCTGTACTGTTAATGGACTTTAACAGTTCCCAGTGGCGATCGGTGGCCTCTCAAACCCCCAAAAACCAAATTGCCTATGCGTGAAGTATAGAAAATCGGTCGTTATAAAATTTAAAGTCATAGTCCTCTCATAGCTAGTTAATAATCTGTATTAATCTATATAAATGAAAAATTCTAACAAAGCTTCTGTATTCTAATTTTAGTTCAGAATCCTAAAACCTAACGTATCCGACTTGCCTTAAACTCATTTAAGGAGATTAAAGTCGTAAATGAATGGCTATATCTACGACTAAATTATCTCCTTGTTCTTTGTCTCTGCTGAGAAAGAACACTTTTATACACTTTGTTGCTCGCATTGTCTCGAAATTAAGCGCAAATTACGAAAAAAAATATTGTCATGAGTTTCTGTGAGCAACGCGAAAGCAAAGTTGAAAAGTAAGTTGACTAAATTGTTGTCAAGGAAACTAATTTAAACTCATCTTAAGTAGCTACAACTTACCGTGTTGTAGTGTTGGAGTTGGTGCGTCCATAGGATTGTTGCGTGGGCGGCCTTTGTATGGTAATGATGTGCTCTTTGGGCTCCAGGCTGGTGGCTCGTGCCTGCAACGAGGTCTTGATGGGACTGTATGGTATGGGTCCCTCGCGTGGCGGTGCACTACGCAAATCTGCCACAGGATGTTGCATCTCGGTGCTAAAGCGCATTGCTGGTTGCGGTTGCTCTGCAATGCGTGGCTTAATTTCCAATTGCACCTCAGATTTGGCATTGATTTTTCGTCGTGGCAACGTTGCCGATTTGAGCGTAATTGATGCAGTTGAGGTTTTAACTGCACCGCCTGGTGGAACATCTGCGCCTGGTGAAGCTATATACGTGTGTGAACAGGTAGGGGAAATGGGAAGAAAAAACATTCGATACATTTTTGGTTAAAACAGGTGATTTTTGAGCTTAAGATTTAACAAGAACAATTAGGCAAGAAGCATCAAATTGGCAACTTGAGGATTGGTTGCTTGGAATTGTTTAAGGGCTTAAAAACAATATCATGTGTGAAGCATATATGTGTGTGTATATGGTGTGTGCGTGTGTGTGGGTGAATAGTAGTGTGAGTGTGTTAAGTATTAAGTTGAGATGCAGCAACAGCGACTAGCAGCGACTAAGGCAGCGTCTACATAAGAGTTTTAACTAACAACAACAACGGGCAAAACAACATTAACAACAACAACAACAACGACACTAAAAACAGCAACATTACAGACAAAATGTCTACAAGCAGCTTAAAGTAAGTAGCTTTAATTGATTTTGATTTATTTATTGGTTTCTTGTGAGGTCTAAAGGATCAATAGCAACGATAGCGAGCAAAACAACGACAACAACAACGAGAACGAGAACAACAACAACAGGAATGACAAATTTGGTGAAATTTGTGATAAAGTGATGGAGAGGAAAACATTCAGAGAACAAAAACACTGGCCATCAGCAGACAAGTTAAACAACTTTGGATTCACTCGAAATCTATTATAAATTATAGTTTATAATGCTAGAATTGAGAAATTAAATGTTAACCTTATTACCAATACTTTTAATAATTTCCAAAGATTGCGTTTACTGGATTAATTGAGACGAAACGGCTTTAGTTTTTTAAGGTAAGATGTTATTTAGCCTAAACAGCGTTTGCAAAAACTACTCTGTAGCAGCAAGAGCAAAACAAGTTGTGCTCTGCTAGGTCCACCGCTTTGAATTTAGTCGAGAGCTGTAGCAGAGCCGTAACAGAGCCGTAGCAGATCCGTAACAGAGCCGTAGCAGAGCCGTAACAGAGACGTTGCAGAGCCGACTTCGAACTTTAAAGTGTATGCTCTGCTATGCTCTCAGCTCTGTCGCGTTAAAAACTACCGCTATAAAAAGTAGCAAAAAACAAAAACGATATTCTCTTTGAGCCGTAGCAGTAGCAGAAAAAAGAGAGCGAGATGAGAGCAGAGCAAAAGCTTATTTTCTGGGCTACGGCTCTCGTGAGCGTATATTTGATCATTATGGTTAGTGATCTGATTTTGCAAAGATAATAAGGGTTGTTTTACAAACAAGTGAAGAAACTAAGAACAAGTATCACAGAAAAGAGAGCCGTAGCACAAAAAAAAGCACACACTTTCGATCGTTAGGCTACGGCTCTCGACAAAACTTGAGTTACTCTTTATGCTACAGGGTAGTTTTAGCAAACGCTGCTTTAAAGTAAAAGACTTCGTTTCAAACAACTTTATGTGGATTTGCAATAAGTCCAAAATATTAATATTCTTTGTTTAAAGTGAACAGCCCTAAGTTTTATTGGAACTACAAGTCAAAATTCCAAAAAAGAAAGCAATGTTCCTTCCTAGTATTCAAGTAACTGCTTTTATAGTAAAACTAACTCAGTAATCTAAATAGTAGCTATGTACATATATTGTAGATATTGCTTTAGGGATTGAACTGCAATTGCAATTAGTTATGATAATAATCCCCGATTTCAATTGTTTAACTAGTCTGATGACAACCATAAAGGAACGCAACGTTGGGCAGGCAATCAGACAGGCTGTGGGTCAGGCAGGCAGGCAGGCAGGCAGGCAGATAGGCAGGCAGGTGAAGCAAGTGGGCGGCAGGTGGGTGCAGGTGAGCGTCGCATGGCGCACTGTTGTTTAGCTGGCTGCCAAGACTTACATTTCAGCCACATAGCCGCAGGCAAGGCAGATGTATTGAGTGTGTCTTGAGCTTGATTATGAAATGGTCTCGTGCGCGAGCTGACATTGTAATTGACAAAAGGCATCGTGTTGTTGTTGTTGTTGCTGGTGTTACAGTTGTTGTTGCTGTTGCTGTTGGCTTGAACATAGGCGTGACTGGGGGCGTACAGCGGCGATGGCGGTGGCGTAAACAACGCACTATTAACCGCACGTTGTTGTTGCGTTGCTTCGTGACACTTTTGTTGATACTGTTGCTGCAGCTGCCTAAACGGACTCGGTTGGAATATGCTTGCTGTACTGTATGCCGTTTGTGGTTGCCACACTGCCGGTCTTTGCATCGTCGTAGCGGGCATTGATCCTGGCATTCCACCTGCAAATAGACGTTGTTGTATCGTTTGCTTAGCAGCTGCCAATGCGTTTATTGGTTGTGTTGCTGCCGTTATTCTGCTACTGTTGTTGTTGTTGTTGCTGTTGCTGCTACTTGCAACAAAATTGCTGCCACTTTTTGTGAGTTTGCCCCCAACCCCGCCGGCGTCAGCGCCGCTGCCGAAGCCATTGCCGATGCCAAATAATGTTGTTGGCCTTCGTATCACTAAAATTAAGATGATGATTCAATGAATATGATGAGCATGTGTGTGTGTGTGTGTGGTATGTGGTATGTGTGTGTGCTTGTGTGCGCGTGTGTGTGGGTGGGAGAGTGAATGAGCGCGAGAGAGAGATAGAGAGAGAGAGAGAGAAGAGAGAGAAACTGAGCGACACACAGGTGAATCTGCCAAAACAATGAATGACACGTGCTCTGTTTTTTTACTTTCTTTTCTTTCTGTTTTTGGTTTTCTTTTGTGTTTTTTTTTTTTTGGTATGCGATTCTTTTAATTCGTGTTGTGGTTGCTGTATAGCAGATTATATTCCAATAAAGCCAAATATAATCCATGCAGCACTCCAGTTTTATAAGGTACACACATCGAAACAGGGAAAGATATAAATAAATACTTATGTGGGTTTTAGAGACGCACAAACTGAAAGCTTTGCACAATGGTTCAATCAGTTGACCAGTTTAGACCATTATCATATAACATCGATAAGCGAGATTACTTCCTTAAGTCTTAGACTGTTTGAATATCTCCAGAGCTTTTCTGGGTTGAAATTTATAAGTACATTTCTAATAAATTATAATTTACTAATTTTGTATATTTAAGAGGTTTAATAAGAATGAATTAATAATAAAATTCTGGTTTTGCTTTAAAGAACTTCAAAATCTAAAATATTAAAGAGGGATAGTCCTTTTTAAGTTTCTAATATTCCAGTAAAAATTTATATTTTACCCTATCTAAAACTAGGTGAAATTTGTCTGAAGCGATATGTGGTAACAGGCAGAAGGAGTCTTTTCCGACCCCATAAAGTATTGTATCTTGTCGACAAGCCGAAACGATATAGCGATGTCCGTCTGTCTGTCCGTCCCTCAGTATTAAAACCCCAGCTTTTTTAAAAAAAAAAAAAAACAAACCCAAAAAAAAATGCAAGTTTATTTCAAATTTTAGAGTGCCAGTTTATTTTAAATTTTTGCCACGCCCCCACCGCCCCCGCAAATAGTAAAAAACCATTTTTACATCATCATAACTTGAAAACAACTAGTGCTAGAGAGACCAAATTCATACATTATGTGTATGGTACCATTTTACCTATCCTTACCAAGTTTGGTCCGGATCGGACAACTATAGCTTATAGCTCCCTTAGGACAAATCGGGCATAGCGTCATATCTCCGACGACATATCTCCGCCTGGTACATTTTCTATGGCGGAGACATGTCGTTTTTTGGGGGATATGTTGCATCTAAACGACATAACTCCGCGATGATCCTCGGCGAAGATATGTCGTTTTGGAACGACATTGTAACTCCGCCCACCAACTATTGACAGGATCGGTCCGCGCGAAATTATGTCGTTTCAAGGCGACATAACTCCGCTGAGAAGTGCGGAGAAATGTCGTTGAAAAAACGTAATTCCGCGGTACCGAAGCGGAGTACGGGATCTTTTACAGTCGGCTAGCTCGACTGTAACCTTTCTTACTTGTTATCTATATGAAAGATAGATCTCTGCCTTAAAATCAAAATCCAATAATGACTAAATATCTGCATGATTTAATTAGAAGACATATCTCAGCCCATGCGATATTAAGTGCAGCCAAACTGCGCAACTAATTGACTTGTGCCAGATGCTATTGCTTGGTAAATAATTAATTATAAATAATAGTATAAAGAGAGTATTATAAAAGAGGTGCGGGTAGTCAACTCGAAAGCGCTGCGGGCTTAGCTTAACTTATAACTATAATTCTTCTATAATACTAATTCAAGTATTAGAGAAACTTGTATTTGGACATGCAATTGGATTGCGAACTCACCCGGTTGTATGGCGTTTCCGATTATGGCGCGAGCATTCTTCAACTTACGTTCGCGCTCCTCGGGCGTTGAATCACTGACACCGATTGTCTCGGTTTGGGCGCACAATTGATCCAGTTCCTTGTTGGACTCGTTCTGTGCCTGACGCAGCAGCGCTATTGAGTTCTCCATGGAACGACGCGCTTCGTCGAGTGAAATCGATGATACCGAATTCTTTGAATCACTTGCCTCCAATGCGCCTGTGACCACGGGTGAGGGTGGTGGCGTGGCCAGCACTTCTTGAGCCTCTGCCTCGAGAGCAGCAGCCGCAGCAGCGGCCACTTGCTCCTGAGCACGACGCTCGCCTGGTGTGGGCCCCACAATGGGCGTAGGATTTGTGGCCTTACGTTCGAATTCCTTTTTAAAGCTGCCCACACTGACGCCGGGTATGCTCAGTTTCTTTGGCTTTTCCGGTGCGGTGGTGGCAGCAACACTTGCTGCTGTCGGCGGCGGTGGTTGGAACTTTTCCGCAGTCTCCAGTATGCGTGACTTGCGACGCTCCGCATTGAACTTGTTGAGGGTGGACTCATCCTGCAGACTGCACTTGCGTACAAATGGAGCTGTTGTTGGTGCTGCTGATGAACTGTTACTGCTGTTGTTGTTGTTGCTATTAGTGGTTGCAGTTTTAGCGGTGGCACTCTCATTGATGGCATTCACCAGATCGGCGGTCTTGTGCTTGTTTAAAAACTTCTTAATCACTTTGGTCGCGTCCTTCTCCTCGGGCGTCTCGACTACAGCGTCCAATTTGGTGCGTGTCGCTTGTCGTGCCACAGCAGGTGCAGTTACAGGTGCAGATGCAACCACCGGTTCAGCCATAAGTTGCTCACACAGATTGCCCACTTGCTGCATATCCTGTGGTGAATAATTGGCTCCAGTCGATGGCTGATCCTCATTAGGAGCAATACTCTCAGTCTCCATGGCCTGGGAAGTGGTTGGTGCTAGTGATGCTGATGTGGTTTTTAATTCTGGTGGTGCAAGTAATGTTTTTGGGCCTTCGCTAATGACAAATGAGCTATTGGCTGGTTTCTCCTTCTTCTTGGCTGTGGTGCCAGCGGCATTCTCAGTGGATACGGTGGGTTGCAGTTTCCTCTTTGTTTGCACGGGACTTTGAGCGGGTGTAATGGTGCGTGTGGGTGATGGCATCAATGCGGCTTCGCCACCAGCTAGGAAACAAAGATGTACACCAAAAGAAAGAAAGAAAGAAAGAGAGAGAGAGAGAGAGAGAGAGAGAGAGAGAGAAAGGGAGGCGTGGTTTAATGAGCATGGTTAAATGGATTTGTCTTCAAGTATTTTAGTGCACTTGAGTGTAGTTCATTTGTATTGTTATTATTTTTAGGGGGGCAGGGAGGCAAATGTATTGGTATTGTACAGTGGAGATTGGATAGGTTGACCGCATGAACACCAGTTAGTGGGTAAATGGTTGGTATTGGGCATTGGCAAGGGACACATTGTGTTTGTGTATGCCAAGTTAGTTCACAGCACTTTACAATATACATCATATATATACAAGAAATGTGCGCATTGGATCTATCTTTGGGGATTCCATAAATGTGGGTCATTACAAGCATGATATATTTATCCACAAGTGTGAATGTCTGTGAACTCACCAGCAACCATGTCCAGTATACGACGCTCTGCTTCTGTATTTGGTGCCCCCATATCACGTATGGAACCCACCGAATGGGAGCGTTGAACCCGCTCATTGGCTGCCGCCTTGGCTGCTGCTGCTGCCGCCGCTGCCCCCTCTGCGGATGGCACTACCAGCTGATCCGCTGTAATTGTGGCTGGTGTCAGGGATAACAATACATCGAGTCGAACAGGTGTTTGATTGGCCAAATCTTCAGCCAAATCTAGGCAGGATACATTGTCATTCTCATTGACCCACCAATGTGAGCAAATCTGTTCAATTGTCGCTCGCTTTCGTGGACACACAGTCAGCATCTCCCGTATCAGTGTGGAGGCACGCGATGGTTTTCGGGGCTCATAGTAATCACCCTGACTGATCTGTTTCACAAGTCTTTTGAAATTGGACCCATCAAAGGGCATGGAACCATAGACTAGAGTATAGAGCAGTACGCCCAGTGACCAGCAATCCACCTCGGGTCCTTGATAGGGCGTTCCCTCCACAATTTCGGGAGAAGCGTACAATGGTGAGCCGCAGAAGGTTCCCAGCAGACGTTGATCGTCAAACACATTCGACAGTCCAAAATCAGCAATCTACGGGAAAAACATAATGTAAGAAAGGAGTTAATAACGATACTTAAACTTTTGAAATATAAGATCCATAAGTTAAACTTCTTAAGATTAAGATGGTTTTTGAATTATTGTCATGTGTATACATTAATAATTCAATAACTAAGAGACCTGCCTTACTAAGGTTGTTAACTTAGTTCTACACTAATTTTAGCTTTATTTTTGTACGTACAAATTTGGATTTTATTTTTAAAATTAAATTTAATTACTCTGTACTTAAATTACAAAAAGTGTTATAATAGTTAACAAATTTTGTATTTGTACCTAGGTACTTAAAATGTTTATTATAAAATAAATAAACTTAAATCAAGTACTTAATTCCCAGTATTAAAATTAGACCTATGTCCTATCCTATCCTAAGTCCTAATCGTATATCTAAAGAACTATTATTTATTTTTGAACACCTTAAAACAGTATATTTAAATATTATACTTTAAAGGAACTACTGTGAAGACTTTTCAATATATTTTCATTAATTTTCCCCCAACTTTATAAAGTATTGTTTCCAATTTTATTTAGTTTATTAATTTCATTATTTTATCTTATTATTTTAAATAAAAACTAACTTAGCTCATCGATTTAAAACAAATATTTTAGTTTCTGCTTCAAAATAACTAAGATAATCCTACTCCTGACAGCATTTAGAATAGATTTAAGTTCCTTTTTTCTTTACATTTAAACAGATTTAGGTTTACATACTCTATTAAAATTTTAAGGAAGTACTATAAAAATCTTTTAATCAATTTCCATCCATTTTTTTTCCAAAGGACAAAATAAACAGTTTTAAAATTCCATTAAATTGACTAAATTGTATTCGTACCTTTGCATTTCCCTGTTCATCGAGCAGTATATTCTCCAATTTCAAATCACGATGACAAATCTTGTGCTTGTGACAATAATAGACGGCTGTGGCAACCTGGCGAAAGATGCGACGTGCCTCCTCCTCGTTGAGCACCTTGCGTTCAGATAGATAGTCGTATAGCTCACCGCCAGCGGCAAACTCCATGACTAGCACCATTTTCTCACGGTTCTCAAATACTGGAAAATGTAAATCATACAGTTGGTTAATAACTATTTAAACAGAGACGGATACAGGTGATATGGTAGAAAGTGTTTACCTTCGTATATGTGAATAATGTTGGGATGATGAACTGAGCTCATTATTTGCACCTCTCGACGTATGCGAACCAGATCCGCTTCGGCCTCGATTTTGCATTTCTTTATCGTTTTGATGGCCACCTCTTGGCCCGTCTCCTTGTTAATGCCAAGCTGCACCTTGCCATAAGTGCCTTGACCCAGTTTCTTAATAATATCAAATCTGCACAGAGTAAGAGACAGAGGGAGTGGGAGGGAGAGAGATGGGGAGAGTTTACACATTAATTATTTAACAAATGAGTGAGATTTGTAGATTATAGACTTTACCTTTGTCGCAGCTTCTTGCGATGATTGTTCATTTTGACATCGCCAGTGTTTGCAATGCCACTCATAATATTGTCAATTTGATCCTGTGGAATTCCTGACCGATGTGCCATATTATTAGCGGCAGCATCCAGACCAGCAGCTGCTGCAGCTCCCCCCGTTCCTGTACCCGTACCCGATGCGGCCCCATTTGGCGTTGTTTCGGGTTTGCTTATCACCATGGCTATATATGTATATGTGGATGTGGATGTGACTGTGACTGTGTCTGTTGTCGAGGCAAATTACTGCAAGGATACAGAGAGTGAGAGGTTAGATTCCGTTAGCAAATATTTCACTAGACCCAACAGCAAATATGCAAACTGTTGGCGACAGAAACAAGAACACACATTCTCTCACACACACACACACACACACACACACACACACATACACTCTTACACACACCATCTTGCATGTTTGTGCTGCTGCACTCATCCATCAAACGTTCAATCAAATGGGCAATCAATTAATTATCCACGAAGCGCGACATACACACACTTACACACACACACATAGGAGCACCCACCCAGTGCAATTTTAGACGAAAACCAGCTTTAACCGTTACGGCTGCTGCTGCTGTGCTTTTCAGGGCCGCGCCAATTCCACACTCGACCTAGTTTTTAATCATGCCAAAGCAAGCGTACCAGGCGACAAACGACAAGAGAGGGTAAGTCAAGGTGAAGGGGGGGAGTACAGTGGGTTGAGAAGGACTGTCAACTTTTGGCAGCACTTCAAGTAGCATTCCGACAATGAAGGATTTTGGGTGTTACACAGATTCACTTGTCCATCACACTGCAAAGACTGCAACTTAAATCTTATTTACTACTCTGCAGTACTTTCTTATAGTCATATTTTTGATTAATGAAGGGAAACTAGGGTTAAAATTACTCAAAAACAACTCTTTACTTTGTCAAGCAAGTAACCTTGGAATATATAAAACTTTTGTATAAGCAAATGATTCTTTTACTATATGCAATGGGCTGAAAAGTCATGGTACACAGTCTATATATATTGTATAAATAGCAATTTCCTAGAATAGTGACATGTGCAAGTTCTTTGTTTAGATAAACCCTGCTCGTAAATTTGGTATGACACATGTCTACTTTTTGTGTTTCTATATATTTCTATAAAATTTCTTTTCTTCTTAATACTAAGCCAACAACAGTTAGTCTTCTATTCAAGTTGCAACTGGGTTAAGATAGTTTTATAACTATTATACAAATAAATTAAAAGATACTTTGTTATCGAAGTGACATTTAAATAATCTGCAGAACTTTTTAACCCATATCTCCAATGCATCTTTGCATTTTTCAAGACACCCCAGAAAAAAAAAAAAAATCTGAGTATCGCTTAAAGAACGATTATTCAGTTTTAATGTCATGACCAGAGAAACGCCCTCAGTTGCCAAACTTGTGCCATTGGACTAGTTTTGGTTGACTTTTGTGCCCTGTCATGCTCAAAGTTGGTCCAAACCAAGCACTAGGATGGTGGCGAGGGCGATGGTATTGGTGGTTGCGGTGGTGCAGTCAAGTGTCTGACATGCAGTGGCCAGTGGTGTCGGTGTTCCACTGATTGCCCCCATTGTGTTTGTTTCGTCATTGAGAGGGGCGCCACTATTAGAAAACTAATCTATCAGCATTGTGCATGAGCGCAGCTTAAAGATATATTCCAGATACATAAACCTATACAAATACATGCAGAGACATGCACATACATGAATGTGTTTGTAGCTCAAAGTTTTGCTCTGAAATGCCTGTGACAGTTATGAGTGGGAGGCACAGCTGTTTCCCAACGTGCTAGGGGCACTTAAAGGGAGACAAAGAGAGAGAGAGAGAGAGAGAGAGAGAGAGAGAGGCTAAAGAAAGAGATCAACGTACATAGTAGCTGGCAAAGTTCCAATTATAAATGTGCACTTGATGGCTAGTAAATTAGAGTGTAACCACAACAAACAGATACAAAAAACAGCACTAAGTGTAACTCAAAAAAAAAAAAAGAACACTTGAGTCGAGGGTAGACGACTGCAAGATACTCTCTCTATAGTTTATTGCCTGAATAGAAAATAGAATAGAATTAAGAAATATAATTTTTAACCCAAAACGAATTTATAAACAAACAAATGGTAGGAAAAATGATTAATTTAAAATTCCTTAAGACAATTAATTATTCGAAATTATAGTAGCCTTGCCCTGTCCGTTAAGTATACAATCTCCATTATTTTTTTTAAAGTCATAGGGTATTTAAACCACAGTTAGAGGTATTTAAAAATGAATGAGAGAGAGAACATGAAGAATAAATTATATTTTTGATAAACGAAATAATCTAAATTATTTTCAGATTGCATAATGTTTCAATTGTAGGGTATGTCTATAGTTCATACATTGTATATTTATTTCAAACACTTTAAAAATGCACTCGAAGCCATGTGCAGCGCTTGGCACGAGTCGAAAGACAGTGACAGAATGAGAGAAAGAGACAGAAAGACTGGGAGAGTAAAAGTGGGTATGAAAGGGAGAGAGAGGAAGACCAGGAGAGTTAAAGTGGGAACGGAGGGGAGAGAGAGAAAGACTGGGAGAGTAAAAGTGGGTATGGAAGGGAGAGAGAGGAAGACCAGGAGAGTAAAATTGGGTATGAAAGGGAGAGAGTAATACACCTACACAGTATATAACGATGAGTTTATCATTGAGATTCGGCCACATGTCTTATAAAATGAGTTGTGCAGAGACAGAGAACGCGTGCTCAACAGGAATAAATAAATTAATCTCAGCACGCAATTGAATTAACGTTCGTTTGCGAGAATCTTCGGGGCTTTCT
The DNA here is from genome assembly GCA_018903735.1 of Drosophila cardini. Classification (NCBI taxonomy): domain Eukaryota; kingdom Metazoa; phylum Arthropoda; class Insecta; order Diptera; family Drosophilidae; genus Drosophila; species Drosophila cardini. The sequence goes on from JAEIGM010000020.1 coordinate 739,926, forward strand.
GGAGTTCTTTATCGTGTTTATTTGTTTCTCCACTCTTCTTCTTCTTCTTTTTATTTTGCGGTTATGCAGTGCAATGAACAAATTTTAAAGTGCGCTGAACTCGATGGTGCGTTCAATTTAAGTTTGAGTAATTCAATTTGTGTATCTCGGCAAGAAACAATAACAATGTGCCACGTCCAGTTTTTCCTCCCCTCTCTATCTGCTTTCTCCCAATTTTCTTCTTCTGTTTCATTTTCTTTTTTTTGGCACAGAGAACTCAGCACATGTCATTGAGCAGATAGCGTAACAACTAACTATGTGCCAAGCAAACGGAGGGCACTGGCACGAGCAGAAACAGTTGGATGGACAGACTAGCGGACGGGTGGACGAACGGGCAGATAGACAGACGGACGGACGTACAGAGAGATAAACATGAGCAACGTGTCTTTACTCCCCTCACGTCCCTCAATCTCTTGCCCGTCACATGGCAATGTTGCTGAAATATCTGCGCTTGCTTTTCCGTCAGTTTGGAATTTCTTCTTGCATCGTCTTGTCGTTCACGTCAAGGGAAAATATTTGCCTTTCTTTAGGGGTACATGGCTAGGGGTATATAACTAGATACCTTCTGACAACAGCAAAAAAAAAAAAACAAAAAACTCAAATTATTTTAGATAGGCATTACAGGCGTTCGAATAAATATGGAAATGAAACGTTATAACTATTCGGGTCAAGCCCGATGTACAAGTATTTATGAAATGTTTTTCTCTCTTTCTTCTCTCTCTCTCTGAATTTAAATTACCATTTGCAAGAATATTTAACATTTTGCACTGCTGAGCAGCAGATCAATTTAAGCAATAAATGTCCCACATAATCCCATAAATTAATCAATGGCCGTAAACAGTCGATAAAAATGGTTTACAAAATAAAATCTCTCTCTCTCTTTATCTCTCGTATCGTATAATTGAATTGAAACTTTGACAAATTATTTCGGTATTTTTGTATAGATTTATTTTGGTGTTTGGAAATGTGAGTTGGTTACTTGAAAATTAAATAAATTTTTTGCCTTTTGGCTAAAAGGGAATTGCAAAAATATATTCTCTGAATTTTATCAATAGAATTGAAGCTGTCGCAACCACAAGTTCTATTTTGATATTTTATAATAACTATTGAAAAACTGTAGGTTTATTTTCAACCACAATTCAACTATAAACTAAATAAAACTAGAACATGTCTGGGAAAATTGTATAAAATTTGAATTCATTTAAAATGCAGACACTTTTATAACAGCTAATCAGCATCAGATGACGACAGAGAGTTTTAGTTTTTTTTAAATAAAATTTCTTTTGCGACAATTAAGAGAAACAACTTTAAATTTTATGAGTCAATATGTCAGAATGTCATGGCCTCGAGTCTTCGTTCATTGACCGCATAAAATAAACTAAATAAACCAAATAAATATGTACATTAATTGTGCTAAATAAATCAAAACAATTTATTGTTTATATGAATTCGGCACTTTTCAGTGCGAGAAACATGAAAAATCTATGCAATTTATCACCCAAATGACCAGAAGGAAACGTCATGGGGATTGGGAATGGAACAGTGACAGGTACATTGTGAAGTCCTCAAAAAACGACAAGCTTAAAGATGAAATAAAAGCTCAGGAAACCGCTGAGACCACAAAATAAAAAAGTTAAAAGTAAAGCAAGCGGAAAAAATAAATAACAACCAAAAAGTAAATAATTAAAATGTTGAACAAAAAGAAAACTGAGAGAAAAAGGAATGTGGTTTGTTAACGCCATTGGGCTAAAAGTGAAAAACAACAAAAAAATGAAATAAAATGTGAAAACAAAATAAAATAATATAATATAAGCGAGGAAGTAAAAGGAACAAGACATGTCAAGCATTTCCTTTGCTTACACTAAAGTTGGCACACACACAAACACTCGCACACACACACACACACACACACTCATACATTCGTTCTCTTTTTTCCACAGCTGAGTTGTAATAAGCGGTTGCCATATGCTGAAAAAAGTTTTGCTAGCTCTCAGAACAGCAACAACTACAACAGAAGCAGCAGCAGCAGCAGCAGCGGCAGCGGGAGAAAACGCCGCCAGGCGTCTGTTTTGTATAAACGTGTAGGTGTGTGTGTGAGTGTAAGTGAGTGTGCGTGTGTGAGTGTTGGGGGAAAACAAAAATTTTACGCTCCGCTCTTTATGCCGGTGCAAAAACAACTAAGCAAGTTTTCATTTTTCATGTGCTGTGTTTTGTTAGTGTTGTTGCTTTGTTTTTTAATACCCTGTGCCCAACAGCTGCAAATGAGGTTAATTGGTTGAACGTATTTAACAGTTGATAGGGGAGATCTTCAAAAAAACTAAAAGCTTTTATGGTGTAAGTGTATCAATATCGACAACATAGTAGTCTATGTACAAGTAAAGTTCTCACTTTATCTAAAGTCTTGGACGTAGAAAGGGGTTACTTTCTTTTAAAACAAACTTGTGTAGCCTTAAAAAATTGTTTCTTAAGAAAATAAGCTTAAACTTGAACTAGTTTTAAATTTTTCTTAAACTTTTTTAGCAAAAATTTCAAGTTCAGACACAAAAATACTGTCTCGAAAGGTGTCTAGCAGTCGAGCACACTTGCGTGCAGTCGTTCCTTACAGTTTTTAGTTGTTTGCAATTTTAATTTTTTATGCGTTTGCTTTACAGTTTTACGTGGATTTTCCATAGCTTGTTAAAAACTGTTTCCTAGGAAATCGTGAATGAATTTGTGATACGAAAACAGGTCTTAAAAATCTATAGCTTTTTAATTCATTGTTTTTAAAACTAGTATAGTTTTGCATAATTATTACTTTTTTTTTTAACAAGTTTTAAAAACCTATCTCATTATCAATTCATTGTTTTATCAATAGGTTTGCATAAATGTTTTTTTTTTAATACCAGTTACTTGGTTTACAGTTGCGTGATCCAAGTACTTCTATTCTATTCTATTCTAAGTAGTAAAACATCAATAATTCTCTTTCTCACATTGCTTTTCTCTATGGCATTGTCACGTCGCCTTTTGTTTTACACTTAAGTTGTGACATTGTTGCCAATGCCAACATTGTTATTGTTATCATTGTAGTTGTTATTGTACAAAGTTGTTGTTGTTGTTGTTTCTGCACTTGTTGCCATTGTTATTGTGTTCTTGCTGTCCATTTTCACGGATATTGCATTTGGCAGTCGTTAGCCAAATAAATGCTCTGCTTAATTGCCATTTGGAGCAAGCAGAAGAAGAGATTACAAATTGATTGTTTCCGATTCGAGTCAAGTGGGTTGGGTAGCAATTCCCATTGACATTCAATTATTCTAATAATCAAATACTCAATTGAAATCAAATACTAAACCCGTATTAGATATATTTATTAATAATACGATTATTCTCGATTCATTAGACACACTGAATGGACAACATTTTGCAGACAATTGCACAAAATATGAATAACACTACAAATTAGACAATGAAATTAAACTGTTTGTAGAGGAATACAAAAGGTTTAATCTAAATACATGAAATTCTTGTGGCTTATAACAAATTTGTATCAATTGAAACACTGCGTATACTTAATACGAACAGAAACTTATGAGTATGAATTAAAAAACATTCTGGAATTGTACAATTCTTAAAAGATAAATAATTTACATGAACTTTATGTGGATCTCATTGTAGATACATATATGTTTGTACGTATGTGTATGCAATATTTTCGGCATTTCATGCAAGCGGCGGAAGAAAAATGTAGAAAAGAAAAATTAAAGAAAATAAATTCCTATAGAATGGCATCGACAGCGACGTCGTCTGTATTTAAAATCTCGTATCTCTCGTTAATGAGAAACACAAAAAAAAAAAAAAAAATAAAAGAAATTTTTAAAAATAACTTTTAGCTAACACGCAAGAGGAATTTTTATTCGAGCAAAAGATCCGAGACCAAAATCCGAGCAGCAAACGAAAAAGTAAAAGCGCCAGCGACAAAAACATATCCAACTATATAGAACACGAACGAGGAAGCAACTTCGCTCATCGTCTTTTGGGAAAATTAAGTAGAAGAAGAAGCAGAACCACCACCACTACTATATAACTACAGAACTTAGAGCTAAGATCGCGGAAAGAAGAGCAAGCAAAACTATTGGGGCATATTCACGGGATAACGACGTTATACATACAAATATATGGGTACATCTACGCATACAATCAAAATATTTAGACAGACGGACAGTCAGTCCCATACCAATAACGGGGGTATCTGGGTATAATAGGTATATATAAAATGTACATACAAAGTATACATTTATGTAAGTACGCATGTAAAGTACTTGTAGTTACCTCGGATCTATAGCTGTATTTGTATGTGTATATTCTTCTTATTTTGATCTCTTTTTCGTTGTTTGTACGAAGGTGAATGCAATTTTCATGACCAGCACACCCACATACACATCTACACGTAACACCCACACAACCGATCTCTCTCTCTCTCTCTTTCTCTCGCACACACAACGTTCAATTTTCAATTTTCACATTTCACTTATTTCCTTTTTTTTTTGTCAAAACTAAGAATTTCTCACTTTAATATTGCTCCATATATAGTATAAAACTTATGTATATGCGAATATACTATATGCGTATTATGGGCAATACACTGTATATGTATCTCTATAGTTATATATACATATATCTTCTCTATACCGTTATATATCTATACATATATGTATCTATATACATGTATATATATATATATATAAATATGTAGAAATAATTCGCGCACTGATTTCTTTTAGACGCGTTTGCCGTTTTGCCGCCTTGTTCGCGTTGCTCTATGCGGTCGACTGCCTGCAGCTCGGAAAAACTTTCCTCGATTTTCCCCAAATACTGAAAAACGCCGAAAATGCTCCTGCTATCCAAACGCTCTTGCGGCATTGTTATCCTAAAAATAAACCCCAACATCGCTCTCAACAGCTAAAAGATCTTCGTGTTCTCTACGAATTCCGCTCTCAAAATTCTCTCAACACTTTTTTCGCTCTTGCTCTCAATGTCTGTCTCTTTGGTTTGTCGTGCGTTCTGCTCACGTGCAACAGGGAGAATTGAATTGGGCGCGTGCCATAGCATTATGTGTGAAGAGATCGCGTCGAGATCACGCTCGTGTATATATATTTATACTTATATATATTCCATTCCTTTGGGGTGTCTATAATCGTTGTGCGTTGTGTACATGCATGTGTACATAAACTGTACATACCTATATATATATATACGAGTGTATATATACCAAATATGTATATATAAACTGTATAAACATTTGGTAAGGACAGCGGGTGCTTAAATCGTAATGAAGCCAGAGCACAAAAGCAGACAACAGTTGCAATATTCAAGCGATAAATGATAATTGATTTATTTTGATAGAATTTTCAGTGAGAGTGTTATGGGTATAAGTATGTATGTAATTATGTGCATACGAGTATGGTAAATAATTCTGCTAGTAGTAGATGTATATGTATGTATGTGTGTGTAGAAAACTCATTTGTGGAAATGGGAGACAGTTGCACAAGGAAAATGCTGGAGGAATTTTTGAAGCAAGTACAGGAAAATTAATGGTACAATTACTTAAGCTAGTTGCTTAATAAAAGAATATTTATTATATAAACTTGGGAGAAAATTTAATAATAAATTTTATTTCAACACTATAATGTTTATTTTTAAAAATATTTTTCTTTAAATTATCTCGAAGTAAACTTTAAACTAAGTTCATAGGATAATGTTTCTCAAGTCAAATCAAAATCAAATGAAATCTAAAATCCGAAACCAATTTGAAAATATCTGAACATAATGAGTACGATATCTCACATATTGAATTGCTTTTTCAGTTGACATGGACAACAAATTCCAAAAGAGTACTCGCAGTACAAATGCCAATTTGCACACAAGTGTCCAGAGACAGGAGAACTACTACATTTCCATATATGAGAGTAGAATCATTCTTCAGTGGGCATTGCAGCAAGCAAGAAAACACCTAAATTCCAGCTATTCATCAGGCAAAACAACATCACATTAGTCAACGCTCAGTATGTAAGACCGTGTAGTATCCAACTGGGTGGTGACCTCAGAGAAGCGCAGCGCAAACGCAAACGCAAACGTAGGCAACAACATTAATCAACAAAGTCAATCTAGTAAAGCATATACCCCAAGCCAAACGATAAATGTGTGTATTTGTAAGTGTGCTATAGTGTGTCTATCCATGATTACGATTCAGATGCTCCAACCACTGCGTAGATACTTATTATATGGTGTGGTGCAAAAATTTGCATATGCAAAATGTGCAAAATATTTCAAAGCTTATCATTGCCTGGGCAAACACTCGATGGCTGCGATGGAGATGGCATTAGGCGTACATTGTTAAAAAAACATGAATTTTAAAAGTATTTAAATGCTTTAAGTAAGAAGTTAAATGAAAAATGTTTAATGCTAAAAAAAAATTTAAAACCTTTTCGAATCTTTAAAATTTTATAGTGATTATATTGCAGCGTAGTTGGCTTTAAGTTTGGATTTTAGAAGACTCATTCAAAAACGTGTTCCAAAAATCAAAAATTATTTTCTATATTTTACTTTTTTCACTAAAATGCAGTTAATAAAACATTTTTTTGAACAGTGTATAATTATATACGCCTGTTCAAACACTAAATATTGCATTATGCCAAGTTTATCACCTTTTAGTTCAAGCCAGCGCAAATATTTGCTAGGCAGTATGCCAAGAATCAGGCGGCTTCAACTATTTATCAAATGCCAGACCGTCAACGACGACGACTACTACCAACACAGGCACAGAGGCAGAGGCGGAGACGAAGACGAAGACTACCAAGACAGCAACTTGGCTGACTAGTTTCGGCCCATTTCCGTTTGGAAACGACGAGTCTGGCAGGAAGCAGCCAAGAAATAGAGCACGGAATCGAATCATTGCTTATACCTAAACGTATTCGTACTCGGTGAAACTCGGTCTTGTACTCGATATACTATGTATGAGTATATGTACTCGTAATTGGGGCCAGGGCACTAAGTCAAACTTAACGCCATAAAGTGAGCTTATATAATTTCCGCACGCCTTTTTGCCTGTCAGCAAGCCTGATTTTATATCAAAATTTAAGCACACACGCACACGCCCACAACTACATTTACGTATAAGTATGTAATGTATCTGAAGAGAAAAAAAAATTGACCCAGAGACCAGTCGACCTACTTGAGACCTCGCCTACTTCTTTGTCCGTGCAACACGGCAAGAGAGAAAAAAAAGGCAACGAAAACTTACAAATTGCATGACAAAAGCGTTGCCAACCACAACAACAACAGCAACAACTACTGAGTATGTACTACAGTATGATATGTGGGCGTTATCATTCAATGGGCGTGGCATGTTCACGTCTCTCTGCAAGTGGCCCAAAAATAAACGCGACATTGTTGGAATTTTGCGCCAACGTTAACCGGAAATGCCATTTTGGGTACGCGTTGCTCACTTTCAGTTGTTGGTTCGATACTGCACGAGTGTCTATATATTTAACTATGTATCAACAAATGTTATGCATGTAAATGGGTCTTAACATATGCGTCGTACTCATCATAAATCGACAACTTTCGCTTGCCTCTTAATGCATAAATAGTTGGCAAACAAGTGCCATTCTGAAGCCAACTTGCGTTCTTAAAAAGCCTTGCTTTAATGAATTTTAATACTGTGCATACCAAAGGCTCAACTGTCTCCCCCCCCACCTGTTCTCTGTGTGGCACCTGCCACACGAGCATTCAACTATTTCCTACCAGCAGCAAAGCCTTCATTTCTATACATTTCATTTAGTTTAATTTTATTTAATTTGATTACATTGCATTGCATGTGGCAAGTTTGCCTTAACTGCATGAATGGCGGCAAGCCAGACTACAAAATGGTGTCCAATGTGTGAGTGTCTGTGTGTGAGTGTGTGTGTTAGAGTGTGTGTGTGAGTGTGTGTAGCCATGTGTGTTGGCCATTTACTCGGCTTGCTTAATTGACTTTGCATGATGCAAAAAAAAAAGGTGTTGCGTTAGTTATGATGTCGCCCGTCTGCAGACAACATTTTTTTCTAAATTCAGCTAATTGTTGCACGTTTATAAAAATTGTTGGTTTAAAGTGGAAAAGGCTTATTTAAAACATAAATTTAAAAAAAGAAGTATCAATTGAAGGCTTTAAAGAGATTTTGAAAAATTTAAAAGCCAGGAGCAGAAAATTCAAGGTGTTGTTGTCTAATATGAATAGATATGTAGTACAATTTCCATGAAAATTCTTACAATAGCCTTGTTAATATTTAAATTTGGTATTCCAGAATAAAAATATGTTGGAAAATTTGAAAATGTACATTCCTTAAGTTCAGAAGAGGCGAAGGGTAATTAGATGTCAGACACTTTCAACTTTAGAGTTCCCATTTCTAGTTTCTTAAGGCTTCTAAATAACTTTAAATACTTTATTTACTATTTAAATGTTTAGTAGAGATAATTATTTATAAGAATTTTTATGCATTTCCCTTTTCCACTATCTTTCTAAATTATGCATTTTGAAATTTGTTATTGTTTTAGATTAAAGTAAAGTTACTTACTAAGTGAACTATTAATAAGCAATCTAAGCACAGAGCATAACAAAAATACAGCATGTAATTAGACTTAAAAAATAGTTAAAATATGCATTTTAGAACTTTTTTAGATCAGTCTGCGTAAACTGCAACCAAAGCAGACAGTCTTTAAGTTCAATGAGATACTTGTATCTTAATTATTATATTTATTAAACTTAAAGATAAGTAACTATACTAGTTAAATCCCTTTTGTAAACTAATAGAAAAATCTGTTCATGTTTATTTGAACTTTTGATACGTGTCTAACTGAGTTTAGCCATTTCTCTATTGTCTCAATTAAGTGCTATGCAAAGGGTATAACAACAATAATTATCGTAATAACAATAATAATAACAGCAAGAGACAACAACAACAACATTAACGCCTGCTTTTCACTCATTTACTTAATTGAGTTGTCGTTGTCGTTGTAGTCGCAGTCGCAGTCGCAGTCGTTGTCGTTGTCGCGCTCCATTTTGTAGCGTTTGGTTTTTCTTATTTTGTATCCACTTTGTGGCGTCCATGCGTCCAACTCGTAGGCAGTTAAACTCAGGGGTGGCAAGAAGGTGTTGCAAGTGCCACAAGGGGAAGGGGTGGGCAAGGCATTGTGCCAGTGACTTGCTCTACCTATCTCTCTCTCTCTCTGCAGCGGTATCTTCTTGTTGGCATAATTTACGGTTGTAATTGTCGCAAGTTGTTGTTGTTTGTTGTTGTTGGCGGCTTTTGGTGTCCCGCTTTATTTCGTTGGCATTCAGTAGTTGTTGTGGTTGTTGTTGTTTTTGTTGTTGCTTTCGTTGTTTTCAGCACTGTAATTCGCTCGACTGTGACACATGCTGAAAGTCATGCGCCTCACTTGACGCAAATTGCTTGCGGCAACAACTTAATCAGGCAACATTTGTGCACCGTCCAAAGGTGCTGCACAACCTGGTTGGTTGTCCAATTAAAAATCTAAAGCGGGTGCTTCGAATGTGGAAGTACTTCATGTTTCAACTTCCTGAATTCCACAGACACTCAAGACAAACTTAACACCGCAGATATTTTAAGAGTTGTCACTTAGCATAACAATTATAAAATTAAATTAAACGGTAACTTGGAAATTGTTTATGAAATTTAAGATCAAAATTTAAGATTTTCTTAAATAAGATACATTAGTTACAATTTTATATTTTGAATAACCATTGATTATTTAAAGGAATTTATTGAGTTTGATTTAAAGTTCATTTAGAAATTAATTAAATATTAATAATATTTTTATGTGAGGTAATAAGTCTTCATAAATCCTCTTAAAATTTAAGAAAATTTAGTTTTTTGTTTAGAAACTTATTCAAAACTTAAAAAGCTTAAAACATGTCGAATTTGTAGAATGTTTTAAAAACTAATTTAGAACTAAATACATGTTAAGCATGATAAAAGGGTGAAAATTCTAATACTATATTACTTTTGTAATTAAACGTTGAATCAAATGTTTTTAATAAAAAGTTATCCCCACTTTTTACTATATTTTTTATGTAACATTTCAGCTAGAATTTTTTTAATGTATTTTCAAAGTTGCACAATGAAATTGCATTGGGAATGAAACTGAAAACTAATTTAGAACTAAACACAGGATGTTCTAATCAAATATTCTCGACTTTTGTGGTAAATAAAATTCTTTAAAAATAAACTTTTTTTATTTTTTTTTTTTGTGTAGAGCACGGTAGAGTCTCTGAATTTACTGCACAATAAATGAGAGCAACTTGTTTATTTACGTGAAAAACATTTTTGCATTTCTGCAGACTTGGCGCCAAAGTCCGGCACAAAAGCGCAACAAACTGAAAAACATTTATTAAAAGTTTGCCATTAAAAAAATTGCAGTTGCGGCATTTGATTTGCCTCAATACATATATATATATGTGTTTTTTTTTATTGCAAATAATTTTACGATGCAATAAAATGTTCTCGCTCCTTGGCTCACAGACCACGTATCGCTTTTATGGTACTCGTATAGACTGTGGAAAACCCAAAAGAATTGTGCTGGTATTTGTAGTATCTAGAATGTAGATAATTGAAAAACTTTGATTGAATTTGCATGCATTATTGCATCATTGATGAAATATCTTGTTAATTCTAAGGGCACACACAACTTGAGTTGCATCTGGCGGTCAATTAGTTTGACAAGATGAGAACTGCACACACATTGTGGTTATTCCTTTGACGTTAAGATACCCAAATTGCATGCTGTGTTTTTTTTTTTTTTTTGTGAATTTATTTCGACATTTAAGTGAATGCGCCAAGCGAAATGACCAAACTGTCCATCAGTCCATCTGTCTGTCAGTTCGCCGCTGTGTCTGTCCGGGAAGGTCGTCTTCTAAGAAGGGGGGTTGGGGCAGAGGGACTGGCACACTTTTCAGGCAGCACCTTCGACGCCACGCACTGAATGCCAGTGTTGGCATTTTTATGCAAAAATAGCTAGGTATGGAAATTTTTAATGGCTAATTTTTTACAAATCCTAAAATTGTCTTTAAAAAGTATCTTTAAACCTAAACATAGCAATCATTTGTTTTAAATTTAGCTTTTTTAGCTAACGAAATTCTGACAACACTGCTGACCGCTATACTTGCGACAAAGTGGGCTGCCCATTTAATTGCGTATTTTAGCTGATTTACTCGTAAGCACATTAAATTAAAGAGCACAGAGAAGGGGGGACTAGGGGTGTAGACGGCAAGTAGGCGTGGCTGTATTGCCACTGAGACGCATGTAATTAAAATGCATTTTCAAGTTGTTTTGCGTTTTTGCTGCTGCTCAAGAGCCGCCTCTTTATGGTGCATACTGTGAGTAGAATGAGGATTGACGGAAGGTGGGGGGGCGAATAGAGAGCTGAAAATAAAAAAAAATTTAGCTAAGGAGCGATTGCGAGCAGTTTTGCAACTGTTGTTGCCATTTAGTTTAGTTTTCGCATTTTGTGTTTGCTTTACGCCAAAGTGACTTTTACTTTTATTTTGTTTTGTTTTTGTTTCTCTCTATAAAACATATAACAAAAACTAACGAAAACTGAGTACGTCAAGTGCTGAGTGCTTTTCGTGAGGTTTGTAAAGGTTTGTGCATGACTATGAGTGTGCGTGTGTGTGTGTGTGTGTGGAAAAAAGTCTGTAGATCATGTGCATGCCATTAGGGAAACGCAAAACTTCAATCAGTCAAAATTATTTAGAATAATAATTTATAAATCTGCCTAAATGAAGAATATATAATATTTTATTTTAAATTAAATTACCTGTTGGAAGCTTTTTAACATCAGAAATTTAAAGAAAATCTTTTTCCAATCATTTATATATTTTCTTAATCAAATCTTATCTGTTACTATTTAAAAACTAAAAGTAGCTGCTTCAGAATTCCCCCAACTAAATTTATAAATTTATAGTGCTCGACATATAATTAGTTAGATTGAAATACTTAAACTTCGTGTGCTTTAAAGTGTTGCTAGTGTAATTGCTGTGAATTGTAAACTGTTAAATAAATAACTACTAATTAAAAATACAAAAAGGCAACGAGCATGTCAGGCGATAGCCAGAGACCAGAAAACGGCGTGTGTGTGCGTTTGCGTACTTGATGTGCAATAGCCAAATAAATTACACAAAATCAAATTAGACAAATGAGTGGCACTGAAATTTCACCAAAATAAATATGTGTAGTGCGGCGTGTGAGTGCTTTTCCCTGGTCGAAAAGGATATAAAGACGTGATTCCATGATAAATATATAACCAAATAAACATATATATAAGCTTTAACCCCAGTCAAACTATATCCGACAATAAACCACATTCATTGCTTTGTTTCCATTTTAGATTTTTGGTTTGTGTTTCCTGTGTACAGAGATAAATAAAATATGGTTGCATAAAGTGGTTAATAAACATTACCAATCAAAAAACAACAACTGCAATTCAGTAATATTAATCTGACAAAGAAAATACATTTTATTTGTTATCTGTTCACTTCAATGAACAGCATTTAATTGATAAGCGTTTAGCACACGAGAAATTTCAATTAAGCTGTGTTTCAACATTCACTTTAAGTGAAGTTCTACGCGTCGCTCGATCAACATGACGAGGTGGCCGAGAGGTTAAGGCGTTGGACTGCTAATCCAATGTGCTCTGCACGCGTGGGTTCGAATCCCATCCTCGTCGAGTGAATGTTTCACTTTTATTTATTTTTTTTTTATGCTTATTTTATTTTATGTATTATATGTAGTCATATTTGGCCTTGTGTTTCAATAAACGAAATGAGCCGTAAAATAAAACACGCCTCCCATCTCCATATACAAATTTCATTGCGCTGCTCGACTCAATGAATAACTGACTGAATGAGCAAATGAGCACTGAGCTGGCAGTGTTTAAAATCGCAAAAAGAAAGTAGTGAAAAACAGTTATGTAAAGGAATTTTTAGCTCATTTGCTAGGCTTTGTATTTAAGGGAGTAAAATTGATTTGGAATAAGGATTGATTATTTTACTAAAAATTTAATTAAAAATTTTTTTTAAGAAAATTGTGTGTTTAGAAATCGTTTTTTTAAAATATTCTTATTAATTATGTATTATTAGAGTTAAATGATTTATTATTTTTTTAATTTTAATAAAATTTAATTAATAAATTTAATATTCTTTAATACACATTTTAAGTCGTGTAATCAGAAATAATTATATTAAATTCTTCATTTAAATAGTAAATTAAAACTCTTTGAAAGGCATTACATTAATTGATTAATTTGTTTAATTAGTGTTTAATAAATGCAAATATTTATATATCCCTTTAATTAGTTAAATGTTTGAGTATGTAAAGTTTGTTTGGTGTGTAATTTTCTGTGTACATTAAAGGCTTCGGTGATTAAATTGTGGCTACAACGCATTGGGGTAAATTATGAATGCATTTAATGGAGACTCTTTCCATTAACTAACTATCATATACAGAAGCAAAATTAATTTACTCCGGTTGCAAGCTGTCAACCTTAAAATAATACCATTTATCTTGTGTTTGACACGGTAACCCGACTTTAAAATACCCTAGAGAGAACAAAGTTGAAGTTGTGCTTCCTACAAATATTATAGGTAGTTCATTACACATATACCCTGTACAGAAATATGCAAATTTTTGTTACAACTTTTTTTAATTTTAATTGGTATTGACTATTGGTTGTAATTGTAAACAATTTCATATAATTGCTTAAGTGTAACATTTCAATAGTTATGAATTCGATACAGTTATTATTATTCAATTATTCCATGGGAAAAACTAATATTTTAAAAGCCGATTATAGTATAAAAAGTTGTTATTTGAAATATAAACTGCCAATAAAATAATAAAGTACTGAGGCTTGCTGTTAATAAAATTAATGTTTTTTACACAAAGTTAAAGTAATTAACTTGAATAGTTTATATACCTGACTTGACTTAACTTGACTTATTTTAAATTGTTTTCTTTCTTTTACATATGAAAGCAAACAATTTTGTGCTTTTAAGAGTTGACACAAGGGAATTGCTTAAATATCTTTCAATTATGAAGTCAAATTGACAAAGACAACAAAATGCCATGAGAACAATTTTAGTCATCCTTTTTAGCCTTTAACTTGTGTCCTTGATGTTATCATTGTCGAGTGCTTTTTATACTCTCTGCAAGAGAGAGTATATTGTGTTTGTGAAAAGTATGTAACAGGCAGAAGGAGGCGTGGCCGACCCCATAAAGTATATATATTCTTGATCAGCATCACAAGCCGAGTCGATATAGCCATGTCCGTCTGTCCGTCTGTCCGTCTGTCTGTCCGTCTGTCCGTCTGTCCGTCCGTATGAACAAACAGATTTCAGAGATGGTAAGAGCTACAAGTTTGAATTTGGTCTCTATCGACTCGATATTAAGTCAGTCAATACAAGAATCTTTTTTTTTCGATGCCACGCCCCGTTCGCCCACAATGAGCAAAAAACTAGAAACACCTCGTAAAAATTGATGTTTTAGGCGAATATCTCAGTAACTATGGCACTTAGGAACACCCATTTTGGTATGTAGGTTCCTAGAGACGGTATAATTGTATTGCCATCAAAAATTTTGCACTGCCACGCCCCCTTTTCTCACAAGAAATAAGATAATTTGCAAACTTCAATGCCGATTTTAAGGCATAAGTTCTTATCGTACAGTATTGTTATTTCACATTCGTTTAAAGACAAAATATATTAAACTATCCTGAAAGTTGCATCTTAATCGGACAATAAACAAAAGAGCTAGACATGTAAGAAAGTTGATAATTGAACGCAATGCCAATGCATGTGTGCGAGCGAGATAGAAACATACAAACATGTGAGCGAACGTTTTCACTGCTTGCGTAGCTTAGCGACAGCGCTGCCCGCGAATGCTGGCTGTGCCGAGCAATTGTGTATGTATAACATATACACAAATACATATGTGCGTGCATACATATAATGTCAAATGTATATGTGCGTGTATACATACAATCAGATGTTTCTGTTTCAACGTGTTTTGTTGCAAGTATCAATTGATATACCCGGCTACCGATTTTATTAAAATGATCGAAAAAAAAATGCAGAGAGTATTCTACGGTCGGGCGTGCTCGACTGTACTTTTCTTTCTTGTTGGTCCAGAATTATATACATAAAATATTTATACACATTTATACAAATATTTATGTTAATTACCAAGAATTGTGCTGCAAAAGCATTATAGATCGGATCGGCAAAAGGCATTCCATTCCAAACATTACTCCAGACGAGACGAGTTATTGTCGAAATCAAAGGAAAAGACAATGTCATAAAACTATTTCAACAACCATAAAGACAAACACAACAACCTAATGTACAACAGTCAACACACACACACACACACACACATACACAAAGAGAGCTAGAAAGCCTGTAAACCAAATTGATGGGGTTAGGAGCAATGTCTTTGTCTCTGTAGTTTTTTTTTTTATGGTGGGGATCTGAGAGACGCCACATAAAAACAGGCAAGCAATTTTCATATTTTTGGCGCAATAGAAACGAACAGAACAGAACTGAACTGAAGTGAGCAGGAAGCACAATGCAGAGGGAGATGAAAGAGTCAAAAAGGCACAGATGATAGAGAACAGAGAAAACAGAACATAGAGATGAGAACAAAAGGCCAAAAAAGCATTGCCAAAGCGGAAGAGAGTGACATTAGATGGCGCATTGTGGGCGTCTAGTTCGAACATTGTCCGGGGAGTTTAGGCTAGTATAACTGTAGTTTATATATGTATACACACAACTACTATAACAGCGTGTCTCTGTGTGTGTGAACTGTTGTCGCCCAAATTTGCGTCGTTCGACAGTTTTTCAGCTTTTTAGCTATAGCTATAGCTATAGCTATATGCAGTTCTTTCATTTTCAGCTGTCAAACATTTCAAATTATTATTTTACGTTGTCTTTTGCGTAAACAAATGGCGCTAAACAAAGGCACAAAATCAACTATTCGGAAGTCTCTTTCTCTCTGACAACAGCAGCTGCTTTAGCTATCGAGTCATTGACGTTATTATCAAAAATCATATGACGTACTCCTGCTCATACCACCCACCCATCTAAAACAACAACAACACCAAGAACAGAGCAGAGCTGAAGAGGCGGCTACAACAACAAACGCAAATCTTAAGAACCAAGAAGAAGACACCATTCAATGTAGGTCAGTCCGAAAATAAATTTCAAAAACCAATTCAAGTAAATAAAATAAATGAAAAAGCAAAATCAAGTAGGAACGGTGCAAGTATCGTAAGTGCTTGACTACAAGATACCCTGTAAATAGACAAAAGAAAAGCTGAAACAAATGTATTAAGAAACAAACTAGTTTACAGTTTTAGATAAAGTTAAATAACTTTCAAAAATTAATTTCCGAATAATTTATATCTTTTCTGGAATAGATAATACATAGAAATATGGGAAAAGGCTTATAAAAAAACCTAAGAATTCATTTTTCCCGAATTGTTTAATGGACTTGGAAACATTTGATAGTTTTTAAAAAATTGGCTACTAAATTTGAATCTTTTCTGAATTTATATATCAAGAGATTACTGTTTTGTGTTACCAAGTCTATGAGCAAATTTGGTAAGCTCGAGTGCTGTCAAATAGGGCCAACAACTGCTGCTGTTGTTGCTGCTGCATTCGTTGTCAGCGTCAACGTCTTCGCTGTTATAGCCAAGAAAAAAGCGCATTGACGGCAAAGTCGTCAACATGGCCAAAAGAAAAGAGAAAAAAATGCAACAGTAGAAGTAGCAATAGCGAAAACAGTACAACAACAACAACAACAACAAGTACAGTGGGCTATGGCTAAAGTAAAAGTTTTATTGACAGGGCGTGTCGGTGGATAAGTGGGCGTGGCTGTGGCAAGGCTGCGACAAATGGATTAAGAAAATGTCGTCGTCGCCAACGTCATCTCCATCGCCGTTGCAATTGAAACGACAAATGCGTAAGTTTTAGGTTCTGGATAGTTTGGTTGCTACAGAACTCTGAATACAGCTGGATAAAATAGAGAAGAAGGAGAACGGGAGGAGAGAAGAGAGAGGAGAGAAGCAACGACGTTTTATAAACAAGTGTTGATGGCAGATTTGAGAGCACGTCTTATGGCTAAAAGCTGCTGCTGAGCCAACGTAGAGAGCTAAGAAGCAGCTTCCTTAAATGGGATTACACAAAATTTTGTGGTTTCTCTCAAGCAGAAGCTGTAGCATTCAATGATTTTCAATGGTGCAATGATAGTTGTTGTTGTTGTTGTTACTTGCTGCTACTGTTGTTACTGTAGTTGTTGTTACTCTAGTTAGTGTTGAAGTTCTTGTGGTGGCACTGATTGCTATTTGTTTGCCTGTTGGCCGCATCAGAGCGAATTTTATGGCATTCTCAAGTTTTTCTTTCTCCCTCTCTCCCTTTAGACATTTTTTTCCATTTTCCATTTTTTCAATCCCCTTCTTCATACCCCTTGACCAATTGCCTTTCGCTGACTTGGCTTTAGTTTTATTTAAGCTAATTATCGTTGGGAGCAACGCTTTAAAGTGTTTATTTTCTTTGCCTTTGGCCAACACGGCGTATGCGTAATTTGCTTATTAAATTTACTGTGCACACAAAGCCACACTCTAATGCTCAAATGGTAGGAGGCTTAATTTAGCTAGCTTGTTTACTTCATTTTGTAACTTTAGACTTAATTAATTTTACAAAAAGCTACTACAGTGCAGTGGGGGAAAAAAACTAACTAAAAAATAAAAACAGACAAGGATCATATAATTAATCAAAGTGATGAGTTGCCTTTTCCCCCTTTGCCCCCTTTTCCCAGTTAAAGTTGTTGGCATCACATGAAAAAAATTCTTTAAATTTTTCAATAGAAAAACTTATGTATAAGGCTTTACTTCTGATATAGGTGTTGAGTATGGAATATATACATAAGTATGTTCACAATGTGAGTTTTAGGTAAGTTAAGTGTATACTTAAAAACAATTTATATAAATTCTAGTTCATCTGAACAGTCTAGGAATGTCAGTCATTCCTACAATTTAACTTTAAATAAATATTTATGCGACAATAAATTTTTTTTGTTTATAAGCTTCACTTAGATTAAGTTGCTTTATTTGTTTATTCTAGGTCGATTTTGTTAAATTAACGTTTAAATAACATTTTTTTAAAAACCAACTTTAATACTACTTGCATAAAGGAAGCTAACAGAAATTCCCACAGCAAAAGCAGCAGGAAAGTAAGTAGGAACTCAGGAATATAGTGCAGTATCACCCGCTTTCTAAATCCTACTTCTCAAACGCTTAGAAAAGTAACTAAACTACGTTAATAGGTACAATTAAGTTTTGTTGGCTAAATCTTAAACAAATTTTATGCTAAAAAACATAAAACTCTATGTTAAAGTTTCTAAATGCAACAAAAAAAAAGTGGAATGAAAAAGGGCAACACATGATAACCACGCCCACAAATTGTTGTCTTACTGTTGCATGCGAACTTCCGGCTCAAAGCGATGGCAGTGACCATATAACTGCAATATCGAAGCTCTTGGCCAAACAATGAGCCAAAAAGAAAACAATAAAAAATGAATAGCCAACACGCGAAGTTGGCAAAGGGGCAAGCAACGTGTGGCAAGGGGCATGGGGCATGGGGCATGGGTTCAAGTGGCATGCCTCCAGGAAGAAGAAAAACTCCAGCCAGTAAAATATGTATGTATGTGAGCAGAGCTCAGAGCTGAGGGCATGGCATGTAGACTGTACCAAAAAATATCCTTGACCTTAATCCTGGATACAGTCGAGTATTCGCGCATTGTCATGCAAAGGGTCTTGAGGAGTAAGGAGGGGCGGTAACAAGGGCAGTGTAGCCGAAGGGGGCAAATGTTGTAAATGTCATTAACGACGCGAATTCAGTTGTTGGCAAGGGGAGAGGGGGGTAAAGAGCGTAGCAAAATTCGACGGCATCGTCAAAAAAAAAAAATAGTGTTGAGTGTTGTTGTGTGTTGTTGTTGTTGCTGCTGTTGTCTTGGAATCAGTGCAACGAACGGTTGCAGCGACAAACGTCTAAAACGTCGTTTAAATGTGTACTTGCAACTTGGAACTGGGACAGCCTTGACCGATATTTGAGCGGCAAACACAAATACAGGCAGGCACATTTATGCACACAAACACAAACACACACACACACACACACTCCACTCACATGTATACATGTGTGTGTGTGTGTGCATTTCAAATCGGATGACGAAAAAGTGGCAGAAAATGCTGTAAATAATGCTGCATGTGGCAAGCATCGCTGCTCCTGCTGCACTTCAGTAAACTTTTCCCCAAAATGTGCCGTCATATTTTATGCACACTTATACACACTCACACACACTTACAAACTCACACTCACACACATATACACTCAGTCACACACTCACGTATGCATAAAGCGTTTTAACAAATGGCATCAAATTGATTTTGCCACGCTAAGCGTTTTAGGATTTTAAGCAGAAGAGCAGCGCCTGCCCCGCCCACTTCTACCACCGCCCCCCTCCCTTCAATCATCACCCACTCAAACCACTCGTATGTGTATTTGTAGGTTTGTAGGTGTGTGTACTGTGTGTGTGTGTGCAGCTGCAATCCTTGCATATTTGCACTTACCACCGCAGAGCAGAAAACTTAACTCTTCTAATGTATTCTCGAGTTTCAATATAAGTAGAGAATATATATGTATATATATATATATATATATAGGTATATATTATATATGATTGCTTACATGTATATTGTGCAAATATATTCCAACTATTAAGCATACGCTTCTAAAATTGCTTAGTTTGGTTGTAATTATAGTCAAACCAAGTTAAAATCTTCAAACTTGGATATATGTAATAAACCTCACGATAAAGTCTATTTTTTAAGCTTAAGATTTATTTTGTGCAATATTCAAATCTTCACCTTTCAAACAGAACAAAATTATCTTTAAATGATGTAGATCGTATTCATATACAGTGAAAGCTCTACCTGCGGACAGCTCCCTTTGCCGGATGAATTGTACAGTACTAAGAGCATGAATTTCAAACAAATCCCTTTCCCTTGAGCGGACATCTCCATAAGGCGGACAAAAATACTGGAACCATGGCTGTTCGGCCAAGGGAGCTTTCACTGTACATTATTCTTAGTAAATCGGTTGAGAGTTTTAATATCGATCATATTGTAATTAAAGAAAAATATTTCAAAATAATAAAAGTAGTCTTCAAAATCAGTGTCTAGTTGGCGTCATAAATAAATAATAAAATAATATTTTTAAAAAAAATTGATAGTGATTTTAAGTCTTAATAAATGTATAAACAGATAAAGTCGAACTTCTTTTCTAACCAAACACGCTTTAAATATAAATTTATGTTTTATAACTTAAGCACATATAATTTTAATTCATTATCAACTTTAAATCTAGTATTTAATCTGAACTATAAATTTTCTTTTTAAGTCGAATTATAAAGCAAATGCATAAAACTAAAAAATAATTCTGTAGTCTCAGTCCAAAAGGGATATGAAATGCAATTTGCAATCCTAAAAAAGCTTTTTATAATGCTTACACTATTTATGTTTTTACAACATGTTGGAAATTTTGGGGCAGAACCCGCCAACCTACCAACCCCCACAAAAGACATGCACCACCCGTGCACCACTGCACCCGTGCACCACACAATATACGAGTGAGTACGTTCAAGTGTATATATAGTTTATATATATATATACTATGTATTATTTATTTGAGTATGCAACACTTTTTTTGAGCCAGAGTGAATGTATTTTTTGTTGCCCAGATTTAAAATGATTGCACACAACGGGTATTGGGGTAGATGGCGCCACATACATATCCAAAAAAGTATATATTTTCCATATAGGAGATATATATTTTTTATGAATTTTCGGAATATTGCGCATTTTGTTAGCTGTATTCTGTATTTTTTTTTTGGTACTGGCCGTTGTTACCTGACTTTCATTTACCCCATTCGAATTGCCATCATGTGTCAGATTTTTAACATTTTTTCGCAAACTTAAGCAATGTTTTTTATTTATTTTATTGTCTCAACTTTTAATCGGCGAATGTGGAGCGCTACTGAGCTGACTAAATACAACGTAACGGGATTTTAATTAAGAGTGTAACTTATTGTTTAATTGAATGATATAGTTTACTAATAATTAAGTCGTTTCGCATGGATATTTCGTTACTTTTCCATTTAATCGGCAAAGCTTAGCTGTTGAGATACTTTTTGTGGACGTCAAAAGATACAACTCAAAGTATTAAACTTACACATAAATATTATTTTTTAGTTATGAGCTGAAATGTACATGAAACATTCGTTTTTTTATAGTGGACAGTGCATTATTTAGTATATATACTAACACGCATTTAATCAGGTCAATGTCCTGCGAAAACTAGGCTAAAAACCTTATTAAACGTCCTTGAGCGGAATGAACTCGAAATGTGTAAAAAGTGAAATATAAGTTATATAAATGAAAAGTTTTTACTTTCGGACTTGTTATGTAAGTTCTATTAAAAGAAATACTTTATACGAATACTGAATCTTTAAGTGGAAAGCACATAAGATTTGTCTGAACTCTATTAATATTTAATATCGTGCAACCTTCTATCGATATTTTGGTTTACTAATGTCTTTTAGGAATTCACAATAAATGCTTTTAAGTAAACTTTCTAAGAAAATTCTAAATGAAACTAAAGCAATTTCCACATCATGTTTATAATGCGCATAAAATATGCATTCAAGTGCTCAGGATCAAAAAAAGGAATACAGAAGAAAAAGGGAAAATGGACTAAGATGATGCCGTACACAATTGCTGGGAAAACCTTCTTGAACTTTATGGCTGAGCCAACAATAATAAAAGCAGCAACTGCAGCAGCGCCTACAACAACAACAACAGCAGCAACAAGAACAACCGCAACAAAGGCATGTCGAAGCCTTTTCCCTGGACTCTCCACGTTCCAAAACACGCTCCCAACATTTCACTCGTATCCTTTTGCTTGAGTGACTGATGGCGATGGCAACGGCAAACGCATCAAAAATGTGGCTACGTTTTTATTTAACTTGTGGATTTCATTAAGCTCAGCTCAGCGAAGAAAAGAGACAGACAACACATGGAGAGGAGAGGTGACGAGAAGAGAAGCGCAGCTACTCAGACTTCCCCACATCCCGTTATTTTTCTTTCTCCCCGCGGGCACAACAAGAAACTAACAAAGTGCAGCGCCAGGTGGAAGATCTCTCTAGAGTTGGCAAAAGCTCTTGAGTGTGCTTGCATGCGTGTATGTGTGTGTGTGTTAGTGAGTGTGTTTGTGTTGGTGGAGTGAAGTGGAATGAAGTGGAGTGAAGTGAAGTAAAGTAAAGTGAAGAGGGATATGCCGAGTGAGTAAAGAGTTGTGTGCATTGGCGTTGGAAATGCATGCAAAAGTGTTTTTTTGTGTTGCATTGTTTAAATAGAATATGTATTTGCCTAGGCAACATTGTCTATTTTGCAGGCGTTCGTAGAACTGGGTCACCAGTGGCCAATAGCAGCTGCCAGTCGAAGCGAAACCAACTCAAAGTTTTCTTTACCTTTCCCCCATTTCGTATTTGAGTTTGAGTGGCAGAGCAGTGGGCAGCAAACTGCGGACTGCGGATTGGTGGCAGAGCCGACACATTTGAAACAGTGATGACGGGCTAACAAAAATTCACTTACTCGAAAAGCAAATCAAATTAAAATCAATTAAAATTAACAAGCGAAGCAGCCGGCAAAAAACCAGAGACCAGACACTAGACCACCCCACAGCGAGAGCAGCGACGCAGACGTCGTCGTTGACGTTGACGCTAACGCTGACGGCGAAATGCCAAGCACATGAATCATGCAATTCGCCGTGGCGCTCTTCTCTCTTTACCTTTGTTAAAGGTGCGGCAGTAGGTACATGCATGTGTATTTATGTATATATGTAGATGTGCTTACATCTGCAAGTAAATTGAGTCGACTGCGCGGCGCAGTGGAAATAATGTTGATAAGCGTAGACGTTGCGACGCTGGCGTCATTGTCTTCGTGTGTGTGTCTGAGTGTGTAAGCACAGTTAAAAAGAATTCGACTCATTCAATATGAACGCAAATGAGAGACAGAGATAGCGTGTGCTGCTTATTGATATCGTTGTTTGTGCAAATATTTAGCACTCTTTCATTGCACCTTATCGGCACGTAGTTTCACACACACAGACACACACGCAAGCTCTTGAGTTTCTATGTATGTATGTGTTCTAGAATTGAGTCAGCGCACACAGCACAGTTGTTAACGGCCCACTCATCAGCAGCCGACTCAGTCAAAAGCCGCCCACACAAAGCCTAAACACAAACACACACATACTTGCATACAAATAAACATAGAGACATAAGCAAAGGTGCGATAAATGATTATTGCTAGCAAAGAGAAAGACTGATGAGAGTAGAGGGGGGAGAGGGAGTGAGAGATATGCTCGTAAATGTATCAAAAACGTGTTGCATGTCAGACTGGCGCCAACTAGCGTTTGCGATCGCAGCCGTAACTGATGCGTAACCATTTTGTCTAGCCAAAAGTTAAGCAACAATCGGACTGTTGGCCCATTTAGCAGTGTGTTTTCTGCTTTTCATTTGACAGTTATTGCACAAAATGCAACAGACAGTTGAGAGTAGCGTTGAATTTTTCCCACACCTACCAAACATTTGGTAGTTTTTCGATATATCTCTTTTTCTCTCTCGTACCCATTTCAATTTTATTGGCACAAGGTTACAAAAAATAAGAAAAAAACTGTCAGTCGCCCCACGCTGAAAATGGCAAAGTTTATGCGGACCGAAAGCATTGTTGACACTTCTCACTGCAGCTGCTTCTGTACTGCAACACACACTCACACACACAAACACATACACTCACACATCCATGTATGCAACTGAAAACTGTAATACAATTAATACGAAATTGAATTTCACACTGAATTGCCATATTTACAGTTAGTCACTGTGTGCCGAAGCAGAGTGGGAAGTAAAATGACTCAAAATCGAATTAAGCATGCGCTCTAAATTAGAGTCCATATTTGTTCCTCACATTTCCGATATCGATCTCATTTGCGTTAAAGTTACGTTTAGCATAATTTCAATTTATTTAAAATGCTCGTAGATTCTTCCTCAATCTTATCGGATCGTATATGATTCTAATTTGATTGCTCTTAACGATTCTGACCTGTTCAAAGTCTTTTGAAGCCTTCACTGACTTTAATGCATACATCAAATGTTTTATATCTAAATAAATCCATCAATTTATAGATGTCATCTCTTATATATGTGTGTGACAAATTTGCTTGTAACATCATGTGATTTTTGCCCAGGACACTTCCCGTAATTTTCAATATTAACACCTGAAGACCAGTGCCATCCCACTCTCAGCTCAGTTAGTAATTTACCTTTAGGGCTCTGTCCCTTCAACTGGTCAGGAGTGCCGCAAGGTATTCATTACGGTCCCTTGTCTTTGGCGTTCCTCATAAACATTCTACTTTTTTAATTTTTGTTGTATGTGCTCATTAACGCTGATGACGTCAAGCTACACAGGTCTTATCGCGTTACCATTTACAGGTAATTTTTAAAGTCTAAGCAAATCATAATTATGACATGAAGTTATGTGAAGTAAGACGCTATAGTTTAATTGCTAGTTAATTATTGTGTTAAGAAAATTTTATTTGTTGTGTCAACTATTTATAATCAAGCAATAAATAAAGTAATCGGGCAATAGAAAGAGAATAGCTTGAGCAAAGAGAGATGAGCTCACACGTGCACAAAACAAGCGGCGAAGTGGCGAAAAAAACGTCATTAAAATCCCAATGATAATGGAAGAAAGAGAGAGATCGGAGAGAGAGAGACCGAAAACGCATGCTTCGCTCAGCTGAGCGTATGACGAATTTAAAGCGCGACTTGAAAAAAAAAAGTCGCTAGTTTGTAGGCGGCAGCGAGGTTGGCATCTGTCGCTCACGTCATAGTAAGTGAATGCGAGGCACCATCACACACATATACTCTCTCACATACACACAGTGTAAATATGCTTGTAAATGCATAAAACGATTGCAGTTGTATTAGTGCTAGTGCTAGTGCTGGTGCTGGGGGTATAATCTCGAGGCTGATGCTTTACAAATTTTTGTGTGGACGCTTACTTTTGTGTGGGTGGCGCTTACAAGGCTGCAACTGCTGTTGTCGTTGCTGCTGCTGCTACTGCTTGTTGCCCATTTACAATAGGCAAGTCCCCGCAGCTGTTGCTTTTGTTTTCAGCTGCTGCGCGACAACAAATGAAAAGATTTTCATTCGCACATAAATACATACATACACACATACAAACAAGCACAATACAAATACAAATACATACAGACAAAACAGCCCTAGAATTGTTGAGCTTACCGTTAGTTGTAGCCACAGCAAAGCGAGCTTTGCGAAGGGCACGCAATTATAAACTGCGTGGATAAACACAAAAAAATTACAGTTAATGCGAATAAGAGAATAAAAAATAAATAACTCTCTATGTCTCTCCTTCTTGCTCATCCTCTTTGTCTGCTCGACTGTCTATGACAATTACAGTAAGTACATCAGCAACAACTACAACAACTAATTACAACACGCAATTTGAGCAACATAAATTCGGTTTATTGCCTGACTAAGAAGAATGTCGGGCGAAAATTCAGTCAAGTAATAAATACGGCGAAAAGCTGCCAAGTCTTTGTTGTTGTTTCTATAGCAGTTGTTCAGCGCCGTCAACGTACAAGCCGTTTACACATGCGTAAATACATATATACAACTGTATGTACATATATTTTAACGTACCTAATTCGTTTATACATATATTTTTGGCCAAAATCTGAAGAAAAAACCACACACTGCGGGCCTGAAATTGGCCAACAAGCGAAGCAACGAGCGTAAGAGACAAAGAGAAAGAAAGAGATACAGAGCACATGTGGGAGAGCGGCAATGGCGAGTGGGCGACGCTATCGACGTCGACGTTGACGTAGACGTCGTCGTTGCCGGCGGCGGCACATAAAAATGTGTTGTTTAAGTGTTTCAGCCAAAATGTTCGCCTTAAAATTATGCATATACACTTATTTACTCACATACACACACACACATACCATACTGGAAAGTTTGTTTGTGTTTTAACTTTAGAGTCGAAAGCGCAGCTGTGAACGAGTAAAATATTTATGGCAATATTTTTCTCAGCAGCCGATTTGATTTACGGCGAAAAGCAGACAAACAAAGCAAGTTGCGCCTGCGTGCATGTACGCTGACACACACACATGAACAATGTATGCATATTGGTTCTGTTTGTGTGTGTGTGTGTATGCGAAACAAATCAAAGAGAGACTCGTAAAACTGATTAACTGTTACGCACAAATCAAATCATAGCGTATGCTTGCAATTAATTTTAAATACGTAATCTCATTCATAAATAAATTAAACAACAAAGCACACGAAAGAAGAGACAAAAGAAACAAAGCAAAAAGAGTCAAACAAAGCAAGTGGCAAAACTAGCGTTAAATTCCAATCAGAATGAAGACGAGGCAACAACAAAACTAACTAGAAAAAGACTAGAAACCAGTAGCACACCAAAATGTCACTTTCATTTTCGCTGGCAGCGACAAACAAAAAACAGAAATTATGTAATTTTCTGGCGTGCTACTTAAATAATAATAACAGTTAATGCCAAAAAAAGAAAAGCAAAAAAGTGTAACGAGCACCCACGCACAAACACATACACACAGAGAAAGAGAGACAGGCAGACTGACACACGCACACAAACATACAAATATTCGCAGACAGTCGGTGTGCAATGGTGCTGCTAATTTACTACTTGGGAGGTGAGGCCCTCTCACAAACATATGTACGTGCACACACACATACACATGTTCATAATGAAAATACACCCACAGGCATTCATTCACACTCACACACGTACTTACCGTCGTCTGTTATTTGTTGTTGTTGCTGCCGCTAATGCTCGCCAGTTCTTCTTGTTGTTGTTTTTGTTGTGCGCTCACACACGCGGTATATTCGCTTTGTAGTGGTAGTTGCTGTTGTTGTTGTTGCAGCTGCTCGTTGACCCAAAGTCCGCCAAATGTTTCCATTTTCTTAATATGCAGCCATCAAGAAGGCTTTGACTGGCACCAAAACACACTGCACCGTTTGATTTGGACACAAATAATCATAAGCAATTGACAATTGTTATTGCGGATGAGGTTTACAAATTATAACGTGTTTACACATGCATATGCATTACTCCTATGCACATGTAAACGTATTTCTACGCATGTAAATATGTAATGTGTAAACAACTTTTGGAGGCGGCGTATTTGAGTTGTCGTCAACTCATTTGGCTCTTTAAGCTTATTTTAAACAATTTGACACTTATTTATGATTAAAGCATGTGTATGTTTGCGTGTGTTGCGTGAATGTGTTGTTAGCTTATATATATTGACACAAACATAAACTTTGTAAATTATTGAAAAACACACACACACATCAAATATATCAGAAAGCATACACCAAGCAAGCGGCAAGCGGAGAGCACACACAGCACGCACCGAAATATAAAATGTTACTGAGCGAATTTCTGTTAAATATTTCTTATAAGAGATGCTTGATGACTTAAAAGAGGTGAGCACGTGAT
This sequence comes from Drosophila cardini, assembly GCA_018903735.1. Lineage (NCBI taxonomy): Eukaryota > Metazoa > Arthropoda > Insecta > Diptera > Drosophilidae > Drosophila > Drosophila cardini. The sequence goes on from JAEIGM010000020.1 coordinate 767,730, forward strand.
GCAATAAGACACGAGCCAAGACTCACGAGCTAAACTACTGCGTTGTGCAAATAAAAGGGCTATAACAAGGGCATTAACATGTTTACTCCTTTCTTATCTATCATAATCAGCAAAAAGTATTTAACTTTTTTTGCAAAGAGCTATTTGACAGTTATATTATCTTTGTGGGTATGTCATCACTACTTTAATGCCTTAAGCTAACAGTTTTGTCTCTGAGCGTAACATTACCGCTCTCAGTGTTTAACATAACAGCAATCGGCTTGTTTATCGTTATCAACAATCGATTTTGTGCCGGCTGTTAACAGACTGTTAATGAACAGCTGTTCGGTTCAAATTTGAATACGAATAGTTGATGATTCATCATAATGTATTAAAGAGTCAGAAATAAATAACTGTTCATTATACACAGTTTTGGCAGCGTTTTCTGCAAAATCATACAACAAAGATCGCTTAAAACTTTAATATAATTTAGTAGTAGTAAACTTATGCCGAATCAAAGCAACTCTGAATCAAAAACCCAATATTTGTACGGCCACCCCTATTTTTTGTTTGGGAACAAATAGCCGCAGAAATATGATTCCAATAGCAACTAGCTTCTGAAAGGGTTGATTAATGACCAAACTTTTCCTTTCATTTTAATGCAATTTATTCAAATACGATACATAATTGTAATTGGAATTGTAATTTACAACATAAACTTATTGTTCTTCTCGGACAGATGCTTCGACGAGCGCTTGGCATCCAAGAACAGCGAGTGCACATCCTCAATGTCGTCCTTAGTTATCTGATTGCGTCCATTCACCTTGCACATCTGGTGAGCCGGAGTCAGCAGCTGGACGGCATAGCGGAGAGTGGAGCTGGTGCCGATCTCGCTGAGGCGCGAGAAGGCCGTCTCCTCCAGTTGCAGTCCTTCAGTCTGTGCACGCAGCTTGATTATCTGCTCCATGTCCGATGTGGAGTAGAGCAGTGTGCGAATGATGAGCAGACGATCCAACAGATCCAATGGTATACCATGTGGTGAAATAATGTCTGTGGTGCCACTGTAGGAGTACCAAAGGTTAGACCAGGGAAGCAGAGAAAGATTTGTTGAATCTTACCGGATAACACTGCGTCCGCGATTGGTGGCAAATATGACAATGGGAGCAATGGGCGACTCCAGAGATTTGTGCAGATAGGTGAAGGTCTCCAGGTCAAGCATGTGTATCTCGTCAATGAAGAGTACGCCGGGCACAAGCTCTGCTGTACCCTGGTCAATATATTTGTTGACCACTTTGTTGATCTCCATGCGCAATTTGTCTGGAACACATCAAAATTAAGATACACTTCCAAGAGATTTGGGTTCCACTCCAGACTCACCTGTGATTTCAGTTTTCTTAGGTTTCATCAGCTGGCCCATCATGGAGAGCACATCCTGGCCACCTTGTGGACGAGCATTGGCCACATCCAGATCGTGCAGGGTAACATCTTGTATGACTTCCTTTTTCTTGTGCACATCCCCCTTGGGCAGTGGCACATACTCCTCCGTCTCCAGGTCGAATTCTGTAGCAAAAGTGTCACTGCGTCCCTGACGTTTAACGGCTCCACTATTCGCCTCTATGTAGATGACATCGCCCACTTCGACCTTTTCTTTCTGCAGTGCATCGAAGATGCTGGGATCGAGCTTAAGCTGTTTGGTGCCCTTGGCCGTCTTTAGGCCAATCACCACATTGCTAATGGTCTTGCCGTATCCGCCCATGGGATTCTCAGTTTCCACTGGTGTCAGTTCGGTGACTTCACCCTCGTACACCTCTTTGGTCTCCCGTATACGGAGACCAATGGAACGGCGGAAGTTCTCCATGAGCACTTCGGTTTTTTTGATCTCATTGCTGAAGACTTCTGAGCCGACCATGGGACAAAATGGTACTTTATTTCCCAATTCCTGTGCTATGGCCAGAGCGATGGCTGTTTTACCCGTGCCCGGTGGACCAGCCAAAAGCAGTGCACGTCCAGCCATCTTCTTCGACTTAATCAAGTCCACAACAATTCCGGCAGCTTCACGTGCTGCCTTCTGTCCCACAAGCCCAGCTGCGCTTTGAATGGCGGCGCCGGTTTCATCCAAGCCGAGGCCCTTCACGTGGCTGTGGGCTGCGATGCGCTGGGTGCGCACAGTGCTTTTAACTTCTTCGATTTTCATGACTCGAATGTATTTTTGAAAAACCTTTTACTATTTACTATATATACTATGATACGGTTGACTTGGAAAAATCAACACAATTATTGATCAAACCAGATTGTAAATGAAATTTGTTTGCCGCCGCAGCACACTTTGTGACCAGTGTGGCTGTATCTCATTAACTAAAAAATATACTTGACGACGAAAATATACTGCGTTGCTATGATCAAAATAATAAAAAATTATTTGCAAGTGTTTGACTTAACATAAATACATTTATTTAAATAAAACCACCTTAATAAAATAAGCAAAGTGCAGAAATATAAATTCATTTTGTGAGTGGCTTACGATTTTAACTATATTTCGATACATATGTTATCGATAAACAGTAACAGCTCCCTGTGAATGTTCCTTGCAAAGAGAAATGAGAAAAACTTTCGCGCGCTTATAAAAATTCAAACAAGAGAATTGTTAAAAACAAGGTCTGATTTAATCGCGTTTTAGTTCAATTTTACAGATCAGGCAAAATTGGGGGACACGTGCACACCAAGTGCTTATCACCGTAAGCATCGTCGATTCTGGCAACAGTGGGCCAAATCTTAGCATCGGGTTTCACAAACAACTGTGGAACAAAGTGAGCAAATTGTGGAAATTAAATTACAACAAAATTGTAATGTTAGGCAATACTTACAGCGGGGAAGGCAGCCTGTTCGCGGGTGTAGGGACGATTCCACTTGTCCGAAATGACCTGAGCCTGGGTGTGAGGTGACATTTTCAGTGGATTTACCGATTTATCCATGCGACCCTCCTCGATTTCGGCGATCTCCTCACGAATCGATATCATCGCATCACAGAATCGATCCAATTCCTCCTTGTCCTCGGATTCTGTTGGCTCAATCATCAAAGTGCCCGCGACAGGCCAGGACATGGTCGGTGCATGGAAACCGTAGTCCATGAGACGCTTAGCCACATCAACAGCCTCAATGTTTGCGGTCTTCTTTAGATCGCGTATGTCAAGAATGAACTCGTGGGCCACCAACTGCGAGTTGGGTGCCTTGTACAGGGTCTTGTAGTGCTGCTCCAGACGCTTGGACATATAGTTGGCATTCAGAATGGCCACCTGGGTGGCTCGCTTCAGTCCACGGCTTCCCATAAGCTTGATGTACGACCAGGAGATAGGCAGGATTGCCGAGCTGCCGAAAGGAGCTGCCGATACGACACCAAAGCTATGCTCCTCATCGTTGAGTGGACTGATGACCGGATGACCCGGTAGATATGGTGCCAGATGGGCTTTTACTCCAATGGGACCCATTCCGGGGCCACCGCCGCCATGAGGAATGCAGAAAGTCTTGTGTAGATTCAGATGGGAGACGTCGCTGCCATAGTCACCGGGACGGCAAAGACCCACCTGAGCATTCATGTTGGCACCGTCCAGATACACCTGACCACCGTGCTTATGTACCAAGGTGCAGATATCCGCCACCGTCTCCTCAAACACTCCCATCGTGGATGGATACGTGATCATTAGACAGGACAGCTCGTTGGAGTACTCCTCCGCTTTGTCCCGCAGATGGACCATGTCAATAGAACCGTCGGATAAGATGCGAATGGGTTCCACCTGCGTGAAAAAATGGGTTTAACTCCTCGGTGTACTGGTCGTTCATTGGTCACTTACCTTCATGCCTGCCATTTGAGCAGAGGCAGGATTCGTTCCGTGGGCAGAGATGGGAATCAGGCAGATGTTGCGGTGTCCCTCGTTGCGGTGCTCGTGATAGCTTCTGATTGCCCTCAGACCGGCGTACTCGCCCTGGGCTCCAGAATTGGGCTGGAATGAAATCTTATCGTAACCGGTAATCTCGCAGAGATCTCGTTCCAGTTCGTTGAACATCTGATGGAATCCTTGGGCCTGCTCCACGGGAGCAAACGGATGAATGTCAGTAAAGTGACGGAACGAGCACGGCATCATTTCAGTCGTCGAGTTCAGTTTCATGGTGCAAGAGCCCAGGGGAATCATCGAGTGAACCAAGGAGATGTCCTTGTTTTCCAACTTCTTCATGTAGCGCACCATACGGGATTCACTGCAAGTAATTCGACTTAGCCACGCCCACTTGGAGGCTAGTGTATGAGCTTACCTGTGGTAGCTGTTGAAAATGGGATGCTGGAGGAAGGGGGAAGTCCTCAAGAATTTGGAGTTCTCAATGGAATTCTTGAGCACATCCTTGCTGGAGAGCAGCTCCTCCACGGTGGTATCCACCTTGAACGACCACAACAGATCGTTCACATCCTCCACACTGACCGTCTCGTCCAGAGCCACGCCCACCGTGCCATCGGGCAAGTAGCGTAAATTGATGCGCTTCTGCTCGGAGCGTTCCTTCAGCTCCTCGAGGGAGAGATTTTTGGAGGTCCTCACGTGCAACGTGTCGAAGAAGTTCTTGTTGAGCACCTCGTGTCCCGCGCCGATCAGACCCGTTTGCAGGGTCAACGCAAAGTGGTGAATGCGATTGGCAATGGCCTTGAGTCCCTCCGGGCCATGATAGATCGCGTACATGGCCGACATGTTGGCCAAAAGCGCCTGAGCCGTACAAATGTTACTCGTGGCCTTGTCCCTGCGTATATGCTGCTCCCTGGTCTGTAGCGCCAAACGGTAGGCATCATTGCCGTCCATGTCTCGGGTCACGCCAATCATGCGTCCTGGCATGAGACGCACTAAGTTCTGTTTGCACGCAAAGAATCCCGCGTGGGGACCTCCATAGCCGAGGGGCACGCCCAGACGCTGGGAGGTACCGACGGCTATGTCCGCTCCGAACTCGGCTGGCGGGCGGAGCAGGGTGAGGGACAACAGGTCTGTGGCCACCACCACGAGGGTCTGTATGGAAGAAAGCGGGAGTTTAAAAAAGGAAGAGGTGTAGACGACTGTAAATAGCCCTGTACTATTTTTATAGCATGTCAAGTCAGTTTGTTCCTCTGCTTTCTAAGGAACAATCAACTAAAGTTAGTACTGTATACTCGACTGCAATGACCCTGTAGTAAGTCAGTGTCACCCCACATGTTGTGTACCCTGCAGCTCCAGTGTTTTACTTTAGCAGTGTCGATACCGATATAACACCCCAAAATACCCTGTAGTCTAACTTACTCCATTTTTGCGTGCAAGTGCGGCGATGTTCTCGAAATCCTTGACGTCACCATAGGTATCCGGGTACTGCAGCAGAATGCCGGCCAGTTCACGGCTGGGCAGATCGGCCTGTTCGATGGGACCCACAACAATCTCCAGTTCCAGGGCCTCGGCACGGGTCTGTACTACGGACAGGGTCTGGGGATGCACCTTGTTGGACAGGTAGAGCTTTGTGCGCTTGTTATGCCTCGTGGCCAGGCACATGGCCTCCGCTGCAGCAGTTCCCTCATCCAAAAGTGAAGCGTTGGCCACATCCAAACCGGTTAGTTCCGAGACGAGAGTCTGATAGTTGAGCAGCGATTCGAGACGACCTTGGGCAATCTCGGGCTGATAAGGCGTGTATTGTGTGGTCCAGCCGGGATTCTCAAAGATGTTGCGAACGATCGTGTGGGGCACATGGCAGTTGTGGTATCCCATACCGATGTAGGAGCGCCACAGCTGATTCTTGAGCGAAATGTCGCGTATGCGTCGGATCAGCTCATGCTCATCTACAACAAGATTGAGTGGAAAATAACGAGAGATAAGGACAAACAAATGGACCTTTTGAACCAGGCTTATCACCTTATCACCCAATCATAAAAAAAAAACAGACGACAGGGGGTCCCAGGTCTGTCACTAGCTACACTTAAACCAATTTCAGTGTCACTTACTCAAGGGTTTATCCAGTTTCAGATCCCGTTTCAGCTGTATGCTCTGGGGCACTGCCTTCTCGGTTAACTCGGCCAAGGACTACAGGAAATACATTTCAGTTAGTATGAAAACTTGGCCAAAACACCCCTCGAAACTACCTTAAAGCCCAGCGTATCCAGCATGGCAACCACATCGGTTTTACGTGGTCCAATATGGCGACTAGGAAAATCCGATTTGGTGGGAAACAGCACATCCTCCACTGGGGGCGTGGCCAGGTATCTGGCTTGCAACTTGAGCACTAGCCCACAACTTCGTTTTGCAAATAAACGTTGCATTTTATAGTATATAGTATAAAATCAAGTTATATTTCTGATCCAAGTAGAGCTCTCTGTCCGGGCACGTCCGATCCACACAAATCTCAGCCAACGACTGTCCAAACTGTTTCCTCATCTCAACTGATAACTGATAAGGCAACACTCGTGGCTATCAGTAGACGATGCTCTTGAGCTCGAGTTGTTCACTTTTTACAGTCAAACCTCAGTTTGTTGAACTTTTAGTATTCAAAAACTATGAGCTAGAAATTTTAATGGGAATTTTATTGGATTTCTTTTTGGAAATAGTACATCCGGAAAAAGTGGAGTTTATAGACCCTGTACTCTATAAAAAGAAGAGTGGTCTTTTAGTTTTGTCAGAAGCAAAATGTGCCTAACAGGTCAAAGTAAGCGTGGGCGACCCCATAAAGTATATATATTCTTGATCAGCATGTACAGCCGAGTTGATATAGAAATGTCTGTCTGTCCGTCTGAACACCTAATTTGAAAACGACTAGAGCTATGATGATCAAATTCACACAGTACGCGTATGGTACCGTTATCACTATCTTCACTTAGTTTGATCCAGATCGGACAACTATAGCCTATAGCTCCCATAGAAAAAATCGGTAGAAAATTGGTCATTTGAATGAAGACATGTACTTTTAGTTGAGCGAACGCAACTAAACTCACACATTATGTGTATGTGATGATTATAACTACCCTCACCAACTTTGGTTCGGATCAGACAACTATAATCAGTTAAAAATAGCTAATTTGTATGGTAAAATGCGCACTAGAATGAGTACGGGGTCGACTCGCTCGACTGTAGGCTTCCTTACTTATTACAACTGCAAGACCATTCACTGTAGGCTAGTTTTACTGTACCTGTTTGATGCTGCTCATTCAAAAAGAAAAACAAAATCATTTTCAATGCGATACACATGCATTAAATGCATTTTTGTTTATTTATTTGATTCATTTTCTAATTCCAAAAAAAAACATTACAACAATTTGTCATAAAAATAAATTATGTTATATCCAATATATATTGACAAATTTCCAACCATAACAAATAAAAAATATACAATTTTTAAGAAAGTAAAAAAAAAACAGAACATTAATTCAATATAAAGCACGTAACAATTGTTGCCATCGTTAAATGTGTTTTTTGCAGGAATTTCATTAACAATTGCATTTAACTATAAGTATTACTATATAAGTTTTGGGGGGGGCACAACTGTCAACTGACTGATGGCCCTATATATATATCGTAATAATCAATAATCATTAACTTGGTTAGCATCATCATAAAATCTTTCTAATCATTTTGATCAATTTCTTGTTTCGCTGCTTGGTATAATAACAATCATTTTTGAAGCCATTTTTTGCCTTTTCATTATAATTTTCATTTTCAATTGTTTTCAGTTTTGAACTTTTGTTTGCATAATTGATATTCAACAACTGCAATTGGTATGTGTTAAACATTTAATAGATATAATATATGTATTTGTTGTATATAATTTAATCGCTTTTAACAACTGTTTTAACTTTGTCCCGTCAGTCGATGTCAACTTTATGCGAAATTGAAATATTAAGAATAATTAAATAGTTTATATTTTTATATAATTGAGTTTTTGCAGTGTTCGATAGTACAGTAAATAGTATATTTAGTATGTATATAGTTAGAATAAGACTTGTGTATTACTGTTGTATAAAAAGTCGATATATCTTGTCATATTGGTGCCTTGAATGTAGATGAGGTATGTGATTTGCAAGAAGCTATTTTAATTTCGAGTGTGATTACTGTTATTTTTCTTTTTCATTTTCGAGGTGCAAAAGTTTGCTTAAAAGTTCAAAGTGTATATATATATATATACTATAGATATAATAGATTACATTGATTAAACTTTTCTTTTTGTTAAGTTTTAAGTTGTGTATATTGCTTTAGTTTAAGTTTTACTTTTTATATTGTGAGCTAAAGTAATTAGTTTGAGCTTGGAATTTAAAGACATTTTAAGACAAACAAGTAAGAAAGGCAACAGACGAGCAAGCCGACCGTAAAAGACCCCGTAATCCTTCAGGTGCACAAATTTTCGAGCGATTTGTCCTATGGGAGCTATATGCTACAGTTGTCCGATCCGGATCAAACTTGGTGAGGATAGTTAGATAGGTACCATACACATAATGTGTTAATTTGGTCTCCCTAGCTCTAGTCGTTTTCAAGTTATGGTAATGAGAAAATAGTTTTTTACAATTTCCGGGGGCGGTAGGGGGCGTGGCAAAGATTTGAAATAAACTTGAACTGCCTATCATATAGACGGACTTTCATTCCAAATTTGGTATCTCTAGCTCTTGTAGTTTAGAAGATCCAAGCGTTCATACGGACGGACGGACAGACAAACAGACGGACAGACGGACATCGCTATATCGTCTCGGCTGTTGATGCTGATCAAGAATATATATACTTTATGGGGTCGGAAAAGCCTCCTTCTGCCTGTTACGCATATTTCGTTTCAGACAAACTTAATAGACCCTTCTACTCTTTTTTAGAGTACGGGGTCTAAAAAGGACAACCTTACGGCTTATTTAGTTCACTGTAAGTCGAGCTAAAGTTACTCTTGAACTGGTATTGACCCAGTGGAGCTATATTGCCAGTGGATGTGATACTACCTATAGAAGGTTCTCGCAGTGTAAACGACATCATCGGATTGTATACACCTGTACCATATGAGCTGAGAGTGGAACTAGTCACTGCGTTGCTATTGAGGCTACTGCCAAAATTATAGGGCACAAATGCCGATGAGGATGAGGGCGTGGAAGTGGCAATGGCAATGGAGGTGCTAGTTTGACCACTGCAGGTGCTAGGCGTGAGTATGGTCTGAGTATCGGCTGAGGGAGTGACACTGGTGGTGGTGAGGTATGAATAGTTACTACTACTGCCCGCATAACTGCGGGACATGACCGTGGAGAAGCTGCTCGTGATGGCCATGTCGAGCAGTGCATCACGAGTGTATTTCTGGGTAGGAGCTACTACTGTGCCAGTGAGATCGGTGTAACTTTTGGTAGTTGCCGATGGTGAGACGACGGGAGAACGACTCGGTGGACGTGAAAGTGTTTGCTTCTCAATTTTCTTTTCGGTCAGAAAACGGTCGTAGAAGGTCGAGGTGACTGTGGTGTGACGAATCTCTAACTTAGCCGGTTGATAAACGGGTGTGTTGGAGCGCATTGGACGATTTGGGTCATAGGGCTGGCGATAGGGCGATATGGGCCTAGGGAAACTGTCACTGCTTGTATTGTTGTATCGTGTTGTTGTGGTTGTTGTTGTTGTTGTTGTTCTGCACTCGTAGGGTGAACTTAGGGGCGATCGGCTGGCCGAACGTCTGTCATCAGCGTACTTGGCGCAGGTTTCTTCTAGTTGTCTATCTACTTTATGAAACTTAGTTAAACTATTGCAACTACTTAGTTCGCTACGATTATCGGCAAAATAATTTGGCAACATATTATCACGTCTTACCCTACTACTCTCCCGTTCCTCGTGCTCCTCGGTCTCCCTGCGACGACGTGGTGATATCTCCCTACTAATATCCCTATGCGATCGATAATGCGGAGGACTTGAGGTCCTCAAAGGACTTCCCGTCCTCAAGGACTCAACGGATCCCACCGATCGATGCTCCGAGCTGATGCGTATGGAGGGTTGTCCGGTACGTCCACGACTCTCGCTGCGACTGTGGGTCAAGTCTTCGGCCGAGCTCTTCTTGCTTGATCCAAAGTGCAGGGAATCGGAGAAGAGTGAATCTATGTACCGCTGACACTTTTCCTTCTGATAGGGCTTCTCCTCACAAAGTGTGTCTATGGACTTAATGCTGTTCTTGATGGAACTCAGACGTTCGTTAATGTTGTCACCTGTCCTTAATGGTACTCCCGTGTGTGTTCCTGTCCTGGTAATGGGCGATGTTTCCTTAAAGTGATACTTTCATTAGTAATTATTTGGAATGGATTTTTGATCACTTACTCGCATCAGGCGACAGCCCAGTTCATCGAGGCCCTCGGAGCTGCGATGTACCGAACTAGTTGGCTGATCTGCAAGAGTCTTCTTAAGAATACGTTGGAGAATTTTATTATTCTCTTCAATACATTTTAAAACATCAATTGTGCCCACCATTCGGTCGCTGGCCTGCCCCTGTCGTGCTGTCTTGGATCGCCATGTTTCCTCGTAGTAGTCCTCGTCCTCATCGCGAAATCTTATGACCTTCGGACTGGTGGGTCGATAATGAGTCGTCTCCTCACGCCGATAGTCGCGATAATCATCGTTCTCATCCCGTCGCATTGCCGATTTGGGCGTTGTGACTGCTGGACGTCGTGGACTCTGTTCTCGCGACTTGGCGGCTTTGAACTCCTCGTAGGAGATCGAGGGAGAAATGACATCCTTAAGCTTTTGATTGAATTGCTTGTAGTCTTTCTGGGTCTTAAAATCAAAGCTTTTCTCTTCCTCCAATGCACGAAAGCGTTCATCCAATTCCTCGGCAGTGGGTGGCTCCGGCTTGCCGGGTGAACTGACCAAACGCTCCAGGTTGTGAACCGGTGTCTTGGGTCGCTGTTCATCCAACATTTTCTTCCGCTTCATGTCATCAATGGTGGGTGATCGAGATCGTGACTTGTGCCGACCCGGAGACTTGAGTTTTTCATCTAACAGACGAATGCGATGCTCGAGCTCTCCGGTTGTCGGAATTTCACTGTCATCCGGACTCGGATCAAGCAGCATTTCAAGCGGATGAATGGGTGGCTTTTTATTGGGATCAGCTCTACGTTTCGACAGGTTATCCTTAGACTTGGAGCGTACCAAATCAAGTACACGATATTTGTACTCCAAATCATCGGAGATGGGCAAATCATCGCGATGCGCCTGACGACGAGCCGGGGAGGTATAAGGACTCTTCTTCTTCTTGCTCTCCGAGCGTACCGGCGATGTGTGTGGTGTCTTCTGACTCTGCCGGGTGGGTGAAACAAAGTCCGGCGACTTTGCCTTACGGGAGGGCGATACATAGGGCGACTTGGTAGCGGTTTTCCGAACAGGAGATGTATAGGGTGACTTGGCAGCTGCTTTACGGGCAGGAGAAGTATAGGGTGATTTGGTGGCTTCCTTGCGTGCGGGACTACGAGAACGATCCGCTACTGGTGGTGAGTCTTCAGCCACCTCCTCGTCTGTATCAAGTCCTTTACCCTCGCATAACTCTAGGTATTTGTTTAGATCTTTCTCATGAGAGAGGGAGTATTGCAGTTTGATCTTACGTTCGATTTCCGTTAATCTCTGCTCCACATCAATCTTTTCCACATCTTCGAGCAGTTTTATCTGACGTTCCAGGGATCGAAAGCGAGCTTCCAGTTCTTTGGTGGATGGCAGATAAACGGTTTTTCGCTTCAGGTGATGCTTTTCCGGCTTTGGACCCCAGTCATAGTTCGGTTCTTCCTCCTCAGCTTTCGCTTCTTTGCTTTCTCCTTTCTCCTCTTTATCTGTTTCCGGTTTGGCACTGGTGAAATCTTCGATTTCTTTGGTCAGATCAGAAATAGCTTGTGCTTGCTCAACCTGCTCGGCTGTTGGTTTGCTCTCGGCATGAACCAGTTTACCATCTTTGGACTTGACAAGATTCCGATCATTGAGCTGCTTTTCTAGTGCCAGAAAAAGACCCTCAAGCTCCTCGGTATTGGCTCTGGTGAGGCGACGAACCTTCAATGCTCTAGGCTCGTTGTCCATGAGAAGCACAACGGTTTTGTTATTAGGATCCACAGGTTCTATATTAGTGGCGTCTATAACTTTACTATCCGTCGATTCTTCAGCTTCAGGTCTTTGCTTCTCGGGTTGCTCAGCCTCTGGCTGAGGAGCCACCACTTCTTGGGCAGTAGATTCATGCGGTTTTTCCTCTACAGGAGATTTTTTCTCTTCCACTTTGGTTTCTTTCTTATCTTTCTCAGGCTCAACTTTTATCTCTTCTTTGTTGGATTTCTCGGTGTCAACCTCTTTAGTGCGAATTTGTGCTTTCTCCTCGTTTTGCAAGGTTTTGGTTTCCTTAACCGTTTCGGGCTCAGCACTTTCCGAAGCTGGCACAGGAATCTCCTCTAGCTTCTCGGCTTCGTCAGACTTTACGCTCTGATTGTGAGTATCCTTTTCCTTCTTTTCATTTGCCTCATTTTCCTCCACGTGCGGACTTTCCTCAGTTGGCAACTCGCATTCTGGATTGACTACTCCATTTCTGGCACGTTCCTCCACCAACTGTTGTTCCAGTTGCTCCAAACGGCGTCTTAGATCCTCCGTAGATGATTCGGGAGTTTTCTTTGGCTCGTTGTTGTCCTTGTTCACCAGCATTTTGATGTTAATGCTGATGTTGATGGGCTTATCGGTTTCCTCGAGTTCCCCAAAGTTTTGCGTATATCTCACCAGCTCCTTGCCAGTTTCGGTGTCCGTACATAAGATGTCTTCGTTGGGTGTTTGAGCTTTCGCTTTTTCACGCATCGCTTCCAGAAGCTTGAGACTATTTTCACTTAGTTGCTTTTCCAGGGCTAGGACGCGCTGTTCCAGCTGTGCCTCCGCCTGACGCGACGTGGTCGGCTTCTCATCATTTCTGATTGTCCTCGATGCTACTTCGGAATCACTTGCACAGCGCTGCTTGTAGAATTTCTTGTACAATTTCTTTTCCAGGAATTGTAAACGATTTTCCAAATCGGCTCTCGATGGCAAATCGGAGAAACGACGAACCATTCTCTGTCCTTGCCAAGGTTCGTAATTTCCCGATCTGTAGTAAGCGGTGTTTGCAGGTGCTTCCGATGTCTCATCGCCCATGGGTGTGGGTCGTTGTTGCAGCTGTCGCTCCTGTTGTCTGCGTCTTCGTTGCGGATTTATTTCGCTGGGCTTAAGATTCTCCTCACCAGGGGATTGACCCTGCATTTTGCTCTGTAGCTCCTCAATCAGAGCACGCTGCTTATGTTGACCCGGCTCTAATTGTATCCAACGTTCCGGTGGTGGTGGCGGTGGTGCCTCAGGTATATGTGCCTCAATGGCCACATCAACATGCTTTGGAGGCGTCTTGATCTTTGGCTCTCTACTAATCTCAGTTTGTTCCTTCCTTTCCTTACCATGCAGCGCCTCGTAACGGTTTTCCAAGTCCTCCGTAGTGGGAAGCTCTTTTTTAATAGGTTTCTGTTCCACGTCGGCAGCATCTCCTAGCTCGGCAATCACTTCTTGTTCGATACGCTCCAAGGCTTCGTTCACAGTTTCATTTTGGCTTGAGAAATGATTTTTGCTACTCATACGACGTTTTAGTTTCTCGTAACGATTCTCCAGATCCTCCGTTGATGGTGGTTCAGAGGCTCGTCTTTTGCTTAACTCCTTTGGTTCTTCTTTGCTTTGCTCCGAGTCAAGGTCCGACTTGGTTGTAGTAGCGTCTTTTTTAGGCTCTACTTTGGCTTCAAGCTTTTGTTCTTCTTTTTGGGATGGTTTGTTGTCCTTCGCTTTGTCTGAAGTTTCTTCAACGTTCAAGGACGCACTTATGGACTTAACCTTATCATCAAATGCTTTCATTGACTTCTGTGTCTTCTCTTCTTGTTCCTTAGTCTTTTTTGTGCTTTCTTGTGCCGTAGCTTGCTTTTTATCCTCAGTTTTTGAAGCGTTGTCTTCTGATGCATCTTTACTCTCCACCAAATGTGTTGTACTGCGTTGTTTTTCCAATGCATTGAAGCGCTTTTCCAGCTCCTCTGTGGAAGGTGGTGCCTTACGCTTGACAACCTCAACTTCCTCGTTAGTTTCCGAGGGTGCACGTGATTTACTCTCCACAGGTTCTTCTTTTTCCGAAGGTTTCCTTTCTTTTGCGGGAGTTGGATCCATTTTCTTGACTTCTTGGACCTCATTGACTTCCTGCTTTTCAGCTTGTAAGCTCGTTTCTGTTTTCTTACTTTCTTCCTCCAAAGCTTTGGTTGCTTCTGTTTTACTTGGGGATTCCTTCTTCTCAGCTGCCTTGTCTTTGGGTTTTTCGGTTTTCTCCTGCTCTCCGTCGGGTGGTTCTTTCTTAGTCTTCGCTGGACTATTTGTTTGTATGCTCATCTTGCGTTCCAAGGCATTAAACCGATCTTCTAGCTCGGCTGTGGAAGGCAGTTTCTTAAGGCGTGGTTGTTCAGTTTCTGGTTTATTTTCAGCATCTTTTTGATCAGTTTTTTCTGTTTTATTGGCAGGTTCTTTTGCATCGGATTGAAGTTTGTCCGCTTTATGTAATTTGCTTGTCTTCTCACTATCGTTTGTCTCCTTTGAGCTGCTGCCTTTGGGTTGCTCCTGCTCACCCAGATCAACAGGAGGCTTGGAATTGGATTCACTCGAACTCTGTTGTTTTGTTAAGGCATTAAAACGTATTTCGAGATCTGCGGTTGAAGGTATGCGTTCCGGTTTCTCAAAGCAATCAATGTCTGTCTGCTGTTTTTCTGCACTGATCTGTTTTTCCAGAGTATTGAAACGTTCCTCTAATGCCGCAGTGGAAGGTATATGTTTAGGGCCCTCGATCATATCACCTTTTCGATTGGGTTGTTCCTGACTGAGTCGTCGCTCTAATGCAAGAAATCGTTCCTCGAGCTCTATGGTCGATGATCTTGTGAGAGTTTTACGTCTGGGATCCCGACGCTTTCGGCTGGCGTTGCTCATGATCGTAGGTAATGGGGCTGTAGGGATTAGTGGCTCTATCGTCATGCTGAGTACCTCCTTGTAATCATCCTTGTTTTCTCCGGGAATGTTATCATCTCGAATTTGGAATTGATTTGGAGAAGGGTCGATGGGTAAGATTTTTGCTATAGGCTTAGAACTTCCTCCCTCGACTAATGCCCGCTGCTCCTTCTTCGGCGACATCAGCTCCACATCATCTAAGTTAAGGGAATAGGATAGCTCTAGTCTGTTGGGACGCTCTACGCTATTGACTCGCTCAAAAAACATATTGGTGACGCCGTCAGCGCTGACATCGTACGCCCTATTTGATGTAGCTTCTCCAACAATAATTTCCTCCTTGACTTCGGTACTTTCGGGCTGCTTGATAGAATCAGATTCCGCCATGACATAGACTGGTTTCGGAGTTGGCAGTGGACTTATGCAGGTTGTGCTGAGATAGTTGGCGATGTCCGGCAATGGAGATAGCTGACTGGTGCTAGTGATGACCATCGAATCCGTGGTATCCACATGCAACGGCTCCATCTTTGTGTATGCCAAATCACCAGCTGTCTGAGACCAATCCGTATCACGGGCATAACCAAAGCGGTCAGACTCCGTGGCACTGTCCTCCTCCTCAACCTTGGGCGTCGATTCCTTCTCATCTCCGCTGTCCGTACCCATCAACATGAAGGGAATTTCATGGGTACTCGGTGCCCAGGACTTGGGTCGCCGGCGCTCCAGGCTTGATTCCCTCGATTCCGCCAATTTGGGTTTCTCCTTCAGTTTCCGCGCCAACTTTGCCTTTTCGTTTGGGACTTTTCTCCGTGGAATTGGGATCGTCATCGTCACATAGACTAGTGTCCGAGCTAGAGCCGTCCTTTCCGTTCTCCTGTTGATCCCCATCGCTATCTTCGCTGTAGGAGGAGCTGTCACTCTTGCCCAATCTCGAGCGAAGCTTCTGCGATTTGACAACTTTGCTTTCAGCTCCCTCGCGCAGCATTGCAGCTCGATCCGCTTTAATCTCCTTCCATGTGAGACTATCACGACGATTTCGAGTGGCATCCATATCCCGCCAATGAAGTGTCTCCCCGCGTCGCAGTTGCCTTTCCGCTCCCACAGCTGACTTGCCATGAAGTACAGCCGGCAGAGAAGGCTTACGAGCTGGAGGAATGGCACCCAACGGAGCTCCAACCCGCTTACCCCTGTTCGTGACTATGGCTGGACGGCCCAGAAGCAATTGATTAACCGCCACCGCTGTTTGGGCATTGCTACCAGGAGCTGGCTTGGCTGCTGTGGCTGTGGAGCAGGCGGTGGTCAGTATAACATGAGCCTGTTTCTGCCTTTCTCGCAGTCGATCGTATTGCTTCTTCAGCAACGAGATGTCCAGCGCCAGACGATCCTTTTGTTCCACATGCCCTTTACCAGGACCAGAAGTGCCCACTCCTACAGAGCCGCGTCTTCCCCAGTTAAGGCCCCACATTGTGGCCACAGCCATGCGGGACTCATCGTCGGAGTGGGCATCCTCCTCATCAAAGTACAGTCTGCAAGAGGAATACACTTTAAAGACTATGCTTATGGGTAACAACTGGAACTTACTGTAGTCCCTGCTTAGAACCCAGTGGTGCAATATGGTACAGATGCTTATCCCTCAGTTGCTTGATGTCGGCTATGGGTCCCAGCTGCACCACCTTCTCGATAAGCCCATTGGAGTCAATTAGATGCCCGTTCAGCAGCTCATTCGAAAACGAACCCATTTTGCCATAGAAATCGTCGGCAGTGCGCGCATTTAAAACGCGTCTAAAAAAAGAGAGGAATAATTTAGTACTTAGACTTAAATTTGATTAAAATATTAAAGTAGCATAGTTTTTATACATCAATTGATTTGAAGTGATAAACTTGGCTTGCTAAGAATTTTTTAAACTTTATTTATACAACTTATTTAAACCTCCAAAATAAACTTTTAATAATTATTTTGTTCTGTTTAGACCCCAATTAGTAGTATGTCTTTAGTTAGTCTGAACCTAAATGTGGTAAAGGAAATTGCATATTTCGACCGCATAAAGAATATATGTTTTTGATCAGCATCAACAGCGGTTGATATAAGCGATGTCGACTGTCCGTATGACAATCTGTGTCCGTATGAAAACCTGGATCTTCTAAACCACTAGAGTAAAGCACCAAATTTGGTATGAAAGTCCGTCTATATGTCAGGCAGGTAAAGTTTATTTTAAATCTTTGCCACGCCGCCTACCGCCCCCGCAAATTGTAAAGGAAATTTTCACATCACCATAACTTGATAACGACTAGAGCTAGGGAGACCAAATTAACACATTATGTGTATGACTACCTATTTATTTAGTCCTCACTAAATTTCGTTCGAATGAAAAAAAAATTCGTGATTTGTATAGAGACATGAAGTTTTAGTTGACCGATTGCAACTAAACATACACATTATGTGTATGGTACCATTGTTACTATCCTTACCAAGTTTTGTCCGGATCGGACAACTATAGCCTATAGCCAACTATTGAAGACTAAATTCATTTAGTTCACTAAATCGTTAAATACATTTTTAATTATTTTTGACTCCTATCTATTTTCTTTAACAATTGTATGATGTATATAAGTTTATTTTATCTGTGATTAAAAACAAATTATTTTCTTTTGTTTATGGCCTTAATCAGTGGACGTTTAAACGTCAAGTGCAGCACAAAAAATTTCCTGACAAATTTCTAACAAGAAAATTGCATCAACAAAACAAAATGAAAATAGAGAAAAAAAAATTTTTTTTTTGGCAAATAACAGCAACCTTGTGTCGGTCAGAAAGAATGAAACCTTGACACGAATTTTGCCTGCAGGCGTACTAGAAAACAGACGTCAACCCCCCCTACCACCCTCACGAGACACGCCCACAATGGAATTGTACTTACTCTTCGAGAAGACTCCAGAGCACAAGAGCTGTGCGTAATAGCACATCGCTGCCTTCAATGAGCACTAGATCCCAGACACGGAGCACACAGGACATGGGCAGGCAGGTGCAGAACATGGTGAGGAACCATTGCATTGTGAATACATTTGTGAGTGGCGGCTCATAGGCATTTTCCACAGGTCCCTGTAGCCGTTGCAAATGCTTTGCCAAACGTGGCAGCTTTGTTTGCATCAGCTCACGAAAGACACTCATGTCGGCCTGTAGACCGCCCATGGAGCCATAGAAATAGCCTGTGGGCAGCACACCCTCAACCAAATAGATCATGACCTTCATTGACTCCTCCTCTTCCTTGTCCATCACCTGCAATATTAAGGCGCCCAGCATGTTGAAGCCCTATAAAATAAACAAAAGTATTTCATAAGAGGTTTGTTTAAAACAAAAAACGACAGACTAAGCACATAAGGAAGAAGGACACAGTCGAGTACAACTGACTGCAAAATACCCTGTCCATGTCTCTATGCAATTTTTTGGTATTTAAATTGAAATTTAAATATTTTTCTTGCACTTTTCTTTTCTAAAAGTTAAATTCGACATTTTTTTTAAAAAAATTTTTTATAAAAACACATATTTTACAGTTAAAATTGTTCCTTTTTTAACTACCACGGTATTTTAAAGGTAACAGAAAGACTGGAATCTTTGTATTTAAAGTTCAACTTTTTAAGTTAACAAGTAAGAAACAAATTTAAAGTTGTTATGCGATAACTCACCTGACAGTAGCCCACCTCGGGATTGTACCGTGCATAGCCGAGAAGAATGCGCTTCAATTTAGCCTGATTTGATGGAACCGGCTGGTCCAGTGCACAAATTGGAGCCAGTGCGATGCAGATCCTATCATGCAAAAAATTGAACCATATAGATGAGTAATCAAAGTATATAATGAACCCACCTTGACAATCTGAATGCCCAGCTCTTCATCGTCCTCACGCCATTCCTCGCAGAAGCACTTCTCGCGCTGCTGAGTCCAGTCCACGTTCTTTGACTTCAGATACTTGTCCGCCAGTGACAGCCATAGCTTTTGGGGTCAAAGTGCAAGATAATCTTAATAAATATGCCAAGTGTACAGCACTTCAGCTCACAGCTCTCACTTACCTTGCGCCTGAACTCGGGCGGGGTACCACCCGGTAGGCGTGCCACCAGTTTCATGGCATGAAGCCATTGATTGTAATCCGAGGCAGCATCATCTGCAGCATCAGCTGCGGTGGTGGCAACTGCAGTGGAGCTTAACATGTTGTTGTTATTGCGACTGCGACCAAGGTCCTTACTGTAGCTGTTGCTACTGTGATTATTGTTGATGCTGCTGGCGTTGGTGGTGCCAGTGGTGCCAGTGGTGCTAGTGGTGGGTGAGGTTAGGCTGCTGACTTTCGGTGGCGGTGGTGTGAGACTAAAGCGCATTTTAGGCTGTGCATCGTCTGTAAAAGTTGTCAAGTAAAAATCATATATAATATAATATCATTAATATTTTCAGATAAATTGTAGTGTGTATATATATATAGTCGTAGATATATATATATGTTTGTTTGTATTTCTGTGGCCATTTCCGTGTGACTCGACTTACAATATCCGTGCAGTATGCAAACTTTACCCAAATTTAATTTATATTTATACAAATTGAACAATAAATATTGTTATAGTCATAGTTATAGTTAGAGTTTCGTTTTCAAAACAGGACGCACGAAAAAGAGAAGAAGAAAAAATACAAAAAAAATAGTATATATATATTATATATAATATATATAGAAGTGTATTAGACACTTGATCAATTATGTTGTTACTGCCCAGCAGGCAATGATAACGAAATGTCGAAATAATGAGCGAAAAGCTTGAGAAAATACTTTGATAACATGCAACTTGCAGTTGAAACTTTGTTCTACATTGTGATATCAACGATGTGAGCTCAAGACACTGTGGCATGATGGCTCTTGTGGTGGTGGCCTGGTGGTGGCATGGTGACATGGTGGTGGTGCTGACATGATGGTGGTAGTATATTTGCTGCTGCCTTTTGACTGGTTTTATGTGAAATTGACCGTGAGATTTCTTAGTATATCAGTGACAAGCGAGCTGTGTGTGTGTGTGTAAGTGTGTGTGTGTGTGACTGCTGATTGCCGAGTGTTGATGGTGTTCAACTTATCCTATGGATACTTGGAATCTAGACTAACTACAGGACACGGTCACACATGTGCGCTACTTGATATGTTGACATTCTGATATGAAAACTAAATTCACTTGAGTTGCTTTTATCTGCTTCTCGGAGCGCATAAGTCTTCACTTTGTTATTATAGCCATTGTTGCTGCTTGTTTTTTTAACACTCACACACACTCCTACACACACACACTCACACACACACACACACACATACCAAAAGGTCAAACTGATAAAAAGAATTTCTGTTTTTCTGACTTTTATGTTAGCTGCATAAATTGACTTTGTTTATTATTATTATATTTTTTTCTTTTTTTTTCGTTTCCATTTTATACTCAACTGAAAATTTAAATATGCACTCGTTGTTTTTCAATCGATATATTTTATTTTTCTTTGTGGGCTTCACTTTATGCCTGATAATTTGATTCCAGCACCGTTTGAAGTTTATTAGCTGCATATTGTTTGCTTAACGGGATGTATATATACATATATATATCTTTTTTGACAGAAACGTGAGCTACATGTAAAGTCTGTAATATAAATAAGACAATCTTTTAAACATATGTGCAGCTTACTCCCTAGGGAGCATAACTTGAATGAAGCACTTTATTCGGAGCTAAAAATCTGGCGAGAAAAAAGTGATTTTTTAAATTTAAAGCTTAGGGAAAAGCAAAGCAGTTCATATGCTATTTTCCAGAATTATTTATGCTATGCTTAAAATAAAATTTTTTCTATCAATTTATTGAAAAAAAATTTAATTTTTTTCGCGAGAAAGTGAATGAAATCTTATTCAAAAATTCCATTCTATTAATACTTTAAATTTAATTTTGTTAATGCTTTTATGTAAGACAGCGCCAAAACAAATTGCTGTCACAATTTAAGCATTTTATTAAACAAATTGAACGTTTTGACTGACAAAAAAATTAGCATAACTATTTTTTATTCTACGTTTATCAGTTTTGTAATGCCCACAATTAAGTTAAGCACAAATGCGAAAGCAGAAAATTATTTATATATATGGTATATAAAATGAATGAAAATGTTTTTCAGCAAAAAAGTTTCCCGGAGGCAGCTCAAACGCCTCAAAAGTTGCGTACCTTTTGTGAACTTCCTCGAAGTGTATGTAAATGTGTACGTATACGTAACGTACTTCTAGAGATAAGTATATTACGAATAATTCAGTGTTGCTTTTTTTTTGGGGGAGCATTACATAAGCGGCTCTCAAGATGTTGGCAACATCTAACTGGTGGCCATTTCGCACTTTTGTTTGCCGAAAAATGAAAGCGAGAATAAAACAAACAAACATAAAGACGTTTTGTGTTTACTCCGAGAGAGAAGAACTGGGAGAACGTAGGAAATTGTGAACCAGCAGAAGAATGAGTATATGCTAAACTTTGATGGCAAGTAAATAAACTGGTAAATTTGCTAATGAAATACTAATTGCACAAACACTTATGTAATAGGGCCCTCCAAAGCGTTCCAAAGCGCAAATTAAGCGAGTCACATAAAGCATTTTTATGGCCAGCGATCAGGCGTAGAAATTCAACCACAAAAGGATATACAACCAAACAAGTATATATATCCCTTAAATGCAATTTATATAGTCTGAACTGATTTATGTAACAAACGAGGCGAAAAATGTTGGCGGCTTTTTCTGTAGTCGCGCAGTCAACAAGAAACTATGTATATAGATAGTTAGTGTGTGTATATATATGGGTATGTGTGTGTGTGAGTGTGTATATAAGTGTTTTTGTTATGTGTTTGTTCATGTCAAGGCTGTGTCAGACAAATTTGGCTGAACGCTTTTGTTGGTCCTTGACCAAAACTGAACTTTAAGCCGCTTCACATGCGAATTTTTTAGTAACACTTGCTATCCACATACATATATGCTATATACACATATATAATATATGTATGTTTAGATCTGAGCACTTGAGCCAAAAAAGAAATGCAATACGCGACATTTGGCTTAATGAGCCAAGCGCACATTTGGTTTACGTACTTGTTGGCCATAAAGATACCAAATAAAAGGAGAAACAAAATCCGCAAAATATTCAGCCCCAAGGGCAGTTAAAGCAGAGTCCTTACGAGCAGAGTCCTGTTAGAAGCACAAACTGGAGCACTTATCCTTTGGGATTGCCAGCGTCAGCTTGTCTGTGGCAATGCTATTTAAGGATTTTCTTGACATTCTCATTGCCCTCTGGTCCAATGCAGCAGTAGCACGTGCTATGCAATTGGCATCAATTGAGGACAGACACTCAGTGAGGAAAGGCAAAAAGGGAGAGAGAGGGGGAGGGGAGAGGAGGTAGCAAATAGAAATAGATAGAGCGTAACGATTACATAAAGAATTAAAGTGCAACGAGATGCATTAAGTCGTAGTGAAACTCGTTGCACAAATTTGAAATGCTCTCAAAGCTCGCACTTCAAACAGACACAAGACACACACACACATTAACACATCGCTCTGCAGGACTGCATGTGCCTAAGTGACAGGATAGCATTGTTATCCTGCCAGAAGCAGAACTGTTTGGCTTTTTGGTTATGCGCTTTTTATGTGTCTCTCAAAACTGTCTGTCGTCGGCTTAAGTGAAACTTTGTCAAAAATATTAATCATACGCAAATTTTTTATCAGTTGTCCAAATTTTTTTTGCTACATGGAAAATTGCTTAAAGCCAATCAATTTGTGCACAGTTGCGGCCTGTCAATTTCAATAAGCTTTACATTAAAGTTAAGCTTTGCCTCAAAATAAATGGAAAGTACACAAAAATACACACACACAGAAAAAGTACACAAGACCCTAAGCAATTCGCGCGTTTTTGCATATAAAAATGCGAGAAATTGTACAAAAAATCGTTTGCTTTTTTATTGTTGCTGTTCGTGAGCGGCAAGCAAACAGTAAAAATAAATAAAAAAAATAAAGGAGAAATTTTCAGAGGTTAAACTAAGAGGAAATAAGGAACGAACATTGATAAGGATTCACTGTTATGGTCAGATTGAGTCTTTTTTTAGATTTTTCTTATTTTGATTTGATTTTTGCCAACATGACAGCAACTGCCTACGTTGCGTATACGTTTCATCATTTATTTCAGTGACCAACTGTGCAAGCACAGTGTCCACTAAATAATGCAGATATATTATAGCATAACGTTGAGCAGTAAATCAATATTCGATTGGTGAACCAAAGGTCCCTAAAGTAAAATTGCAAAGCTTATTTTATCAGCAAACTATTTTAAGAATTATCAGGGGAGCACTTATTCTAGCCAAGAATAGCTTAATTGTGGGCAAAAGCATCGTGATAGCACAATCTTCGCTTTCAATCAAGTGTTTTACGAACCGTGATGCTCCAGTACTAATTTTAATACTATAAATAAATAAATTTTACTGTCTACTTCACTCAAGATTCCCCAGAAGAGAAGAAGTTGAGAAAATTGTGACGCATTTCGCAGCTTGAACTTGATAGCAATTAAAATTTAATTGCATGTCGTTACGAGGTGTAAAACACGAATATCTACATATAGAAAAAGATGAGAAATGTATATATATAAAGATATATATAGATGATAATACGAACTGACTACGCGTTGTTAATAATGGGAAAGTTAACAAAGCAATAACAATAACAACGATTAACAACAAAAACAACACTGTGGCATGCAACAGTTGTGTAAGTATGTATGTCTGCTTATGTGTGTGTGAGGGGCATGCGTGTGTATTGAAAACGTGGGTGTTATATATGAATTCTGTCAGCGACAGAAGACGTCATGAAAATGTATCTAAAAACAGAGCCAAATGGCTGTTGCATAAAAATGTGTGTGGAAAATTCTAATTAAACGGCATAAACTGGCAGCAGTTGAGAAGTTTACTTTATTTATTTTTTTTTTTTTTTTACGGCTTCATATAATAATGGAAATTTATGCCAGTAGGCGGCAGAAGAAGCAGAAGCTGTTGCCTCCTTTTCGCCTGTGTCTTTGGCATATTCATGTGAAAAATGCAAATGTTAATTACAAAGCGGCCCAAAATTAGAATTAGAATTGTGCGCGTTATGCATGAAAAATGCCTGGCTGCGCATGTATGTGGGTGGTAGAGTGGTTGGGTGGTTGAGTGGTTTACTGAAATGTGATTCGATTTGGCATATTACTAGTTTTACTTTGAAATTTACCTTTTGAGTTGGTAATTATTTTTTGTAAATATTAAATATATATATGTTGTTGTTGTTGTTGGTTGCAGTATTTAGAGCAATTTGAGAAAGAGCATTAAGAAGAAGAAGAAAGAGATACGTTAAGAGAAATAAATGTACAATAATTAAAACATCGATATTGAACACAGAGAGAGAGAGTATTATTTTGCTTCAAGGCGCGGCTAAAAATAGTTAGTATATTGGGAGCACATGAAATTAACAAATACATTACAAATAGATATCATATAGAATTGACATGTGAGTATATAGTAGTTTTATTTGTTGATCAGTCGGCATTATGTATTTGTAGAGTTTGTGGCTTTGGCATATTTACCCATGTTAAGTAAACGTGCGCTGATTTGTATGCTACGATTTCTGCGGCAGCTCTTAAAGGCCCTTCATTTAACTAAGTTAGTAGTTGTAGAAGTAGTAGTAGTTGTTGTAGTTGCTTGTTTTAAGTTGTTGTTGTTGTTGTTGTTGTGGTGGTGAATTCGAAATTGATTATTCGTTTGATTTTACATTTTTGCGTTGTTCGTTACAGCTATTTATGTAGAAGTAGTAGTAGTTGCTGTTGTTGTTGTTGTGACCTATTGTATTGTTTACACAGAATATTTATACAATAATATATACAGACAAATAATAAGTATAGGGGTTGACTATAAGCACATATATTCTCATTCTTTATGGACTTGACATGCTGTTATTATTGTTATGTAACGTGTTTGTGACTATTGCTTCAGGCTAATGCAAAAAAAAACACACACATAAATTCACAATCAGTTAAAAATAGGCATAAACAGCATTATGATAAATGTCACTGTATAAAGTGTGTTCATTTTATTTTTTTTGTATTTTTTACTTTCTACTTTTTATCCGTTTTTACTACGAGTAAGCAGAAATAAAACAATTTTCATAGAGCCAGCGACACACAAAGAGGTAACTAGAAACCTTGACAGCTACTAGAGCTCAGCTAGTTTCATAGTTTGGCCCATGGTTTGGGATTAGGTAAGAAGACGACGTCGCAGCCGCAGTCACAGTCACATTTGTCGTGCCATTGTATGACTTTTATACAGAGGTTCATCGATTCTTTTACTTGCCGTCGACTTGACCCAGTTTTTACTGCTATTCAAGCCAAATTGCCATCAACAGTGAACGCATAAGCAACAAGAATTTATTGGACAACTTGCACTAGAATCCATTCTAAAAACTTTAACGATTTAATTTTGGAAACAACCACAAAGCCGAATGGCTTACGAAGCTTAATTATGTGGCTTACAAGAAGAAGCCAAAAGAATCATAAGATGGCTAAAAGTAAACAGAGCATAATGTTTCAGCGGAATTTGGTGTACTTAGGTAGACTTTTGTGCTAAACACGAATATATTAATTATTACTTGAAATTTGTTTTCTAGTTACAATTAAATTCCTCTAACAATTATGAACTTTTCCGCTAAGTTGCATACTGTTACGCAACGGCACTAGAAGCCTTCTTTTCTTGCTAACAAAACCAACATAAATCGTGACTCTTTTGTTAAACCAAAGTAACCAAGAATTTTCAAAGGGGTGTGTGTTGGTTTGTGTGACGTGAAACCCAAGAAATCGAATGCGAACAAATCATAGTATATGTGTATGTGTGTGTGTGTATGACAACAAACAATGGCATCAATATAACAGCAATATATTTTTAAAAGCTTTGGCGGAAATGACCAACTAAAATGGCGCGTTCGCTTTTCTCCACCCTCACTTCCTCTTGCTTGCGCTCATTTTCTGTTGACCGCAAAACGGAAGTGGCTTTGATCTTTTTTGTTGCATACTTTTAGGTGCTGCATTAAAATGCTACCAGAAGCAAAAGGCAGCAGCAATAGCAATTTTTAATTGCATTTCTCTGGCGGCCGATCGATAAAATGGCGTTATTCAATTAAGCACTTCGGCTACTCACACACGCACTAGCACACACACACAAGCACATATCACATGTTTATACAGTGAAATATTTTGGTAGCATGCAATTAACATTAGCTTCTTAAAGGATTTACAATTTATATACATTTATTAATGTGCTTATTTAAATGTACGTATGCCAAGCTGCTATTTGCACGTGTACGTGCTGCCGTGTCGACGTAACGTAATACGACAAATATCAAGGGTAAAGCCACATAAAACGAGCCCACACAATGACAACGCCAACGCTTACAACTGACAGCGACTGTGAGATATAAAAACATAGATAAAAGTGGCAAAATACTTGCGGAGGCCAAAGCAGTAGAAACAGAATCAGAAGCAGCGCCATCTACACGTGCTGCACACACACACCAAAACACTCATATATTAATAGTGTATGTGTGTGTGTGTGAGTCTGTGTGTGTGCGTGTGTTTGTGCTGCACGTCAGACAGTCTCTGAGCATTTGCCAGAATGTTGTTTTCATGTTCATTCGCCTGACATTGTGTCGTCATCAACCCCCAACGTGGACACTGGCGTAGGTTTACCTGCCCACTATAACACACACCCACATACAACAAACACACACACACACACACACACACTCGCAAAGCGTTAGCAAAGTTCATTCAATAAACACTCACACACAGGCACAAAAACACATATATAAAAGACACACATACATGCGCGTTGCGTGAAATGAATTTCCTTCAGCTTTGCTTTCTATATTTTCCGCACTAACAACGACGCACACAGCTGAGAGTTCCGCACTTGACTGATTTGCTTTGGAGGCATACTCGTGTCAATCCCGGAGAATCGGAAGCTCAACAAAAAAACTAAAAAAAAACTGTCAGCTGTCTGACATGCGCACATTAACGCCCAATCAGCTGTTTACACGGCACAAAATTAAGTATAAAGTTTGATAACTTACTACTCTCCACTATGAGCACGGCGGTGACAAATTCACATAGCACTTCCTGATTCCTTCGCTGTCGATCTCTGGCTATGAGCGCACGTTCCAGCATATATCCCATCATCAAAATCTCCACTTTAAGCATTGCACTCACATCGCACAATTCCCGTACATCGAGTGCTTCCAGCGCACTTTGATTTCCCGTCAAACTGTTGGCCATTTTGTCCAGCTTAACCTTTCGGGACGATCGCCTGTGATGACGTTTCTCCTGATCCTTGAGACGACGAGTGCGTCGCAGACGTCTCGCTTGCACCTCCTGCTTGCCATAAATGTCGCATAGCAGTGCCGTGAGTAGTGCTTTCGTTTCGCTGTGGTCGACAGAGTGTCATTTCTTATCACTATCGTATGCTAATTAATACAACATTCACCTCATTTTGAAGCCTCATTGATAAGGTTGTTAGCGGTTGGGTTTTTAGAGAGTTAACTGCGTTTTTTGCTGTGCCAATGGCTTTATACTAAATCTACTTTTTTTCAACTGTTTTTTATTTAACACAAAATATATATACTTTTATGAATTAACATAATAATCAGCGCTAGTTTTGATTCAAGTATGTTCTACTATTTTCTACTTTAGATCATTTTTTTCTTTGTCTAATTTGATTTCATTTTGATTTTTAGCTCGCCAAATTTGAAATTGATTTCATTTAAACATTTTATTAACCCATTACCATCATATATTAAAACAACAAATTTTACAATATATTTATAAACATTTTATTTTAAAATTTCTTTTTTTTTTTTTTAACTTGTAACTTTTGTTTGTTTAAAGTTTAACTCTGTGTTAAGCTGCTAAATGTATTAAGCTTCAAGTATTGACAAATTTAATTTTGAGCCTTGAATTTAAGCTGTTCATAAATGCAGTAAAGGTCTTGAGTTATAAAATTTGTAATACTCGGCGAAACTAGAGCACTTGGAGATACTTTCAACCCTAGTAGAACGTACTATCCATGTGAGTATTCAACGAGAAATTGCGATACATGCCGAAACGCACCACATCATTGGAGAATCTTTGAGAGAGCGGATAGAATCGAGTGGGAATTGTATAGGCATTAGGTGCATAATAGCCATATTCCGAGTTGCAAGTGCGATACATGGTGTTGGTGTCCGTCTCAACGCCATAACCCTTGAAATTGTCTACAAAGAAATGGATTAATAAAGTTATATTAACGTCTAAAGGTTTCTTCTTACAAGGACACTTGATATCCTCACGTTTGTGCAGGTTCTCGTAGAGTTTGGCCGTCTGCACAACCGGCTTACGTTTGATGTATTTCAAGAATTCAATCTCCGGATTGAAGGTCTCCAAATCGTCACAG
Source organism: Drosophila cardini (assembly GCA_018903735.1). Taxonomy (NCBI): domain Eukaryota; kingdom Metazoa; phylum Arthropoda; class Insecta; order Diptera; family Drosophilidae; genus Drosophila; species Drosophila cardini. The sequence continues at coordinate 796,204 of JAEIGM010000020.1, forward strand.
AAATGCTCGCACATTTTATGTTAATTGTATTTCCAACTTACTTCAAATATGTGTATATAAAAAATTTAAATTTTTGTGCTTTGCTGGTTTCTGTTTAAATTGTTAACTGAGTTGTGAGCAAAACTATTGAACAAACAGCAAACATCAAAAGTCAAAGGTTGCTAAGCTTCCACCAAATGTATTCAAAATGAATTTTAAGTACCGCCAATTGAATATGGCTCCTTTCTAATCGCTCATGCGCACTGTGGTTCTGTCACTTTTGACACTTGACAAACGCATACATAAATAGAAAAGATAATAAAAGACAGCAAGAGGAAGGAAATTGCTCAACAACTTGTTTGGTTTGCCACAAACACAAAAAATGTACAATTTATCAAATGTGCTCAACTTTATCATCTGCATGGCTAGTTTTAGTCAATCCATAGATAGCACTTTGGCCGTAAAGCGAGGACCTCATCATCCACGCGGTGAAACTCGGCGTGTGGACCAGCACTTAACACACGAAGAACAGTGAGTCTCAGAAGTGTATGCTCATAAAATATTCAACTAAAACTTTATTTTTATTTAGTCGCATCGATGATGATCTAAAGGAAATGGGCATACAGGCCAACTTAGATGATATGACTGAGGAGGAAAAGATATTCTATATGTTTAAGGTAGGCAGAAAGTAAAAAAAAATTAAAATTATTTAAAATGTTTATACACTCAGGCTCACGATAATGATAATAATAATGCACTCGATGGACTGGAGATGATACAATCGGCTATGCATCATAATTATGACTATTTCAAGAACAGCGAACGCAATGAATATTTGCAAACTGCCAGCGAGGAACTGGATCATTTTATAGGTAAAAAAAGTTATTAAAAAATATGTATATAAAATATTTTAAAACATTTTTATTGTGCTTAATTTGACAGAGGCCATTGACCAGTTTCTATTGATTGCCGATGAGAACAACGATGGTTTATTGCATTATCCGGAGTTTGTCAAAGCCGTCTCTCGAGGCTCTGAGCAGTTGGCCATTGAAAGGAATACACTGCGATAGATTAATGACATGTTGTTTAATTAACAATACAATACAATAATAGCTATGTAGTTTAGTTAAATTCTAGCATTATATATGTGTATGTATTTCCATGCTGAACCATTGAGACTGTATATAAGACACGAAATCACACAGCAGCCAAGCCTCAAATGGGCCCAAAGCAATACAAACTAAATAAATACATATTTCATTTGTACTACAATTATAAAAGTGGAGTCTGATTAATTGGCAGGGAACTATCAGTGAACTTGTTTGGGCTCTGACTATAGCAGACCGTCACAGGATTTGGTGGTATTGCAGCTGGTGCCCCGAAAGCCATCGTAGGCGGCACGTTCCAGCAGTAGGATCAGATCATTATAGCGTGGCTTCTCCACGGGTGCTCTGCAAATTATCATCATATAATATATATACTGAATATTCGAAATAAATTACTTTGGTACTTACCCCTCGAATATTTCAATGGCGCCCAACAGAGCACGTCCTGCCTTGGCGTACTCATAGGCAGCATTGGGACAGGCACAGGCAGCGGCATAAAGGCAATCATCTTGGCCGGCTCCCTGGGCTGCTAGAAATCCCATTATCAGATAGTCATCACCGTTGGTAATACCCAGACCATATGAATTGTCCAGACGTGCTGCAGATCTGGCATAGCCATGACCATAGCTACTCCAGTGTCCAGCGCCGAGAAGGCCAGCCGAAAAGATTAGTACCTTGAGCAGTACTATAACCAACAAATTGGTCAGATTCAAGCTGAGCACCTGTTCAAGAACACAAACAAACACAGTAAAAACAAATCTCTCTCTGGGTTGGGAGTGCAAAGTTGAAGCACTCACCTGACTGTTGCCCGCGGAGCGATGGAGCAGCTCTTTGGCCACCTGTACAACCACATGACCAGCGGGAGTGGAAAACATATGTTGTGCACTCCTCAGCCACGACAATGGATGCAGCATACCAAGCGTCTGGCTGTCATTCAGTGTGTTTACTGTACCCTCCAATGGTTGCTGCAGCTCCAACTGTAAACTTGCTGCTTTGGAGTAATCGAGCATTGTTAGCAGTAGCAGTAGCATCCAAAGTGTTGTTGCATAATTCCATTTGAGTTGCATTTCAATGACAGTTGTTATTTTTACTGTTTTTACTGTTTTTGTTGGACAGTGTTTCGCTTTGTGGTAAGGATCGCGTGCGTTTTGTTGTCTTACTCGTTGTCGTTGCCGCGTCGTGACTGGTTTGAGGCGAGGCAAGTGCCTGGTTTTTATCTGTCGCACATCTGTCGGTGCCCAAAATTGTTCCGCATATAGTGTGCAGACTGCAGGTAAATCAGAGGCCCAGACATTATTGTAAATAATCTTCCTCTTCTTTTACTTCATCTTTTACTGGTTGTTGTTGTTGTTGCATGTTGTGCCTCGTTGCACCTTAATAGTAAGCGAGAAGAGATTAGCAGAAGACATTGAAGTATCGTAGTAGCGAGAGTGTTTTTCCTGATGTCATTAGCCTAAATTTGGCAGACATTTTTCCACTTCAAGGATTTACCTGTGACAAACTACCTCCCTCCCACCCTCTCTCTCTCTCCCTCTCTCCTTTTCTGTCTCTCCCTCCAGGTAAACGCACGCGAAATTGTGCGTGAATAGCAAAACCTTTAAATCAAGAGTAAACAAAAAAGTTCAAAGTGTTTTTTTTTTTTTTTGTATCAATCATCAACTCATTTATTGTTACTTTGTTTTGTTTTGTTGTTTTTGTGGCTTGCATTATCCATTGGAATAGTTGAAAGTACATATTATAATTCTTTATGTATGTATAATGTATATATATGTATATGTGTATATAGAATGTCAATAAATTGTTGTAATACAAATACAAATGTTTGCTCCATGTATTCTCATAACTTTCGTTTACATAAATTTTCAGAATGCCTTTTGTTTTTATTAGCAATTACAACATACAAGTACATATACTATTAGTATGCACTATATATGGCTATATATATGTGTGTATATACGAATAGAGATTCTTTTGTTTTTTATCTTTTGCTATACTTTCACAATAATACGACTAATTATTTGGTATTTTGTATAAGAAATATGCTCATATATTTATTTTATGTTTTATGTTTTTTCTTTGAATATAATTTTCATTTTTATATGTGTTTTATGGTCTTTTGTAATATGTGATTTATATATTTTCAGCATTTATTATGTGAAGTGATATATGACAGATACGTAATGTTTTAAATGCCTATGCCTGTATGTTATTTATTAATATTTTTTGTGTACTTTTTCATCTACTTTTGTCACTGTAAACAGTTTCTTAAGTTCAATATGTGTTGAGTTGATTCGATTTGACTCGATTTGAATTGAAATGATAATGTCTTGGATTTGGTGAAGAGTACATGTAGCCAAAGATGAGTATGATATCATTTTAATTTGTATAGTTTAATTTTAAACAACTATAGCAACAAATTAATTTAAACAAACACAATTTGGTTTAATAGTTGGATTAAATTCGTAATAATATTTAGTATGTTTTTGGTAGTATTTTCGAAAATTTTGTTTTTAAAATCTCTACTAAAGTTTAAGATATTTTTTAAAAATAGAATTATAGTTCAGAATTTTGTAAGTTTAAGTTTAAAATTTGTCTATTGCGCGACTTTATTTAACTAAGTAATACTACTATATATATCTCTTTTAAAATATTAACTTTAAAAGTTTAATTGTTTAATTGTTTAATTGTTTGTAATAAAAATGGTTATTTTTAAGTACGAGTACTTACAACCCGAGTTAAAAGATGGTTTTAACTATTTTTTGCGATATGTTTTAACAAAAATTGTCTACTTGTAAAAATATTTAACTATTGAGTGTTAAAATAATGCTTAAACATGTGCGTAACAAACTGAATAAAATATTTTATAAATATTTAAATTAAAGTTTTTATTCAATACTTTAATAAGCTTTCTCATATAGTATTTTTTATGTATTTATGTATGTTTGTATGTGTTTTTTATAGCTTCGTTGTTGCACTCAACATTCATTATTTATAAGTATTTTTATTTGTTGTAACTGATTTAATTATTACCATTTAATGTTTACTAACAACACATTTCCTTGGGGAAATGTTTTGTTTTTTTGTTGTTGTTATTGTTGTTAAACTTAATGTAACATTGCTACTTGGATCTCGAGTCGACATATATGTATGAGTGTGTGTGTTTGTGTGTGTGTTTAAACATTAACTACTAATAAGTACATAAGTAATAATATTTGTGGGCATATTTAATAAACATTTAATTTGTGTCTTTAATTAGCTTTGCGTTTTTTTCTTTTTTGCCTTTTGCTTTGGTATTTAACATTTGCTGATAGTTATACATATAAGTATTTTAATAACCATTGTTTGCTTCATAAACATTTAGTTAATTTTATTATTTATTTTTTATACTTTCCGCATATTGTCTTTTTTTTATCGAAGCACACGAATTGTTGTGCCTTTTAGTAGTGTGTTTTTTTCCACATTTATTTTTTTAAAGTATTTTCAGAGATTCAAATCTCAAATCTTCTTGCCGATTCACATGTAACAATTTAACTTGTAATTAATTTAATCGAAATTTGAAAAGTCAACATGCGAATATATGTACTTATTTTTAGCAACATTTAAGTATTTCATTATCTTTGTCTCAATAATAAATATATGTATGTATGTGTATATATTTCTTGCATCAAATAGAAAATGTTTCAAAACGTTTTTTTATTTATCGAGTATCCCTAATATCCTCTCATCGTCTCCATTTGCTGCAAAACCAGTCAAGTCATCGTCTTAGAAGTTTCACATTATTTAATGGTTTTTCATTATTATTGTTTGTTACTTTGGTGGTTATAATTATACATTGTTTAGTGTAGTTCATCATTATGTATATATATCTATATATTTGTATAGCAAATGATATATAAATAACTGCATACATATTTAATATTGATTAACAGGAAATAGTTTATATTTTTAAATATTTTAGCATATTTAACTTATCTGCATTGTGATAGTGAAAAGTATAGTAACTCAATGATTATGTTTATGCAAATGCAGATGCAGTTGTGTGTATGAGTGTGTGTGTGTGTGTGTGTGTGTGAGTGTCTGTGATTTTGTTCATTCCCATGAAACCAGGAAACTTCGGAGGCAGAAAAGACAGATTTCCCTTAGTTAGAGTAGAGTATGATTTATGCTATGAATGCTTTCTTAGCATATTTAATATTTATTCAGAGTGAGTGTATTAGTGTGTCTGTGTGTGTGTGTTTATTTGTATTGGTATTGAATTTATTTTAAATCCAATTCATCCTCCTCTTCAGGCTTGCTATTCCATCGTTTGCTGGCTGAGCTGATGCTACCAATGCTGCCCGAATCACTGTAATCGCTGAAAGCCGCATTCTGAATACCCTCATAAATCTTATAAGAATTGGCACCAGCACTAGCACCAACGCCACTGGAACTCATGCTCATGCTTTTGGCGGCACCAAAACGATCACTCTTATAATTCGACGGTGGACCACCAAAGATCATGTCCGCATCAGAGATTGAGCCACCGGCACGAGTATATTTAGCATTACCTGAAGTAACCGCTGTGGATGCCTTGGTCTCACCGAATATTATGTCCAAGTCGGACTTCTTAGAGGCTGCAAATACACAGAGACACAAATTAATTAAATCAATTAACTAACTGTAGTGGCAATTTCTTTAGTAGCACATCAAATTTAGCGTGGGTGCAGTTGAGAGCCAATTTATGGTGAGCGCACTAATTGGGCCAATTGCATAGATAGATAGTAGACAGATATAATGATATTAAGGTGAATTCAGATGATACGATAAATGATATTTAGTTTTGTGACAATTCAATACCAAAATGTTTGATCAAATGAATATGAATGACACTGACAAATCTGAATTTGTAATGAGTGCACATGCGTAACTCAAATTAATCACAGTTCTTGATTATATTATATCACTTTGAGGTCAGGTCTACATAAAATAAATTGATTTTGTACTTTTGATAACTGCATTTTGTTTGCTTAACTCATGAATTTACCCGCATTACAGTAAAACATAAAAATGATGGTTGCAAAAAAACATCTATCGAATTTTGTACTACTTAAAAGCTTCTGTTATTATATAGTTTTTTATTATTTGAGTGTCTAATGTTGTGCGTGTCAACACTGATAAAAAAGTCCCAAGAGTTCTAAAATCAAGTTTTGATTCTTAACTTTTTAATCGTTACACCAGATCAAATTAATTGAATTATTTGTATAACTGTTCTACCGATTTAAGGTATATAATAAAATTTTAAAAAATTTGTGATACAAAAAAAATGTATATAGTAAAATGAAATTAATTTAAAATATGAAATAAAATAAAAGTTCTGCTCTAAGACACTTTTTAACAAATGAATCGAAAATTAAATTAATTTTAATAATATTAAATATTAAAAATATATTTTACAAACTAAAATTTTTAAGGCACAGAAAAAATTCTTAAGATTTATTTTTTGTTCAAATTTTTCAAAAATAATTTTTGTTTAAAAAAAATATTTTATAGAGTTTAACGACCTTTTTTCTCAGAGATATTCAGTCTCTTAATCAGTTCCAAAATTTAGAGTTCGAGACTTAGTTTAAGTAGTTATTAAATTTTAAGTTTTTAATTTTTAAAATTTTCTGTTCTTGATTTTAGAAGCGAAACTTTTTATCAGCAAAGAAAGCTAAAAATGAACTGAGATTGCGGTGCGCTTTAGCGAATTGATATTGTACGGCAGAGTTCCTGTTGTTGTTGTTGTTATTGTTGTGGCGTGTGGTTGTGTATTCGTGCGTGCAGACAAGCGAATATCGGCGCACTGGCAAATGATGAACTTACAAATAGTTTTGCGTCGCACATGTCGTATACGTAATATTTGGCTTACACTCTTAGAGTTGGCTATCAAAAAAGAGAATCAATAAAGACACACAAAAACCGAACCACAAAAAAACATAACAATTGATGGCACCTAATTAATGTTTTTTCTTCTTCTGTTTATACTGTTTTTTCTGTTATTTTGTTCACTTTGGCTAACTTTTGACACGCTGCCTAAAATTGGCTAAGAGAGTTGTTACACATTTTGGTCGCTGCTATAAAGTACTCGTAAGTATAGTACGAATATGTATGATTTATATGAATATTGATTAAATATGATATTACGTGTGATTTAGTATTGATTATTAATTAATTGCTATTAATGATCTAATTATGTTGTTATGTAATTATGGAGGCTATGAAGATGGGAGATGAGAGCGCTTTCTTAGGTCTTGCGCAGCGTTAGACTGACGAGCAGTACGCCCACCGCTAGATAATTACCATTGCTCTCGGAACGTGAGTAAGAGGGACGCGTATATGAGGGCAGATCACTGGGATTATTGTAGCCCGTCTGTGATGCCAACGAATTTGAATCATAGCCAGAAGTGTCACCGGGCAGTGCTGCTGTGGTCACAGCAGCCGGAGCACTATAAACACTGGCCGATCTCATGCCAATCGCCGAACGCCAATCGTTGTTCGATGTGGAGCTGGTAATGGCAGCAGTGGCACCACTAGCACCACCAGTTGTTACAGCACCCACAGTGGTTATAGCCGTAATGCCGCTAGCCTCACCGGCTCCAGTGTCGGTTGCTGCTGTGTTTGTGGTATTGGTGTCCATGCGTGTAATGGTCTCCATGGAACTGTTGCTATCGTAGTTACCATAACTGGTCTTGTCCTTGCTCAAGGAGCTGCTGAAGCTGCTCCGATAGGCGCTGGCACTCACACTCGAACTGTTGGTGGTGTTGGCATTCACGTTGGGTGGCGGTGGTGGTGGCCCGGCCGGTGGTGGCGGTGATTTCATGTTATTGCCATTACGATTTATGCGCGACGAGATCGATGACGATGATATCGATGACGAGGACGATGAGGTGGTGTTCGACACAGCACCGATACTAGCGACGCTAACCGATTTGTGTGGTTCCTTGTCGAAGGGATTCACGCGCTCCTGTGGCTCAAAGTTGGTAACTGGTTTGTAGCCACCGCTTGCAGTAGTTGCTGTTGTTGTTGTTGTTGCTGTTGTGTTATCCGTATTTGTATTGACGCTATCCGAAACGCTGCTTGCTTGAGACTCCTCCAATGGTCGGCTTGGTTGTGTTGATATCACATCCGTGCCATTGGATTTGCCGCTTGAGGCGAACGAGAACTGTTTGCCCAGAAATGAGCCACTGAAGCCACTAGCAGAACTGACACCACTGATACCACTGGCACCACTACCGGTACCGGGTCCAGCGCTGCTTGGCACACTGCCCATGCCACTGCTGTTGCTTGTCTCGCTTGCCGTTCTGCCGCGTTTCTTATTAGCGATTTCCTACATGTCACCAAAGATCCCCGCAAACGTCTTCCTCAGGTTCTTCATGGTGTCCTCCGCATCCTCAACGACCGACGACTGAGTTTGCGGAGGACGTTGTCCAACCCTCGATGCTGACGAGATGCTCGATGCCTGCGATGTTTGCGAATCACGTCGTACTCCACCACCGCCACTACCACCCACTGTACTAGGCACAGAGGAAGAGGGCTCCTCCGGTAGCTCCGAAATGCTGCTGCGGCTACTCAAACGGCCAATAGAACCCACAGCCGGGGAGGTGCGTTCGGGTATCGGTGGTGGTCCACCCATCGGAGCTGGCCTGGGACCGGCGGGCAGCGGTGGTGTCGGTGCCAGATCATCGGTAGGACTCTCAGCGCGCGAGGAGACCGACGAGCGTGATGGCAGCTTGCCGGGACCAGTTTGTGCCATATTGGGACGACAAACGTTCTGTGCCACAAAGTGAACAATAAACAAAAGTTTTAACTTTGGTAAGGTGTGTTTAACTACTCACCTGCATGCGTCCAGTGACCAAGTCGGCTATCTGCCTGCGATCCTCTTCCTGACTATCGCCAATCAGGGCAAAGGTGCTGTCACAAGCACTTATGATGTACTCACGTCCATCTTTGGCCACCACCACCGAAACACCACACACCTCCATGCCACCGAACAGTTCGGAAATCTGCAAGGGATTCATGATTTTTTATTAATTACAAACTTTTAATATATAATATATAAATAAACTATAATAATAAGTTTATATTTTCTAAATTTTCTTATATATAAATAAATTTTATATATAAACTTTTCAAGATTTTCTCAATTTCCTCCAAATGCATTTTTGCCCGTAATAAAAAAGGGCAAGTGAGTCTGTGTGTTCTACTCTGTTACTCGATTGAGTCATGACATCAAAATCCAAATTAAAATGGAAAATGGAAAATCGAAATCAGAATCTGTTTTCGATTTCATGCGCAGTAATTCTCAGTTCTAGTTTTGCGTGGGTGGCATCTCTATGTTTGTTGTGTCTGTTGTTGTTTCATGGTTTTAATTACAAACACAGTTTGCTTAAATTAGAGACAGTCTCGTAGTTATCTATGGTTGTGGGCAATGACGTAGCTGGATATTTGTAAGTATTCTATCAGGCCACCCACCCACTTAAAAGTCTAACAAGTTTGCGGCATTTCTTGGTAGTTTATCTAAAGTGCAAATAATTGCAATAATTGCACTTTATTTATGCACATACGCGGAAATTCTGAGTCAACATTGTGAGCCCAACTATTACTATTTTTTTGTAGATCTGAATTCTTTACCATTTATGGCCTATGATCAAATAGCATAACTGATGGCATTCTCATGTTTCAGTGTAATTATAACAGCAAATACTCATTGTACCGTTTCTTTGGCTCTACAGTGGATATTCATGAAGCTTGAATTAAGCAAATCGGTTACTTGTAGGCAAATCAATATGGTGGCCCACCATCGTATCAATGCCTCAGGTTTTTTAATCCACCGCAGCAAATTGTGTGCCCAAAATGTGCCGCAAATAATTCAAGTCAATTTTGAAGTTTTTTTTTTTTTTTGATTGGCAACGTTTGATAAATGTTCTTCGCTTTGGGCTGACTCAAATTTGTATTGCTCTAAATGCGGCTTAAGCATTTAATCTACACTGTCTTTCTCTCTGGTATTGGGTAACTCGGTTTTTATAGAAGGGCCAGCAAAAACTTATGGGACTCAAGGCTTAGGTAAGAATCTATGGTGATACATTTTTTGTGGCTTAATTTATTGTTACATTGTAATTATTATTGTAATTATTAAAAATATTATTGTTTTATTATTATTATTATTAATTATTATTATTATTATTATTATTATTTTATTAATATTATTATTATTATTATTATTATTATTATTATTATTATTATTATTATTATTATTATTATTATTATTATTATTATTATTATTATTATTATTATTATCATTATTATTATTATTATTATTATCTTTTTTTTTTTATTATTATTATTATTATCATTATTATTATCATTATTATTATCATTATCATTATCATTTTCATTATAATTATACTTAGCATTATCATTTATCATTATCATTTTTAATAGTTATTATCATTATCATTTAATCATTATCATTATCAATTATCATTATCATTATCATTATCATTATCATTATCATTATCATTATCATTATCATTATCATTATCATTATTATCATTATAATGATTATCATTACTTTTATAATAATTAGTAATAGATTCAATATTATAATTTCTCTATATATAGTATTTATTGATTCGATTTATCCCTAGTTCAAACCCTTAAGCTAACTTATTTTAATGTTACTAAATATTCCATTATTAAGAACATTTAAAATTCGCCATACTCAAGACAGTTATGTCGACTTGTTATTTAATTTGCTTAACTGTATCAAATCGTTGCCGTTTTGAGTATTTTTGGGTCTAATCGACTTACCTCATCGACCCAGGTTTTGTACTTCTCGGTTAAAGTGATTTGCTCGAGCATGGCTGAGCCCTGATTGGTCTTCCAATTGCCGGTGATGGATTTGCGCCTGTAAGAAACCAGCACCCATGAAAGTATTACAAATTTGCCAAAAAAGAAATAAATACAAAGCGTAGATAATTCAAAGTACTTTGAACTCTTTGTTGAATTGGCTAACCGAAACAATGAACTGCACTTGGTAATAATTGCCAATTGCGATTGTATGAAGGTTGCTTTTGTTTGCTGACAGTTTGCGTTGCAGTTGCGGTTTCCGTTGCCAAGGTCAATTGTCAGGGAACCAGACAACAGACATAGATATAGGCACTCAACCTTATGGCCATCCCATCATCTTGGTCGATATCGATATCAATGCTTTCAGCATTTCTGCGAATTAACCGACTGTCTGGTCTGTCTGGTCCGTTGTGGTCTTTTGTGGTCTTTTCTGGTCTTGGGACCTGTGGTCACTTACATAAATGCCTTGTAGTTGTTGCCAATCTTTTGAATGTGCACGCTGAACTTGGCATCAATATAGGGCTCAATGGTGCAATAACAATGCGAATCATTTCCAGCACCGCTGACAAGTCCAGCGGCATCTTGTAAAGCGCTCTGATTTTCCAAACGGGCGGTTGCCACGCCTCCATGGCAATGCCCAGCCTTCAACACGCTAGGGAACTTGGTGAATTGGAACTGCAATGATAATGAATAACCGCAATTAAAAATATAATTTTAATGTATTTTAAGTAATTTGTTTGTTTTCCTATTTATTGGCTGATGAAAATTTATGTACGTTTATTAATTCATTGGAAAAATGCCAAATTCGCTTCCGATTTTTCTACAATTTTATTTATGGTATTGAGTATATGAAAGTGTGTTTTTGTGGGTGGAGAGAAATTACGGATCAAAGGGATAGGCGTCTGCCCCGTTGAATGAGCGCCAAATTTTAATATTTGCTGTTCAATGCAATTTTCCACGAATTTGTTTGATTTTAAGTGGGAAAACAATTTTCATTTGTTCGATATATTTTTTAAATAAAAGAACAACTCATTGTTGAATTTTTCTACAGGAAACTATAAAATGCAGTTAATTAAAAGAAAATAAATATTTTTAAATAATTCCAAGAATTTATATTACGAATATATTAATTAACATATTTTTAACAATTTGTATATGGAATATGTGTGTGCTCATGTGTTTATGTTGCGACTTATGTTTTTTTCCCCCAAATGTAGCATATAAATCATTTTTAAATATTTAAACATATTTCAAATTTATTGAAAGAAACACAGAAAGAATCAACGAGCCGTAACAAATGATGACGCAGACAGAAAAATTGTCGCAATTGGCTCGAGGCGCAAGAAAAACGCTCAATGAATATCAATGGCAATGACGACAGACGACTCATATGAAGGGGTTGGGAGAGGGGGAAGGTTGGCGAGTACGGGATAAGAATGGGGATTGTTCCGTTCAAATCATGGTCACACCCCCGCATTGTTGGCATTCCTGGAAGCTGCGACGTAGTGCCCGTAATGCTACTCAAGTGTCTGAATGTCTAAATGTCTGGAGGTCTTCTGGTTATATCAGCACTTTTAAAATATGCACTGTGACGCATCCGTTGAGCGATATATGCATGGCATCTACCTAGCAAGTTCCTACACATTATCGTACTATATGCAGATTATACTCCCGCAACTAGTGTGTAGTTGTTGTAGGCGTAGCATGAAGCATGCCCATGCCTTGCACGTGTGCTTGCCACATGGCCTGCTCTGCCCTGGCCAGGCCACTTGGACTGGTCATGGAAGTGGATCTGGCTATAGATATCGCTATATGGATATGGATGTAAATTTTCGAATGTTGAAAGTTGATGTGGATGTAAGTCATTGCAGCTCGCATAGTATGTATAACTAAATTATGGCTTGATTTGTGGCCTAACAGATGCGCAGTTTGTTAACCGACCCACCCTCCCCGCATCTTCATGTTCTCTTGCATCTGTTGCCGCAGCAGTGGCGCCAAATATGTTTGTTGCGCCGAGAGCATAAACTCTCGACTCACACTCGCAATTAATAAAGCTGCCAAGGTAAAATAATGCGCAGAAATATGCAATTGAGCGAGCCGCTAACCGCTAACCGCTAACCACTAACCGCTTACTCTTCCGCTCTCTGTTTCTCTCTCTCACTCATTTGCAATGAATTTATGACGCTTTTGATCGCCCGGCAAAGGCGAAAGCAAAGCCTCTCAGCGCAGATAAGCAGCGGCAGCAGCAACCACTTGAGTGCTCAATTGTGCGGGTGCTCAAACGACTCAAGCAGCCGCCAGCAAAAAAAAAAAAAGCTCAATCTCAGTGAGCAATATGCTCACGTACAAGCATCTTAACGATCTCTGACTCGCTCTTGCTTTACGCTCTTCGCTCTCTGCCTTTGTGCTCTCTCAAAACGTATTGAGTGGCTGACTTCGGACTATGAAACACTTGAAACGGTTGAGTTTACGTTTCAGTGCAGAATCGAAGGCGCAGCGAAGTAGAACGCACGAAGACGACTAACGACGACGGCAACGGCGTGGTGAAAATAATTGTGTGAAAATTTATTAAATGAAAATGCAACGAGCCGAGTTTCGTGTGTGAACAGTGAACAAATTGGGTTGAGACCGCAATGTTTATAAAGTGCTAAGTTAAACAGTTGTAGTGCGAAACAAAAGTATCAAATTGATCAACAATAAATATAAATTTAACTAAAATCTAAAAAATAAAGAAATTGGAGTCAGCTGATAAGTCAGGTATTTTAACAATTTTTATTTCATTTGCATATGTGTACATACATGCATTACACAAATTATTTCATTTATAAAATATGCAACGCGTGCTTAACGTGCGCGTTTTAATTGCGGTTTTAAACGCGCGCGACTGTGAAAATTGTGGCAGACGTCGCTGCCGCAGTCACAGTCGCAGCCGCAGTCACAGTTGCAGCATCGTTGACACAGCGACACAGTTTTCCACACGCACACCCAGCCACACGCACACACGCACAGGCGTACACTCACACACACACACAGCTGCATTTCTTTCTATTTATTTGTGCTCGAACATATTTGCGTTTATTTTTATATTTAATTTGTTTTTATTTCATTTCTTTTGCTCCTCTTCCGCCTTGCTTCGCTTTCGATCTATGAGTTGCTTTTCTTTTTTTACACCTACAATATACATATATATTCTGGATTTTGATTTGTGTTAATAGATTCTAATGTCGCCAATTTGTAAACAACCTGTTGTCATCAAAAGAAATCTGTAATTGTGCAATCTCAGAACACAAAATTCCATTCATTTACATTTTCAAATATGTTTTTTTTATGCTTTTTTATGTAAAACGCTAAAATATGTCAAGGGAAGCTGCTGCGTACTATGTTGGTTTTTCCACAAAAATATTACGCATACGTCATGGCTTTCAGTTGGTTTTGGCATTGGCCATTTAACGACTACAGTCCTAAAATAAGACTCATAAAATGTTTAAATTCTAGTAATTCAGTGTTGTATATTGCTAATTTATGTAAGTTTGACCGCAAACTATTCGCAAAAAAAGAAAATATATTCGTAAATAAACAAATTTTCATGGGTTTTCATATGGTTTTCATTTGGTTTCCTTGAGTTGACTTTCGCTGTTGTTGGACAATTTCTTGTGTCTTAGTCAGCACTTAAGTGTTTTGTTTTACCTCTATATCATACTTATTTAATATTTATTCTTGGAAATATACATATGTAGCTGTTTTAGCCTTTATATTATACAGAATATATATTTAAACGCTTCTCTTTACTTTTATTTACTCATTTCGAGGCGCCATTCAAAAAGGAAAAGTGATCTTCATCAATGACGAACCCAACAGCTGGTTTGGTTTTTCTTTTACAGCTTTTCCCAAAAAGAAAACAGAATTTGTGCCTACTTTTTGTAACACATATTTTTTGATTTTAAGCACGTAGTCGAATTCAATTGAAAAGAAACAAACTCAACGATTGTGCTTAAAGAAAAATCACTCGTAATTGGATTTACTGCGGCATGAAAATCATTGGCTTCGCATGACAGTCCGGAAAGTCCTTGGATAATGTTTCAAAAAGTGTTTAACAACTTTACAAACTGGCGAATTTCCAAAATTTGTGGAAAGTAACTTAACTTTAGTGACCTTTTCATAGTAACTTGTTGCTAGCTGATTAAGTTGACACAAACTGTTTTCTATAAATGAGAAATTTTATTTTAATTTAAAGAAAAAGTTAATTTCAATTCGTTTCTGCTACTTTTAGTTAGCTAGTTCCTTACTTTAATACTCTTTCAATTGTTATTAAAACATGTATTAGAGAGACTGTTAGCATTCATTGATAGTAACATTGCTTTAACTGGGAGTCAGAGACTCGACTGATATCGACTGTTCAAACACATTTAATGGGTAAATTTTTAAAATTATTTTTCTTTTACACATGTTGGAAAATAATTGAGTTATGAAGTCTCGTGACGCTTATCAATATTTTCGCACTCTAAAAATCCATTTTTTTTCACACATCATTATTGGCAGTCCATTTTTGGGTAACACTCAAGCACTCAAGTTTCAAAAATTCGCGCCAAGTGTTTAAAGCAATTTCGCCTTATAAAGAATATGATTGTTTACAACATTACACTTGTTTGACTTTTGGCACAAGTTTTTTACTTTTTGTCTGGTGACAACGACACACCCACAATACGATTTTGGGATTAACTGTGTGGGTGTTGTGGTTGTTGTGGTTATTGTGGTTGTTGTTTTACAACAACTGGCAGAAATCCATTAATAATTTTCTTATTCGCCTTTGCAATTAAATATTATTGAACAATTAAAGAGAAATGCAAAAGACAGCGCCACAAAGAGAGCGAAAAGTCTGAACATTTTTGCGTAAATTTCACAGTCAGAAAAAAAATTTATTGACGATTATTTCTTTTCACTGTCTGCTGCTCGTTTGTTCCTTGGGGATGTGAATTGGTCTTGGGGATGCTCACGATAATCAAGTTGAACATGATAATGATGTTAATGGGGAGTTTGTCTTATATTTCTTGAATTTCCGTATCTGTGTGTGGCCCAAAGACGAACAAATTGTCTTCGTTTGCTTTTGTCAATTTTCTTGATTGTCTGTCACTTGTTAAATTTATTAAACATGATCTGTCACAGAGGCATTCTTATGAATGAGCTTGGAATTTTTGCTTATTACCAGCACGAGGCATTGCAATAAATCAAAGATTTCATTTTGATTAAACACACCAAAAGGCGACTAATTGCATAATTTAAATGCATTCAGTGATTTTATAAAAGTTTTTTATTATTTAATTACATTTTTGCCCTATTGACTAGGTTATTATATTATTTGTCTTAAAAGTGACCTTTGATTTATAAAGAACTTTAGCTAAAGAAAACTAACATGATAGTTCCTGGGATATAAGAAGTTTTTCGGTCTAGACAGTAGAAATCGGGAATGATCTATTTGAATTTTTTCGACGACAATTTATGATAACATTTATATAGCTTATATTAAATATTAAAATATTTTTAATATTTAAAATTTTGTAAATATATTAAAGCTTAATCTGTAAAGGTATAAGGATTATAAATTTGGTATATATGTTATAAATAAATTTTATTTAATTTTTTTTTTTTTTTTTTTTAATTATTTTTTTTTTTTGATAAAAATCTTATGTAAATTGTCATTTTCAGTAAAGGAAATAAATACTTATAAATTGTCCCCAACTTGTATCGATAGATTGAGACATTTTCTGATGTCTGAAATTGATATTTGCCGACTGTTTGTCTTTATTTCCCTGTGTTTGGCTTTTATTATTTTGAGGCAAATATTCGTGTTTATATATTGAAAAGCAATATATGCATAACATATGGATAAATATGGTTATAAATGCATATATGCACATACTAATATGAACAAAAATGCCAATGGCATTGAGTATGTTCATTAAAAATGTATATATTTTTATGACCTGCAAATGCAATGTGAGCCAAACACATGTCCCTACCAAAACACCAAATGGTTAGCCCCTTCACCCGGCCTCCTTTCAACTCTTTGCCTTCTTTGACCGCCTTTGCCCTCCTTTGCCCTCCTTTGCCCTCCTTAGCCCTCCTTTGCCCTCCTTTGCCCTCCTTTGCCCTCCTTTGCCCTCCTTTGCCCTCCTTTGCCCTCCTTTGCCCTCCTTTGCCCTCCTTTGCCCTCCTTTGCCCTCCTTTGCCCTCCTTTTCCCGCCTTTACCCCTCCTTGCTCTCCTTTGCCCTCCTTTCCCCCATTGGCTGGTCAAGCCTTCTTTGCTCTTGGCGAAAATTTGCATTTTTAATTGAATTTCTCAAATCGAATTGCAACTTGCAAGTTGTGATAATTTGTTGTTGTTTTGTTTTGTTTGTTTTTGTTTATTTGCCTTAAACGACTTACCAAAAATTGCTGTCATAATCAACGAGCGAAACTTTTTTGATTTTTTGGCACAACAAAGCGAACAATCAACGTTGACTGAATATCCGTCGAACGTGACGAATGCGAACATTTAACAAAAGAAAATAATAATAAAAACTGTGGCAAAACTTTTTTTTCCTGCAATTTTTGTTTATTTACCTACTTGAAAACCGCAACAGGGTACCCAAATATGTAAAATGCGTAAGACTTATTTTCGGCATAATGATGCCAGACTGTACCAATGTTGAGGGAATTTGTATGGGTACAAGGAGCTTGTGCATATCTTTAAGCATGGAAGAGATGGAAAAAAATGCTAAAAACTAAACAAAATATAATTTTTATATAGAAAGAAAGAGATGCAAGAGATGCGTTTGTTGTAGCAAGAGATTATTTAAATATTTTTTGGAAAAATTTTTTTTGCATAAAAGAAACAAAAAAAATTTTTAGAAAATCTATTAAAAATATTTCTGTTCTTTTATAACTAAAAGATTGTAAAACTATTCTTCATTTCAATTAAATCTAATTTTCTAAAAAGCTACTTTTCATTAAATTGTTTTCTGGTTTCAAAAATCATCCAAAACTAGCTGTTAATGCGCTAAAACAACAGCACTGACATGTGCTACATAGTTAGCTATAAAAACCAACTGCAAAACTCAATGATCCGTTGAGCAAACAACACACCAAAATTGTTAAACATAATTGTAGCGAATTCTTGTTTTTATCGTATGTGATCACAACATTGAGTGGATTTTTTGGGTAAATAGTTTTCAAATGAATACCAGTTGAATAACCAGAGAGGGGAGTGCTTTGTGTTGGCGCCGACTTGTCAAGATCATGTCACGCTACAATGAAATCGTCAAACTGCAGTTGCAGTTGCAGCTGTGGCTGCTGCGGTTGTTGCAACTGTTGCAACTGCTGTTTGCTGCATCAATGGAGTTGGAATTCAATTAGCGAACTCAGATTGACGTTAACACGTCTTATCAGTTCAGATGTTTATATTAATAGCTATTAACTAACCGCTGTCTGTCTCTATCTATACAAATATTCCATAGTTTGCGTGTCAAATGGACCGAAAACATTTTCGTTATTTGAATTTTGGAATTACACCACGATTCATGAATGCATTTGCATGTCAAAGTTCAACTAAAAAAACAGTATAAAATGTGCCTTGCTTGTGGGCATTAATCAAAATATTTAGTATGACCATCCATGGTCACAATTGTGGAACCGAGATCCATTGATCATGCTGATTATGGCGTTCGTGGCCGATCGTGACTTTGATATTTTCCTATAATTTTCTCCCATTGTGCTGCAGTCATAGCAAAGCGGAAAAGCCGACACAAAGTCAAAAAGGTTACAATTTGGGCAAAGAAAGTTTTTCCATTCGTTATGAAAATTGCCAAAAAAATAAAAAAAAAGAGGAGAAATAATATGAAAAATGTTTATGTAGTCATGTATTCAAAATTGTTTGCAAAAAAGTAGCACGGAATTTAAAGTTTTGCTTTGCTAACTGCAAACTGAATCGCAGTTTACTTATCAGCTAAAGGTAATGAAAAACAATCCGTAGAAAAGTAGAAAGTAAACATTTAACTGTGAAAATACATAAGCAAAACGCAAATTGTAATTAAAAGATACACAATGGTGATAAGGTTTCATTATAACGCGAAAAGGGGCAAACAGTCATGGCCATGTTACTAAGTACAAAGTGAGAAATTATAATATATTGCGAAATAGATCAGACCATGGGAAACATTAGGTCAAAGAAAACAAGTAAGAAAGACTACTGTCGAGTGAGCCGACTGTAAAACACCCCGTACTCATTCTAGTGCTCCTTTTCCATAGAAATTAGTAATTTTCGACCGATTTGTTCTGTGGGAGCTATAGGATATGGTTGTCCGATCTGGACCACATTTGGTGGAGCTATATAAAGTGAAGATATATACATAATGTGTGAGTTTCCTTGCAATCGCTAAACTTTTACTGCAGGTCTTCATACAAATCTCCTGTATTCGACCGATATTTTCTATGGGAGGTATGGGATATAGCTGGCCGATCCGGATTAAACTTTGTGAGGATAGCTATAATAGTATTATACACATAATGAGTAAATTTGGTCATGATGGCTTCAATACTTTCCAAGTTATAGTGTTATAAAAATGGTTTTATACAATTTCTGGGCTACAATTTGAAATAAACTCCATCTGCGTACACTGTAGACAGACTTTCATTGCTAATTTGGTGGCTTGAGCTCTAATAGTCTCAGAAATCAAGGTGTTCATAAATGGGGGCGGACAGACGGGCATTGCTATTTGGACTCGGCTATTGATGCTGAGCAAGAATACATATGTACATATATATACTTTATAAGGTCGGAAAAGCCTTCTTGTAACTGTTACTCATAATTCGTGCCTGACAAACCCTCTACCCGTTTTTAGAGTACGGGGTCTAATAAACGTTGAGTTAAAATATATATACCATAAAATTTACCCAAAAGCAAGTAAATTGAAATTGTAATTTATGTAAGGTTCCATTTTTGACTTGAATTGTAATTTGTTTAACTTTGAATTCATCACAAAATTTAAACAAATTAAAACAGTCAGAATATATAAACTTACTTAGAAGGTAGTACCTACTAGGTACACACTCGGTGACCGAATCAAAAAACTCTAGCCTAAACAAATAATACCTGATCGGTGTGTAAGCATTTATTTATATATATGTATATATATCCCAAAAAAAAAAAAAAAAACAACAAATTGTTTAGAAACTCAATCGGAAAGTCAGAGCTAAAGAATTGTCACAAAGCGTAAAAGCAGAAAGTAAATGACCGATGAATTTAAAACGCTGAGTTGTCAAATAAAGTGATCCACAAAAGTCAAACAAAATGAAATTGTTGTTGTTTATTTGTATTACTTATATGTATTGTTTCTTCCAATTACTGTTCGATTTTATGTGTCGTTTTTTAGTGGCGCGTAAAGCCGAGTGTCATATTAAGTGATACGAGTTAGAATTCGAATTCAAATTCGATTTCGTATCAAAGTAGCAGTCGTAAAACCAACCACAGGGGTGAAGGGGGTACAAAATGGAGTCAATATGTCAATATTTTGGATGGCAGCCATTATGTGAACATTAGCAGCGTTTTATGACTCAATTAAGTGCTCATAAAACAATGCTCTCCCAAAACTCTATTTTGAGGCGAGATTTATGCGCTGTTTCCAACCAATGCGACCGACAAAGTAACCAAATAATCAAAAGCGCATTAATTATGCGGCTTTTCCATTTAAGCCACTTGGCACAGCACCCAAATTTTCAGACAGCAAACAAAACCAAAACCAAAACCAAAAAAAAAGCCAAATCGCAGCGCTTGAAGTTTTGGGGTTTTGTGGCTTAACCTTTGACCTCCGCGCACACCCACACAGTTGCAGTCCTTTGGCTTCAATTTTTTTTCTCCCGTTTAGCTGTTTACCTTTTAGGCTTATGGCTTTCAGCCCTTTCAATTCCAATTTACCACAAAACCCGCTGTCTGCGCAAGTGTTAATAATATTTAAATAAATTAACATAATTGAAATTTACATCACTTTTGCCACACTGTGTGCACTGAATATTTAATTACATTGTGTTTCGCTTGTTTTAAGTCTATTTAAGAAGAACTCAGAGTAATAAATGTTTAAATTTTATACCGATGTGTATTAAAAATGTGCTTTAGTTGAGAGTAAGTACTTGAAAGGATTACAAATTAAATTATATAGTAAACTTAATTGGTTATAAATTATATAAAATTGTTGTTTGTTACTTAAATATTTTATAGAAATACAAGAATTTTTTATAATTCAAAGTATAATTTAACAAGTAAGAAAGACTACAGTCGAGCGAGCCGACTGTAAAAGACCCCGTACTCCTTCTAATGCACGTTTTTCCATAAATATCACCAATTTTCGAACGATTTCTCCTATGGGAGCTATAGGCTATAGTTGTCCGATCCGGATCAAACTTGGTGAGGTTATAATGGTGCCATACACATAGTGTGTGAATTTGGTCTGTCTAGCTCTAGTCGTTTTCAAGTTATGGTGATGTGAAAATTGTGTTTTACAATATGCGGGGGCGGTGAGTGGCGTGGCAAAAATTTGAAATAAACTTGCACTGCGTACACTATAGACGAACTTTCATTCAAAATTTGGTGGCTCTAGCTCTTATAGATTAGAAGATCCAGGAGTTCATACAGACGGACGGACAGACGGACAGACAGACAGACGGACAAACGGACATCGCTATATCGTCTCGGCTGTTGATGCTGATCAAGAATATATATACTTTATACTTATATATACTTTATGTTACGCACATTTCGCTTCAGACAAACCTAAGAGACCCCTATACTCTTTGTTAGAGTACGGGGTCTAACAAATGTAATGCAGTAAATATTTTCTTCTTATTCCTATAAGATAAATTTATGATTTCCATAAGTATATAATATCGTTGAATTTATAAATTATGTTAAAGTCTACTGTTTATCGAAAACTATTTTTATTAAACTCAATATTTATTTTATAAAGCACCGAGTATTAAGCACCGAGTAACTAATTCTGGATAACGCTGTTATCATAATTCTTTTTTAAGCAAATCTTTCAACTATATATAATTCAGAAAAGTAATTATTTTTCTCCGAATTATTTAAGATAATCCCAACATTCTTCACAAATCCATTCCAAGAATTCTTATTAAGTTTTTTAATAAATTTTCTGCATTGTAACTTGAGTCAGTTTCATTACATGATTCATGATAAGAGCTCCAACTAAATTTTAGCTGATATCTCACTAAATATTCATGTAAGAGCATTCGATATGAGTAAATGTGTCTGTATTTTATCTGAATTTTATCTAAATTGTATCTGTATCTTATCTAGATTATGACTGAACTCGTTTAACTGGAGCTGCATGACATCAATTTGTAAGGCAGATAAATGCAGGCACAACAAAAGATACTTATATTCAAAGTTTTCAATGCTATTGAATTTTAGTGGAGTATTTGTTATCTTTTGCCCATTGTGTGATGCTGCTGCTGTTGTTTTTTTTGTGTGTATTTTGTTGCTGGTATCGTTAAATGGTCTGAGGGCAAAGTGGAAATCAATGCTAATTAAAGTCGTGTTCGATATTTGACTTCACATTCAACTATATACCATATATATAGTGTATATATATATCGATGTTTTGAAATTGTTTTGTTGGCGTCCCGCATTGTCAAGTGGCAGCCAGAAATTGTTACAGACTGCCGAGTGCTTCAGTGTCAAATGTCAACTTCTATGACGACACAAATACCAACAACAACAATAACTACAACAACAGCATAGCAACACGTGTGGCAATTAGACGATGCTCAAGTGTGACGTCAAAGTCCACAAGTGTTCACTGTGTGTGTGTGTGTGCTTGTGTGTGTGTGTGTATTGTTGTTGAAGCCGTGTGCTATGATATATAACATTTAATTGACACATGTAAAGCTTGTCAACAAAACATCGCTGCCTTTGGCATCGATTGCCACGCCCCAACTACTCAACATCACCCCCCTTCCCCTCCCTCCCACTTCTCCAACCCCATCTAAACCCCTCCAGCTACGACATTGACACGCTGCCACCGCCTGCTGCTACTGCTGTTGTTGTTGCTGTTGTTGTTGTTGTTGTTGTTGTCGCTGTTTTTGTTGCTGCTGCACATTCTGGACTTCCACTTTTTCGTAGCGGGGCTAACTTTAAAATATGCCTGTGTGATATATGGTAGCGCTAATTGTGGCTGCCGATGTTGATGTAGATGTCGATGCCGCTTTTAGACCCTGTACTAAGAAGACTTAAACGGTGTCTGAAGTTTGTTTGAATCCATTCAAGCAGCTGAGCAGAAACACAAGCCGAAATCTACATCTAAATCTCCACACTTAATGAACTGAAGTTAGCCAACTTGACACATAATTTTCCCTATTTAGCATAAGTTAATAACTTGAAAATTTCTGGAACAATCAAATACTAACTAACTAATACTAACAAATACACTAACTTCATTTTAATAGAATTTATTTTCCTTTCCAACTTCTCTAATCTTTGACTTATTTGTTCCTGTGCTTGTTTAAATACAAATAAAGGCTAGGCCTTTTGCTGTCGATAATGCTCAGCTATAGCACTTTTCACTAGTTTGATTTGAGGTGGAAAAACTTAAACGAAATCGTGCGAATTTGCGTTGAGTGTAAAAAGTTTTTCTTGTTTTCCATTGGCTTTGAAGTTGATTTAGTTGCTAAACGTTGTTGACGTTTCGAATAAGTTTCTGTGTGTGTTGGTATGTGTGTGTTTGTGTCTGAGTGTGTGTGCCAGTTTTGTGTGAGATTATTTGTTGTCTTGTTTGACTGTTTGTTAAACAAATCCATGCCGTTAATTGCCATCCAAAGTGTCAAAGTCAAAGCGACAACACCAAACAGAAGAAAAAAACAAAGCCCTGAGGGGAAAATATGGGAAAGCAACTTTCTTCAAGGAATATATATACATATAATCGTCATATTCTGAGAACATTACGACACGTAACGCTGTGTGAGTCAGTTTCCCTACTTCTACCATATACTCCTCCCTCCTCTTATCCTCCATCTAGTATCAACTCTTCAGTGAGCCCATTAGTTGAGGCGTCTGCTTGTCTGGCTGCCACTTAATAAATAGTTTGATGCATTATTCCTGCTTGCATTCAATCAATAAAACAATCGAGTTTTCCCCTCTTTTCCCTGTTTTTGCCTTTCTTCTCAGTTTTCTTTCCCTCCTTTTTCCTCCACTTCCCCGTACTCTTTTCGAACTCTGTTGTTTTTCTAGTGGCTTTTCCGCAAAATGCTTTTAATTCAATTTTATTTCAATTTAATTGCCACATTGCCGGGTTTGCTCTTGTTTTTGTTGGCTTTGCTTTTGCTATTGCATATGTTGTCTATATACATATGTATGTGTCTGCCTATCTCTGTCGATCAGTTGAACGCTATGACTGGGACCTGGGACTCGAATTGGGTATAGGAATGGGTATGGGTATGGGACTATACTATATGAGAATGCGACTGAGAAGACAAATAAAAGAGTGCAACGAGCTGTACTGATTATTTTGCTCCGATGCCGATATTATACAATATTTTTGCGTTGATATATATGTATATATATGTATGTATGGACAGCAGTTTTGTAATGGATTTCGACTTCATAGACATCGTCTCAAGTTATTTTTTCGTTGAATTTCCCATAAACAATGCTAAATGGAATGACTGGCATGCATTTGACTGGCAATTGAACTACTTTTTTTTCTATCTCTCTCTCTTGATTCGAATAATTTCTCGAACACGATTTATGCGTTTAATTCATGCAGTGGCATCCAAATTGATTGTAAAGAGCCACGGAATTCAATTCTATTGGAATGGCCAATAAAATATACATATGTGTAAATGATATCGAAATGGGCAATTCATGCGAAGACTTGATTAACTTCTATTCGCACACACAACTACACTGACAAAAATTAATGAGTAAAGCTTTTGCAGGATTATATTCTTCTACTAAATTAATTTTAAAAAATTTCAGTTTTATGGATTTCCTGCTTCTTTAAAAATAAAATTTTAAGATTTAATTAAGTTCCCAATGATTTTCCTACAGAAGTTCTCATTTCCATCCCACACTTCATATTTAATTCAGCAGCTCATTTCTCTCAGTGTATATCAAAAGTGACAGATTAAGTATATAAAGCCGAAAGTAAAGAATATTATATATCGCCTGATAATGTATAACGACAGCAGTGTTAATTATTGGGGAACAGGGCGTATGCGTAACAACATGACAGTGCCTTGATGGATTGATTGCCGCAGCACGTTTAACTGATAAGCTCTCAAATGACATAATCGAGATGGTAGACTTAATAATAATTCTCGGTACGACCTTCAGCAACTGCTTTGGGTTACAGTCGCCAGTAAATCATTCACATAATAAAAGGCAATCACAATTTTTACTTATTATACTTTTTTCAGAACCAGAGAGCAAACGATTTCTTATTGCAGCTGAGAGTGTTAAAAAAAGGCGACGCATACACAAATACATAGACATCAAAAGATTGAATTTGCGCAGCTTTACGGCGCCATGGAGTTTACACTTACAAGACATTTGAGTTTATTGGCGTTGGCCATGTTAGCAGTATTGGCATTTTATGTACACAGTACGGATGCTTGTATGTGCATGCCATCACATGCCCAGACACATTACTGTTCCGCTGATTATGGTGAGTAGAACGCGAGAGAAATAAACACAGGTCACACAGAGTGGAAGGGATGCAACTATCCTTAGAGAATTTAATAATAATAAAAAATTATATTATCAATTGCTTGACAGTCGTACAGCTACGAGTTCTCCGCAAGTCAAACAACATTGAGCCCGGCAAAACCACCTATAAAGTGCACATAAAACGCACTTACAAGGTAAGCAGTTTTTCACTGGTTGCTTTCACTGTATTATACCCGGTATCCCAAAGGTCACAGGGGTACTCTAAACTTGTGGTTGTTTTGGTTTCTTCAACTCTTTGAGGTGTATAAATTTTTAATAAGAGATGAAAGAGAAATGACTTTAAATTGAACTTTTCTTTAAACTTAATAAAAAAGAAAGGCTTTCTTTAAGCTACCAAGACAGGAAAGAGTTTAATGCACTACAATATTATAACACCCTCTGCCTGGGTATATAAGAAATGTTTGTTTAAGTGTGACTAATGCTGGGTATAAGTTCATCGATTGCAACATACTTGCTTATATGTGATTCTAAGCTAAATATCATTAATTTAACTTAGGCAACTCCAGAAGCACGCAAAATGTTGCGTGATGGTCGCCTCTCAACGCCTCATGTGGACTCGATGTGCGGCGTGCAACTAGACATTGGAAAGGTTTATATAATAGCTGGACGTATGCCACAGCTAAATCTGTGCAGTTACTACAAGGAATATACCAAGATGACAATCACTGAGCGTCACGGCTTTAGCGGTGCTTACGGCCTGGCTTGCGGTTGTACTGTAAGTTATTTTTAACCCACTTTCCCTCACCCACTTCAGCAGTCAATCAATTTTTCTTTGTCTTTGCTTCTGTTTTCTTAGATTTCTCCTTGCTTTGGTATGCAGTGTCTTGGACGGGAATACGCTGATGGCTGCAAATGGTCGCCCTACGGCAAATGCGAGACAAATTATTCCTCCTGTGTCCCACACACATTTCGCACCCGCAACGGAAATATTCAAAAATGCCGCTGGCGACGCACACAGCTTTATAAAAAATGTCTGAGCTATCCGTAGATACAGTACAGTTGCCTAAATACTGTCGGATTTCTTCGGCTTTTGTTATGCTACAATTTTTATTTTAATTTTATACTTGAGTTTATGATTCTGTGTAGAGCTTTAATTCGTACGTTTATGCTTAATGTGTTATTTATTAATGGATGGCTTTTAGTTGTGACCAATCTGATTCAATGTAGCTACTTAATTAATTAGTATATAGCTTTTAATGTTTAATACACTTACCAAATCACGAGGATTCGGAAAGAATGTTTGCTCGATCAATGGAAAACCGTCACGTCCCAGGCGACGCTGCAATTGCAGCAGATGCGAGAAGACCCATGGTTTATCCTACAACAAGGATTGCACAATTAATATGCTGAAAAGAAAACACCTGAAACTCACCTGAAATTGGTAAATGGAATGCAATGAATTGATGCTGGGCACTCCGCCATATTTAAGGCCCAGTATGGTCGAACGAAAGTCGCTGGAACCGTCACGGGGCGGTTGACGTATCAACACGAAATCCGGCCGGAACGAACGGGCTACCTGTTTAATTTTTTTTGTTTTGGTGTGATATTCCAAAAATTATATTAGAAACATAAGAGAAAAAACAGCAGAATACAATTTTGTAATTTTAGTTGACTCTTAACCAATTACGAGTTTGTAAAAACAAAGTGACAAAACAAAATAAATAAACGTAGAATAACATTTTCATGTTCTTTAATTTATGCGACACTTGTTTTTGCTTAGTAGGTAATTCAGAAAAACTCAAAATAAATCACAAAATTTATTGCAACTTAATTCCAATTGAATCGCAAGCTTTAAAAGTTCATAGCATACTTTCAGGCTGCCTCAAAATGATTTTATCCGTTTAAAGTGTTGTTGGGTATCCACAGAGTATGTATGTATGAGTAGAAAACTGTTAAGCTTTGACAAAGTTTACAAACTTTAAAGTTTTTGAAGAAACTTTCGTTGAAACAGGTCTTCAAAGGACTAATTGAAAATTCTTTTTATTTATGTTTCTCCCAATTAAATTAAATTTAAGTTTGACGAATTTTAAATGCATAAATGCATTGATTATTCAGTTCAATTAACATGTTCATTTGAGGCTTCTAAACACTCAAGCTTATGAGGTGTTTAAATCTATTTGAGAATTTACCTGATTCTCTTTAACAATGGAACTTATGTGCTCTGATTGCTTGTGTAAGAGCATAACTTAAGCTTTATAGGATTAAGAATACACCATAGAACAAGCTGAGATATATTTTAAAATGCCAAACGACGTGGTAATAGAAATTGTTGATTAAAGTTACGCTTTAAGTATCCTTGGGATTACAAATAAATTTGAATGACAAAGCAGAACCAAAGAGACGCCAACGAAGCACTAAAGCCACTCCAATGCGAATTCAACTGAAATGTGCGAGCAATAAAAGAACAATTATCTAAACAGCAAATGCACATACAAACACACAGAGACAATAACTAAAAGGATCTGACAAGGGACCAAACAGAGCACCAAACAGAGGCAAATGTCTCTCCACGTTGCACTAATTAAGAACAAACACGATGGACAGACAAAGTTCAAGGGGTACAAGGCAGATAAAGGGGGCGTGACTCACCCGGGTGCCACTGCGATAGGCGGCCATTGTGACGACCGGTCCGGTATCCGCGCTGGAGACCACCGTAATGTCCTGCGGATGCACATCAGATAAAAAAAATAGTATGTTCACAATTGTTTATTTGTTATTCAGTATTCAGTTTGTTCAGTTGCTGTTCAGCTTACACGAAACTCAGCCTGCTCCACGCGTATATCAAAATCGCCATGCAAACGACGTCCACGGAAGTACTTGGACCAATCCGTGTTCTGATCATCCAACACCAAGAGCGTAAAGTATCTGTCCTTGTTGAAGGTGGGAGCTCGTTGGGTGGCACTCTGGACCGCAGCTCCTGTGAGTGGCAAAAGTTCTTAACGATTAACACATTTAATTAAATTAAATTTTTATTTTAAGTGCAGCTCGTACTGCATAAACTCTTTAATTAATGCTCAAAATTTGCATTTCATTTTATAAACAATTTTCAAAAAATTATTGCACTAAAACTACTACTTGAGCTGCCTTAGTTCGTGCTTAATAGTTTTCTTTTAGTATAAGGGCAACTAAATATTTAAATTATTTTTTAAAACTTACTAAATTATTACTAAATATTAGTCAGTCGATGTCAGTAAACAAACAACTTTTTAATGATTTAATTTTATTTATAATGTTACTGCAATTGAGCTCATAAAGTAATCTGTTAGCTCTGCAATCTTTAGATTTTTTAACGAATTTAGTTATTAGATTTACTAATGTAATATTAAATATTGTAATATTAAAAATTACGATGCAATTAAAGTTTTCAAAACTGTCTGCAATATAAATTAACTTGTCTAATGTTATTTTTATTTTATTTCTTTTAATAGCTTAACATAATCGTAAATTTATAGCTTTTTTATTAAGGTATTAGGTACTTTTAAGTACCTAAAGGTTAATCTCTTTTGCTAGTTTATGAACCATTTACAAGTTATATACACTTAGGGTATTATCTGACTATAGCATACCCAATATCGAGGCGCCTTGGTCTCGTGCTGCGCCCGTCAAGCTCTGCACACGCTGCAGAAGACTCTCACGCGACTTGGCCGGACTGGTGGGTGCACTGACGCCACGTGGCGGTGCTGGAGCCGCCGTTGCCGATGCTGCCGGTGTCTTGCCGCCGCCAAAGCTTAACGATAGCTCCGGTGCAGCGCCCGTGGGCTGCGGTGGCATTTGCCCCGGTGCCGGCGGTGGCGGCATATTCGGTGGTCCACCGGCAACATTCGGCTTGGTGGGCTGGTCCTGGATAGGACGAGCTGCTGGCGGCAAGCTATTGGGATCAACATCGTCGACCTCGGAAGACAAGTCTCCCGAGCTGAATCTGTGTGGATGTGTGTTGAGTTTATTTGGATCGGAGGAGGTGTGCGTGTTGTATGTGTGTGTGTGTGTATGGTTGGTTGTGTGTGTTGTTGTTGTTAAAGTCGTTTTCAATTGCGAACCACACGACAAGTAGACAAGTGAAGAGTGCAGCATATTCGAGTGAAAGGACAATATCAAAAAAAAGAGAGAAAAAAAGAGAGAGAGAGAGAGAGAAGACGAAAAAAGAGCACACATTTTGTTCGTTGCGGGGATGGAGAGAAAGAGATATGGAGAGAAGAGAGAGAGAGAGAGAGAGACAAACATATGAAATTTCAAATTAGATTTGTCCAAACTGACTCCTTTTAAAGGTCTTTACCTTCTCTTCAGGAAATTAACATTGGAAGTGAAGCTTGATTTAAACGATGAGAAATTCAGGGTGCTGCTTTTAGGTTCCTGTTTTTTTTTTGCGGCACGCCAGAAAATACAGAGAGACAGAGACAATTTGAAAGTTGTTAAAACAACTTTTTATTAGTTAAGTGCTTCATAATTTTGGGCATTCCATAAAGCGAATTTGTTGTTTAAGTGCATAGACATTGAGTAAATATTCGTTAATATTGTTGTAGACAAGGCATAAAACGTTTAAAGCGTTACACATAAACATAAAATGTAATAAAATACAATTACTCGCAATATCTATTGAGATTTAAATCTGTAATTAAATTTCTAACTGGTATACCTGGCGTATACTTGACCTTTTGGTCACTTCGAATGAAAATTCACACAGTGAAAGATGGTAAAAATCGTAAAAGAATACAAGAGCATTAACCAATCGGTTATCGCATCCTGCTACTAAAGGACACCAATTTCAAATTTCATATGTCATCTTGATGAGAAATCGATTAGTTTAATTTGATATTAAATTAGTATATGTTGTTCGTCGTTTAAATACTCTCACTTACAAAAAAAGACTGCCAAGTTAATGAATTAATAGAGCATGATATTGCAATGGAAAGTATTTTACTATTAAAACATTAAATGATATAGTTTGAGTTGGATAAAATGGTTAAGGCAAACGGACGGAGAAAGATTCGCACGAAGTGAAAATTGAGAACTGAAAACTCAAAGAAAATTGCAATTAAAAGTAAAAGCAAAATACCAATTAAAATTAATTAGACTATGCATAATAAACGTAAAAAGTAATTGCGTTAAAAGGATAATGAATTTTCAACTGAAACCCAACAGGAGCTGGCAACAGGTGTAGCTGTGCACCTGTTCACTATGTTCAACGTGTACAGTTGTTCATTTGGCAAACAGTTACCAAGGACAACTCAGGACAATGGCTAACAAATGCTAAGCAGCCACATTTATGGCAGCTCTTAAGAGCTTTCCTTTGGCAACACACAAAAAAAGGAAAAAAATCAATGATAAGTGTTGCCTTTGTTGCTGTTTTCTTTGTGGTACATGCGGTGCTACACTGAAAAAAAATTATTTCAACTGAGCAACAGAAAGTTTTTGATATAAAACATTTTTTTGATCAGTTTTATAGAGTATCAACTCTAAGTAAAAATAATCTTAACTTAAGATAGATTACTTCAGCATAAATAATTTTTACCCACGAGTTTTAGGCAACAATTTTAGGTGTAAGATTAAATTTCTTAAAGGTTTTTGTTATAAAAAAACTCTTTGTAGTTGATTTTTTTCAGTGTATTGTTGCCTTGTGGACAAGTATGTCAAACACTTGTAGCCAAAACGCTGCCTGGCCTACTCGTACTCATACTTACTCGTACTCGTGCCTTTATTTGTATTGGCCGGTTTAGGCCTAAGGCTCAAGGCACTTGAAACTTTTCAAGCTGACATTATGGGCCAACACTCGCGACACGCACAACAAACAAGCGGCCCACACCGCAAGTTGTGGGCCATTCTGGGTTTATGGACAAGACGTGTACGGCCAATCTATACTAGAGGCACAACAGGCCAAGATTTGTTGGCTTTAAGGCAAAAGAAACTTAAAGAAATGTAACAAAATGGGGAAAAAATAAAAACATGGCTAATCATAAAGGCACAATACATATATGTATATATAGACTAAAGCAAGGCGTGGCATGTGTGATACAATATGTGATTTATGTGATTTATGAAATGGACTAAGCATTGAATGATTTGTCTCTCCCTTCTTACCGGTGGCGGGGCGCAGATTCGCCCACACCCAGCAGTTGCAATGGCGCTAATATTGACCGTGGACGAGAATGGATTTGAACAGTTGGTCGCTGTTCAGTGTCGATTTTGTCAGGCTCTGTTTGAAGCTACTTCCTTGATGCTGGGCCTTTAAAATGTCTCTGCAATAAAACAATCATAACTTTGTTAAAAAACTTTCTCGTTACGCTTACATACAGAAAACTTTTTGACACTGTCGAGCAAAACAAGCAAAGAACCAAGTAAATGTCAACCAAACCAAATGTCTACCCAGTTGCCACAAACTGTTTCACTGTCTATCACACTTGTCTAACTGCGGTTACTTCACTTGCTTTGTATTTGCTGCTTTTCTGTTGCCAACTCGAACGTTGATTATTTTTGGTTCAATGCACTCGCCAGTCACAAACTAGGACACAATATACTGCTCCATAAATATGAGAAACCAACAGTAAGAACTTATTTTACCCAAGGAATAACAGTAGAAAGCAAAAATGTTGTCAAACAATTGCAATTGTTTGCTATTTGTTAAAGTTTCTTCAGAGCCAACTTCATTAAAAACTTTCATATTAAATTTATTCAGAGTTTAAGTTGTTTCAATGCTATAAAGTAATCAAACAATGGAGAAAGTCTGAACTGATTTAGTAGGATTAGAGTTCTGTGACTGCATAATTGGTTTGGTAATAAATAAAGTTATTTTTAAATAATATTAAAGCTTATTTTTACTGACCCAAGAGAAAAAGTTTCGCATTTTACAGCAAAAAAAGCTTCAAATAATCCATTAAAAACTGCGGGATTTATTGATGTAAATTCTAGCTAGCTTTTAACCACAGGCAGAAATTAATATTCAGTTTTCTTCAGTAAATTCATAAACATAAATTAAATTACTAATAGTATTTAAACACCTCCAACATGGCTTTAATATGTTGTACAGTTTTAACGCTAAACGTTTATTAATACTCCAGAAATACTATGTTTTAATCACAGTTTTCCACCCAAAACTCCTTTGTCAATTCTTATTTTAATACCTTGACTAATTAGAAACTTAAATACAGTGTTAAGTAGACCCCAGAGAGTATTTAGTGGGCATGCCAACATGTGGTATTTAAATGTAATCGTATCGTGATATGTTTAATGACATTTGCTTTAATTAAAGTTGCGGCACTTATTAATTGTAGCAATTTATGTAGCCTACTTTTAGGTGAATTCACTTTGAATCGTGACTTTGGGGAGATGTGCGTGCAACAAATTGACACCGTCGACTTTGGTGTATGTCCTTGACAGGAAACTGACGTTGATGTTGATATGCGCATAAATTGAAATTGAAAATTGTTAGCTCGTTTAGCGGGGACTGAGGAGTGAGAAGGTTACTACGAATTGCAAATACCAAATTTACAACGCCGTTAAAAATGCATAAACCTTTTGGGAATACAAACGAGTGTATTGTGATCGGAATACTTTATACAAACTTGGACTATTTGTGCATTTGTGACATAAGAACATGAAATTCTCGCATATTACACATACGCCATGTAATTCGGCAATGGCGTCACTTTGTCTGCCGTTTACAATGTAGCATGGTGCACGCTTGTGGGCGAACAAGAGAACGCTTGTGGCTTTCTTTCGACGACCAGAAGCTGTGCAAGTGTCGGCGCTTCGACTTTGCCTCGGTTTTGACATTTGCCATTTGCCATTTCGCTAACAATTCAGTTGCTCTTGCTCTTACTCTTGCTCTGCCCTCGTCCTCGTCCTTATGCTCGTTCTTTAGCTCGTGCTCGTGCTTTAATGTCAAAGTTGACAGATGACAGTGCCGAACAAATTTAATCGAAAATGGAATGCTCATTGGCAAACAAACGGACAAATCAACAATACGACAAATATATGCATGAGTTTATTATTTTATTCCCAGCAATAACACGGCATGTTCAAGTTATTGAGCTAACTTTTGGCCAAATACACATACATACATTATATATTGTGGATTGTTTATATAACAGTTTCGCACACACGCCAAAGAAGCCACACAAATTTGACGCTGACGATGATTCAAATTATTTTGGAAAACAATTTTTAGCCCAACGAAACTTGAGTGGTGAATTAAATTTGTATGTGATGTCAACTGACTGTCAGTTCTGATGCGAACTAGTCTGACTGGATTTCGTCTGTTCAACTAAATGAAAACTTTTGCAATCTGAGCATCAACTGAGGGGGAGACGAGAGATAAGGTAAAAATCTCTGCATCAAACTTTATTACACCGCTTAACCTTTTGGGTTCTATGCGGTGCAGCTTAGTAAACCAAGCGATCCATCAACGTCGTTTTTAGTTTGAATTTTATGGCACACACACACACACACACACAGTGTTAGAAACTTTAACTTTTCCATGGCATTAAATATTTCTAGCTAGTTATGACACAGTAGAGAATAAATGCCAGAGGTATTGGGGCACTGTGCTCGTTATTTTCCAGTCTAAAAAAATACAAAAGGATAAGCCACAAACACCTGCAGCTACATCTAACCCATTTTCCACACCGCATTTCCTTTTTTGCCATCTACTCAGCTGCCATATTTACTTGCCTCATGTGTCTTGACTGTTTGGGTTTTACCATTTAAACGTACATTTAATGGCCATTCGATGGTAATTAAACCAAAGGGAAAAAAATGATACAAAAACTGGAACTGAAACTGAAACGGATGTAAATGTGTCTCAAATGTGGTACAATGTGCAGTTCTGAGGTCAAAGACTTGCACGCAAGCAAAATACTCATAAAATTTCTGCAACACATTGTTGTCTCCACACATTAATTGGCACACGTGCGATGTGTGCCAAAGTGTGTATGTGTGTGTATTTGGGTCTGAAAGAATGTGTGTATATGTGGGTGAATTCTGATTCCGTTTTCTCTCATTATCCAAAGGGAAATTTGTTGCATACTTTTAGGCTGTAACAAATATTTATTTATTTATTCGCTGCTCTAATTATTATTTGCCCAGTTGCTAATTAGCAATGCACATTTGAAATGCACAAGTCACACCTCCCTTCCATACACCCCCCACCGCCCAACTATCTAAGCCCACTCACCCTGCTTAGAATGCTGAATCTACTTTCTTTGTTGTGGGTTTATGGGTTAGCGGGTTGTCGGGTTGTCGGGTTGTCGCAATCCAAACGCTTTAATCGCCCAGCGCTTTTTGTTTTATATATAATTCAATAAAACGCCTGCGTCTCTTTTGCTCCTTTCAGCCTCTTCCTGTGCCTCTGTCTCTGTTTCTTTTTCTGCCTGGGGTTTGTTGTTACGGCGTCCGTCTAACGCTTATCACGTACAGACTCAAAAAAAAATACACACACACACACACGCAAGCACAGTCACTATGTAACACACACGCACACTACGTTGCCTGTCTGACTGACTTAGTGATACAGAATTTTTACCGTGTTTCGATTTTTTGGCAGTTCCAAATTCCTTTACTTTTGGCTTGAGTTGCAACTTTTTCTTCTCTTCAAAACTGTGTAGAGAAATTAACACCTTTTAAACTTTTTTGGTTGATTAATTTTGTAAATTAAATAACCGAGAATACTTTCAGATCGAAACTGAAAACAAAACTGCTTTTCTTTTAATTTAAATTTTGGTTATTCAATTTCGAGCGCAGAGTGCGAATAAATAGCTGAACTGTCAACGACGGTGATGAAATTTTCACTGAGAAGCGTTTCGACTTGTTATATATTAATTTCCCACCAAAAAACGTAAAGTGCAAAGGAATGAGTGCACGTCAGAGCGAAAAGAGAGCAGCAAAAGAGAGTAAGAGCGCAAAGTTGTTACTGAGAGCGTTATCAAGTTAAAAAGTTTTCTAAAAGTAAATTTATAAGACTCTTAGAGGGCAGTTAAGAAAAGCTGCTGCTTTTAAAAGTTAATTTTAATAATTATATATTAAAATGTCTTTAAATAAAGGCTTATAATTTCAAAATAGTCCGTTAATTGTGCAGCGTTTGTCAACACTGATGCTCTCAGTGCAACGATGTCACCCCCATCGAGTGTCTGCGCATGCGTCTGATAGTAAACCTGCGGGTGTATCGATTCATTCAAATCTATTTTACGCGTGCAGCGAGCAACCACCTCACGCACACAGAGACACACATGCGATATACACACACACGCACACTCACACACGTGTTACTTTATTTTTATCAGCAGTGAGCGTAACGGTAATATTGAATGGTGTTTGTGTGTGTGTGTGTGTTTGTGTGTATGATAAGCAGCAGCAAACGTTTTTCAGTGATCCGGGAACACCGTTCACAATAGATACCAGCAGATGCGAATGAGTCGTTAAACAAACGAAAGATGTGACCAAAAAGCACGACGTGAAAAAATGTCTGTGTGTAAACACAAACAACTAAAAGCCAAAGCGAAAGAGCGCGAAAGGCAGAGACGTAAAGAAAGAGAGACGAAGTGTGAGCGAAAGGTGGTGTGAGAGTGAGCGCGGCAACTGAGCTGAGCTGCAATGAGCTGAGCTTGGGGCTGAGCATCCATAAGCTCCACGCTGCCAGAGAATTCAGTCCCAACAAAACTCTCGAGCTGTTAAGTCGCTGCAAACGTGTCAAGCGGAAACTTGTATTTTGACTTGTTTAGTGTTTTATTTAAACTCAAACTGAAATTTTAAAAAAATATAAATCATTGTGAGTGCTGGCAGTTTAGAATAATAGCAACTATATGTTTGTTATTTAACAACAAAGCGTAAATAACAATAAATGCGCCACAGTTTGTTGCATAAAACTTGTTTTCACGTGCACGCTCGCTTACAAAACGCTCGAAAGAGCGCAAAAAACAACAACAAAAACGTAAATGAAGTGAATTCAAAAGAAATACATCAAATCCGTACTTTACATAAAAATATAAACAATATGCATAGAGAGGGCAAACAACAAATTGGCAAATAGCAAATGGCAAAAAGCAAATGGCAAATGGCAAATTTCATGTGAAAATTATAAGGAAATAACTTAAAGTGAATATATTAAAATGCTTGAAACTTGCGCGAATTTCGTGAGCACAGAGCATCACTCTCAAAAGATCTGCGTGTTGTGCTCTCTCTTAACTTGGCTGAAACTGGTTGACTTCTCTTAGTTTTCGCGCTAGTTGTGTTAAACTATGGGCCAAATGTTGTTAAGGCTATTGCATAAATTCTGTTAACGCTGCATAACAAAAACTAAAAACATTATAAAAAACTACAAATTTTCATTTGCTTTGAAATGCTGTTGGTTGTGTGTGTGTGTGTGTGTGTGTGTGAGTGCGAGTGTGCGTGTATAGTTGTGCTTAGCTGCGCGTAGGTTTGCTGCTATTTCCGCCAGATAGTGCTCTTAGAAGCACTATATAAATTATTTAGACTGGCTATAAATAACTTCAAGTTGCGTTTCAACAATGCCGAAAATTCAACTGATTTTTACCCTACCCAGTTACCAATTGTCTCCAGTCTGTCTGTTAACTGATCAGCATTCGTTGACACTGGACTTTGGTTTTATTTTAACAATGCGATCTCATGACGTAAGCTTAGCACTCTCAATTATCTCATTTGATTCATTCAGTCAGTCCAAATGTGCGCCAATTTATTATATATGATTTTTAATTTTATACCTACAATTGGCTTGCCATCAATTCGTTTTCAAAAACTTGTTTTTTATATATTTTGTGTTGAACACAAATACTCATTGTTTCACTGGAAACGATTTGCAAACCTTTTTTCTTACTTTCTGAGAAAACAGACTAGTTTGTAGTATGAGATCAGATCGCTTTTGATTTTTATATTGAGCAAGGAAAACGAAATCGAGTACGTGAGAACTGGTCGTGTGGCCCACAAAAGTATCGTAGTCAAAGAAATCATATTAAAAGATTAGAAATTATTGCGGCAAAATTTTCTACACTTGTGTCACGTTTGAGCACTTGAAATTTCCTAGAAAGTAATGGCCAGAAAACCACAAAAATCTTGGTAATAATCTAAGTTGCAGCTGTGCAGTAGAAGAAGCGGCTATAAACCGCAGGAAATCGACAAAAGCTATGTCGATGTGGATTGTATATTGTAGTTATAGTAGCAACTCTCATTGTTCTCTGGCATTGACTCATCAAAATTGTAAGCATTTAGAAATTTAAACAACAGCAGTCACATGAATGAACGAATGAGTAATCTGTTACGGACTGCAATTGTGAGCAGTTTTTTTTTTGTTGCCAACTGCGTGAGGTGCATGAAATTTGCCATAATTTGCTATAGCAATTTACACAATTGCTTAATGCAAATTTGTTTGATAAACGACTTTTTGCAGTTCTAGCCAAAAAGGATACGGCAACGAAAAGAAAAGACTTAGGCAACGAACGTGCGCCACAATGACGAGACAACGCACAAAGGAAACATTGACAGCATTTTGGCTGCTGTTCAGCTCACTTTTAGTCGCACAGGTAAGTTCCAACTACTACTACTACTACTACTTGCTCTTTTTAACCTCTAGATATAATTATAAGCAGTCAGCATGGAGTAGCAGTTTTCCAGCATTTCACTTTTCATTTGCATACAATAATGTTCTGGATGGGGCTAGGCATAAAAACGAGGTTAACTGTGGGTTCTGACATTACCTGACCACTTTTTTTCATGGCATGCTCGTAAAGTCAGCACAACGAACAGCGAACAACAAACAACATTCGCTGCGGGCACGTGAATTTTCCACGGCAATTTTCCAAGCAAGACAAATTAATGAACTGTAGTAGAAGTAAAGTCGCAGCTGCGCCAGTTTCTCGCTCTGTCAGTTTGCCAGTTTATCAATAGTTCGACGGCAAATTTCAACGAACTCAAAAACTGGGAACTTGTGTTCATATTTTCTGTTTGTGTTCGATTGTAACACTGACCGATATCTTAACTTTTACCCATGCACTAGTTTCTACACTTTAGGCCCTCTTTGGGCCCCCTTGGCCCTCTCTTTTGACCCAATCTCCCGCCCATAAGCCAATTTTCAATTGTTTGTTCGCGATCAGAGAAATGCTTTGATTTCATTTTCGGCTCATGAAATGGCACAAATCTGTTAAATGCGACAGCTGCAAAGGCTTGGCATCAATTCAATTGGAATTGGTTTAAGCCGGTCTTTGGCCAGCTGCATAGCTAGAAAAATAAACTCGTTTTTATTGTTAATAATTAATTTTCTAGAAAATACAAATTATAATAAAAAGTAAAAACTAAGTAAACTGTAAATTTATTTATCTGTAAGTCAACTTGTGTTGATTGACAGTTCACAAAAGACTTTCAGTTTCTGCATATGTTTGACTACACTTAACGGGTATATTGAACTTATTCGACGTTTGCTTGAAAATGACATCATAAAACACAGCGTTAAACGCCCACGAAGACGTTTTGGGCTTGGCTAGCGACTTAAAAATATGTTCGGCCTACAATCACACTCAAAACAGCTAAGAGTGAGAGAGAGAGGGGGAGAGAAAAAACCCAGCGAGTACTTAGTATTTACTTAGCCTTTAGTTGGCTTTGGCTAATGCAAAACTCACAGAACCTTGAAGCAAAAACAACGGCAAACAAACGCAACGAAGCCAATGACAATAATGATTATAATGATTGTGATGATGAAGCTAATGATGATCATGCGAATGCCTGTTAATGATGATCATTATGATGTTATGAGTTAACTGACGCGTCGTCTGCACAGCACATCTACCTGCATACATACACGCACACACATATACAAAGTTTTACATGTGGATGCGTGTTAAATATCTGTTAAAATTGAAATTTTAGCTACCTTACGGTACTTTTCTTCATTTGCTGTTGCTTGTAGCTTTTGCCTCTGCGAACTTACGTTTTCTGTTTTAATTTCCCTCAAAAGGTTGTTCACACATACATGTATGTACACCTTGATTTGATTTTTAGACCCCGTACTCAAAAGGAGTAAAGCAGTCTATTGGGTTAATGCGTAATCAAGCAGATGGAACGATCCCATAAAGTACAAAGTATATAATTGAACAATTAGAAAGGACAACTTTATTGTATAGCTCCCATAAGACCAAGTCGGTCAAAGATATACCAAATTCGTATAAAAAAATGTTGTGTTATTAGAGCTATCTCAACCAAATTTACACTATATGTGTGCATCATGATTATATACATTCATACTAATTTTAGTTCAGATCGGACTACTGTATCCCATACCATTCATAGGTTAAATCGCTTGGAATTGATTATTTGTATAAAAGACGATGTGTTTTTTAAGCTATGTCAACAAAACGCACACACTATGTGCTTATCATGATTCTCTATATCGATACTAAATTTGGTCCTGATCAAACAACTATATCCTATAGCTCACATTGCTTAAATTGCTCGAAAGTTAATAATTTGTATGAAAAAATGCTGTGTTTTTTGAGCTATCTCAACCAAACTCACACTTGATATGTATAACATGTTTATATGTACTCATACTAAATTCAGGTTGGATCGGTCTACTATATTCCATAGCTGCCATATTCTAATTTGGTGGAAAACTAATAATTCTCAAAACATATGTGCTGTACGGGGTCTTTTACAGTCTGTTTTCCTCTAATCTTTGGCCTACGACGTGCTTTTAAAATGCACAACACATGCGACAAACTATCGACCGTGTTTCCTAATTATAATTATAATTGACACCAGTTTTGTCAGTACTCAATTCAACAATACTTGAATGTAAATATTGACTTGCATATTAGCAATGTTTGTTCAGTTTGTTGTTGTTGTTACGAGCCATTAAAATCAGTTTCAATGTCAAAGCAAACAAAATATGCTAATTCTGTAGACCCACACACACATACACTCACACATGCACACCTAACACCCAGTGTTATGATTATGTATATGGCAATATGTGTAAATGTTTTTTGGCCATGTCGTCATGCCTTTGGACCGCTGAATGTTGGCCGTATATATTTAAAAACAAGCAAACAAAAATTGGTAACGAATTGAGAAGTTGCGTATTTGGTAAAAAATGACGCGTTGAATTTTTCTGACCGCAAGTGGCCTGAAGTTGATTTGCGGTTAAGCTGATGTGGTAAGACTGTAAGCCAAAACCAAAATTGACAAGCACGTGTTGTAGCCAAGTCAATTGAACTAATCCCTGCTAAACTAACGATTTATGTACGTGTAGTAGTAGTTGTGTACAGCATGAATACACTGAACAAAATATGATTCATTTTATTGTTTCTTAGAATCGACGCTGAGACAGCAGAGCAGCAGAGCAAACAAAAGACTTAGGAAACAAACTTGTTGATTGATATGAATTTAGCTCTTCGATTGTAGTAATTTCGACTTAGGGTCTTTTGATGTGTATATGTGTGTGTTTCTTGGCTTTGTGCTAACGTTAACGGTAAATACAGTTAGCCGGCATTTTGTAGTAAATATTCAAACATAAGAGTATTAACTAGAACTTGGTCTAACGTTTGTTTTTTCTTTGAATTTTGAATGCTTTAATGGCTATTGATAGTTAGCTCGTAACCACAGAATGCAAATAGTTTTAAGCCATTTTCTTTTTAATTAACAAACTGGCCGATAGTTCAGTTTTTGCTCTCGAAATTGCATCCAATCATATCGACCACAAAATTGAGTGCAATGAAGTGAACTGGTCGCTCTGAACCACGTTGGGTTTGTCATACTCAAACTGGGACTGGGGTTGGGACTGCGACTGGGACTGGCAATTAGAAGAGCAAGCAACCAGTTTGTTAGCCGCACGCAACCGTCACTAGGTTAGTAGTGTGTGTCTTGAGACGATGCCACTTTGGTACTGGTATTGGCCAGGAAGCGACAGCAACTGCGACAACAACTGCGACTCCATTACAATTTGCCATTTAGATTGTTCGGTCAGCTGAGTTGTGTGTGTATTGTGTGTGTGTGTTAGATACCTAACTTGGCCATAATTCTCACAGTCTAACATACAAAAAAAAGACGCAGAAAAAGTTAGTCACATAAATACAAAAAAAGCGTGTTTTTGTCATGCCAACAAACTGACCACGAAATCTACTATTGGCCCAAAAGTGTTGGCCAGTGTTGACGCAATTTAACGCCGTGTTGATTTCCAGTGCAAATTATTTTGTTTACTGTCTGTTTTGTTGGCCCGATATCAGTGTAGCGTAAAATTCATTAAAATTTATGCAAAATTTGTTGGGTCATCATAGAACAGTGTAGTGTAGTGTAGTAGTGTAGTGTACACTCTCAGTGTTGGAGAAAGTTCTTTCTTTTGTTTAACTTTGGTTAGGACTCTTCATTATTTGATTAACTTGCATTGTTCACCTGCAGCGCTCACTGATCTGTATTTTTTTTTCTAGTCTTTTCCCTGTTCATTTGCCAACAGCGACAGCAACAACAAGAACAACAACAACAGTTTAGCAATTGTTTTTTTTTTTTTTTTTTTTTTTACCTGAAGTAAAAGTAGGTTTTATTCGAAACTAATGGGAAAAACCATTTGCCAGTTCTGCTTTTGTTGCATTTTGTGAGTTGTCTCCATTCGAAATTTCCACTTCCATTGGGTCTTCTATTGGCCCGTCATTGAGGCTTATGTTCACAAAGTAGTACCACCAAAAAAAGTAAAGAAAAAAATGAGGGGAAAAAAAGTAACAACATGGCCTTTTTAGCCATCCCATGAGACTGACTGTCAGACCGCTTTCGGGTTCTTTTTGGCCAATGATGCGCATGGAAAGTGGCATTTATGAAAATTGCTTAGCGGCCAAAAGCGGTTTCAAGCTCACAGTCTTTTCAATGACTTTTTCGTGCACATTTTCCAGCAATTAAGGTAATAAATAAGGAAAGTGTCACCACAAGTGAATGTTTCTCAAACATTTTGTTCCAAATTTATGGAATTTTCTACACATCCAACAGATTTTACATTAGCTACAAAACTGCTACCATTTCAAAAACAAATTATAGCTAACAACAGACTCATAATTTGACCACTCAAATCTTGATTAATGATAATTAAATGAGCACAGAAATGAGATAGAAAAATGTATAACAATTATAGAAAGAACTTTCGACAATTTCCCAACTTTGTTATTGCGTTAAGAGGGTTAAAGCCAAGATAAATTCAATTAAAGTCAGCTTTCAAAACATTTTAGACCATTGAGATCTGAACAGAAAAAAGAGGTAAAATGTAAACAGCATGATGCCCAGAGATAATCACAGCTGTGAAAGAAAGTGCTTGGCAGACACATAAGTGACTGCATTTTATGGAAAACCCATTAAAACGAAACTTTTCTTTTGCTACTGTTAAGCTCTAGAAGGAAATGAAGAAGAGAAGCAGAACTACAGCACAGACTCTTAATGTAAAGCTACTCGAAGAAAACTTAAAAAAAAACTAGTAATTAGTAAAACACATAAATAATCACATGACAAGTTCTTTGGAATTTTAACAGTAGGTAAAAAAAAAAAGTTACAAGATATTTTCCATTGATTACCACTCAGCAGCAGCGGCAAAAAGGCAACAACAAAAGACCAAAAGACAAGTGCTTATTATTATATTAGTGGTAAGACAGCGTAAAAGCCACACAATTGACCTCCAATCAATATGTGTCGGTTGAACAAAGTGTAGAGCATTGGTACACTATCTTGGTCCGGCTTCGTCTCCGGGTATGGCTCTAGGTCTGACACTGGGTTCAGCTCTGGGTCTGGGTCTGGGTCGGCTGGGAACGTGCAGCTGAGTACGTGCTATAGAATTAGCACGTCAGAACATCAATGGAATAGCGCGGTAAGAATTGTACTTAAAACTTAATTGTGACGTCAGCGACACAGTTCAACAC
Organism: Drosophila cardini; assembly: GCA_018903735.1. Classification (NCBI taxonomy): domain Eukaryota; kingdom Metazoa; phylum Arthropoda; class Insecta; order Diptera; family Drosophilidae; genus Drosophila; species Drosophila cardini. The sequence goes on from JAEIGM010000020.1 coordinate 839,812, forward strand.
TAATTTGGACAACAGAAGTTGATTAGAAATAAAAACTGCTGACCGTTAGAGACCCTGTACTTATTTTGGAGTCATCGTACATTAGATTATCAATGAAAGAACTTTTCAAATACCTTTATGAAAAAGTTTTTAATAATTTTATTTAATTTTTTATTCAACAAATTGATAATTAATACATATATTAAAAATTGCTGTTAGTCTTTGCAATTAAGTAAATATACAAATTAATTTATAATTAAAATAGTGTTTTATATAAAAGTCAGTTAAATATTTACAAATTTGTATGCCAATGAAAAATCAAGAAAATCCAAAAGAAAATTTAAAACCTTTGTGACTGACTGCTCCCATTGCATAAACGTGAGCGAAACTTGTTTAGCCAGCAGCTTCATTAAGCTTTCGGCCAGGCCCAAAAACGCGACACTAAACATAAATACGGCCAACAATATGCGGCTGTAATGCGATCTCCGACCGCTTAAACGGCAATTTATGCGCTGCCAGCGAAAATACCGTGACAATTTGCAATCAGCAACAACAACTTGGTGACCAAACAGAGGACTCCAGCTAGCCGCTCTTGGCCAAGTTGTGACGGCTTGGCCGAGACAGAGTCACAGTCAGAGTTGGAGTCGAAGCTTGAGTCGGAGTCGGAGAGCGAGGTCTTATGTTATAATTTAGTTGGCAAGCTTTATTACTGCGCCACAGTCGCCACATAGCGGAAATTCAAATGCACACAAAATATGTTAAAGCAAAATTCCCTCCACTCACCTGTTCCCCTCCCTCTCTCCACCCCTCTTACCTACTGTACACCTTTTGTTAGGCACGAGTTTCGTTTCGCTTCTAACACAAACTGTTGCTGTTGTTGTTATTTCTGTGTTAACATTTTTAGCATTAGCAAATTTATTTGGCAATCAGTTGAAAATATGCACAGCTGCACTCGAACTCAGATCTCAAACTCTAGCTAAAACTAAAGCTAACTCTAACTCTAACTCCAAGTCTAACTCCAACTCCAAGTTTAGAGATTGTATCACTTATTGCGCAATATTATAGTTTTCTAAACTGCTAACACACCCATAAGTGAGTGTGTGTGTGCAAGTGTGTGAGTCTTGGCCACAAATTAAGCTAAATTAGCTGTGACCATTGACTTCAAGCGTTTTGTTATACATTGTTACCACAGAGCTGTTTAGCCTTAAACAGCTTCAAGTCGATCAAATCAATTTTCTGTTACTTTCAGCTGCTAAAATTCTATGCAGTTTAACTAACATCATTTTTAATGGCTTCATACAGTGAGGAGAAAATTATTGGCTCGTGCTTTGCTAAGTTTGGCTTTATAGGGAAATTTTAGATTTTGAGTCAGAAAATTTCGAACATGTTTTGAGCCAAATTTGATGTGGGTTGATTATGAAATATACATAGAATTAAGTACTTGACTAATAATGGAAACTTTGTAGGAATTAAGCTTAGGAACTCGGTAGTAATTTATTTATTATGTTTAACTTTTTAAACCCCGTACCCAAAAAGAGCACAGGGGTCTTAGTATTAGGTTTGTCAGAAGCAAAATGTACATAACAGGCAGAAGTAGGGTTTTCCTACCCCATAAAGTATATATATTCTTAATCAGCAGCAACAGCCGACTCGATATAGCGTTATACGTCTGTCCGTGTGTCTATTTCTCTGTCCGTATGAACTCTTGGATCTCGTAGACTATAAGGGCTAGAGCGACCAAATTTGGAATGAAGGTCTGTCTATATGTCAGGCAGATTAAGAGTATTTGAAATTTTGATCAAGCCCACTATAGCCCCCGCTATAGTAAAAATCTCTTTCATAACAGCATAACTTGAACATGACTAGAGCTATGAGGACCAAATTCAAACATTTTGTGTATAATACAATTATGACTATACTAACCAAGTTTGATTCGTATCGGACAACTATAACCTATAGCTCCCATAGGACAAATTTGTGATTTGTATGGAAAAACTTGCACTACAATGAGCACGGGGAAAAGGGGATGGACAAAAAACTCAGAGTCATACTAAAAATTTAAAAGCTAGTTTGTAAAAAGAGTAAAGATAGAGTATTTAGTTACCTGAAGAGCATTAAAAAGTCGGTGTGTGCCAAAGAGTTAAATATTTGAAATGCTCGCTGCAGTTTTGTCATTCTTAAGCAGTTAATTGCCACAACTGGCAACTGGGAACTGCCAACTGAGAAGTGGTAAATTTCTAGTACTAATTGCGCACATCTCGGTACCTAATCGTTGATAGTTAAAGCCCTGTTGGAAGAGTCTTGGTTTATGGCAAACAGCATTTGACCTCAGCAGCAATATAAATCAGCGGTGGGCAGAAGTTAATGGTCCAGTCTGGTTAGCCAGCCAGTCAGTCCAGTTGAAGCCAACTCCAGCTGTGCGTGGCTAAGACTCTGTCCGATTTTGATAGGATTTACATGAGCGGTGACTGCGATTGCGACTGCGACTGCGGTGCGACTGCGGTGCGACTTCCACTGCGACAGCAAACAAGTTTGTGTTCCAAGTCTTTTGTTTCGCAAGCATGCTGGAAGGCTGAAAGGAATTTTGAAAAATCACCCAAGTATCCTGCGGCTGCAACTAAGTTAGTGGCTAATGACTGAGCACATGCAGCAGTCCAAATCAATCAAAATCAAAGACTTAGCTCATTGGATTTAATGGCCTGATTTCTAGCTCTAGCAACGCCGTCACTTCCAGCGCAAGTGTCTAATTTTCGCTTTTGTTTTTAAATATATACAAATATACATATATAGTATAAATATATATATTTGACTAGTTTGGTGCTTTGTTTGTATGGAAAGTCAACAACAATCAGAGCGTGTTGCATAATACAAAGGCCAAACAGCTGGCAACAATTTTGATTGCGATTTTTAACAAGCCCAACGATAGTGAAACGAGCATGCAAAAACTATTTTAATTGACTGACTCCGACTCCGACTCCAACTCTGGGCACAAAAAGCACAAAAAGCAAAAGACAAAAAAAATGCAAAAATTTATACAAAACAATTGCAGTTTGCCAAGCGACAAATTGTCATGGGAGTTGGAGCTGGAGTTGGAGTTAAAGCTGGAGTTGCAGCTAAAGTTGGAACTATAGTTGGATTTGGAATTGGAATTGCATTTGCGACGTGTTGTATGTGACCCTCGAGCGTTGTGGCTACCTCATTGAACTGTGCCGCCAAAAAGATGTGGCTATAATTGCTAAAACTGGACACAAAACAAACTAAATTTACAGAGATCCATTAACAATTTATAATTTATAAGTGAATGCTTTTGCCTCAATACTTGCTACACATTTAATTTTCTTTTTATTATTATATTATTTAAATATTTAATTGCTAGCCGACCATAAATTCCTTGTAGACGTTCTAGTTGGCATCGAGTACCAACGAAATAAAGTTTCCAAGTGGAAAGTGGCACACAAGTCGACAAGTTTTTGGCATACACGAAATTGGGTCGTTTTATAGCTGCATTTCACTCAACGCACAGTAGCAGCCACTGATTCTGAGTCCAAATCCAAGTCCGAACTGTCTTACAAAATTAAAAGCTTATAATGACTGGCCAGTTGGCCAACTGAATGCAATTCAAATGGATTTCTCAGACCACCTTTCGAAAGTAAATATACATAAATCAATTTGGGTAACGTCACTACAAACTCAACTGTTGGGACAGCTGCTTCAGATAGTTTTTTTCGCTTGGTTTTGTTTTTGGCCAGCCTGAGGGCCGGGCTACCCAAGAACGTGAGTTGGCCAAAAACAAAAGCTACAAAGTCTACAAAATGAAAAAAAAAATTGGGAAAACGGCATCAATGCGATTGTCATGACATGACTTACTTAACTTTTGTGCCGCTTATCTAGCGCCTACGGTCTGAAACTTGAGTTCCCTAGCCTGGCTACGATCAGAGTCAGAAGTTGGAGCACAAATTCAATTATCACGACGACTCGACGGCAAGTCCAAGTCGCAAGCATGCCAATAAATTATCTTCAAGCCAAATGCCTTTGACAGTGCGCGACTTGGGTTGAAAGCTGGACCTGAAACTGGCCCAAAACGTGCTGAAACGCCAAAGAATTCAAAGTTCTAAGTTCCCAGTACCAGTACGAGTACCAAGAGAGGCTGTGGCTTAGACTATTATAGCCTCTCGCTCTCTCTCTCTCTCTCGCTCCCTTTAGCCTCTTGCAATTAATTGCGACTTTTGCTGACTCTTCGGTTTTGGCCATTAAAATTAATTAGAATTCTCGTATTCCAATGTCTTCCCATGCTTATCCTATGACTTGACTTTTTTCCAATGCTCACCATGTAAATCTCATACAAGAGTTCCCAGACAACTGCTAAATGGGTCACAGTTATTAACAGAAAACCAAAAAAAAGATGGTAAAAAACCAACACTAATTTTCTGACTTTCTTTTTTTTGTTGACAGGTTGCCACACAGGAACCACCCAGCGAATTTGCACCACATGTGACAGCCACTTGCAAGGCGGGCACGATGAACATCAAAGTGAAGTTCAGTTCCGGCTACACAGGAGCTGTCCATGTTCGGGATCATCGTACACAGTCCTGCATGTCCATGGGCGATGGCAGCGACACAGTCGCTTTTAGCCTCAATCTCTGGGCCAAGCAGGGAGCAGCAGACTATTGTGGTATCTTGGTCAGCAACGTGAGTGGCAGCAATGTAAGCATAACCAATTCACGCTTTCTTAACCATATTAACTACTAAGTACAATTGCCTAATTCCCCATTTAATTTTAAGCATTTTTAATCGAAGCAACAATTTATCAAATTTGTGTGTAACCCTATGTAAACCTTGACAGAAAAACTACTTATCTGAATATTGTAAGTCGTAATTATTGGCAGTACGTTCGTCAGTATTGACTCAATATAAAGTCAGTCAATACGAAAATCTTTTTTTTTCGATGCCACGCCCCAATCGCCCACAATGAGCCAAAAACTAGACAAACTCGGAAAAAATTTATGTTTTTGGAGAATAGCTCAGTAACTATGATGCTTAGGAACACCAATTTTGGTAGGCAGGTTCAGAGAGACAGCATAAGTACAATGTCATTAAAATGTTTGGGCTGACATGCCCCTTTTTCCTATAAGAAATGAAACAATTTTCAAATTTGCATGCCATTTTCAAGGCATTCTTTTAAATCGTACAGTATTGTTATTTGAAATTCGTTTGGAGACAAACTAAAGTTGCATAAAAATACAACAGTAAACAAGAGAGCTAGACACATAACAAAGTTATAATTTAAAGTTTATAATTTATATGTGTGCAAGCGAGACAGAAACTTACAAACATATGAACGAACGTTTACGCTGCCTGTGTGGCGGCAGCGCTGCCCGCTGACGCTGGCTGCACCGGCCAATGCAATGGTAAATGATTATATATACACACATACATATATACCCCCAAAAAATAAAAGAAAACCAAATTTTTTTATTTAAATAAAAAAAAAAAAAAAAAAAAAAAAAAAGGGGGGGGGGTCAACAAAAAAATTTTCTTTTTTAATTTAAAAATAAAAAAAAAAAAAAAAAATTTAAAAAAAAAAAAAAAAAAAAAAAAAAAAAAATTTTTTTTTAATTACATATTTTCTATAACTGTTTTAGAGCTTACTAACTCAGTATAGTATTCGAATAGTTTTATCTTTATTTTATATATGATAATTCCTTTTAATTCAAGAAGACATATACACTTTTTAAGAGGTATCTCATCTCGTAGTGTGAACTTCTCTGACTTTTGTGTGTTCCACATGTTAACGCAAAGACCTTGTCTGCGATTTGGTCTGTGACGCAGACACCGTCTAAAGGGCGGCACAATGATAGGTGGAGGTAGTGCTACAGCTAGGAGTGAGGGGAGTGGGAAGTGAGGATATGGGTAAGGGGCACGCATGCGCATAAATTTAAACGAATCTTGAATCTGGTGTACTTGGAGTCTTGGGCCCAAAATCACAGCAAATCAGCAATGAAGCGACGCAGAAGGCGACGACTATAGTCGTCAGTCTATATAGTAACGATGGCAATAAAAATCAAGTTTAATCCTACGTGCATCACGGGCGTTGACAGCCGGAGTATGCAATGTGTGTGTGCAAGTGTGTGTGTGTGTGTGTGTGTGTGTGTGCGTGCGTGTGTGTGGGTAAATAACGCTCGAGCTTAAACAATGGCAGACAAAGGCAGCCAGGGTCTAGACAGCGAGCCATTAGCATTAGCCATGCCCATACGTAAGCAGATATGTCAGATATAACTACATATATAAACAGTAAATATGTGTGCGTGAGTGTGTGTGTGTGCATGTGTGTGACAATCATAATGCAGCGTGTTGAAATGCAAAATTATCATCGTTACGCGTCATGTTTTAGGTTTAAGCACATACGTCGTACAACATTATTAATTGCTATGTCAAATTTTTTGCGGCTGCACCCTGTATTCCCAATTTTATAAATAGCTTAGACCAGCACAGACCCAGGCAGAGCTTACCTGTGGTGTACCTGGTGAACCTGGTGTACCTGGTGTACCTTTTGTACCACTCATAGGTGTAGCACATTTATTTCAGAGCTCTTCTTAGACCCACCTTCCGTTTTGCTGGCCCTAAAAAGGGAGGTCCCCTATAAAATTAAATCACGCTTATCGCGACGGCTTTACTTCGCTTTTTATTTTAGCCCAGCCATTGACAGAGAGAGAGAGTGAGTGAGGAGTGAACTGAGGGGTGATCGGGGTGGGCAACTTCAGCTAGTTGGGAGTGTCGACAGCGCGCCGGCGTCTCAGACAGTTCACATGCCCAGACACGGCTTTCCACGCTTCGGCTTTGACAGCATTCCAAGCTCTTGTTGCTTGTTCGCGTTCTTGTTGTTCAGTGTTTTAAGTGTGTATTGTGTGTACGGTGTGTATTGTGTGTGTACGGTGTGTGTCTGTGTGTGTGTGCGTGCGGAATTTGTGTCAAAAGAATTTTTCGTTGTTTATAAACTTAAAAGTTCTAGAGCAATTTTGATTCTATTTCTTCACAAATATTTTTATACACTTAACAAAAATTTAAAAATAAATTAACAGCATTTAATTTAATAAAAATAAAATAGGGTTTTCCCAAGCAATCCTTTGCTTGATAAAGCATTTTGACCATTTTATGATGTCTTAACTACTCAAATTCCTTTTTTCCTTAAAAACAAAAATTTTTTTTAAAAATGTTCAAAGTTCCTTAAATAAAATTTTAAATTAAAAGTTTAATTTTCTGCCTAAACTTTTATTGCACTAAATTTAACTTTAAGACCTAATCTAACGCTTAAAATTCTTGAAAAACAAATCTTTTTTTAAGTAAAAAAATAATTATTTATAGTAATTACTTAATATTAAATATAAAACTCTTCAGTTTTACCAAATAAGTTGTTACATTACAGCTTTTAACTACTTTAAAAGCAGCCCTCCTTTTTAACAGTGTAGCGCATTAATTGCTGGGCTAAAATACCGCCTCGACATTGACTGACCTTGGCCAATTGCAGATGCAATTCACTAACAGAAATTTATACAGAAACAGAAAGAGTCTTCTATCTACTCAAGTCTCAGGTCTCAGATCTCCTCCAGTCTCTTGTCTCTGCCACAAAATAAAACAAAACAAGATCGGACTGGTTGCAGCCACTTTGGAGCGCCGTAATCTCTTTGATTTGGTTTTTATGGCAAAAGCCCTCACATTGCCGTAGTTGGCAAACCATGAAATTGCCGCTGACAATGGCAAGACAGACGCCCAGGCCGCAATCTCCAGTTAACAATTTAACATAAAGTTCAAGTTGTTATTGTTGTCGGCTACATTGTGGGCTGAGTTTTTTTTTTATTGTTTTTAATTTTTTTTTTTAAGTGTAAGTTTGTATGTGTACTGTACTTGAACTTATTGCGAGTGGGTCGCCAAAGCCGCAAATTATTTGCCATTATTATTATTATTATTATTTTATGATGAGTGTTTATGGTTCTTTTGTGCATTGCCAGTGTAATCATTTAAATGTTAATTGCATTGCAAAACAAACAAAACGAACTTCAAATTGTTGGCCAATTTGTCAATTATAGAATTTTCAAATAGAGAACTCTACAAAACGTTGAAAAATTACATAAAAAGAAACTAAATAATTATGTGGAATAATTTTCTTATAATAACTTCATAATGAGCTTATTTACTGTCCATTTAAATCCCCTCAACTCCTTGTTGGTACTGGTCTTCTTGGCTTTTATCGCTTACAACTTGACTTAACTCGATTGAATTCATGATGCATGAGTTGGCCAACAGTTTGTGACACTCTTATAGCCATATTTACCAGATATTATTTTGCAGCTATGTTTGAGGTATTTATGCACACTTATCTTAGTGTTTATTTGCTAACAAATTTAAACTAATGTTGTACTTACAAACACGTATTAAAACTCTTTAGTTTGTTGAGTCATTATCCATGATCAAATCGCTGCGATTCATTCATAAAACGCTGACAACATTTAATACATAATATGCCAATAGATCAGGCGTGGGACGTCAACCAGATAAAGCGAAAAGTATTAAAGAAATCAAAAAAAATAAATAAATATATAATAATAATTTTATATATAGTTTTGTTTATGGCAACTGAAACCAGTTTCTGTGAACAGCTGCTAAAAATTGAACTCTTGATTACAGTGTTCATACATTACAGTGGATGCTGTAGTGAAGTTGTCTCAGTTGGCCAGTTTTAGTGACATTTAATGAATGTTGTTGCAGTATTACATAACTGCTGCCAATTGCGGGTCAAGGTCAAGTGAATCAGCATTGTTTTTAGTAAGATGTTTTTACCTATAGGGGAATTTATTTATAAGACAATGGACTAAAAGCATTTAATTAAAAGAATGACTGTCAAAATAAAGTTTGTAAGGATTGTGTATAAAATATATAAATAAGAAAACAGAAATTTTATTTATAAACAAATAACAATTTTTTCATTTAATTAGCTAAAAGTGACTTTTAAAATTAAAATTGCTAAGAGTAACTAAAAATATAAAGAATTAGAAAAAAAATTTGAAGCAAATAAATGAACATAAAACTTAAAGAATAAATTTATCATTAAATACAAATTGTTAAATAATATTTTTATAAATATTAAATTTAATTTAAAATGAAATTCATAACTGAAACTATTCTAACTATCTTTAAAATATAAAAAATGCTTAGAAAAAAATTTAATATTGAATAGAAAACGTTTAATGCCGTTTTTATAAATATTAAATGTAAATATTAAAATTAAAATGTTCTTAAAAATTACTTAAAATAGGGAAAAAAAAAAGAAATCATTCGTTTGAGTTCTAGACTATATCATGTAGAAGAAGTGTTCAAAATTTGATAAAGATCGGGCCGATTTCAAAAATAAAGTTTCCAGAAATACGTGATTAACTGCGAGGCGTCAAAAGGAAATGTTCAAACGAGCCGAACTTCCAAAAGCTCTATCTCTTACAAGTTTACAGGGATCAGTCTAAAATTTGGAGAGCATTTTTAAGACATATTGTTTAGTTAAATAAGTAATTTAAAGGAACCCATCTTTAACCCCTAAAATTAAATGTAATTGACTAGAGTTTAAAGACAATCTAAAAAAAAAACTAGGAAGAAATGTTATTCAAATTAATGTTTATTAAGACTATTTATAAAATTTAAGGCTATATTTATTATATAATTATATAAAAACTGTATACTGTTACTAAATGTTTACTGAAAATTTAAGAAATCTAGCGCAGTCAATGGAGTGATTTTAAGAAGTTAAGCAACAGTTACTTACTTACATCATTATACAAAATAATTTAGATGAGCTCATATGAGTGTAAGTGTGTGAGTGAGTGTAAGTGTGTGTGAGTGTGAGTTCTTGTGTGCACATTCTAGCAAGTTGCTCGCCTAAGTCATTCGTTTGCTGGCAACGTCAGTTACATGTGGCTGCAGAATTAAAACGTTGAATTATATGAAATACCAAGTGTATTCGAAATGAAATGCAAACATGTTATTACCGAAATGTCTGTTAGAGCCATGATAGGCAGACCAACTCATTAACTGGAAAGTGCAGCTATTAATGTGGCTGCCAAGCATAAGATTCAATGAAGTTCAGACGAAAGGCAAACATGCCCAACACACACACACACACACACGCACACACACATAACGTATCGTATCGTTAAAAACAAACTGGAAAATGTGTCGAGTGTGAGCAGTCCAACTCACTGACTGACTGGCTGACTGTTTGACTCTCTGACTGACTGGCTAACTTGACTAACCTGGCTGCCTGCGTCACAGTTGGCAGCATTTTGCATTTCCTTGTTGTTGCTGGCTCAGCAATTACATCATGGTGACAATTAACGTGCCACAAACTCCAAAGCAGCATATACACTGTTCAAAATCAACAAAAATTATGTGTCTTAAAGGGCATATCTAAATTCTAATTAACTATAAAATATAATATAATTTATTTTTATAAGAAAAACTTAATTTTGTAAGAAAAGTTTTAGTTTAAAATGATTTTTTTAAGTGTAACTTTTGCCGGATCTGCCACCGACCACGTTTATTATTAACCAATTGCAAATAAGCCTGGCCAAAGCCAAAGCCAAACATAAATATTATCATTTTGAAGGCGCTCCCAACGCCTTTAGCTTAGCACATTAATGCGGCATCTTAAACCCAATCAACATAAAAGTTCTATGCATCTTTTAATAACCAACAATTTAACTGATCTCTCTTTATGTCTCTCCCCCTGTCTCCCTCTCTCTCTTCCCTATTTGTCTTGCTCTTAGCGTACGGAGGAACGTTCCATACAGTTGGCGGTGCGTGTGCATAAAACTCTTGAACTGGCGGATGATAAATTTTATGTGATTACCTGTGGCAAATCGGGATATACACGGTAAGTTTGACTGCCTAAGCTGTCTAGACTCTCTAGACAATTGCACTTATCTACGACTGCGTCTACTCCCTATGTAGATTACCATGTTTGTGTGCTGTAATTTGGCCAAAAAGCTTCCGTCAGGCCAAAGTGCTTTGCTTTGAGTTTTAGTTGTTTTGCTAATTTCATTTAATTTCAAGAAACTTGTTTGGCTTTTTTGTAGCTTTTTTTTTCTTCAGCGGCTAACAACAAATAAAATCAAAGAGCCACATTATGTTGAACTATATAAGTGTACATATGTGTGTGTGTGTGTGTGTACACTACCCGTAGGTGTTTGGCTTTTATTGATTTTGAGATTTTCTATGTACCTACATAGAACTCAAAAGCTGTGTAGAACTCAAGGCCATTAGCCATTTCGTACAATCAAATTTTTTTTTTTTCTCTACTTTTAATCATTTCGCATGAACAGCAATTCACCGTGTTGTGCTCAATTAACGGTAAATCATTTATGGCCAACACTTGGAGATTACAATCTGCTGGAAAACAATTTAATTTGCGCATTGCTTCATTACCATAAAGCCAATGACTTTGCCTCAATTTCAAATTACGCAAGTTTGTTGTCTAAGTCTTTTGTTTGACTGAAGCTTTAAATGAAAAGCAATTCAAACAAATGGGAATATATATAAAATATATAGTATATATATGTAGCTATACATTTAGTTAAGTATAGCATGCTTGCATACTGAAAAAGTAAAAATGATTTTTTTTAACAAATTGTTGCGCTCTGTTAAACGCAATGAAAAAATCACAAAGTTTCGTTGCAACAAAAAGGAAATTGAAATTGAAAAAAAAAAGTGAATAGAAAAATCGACAGAAATGTGCAAAAAAAAGGCAAACCAGATAGCGCAAATTAAAAGTACACCAAAATAATAAATGGTTATATGTTTATATGGCACAAAAAAGTCGACTGTCTATAACGTAATGACCGGCAATTGCGTAATACCCATATCCGTACCACAATCGTTTCGTTGGCCATTCAAAACTGCAGTGGGCTGCACTTTTGGGTCTATTATCTGCAAAATTTAATTATCTATTAGCTTTTTGCTACTAATTGTAGTTATCTATCTGGTCAAGCGTTATCTAATGTTTTCCCCTTTTCCATTCATAGCGATGACAATGCTCACATTGTGCTCAAATTTCTGGAGAACGATCATCGTGTGCGTGAGACTGTGCAAGGACACAAATACAAGATTCGTGCTGAGTTTACCAAAACAAATGGTTAGTTTTCACTAAAAGTTAACTATAAAGTATATCCAATTACTTAACAAGTTTTTTATCTATTAGATACTTATGGTCTGCGCGTTGGCAGCTGCTTTGCCTTTGACAAAAAGAACGAGACTCTCAAGATGACCGATGATCGCGGGTAAGTGTAACTAGTTAACAATCTTTCTTTAAATTATATTTATAAATTATTGTTCGCTTAGTTGTCCCTATGATCCCCGTCTTATGAGTCGCTTTGTGCCCACTTCGGATGGTCGTGCTGCCGAGGCTACAGTGGACTCCATGTTCAAGTTTCCCGAAGGTAAATAGTCGTAGCTTTATTAACTCAATTCCCGATCTTACTTGTCTATCACTTTCCTTTAGGATCTGAGCTGCATTTGCAGTGTGACGTCATACAGTGCTATGGTCGTTGCGTGGAGTTTGACGACTGTAATGAGGTGCTGGCAGCTGGCTTCACCAAGGGCAGTCCACCTAAGTTTGGCACCAATGAAGAAGGTTCTAGCATTGCGGGTACTACTGTATTCGTTTTCGATCCTGCCGAGGCGCAATGTAAGTGCAATTTCTTATTGAAATTTGTATTTTTATTGTTTTTCTACTGTTTTAACAACTAATCATTTATTTTTTGCAGTAATCTCATCGAACTGCGAAGAAGGTGTGCGACCCAGCTGGCTGCTGTGGCTGGCCATTACCCTGGGTGTTCTGTTCCTCATAATGCTGCTGATGAACATATTCCTCTGCACTGCCATGAGCTGTAGTTGTGCCAACACAGAGGTAAAACTACCTTCATAGTATAAGAAGATTTGTATAAGACTTCATTTTTAAACTTCTACAAAATATTTAAACCTTTTCTGGTTCACTTATAAAACTGGTTTTCCCTCTTTTACAGATCATTGAAAAGGAGCCTTCCTATCATAGAGGAGTACGATCCATATCGCAGCTGGCATGGCAGTCAGTATGGTTCCCGTTATTCGCTACATGGTCGTGATGCGCACAAGGGTTATACCAGTGGTGGCTCAACGATACACTCAAATAGGTCTGATAGATATTAAGCTGATCTACAAAACACACACGAACACACACACAAACACACATATATACACACTATATACAAAAGCTCTCGATATACATCTGCTCTGCTCTCACAATATTTTTTTCTCTGGTAGCTGTGGAGCCAACACACAAACATATATACACACAGACACACACATATACATACACACAAGTATATATCTACATATTTAAAGCATGCCTACAAAGCCTTGTATCGTATCTATGTATCGTATTCGTATTTTGTTGTATTCGTATCTTTTGTTAACTCTACTGAAGTGCCCGCCCTGCTGGACAGCAACAACAACAATGCAACACAATTTGTGTTTACAAAAAAAAAATCAAAAAAAAAAAAAACCGAATCAAAACTCAAAAACAAAATAGAATGAAATTTATTTCGTGCCTTGTATTGCAACTGTAATTAACCGTTGATAATTTGCATTTGTTTGAAACAATGACTAACTTTTAAAAAACATAAAAAAAAAACAAAAACAAAAAGAAAACTAAACTACTCTATACTTATAGAACATACAAATATTCTTTGGCCCATATCCCGTCGAAACACTAACCATCCACTTCTATAGAATCGCTAACTAAACTGTCAAGTTCTATATATATATTGAAATCTTTATATATGTATGTATAATTTATCATTGATTTTGTATTGAATCGTACTACTTCGAAGGTCTATACCAATTGATAACGATTATGCAATTGTACATTCACGACCCGGCTCTAGACATTCCTCCACGTTGCATGGACAGCGTGCCCATCGCGGACCGCCCAGTAATATATAAAGAAACAAAAAACAAAAAAAAAACAATTATAATTAATTCTTAAGTCAAATGTGACAGTTTTATTGTTTAACGTAGTTTAACATTTACATATTAGTTACTTTTCTCTCTGCCTTTTTCTCTCAATGAAGTCTCAAATGTGTATATAACTTAATGTGTTCTTTACAATTATTTTTCCAAATTCTTTGCTGGAAATAAGCTTATACCTGAATTCCGCTGTAAAATACTAAATGATACTTTAAATTTCATTAAAGTTTATCTAATATTAATAACAACTAAACATAAGTCATTAGTCTGTCATAAGTACGAACAATTGTGTAACGAGTATTAGGGAAATGTTTCAACTACTTGTAAAAACTGAGAAACATAATCACTAAATGAAAAACATTAAAAGAAAATTCAAATTAGTCTAAAATATTAAGAAAACATTTTGGAAACGTTTAACGTTAAATGTGTGAATTGTAATTAATTTCTAAATAAAACCTAAATTAAATGTATCAGTAAAATCATTTTAATTACAGAGATAATAAAAAATATAATAATTAATACAAAAAGATTTCACTGAGTTATTTACTCTTCATGATCTTGTGATCTTGTCTTAATTCTTCACTGCTTCTTGTAAGTGAATACTTTTACCGCCTAAAAGATGCAGCACATTTTTCATATACCTCATAGATTAAGTAAACACGTCCTAAAAGTATGCAATGATTGAAGAAATGATATATAACCAATTTTTTATGTTACTTTTGTTTTAAAACTTTTCAAATACCTTAGGTGAAAACGTTATCTAATTGAACAGGGATTGATAATTTGATAATATGCGACTTTATCTCGCTTTATCGCATTATACATAAGTCATAAAAAAATTAATCACAAGGGATTGTATGCAGTATATGGACAAATGTATATTAACAGTATTCCCAAAGAAAATCCCGTAGTGAGTTTTAATTGATTATCTATTTTGATTTTATATATACTACTATTTTGCTGCAATTTGCGCAAGCTGCACTGCAGCGCCCACCCTCAACACAGATAAATCCAACCCTGTGTTTGCCATATCGCCATTCTCCGCTCACAACCAGTTTTACTCTCTCGCTCTCTGGCACAGTCAAAGCAAATTGCCATGGACATGGCAAAGGTTTTGTGCTCTCGCCACAGCTGCCGGCAGACACAGTTGTGCTTGTGTTTTTGCATGGAGGTTTCAGTTTGAAATCGTCGGTCGTTGAGCGCGGAAGTGCCGAAAAACGAAAAGAGAGAAAAGTGCGAAGTTGAGAGCTAAGAACTAAGACAGGCACTGAGCGCGAATTGTTTGAATGGCCGTAACGATAGGTTAGTGAGTGTGTTCAAGTGAATGTGTGTGTGTGTGTGTAAGAAAGAACAACATCGACGGTAGTTCAAGACGTAAATAAAGTGAAACATAAAGGCTAAGAAAAGAAATCAACACAAGCATAGAAGCAGCGTGTTGTTGTTGTTGTTCTTATTTTTGTTGTATTTCATTCTGTTGCGAATACGAAGTGGAGTTGCTATTTCTGTGGCCTTTTCTGTTGCTTTTCATCGTCGCCGTCTCGTTGTCTCGTGTACCTGAAGCGAAATTCGCGTCGCGTGTTTTGTACTGTAAATCTCAGTTACAACCTGCATCAATATTAGTTGGAAAATTGTAAGTGACCATGAGGCGATTTAATAATAGTGTAAACAACGCTTCAAACAACAATTGGAACAACAACAACAACAACAACGACTAAAACGGAACCGCGTGACAGGCAAATCGATTTACTAAAATTGAGAATAGTTTGTGCCAAAAAGTTTATGAATTTTATAAGGAAGGAAACATTTTTCATTCATAACAGATTTCCCACAAAAATTAATGCCTAACTCAATGATTCTGATTCCATCCGTATATATATATATATATATGTTGTACAAATGTCAGTGTATGTGTGAATGTGAGTCATCGCAGGGTTCATAGTGTAACAATGTGCAATCACAGCACACTTTACTACACAGCAATTTTATTTTTAACCCTTGGCAAATTCGCCTATCTTGAGTCGCATGCAAATCGCGAATAGTTTTGAAATTTTAAAAGTGCGCCGCTGCTATAAATACCAAAAACGACAGCACGCCGAAGCAAACTAAAATAAAAATTAAAAAAAAAAAATTGAATAAAAATAATAATTTAAAGGCTGCACACGTCGTCGCAGTTGTCATTCAAATTAATCAAATTCGAAAGGTTATAGACAAAGCTATAAAATATAATCAAATGAGTTAATCTACAAAGCTTCTAATACTAAGTAAATTATAGTATATATAAGTATTTACTTAAACTGATATGCTTAAATTTACTTAATTGCTGTTTATTTTGCACTTAAAATGTCATTAACCTCGACTACTTTTGCTTAGAAGTTTTCACTCGATTTGATTTACCGTAAAAATTGATGATTTATTCAAGAGATAAAAGTTTCCACGTGACTGGCCAGACTTGAATTTGGCAAAAATGTGTCACTGAATTTTATAGCTAACATCAATGAATGCTTGATAAGAGAATGCATTATATTATTGTTATATAACACACACACACACACACACACACAAAGTGCTTTTATGTACAAGTGTATTGCAAGAGGTCAGTTATACTATATGTTTACTTTAGTATCATACAGTATATACTCTAAATGTATAATCAAATGTTGTTTGTGTTGACACAGTTCTCATCGGGTGGCTTTTTGCGAAATTTTTTAGTTGACACTGTATTATCAATCGACTCTCTTTTGAGAGTGTATAAGCAAATAACAAATAAACTGAATAAGGTCGGTTTTAATCATTCGATATTTAATACTAAGAACGACTGCACTTAAAGATTTCTTGCTCTTAAGATTTCTCCCATTCTGAGTCTGCATTTCTTTTTAGGGCATTCAAACATTAAATATCAGTCACTTCATGGAAACGTGATAATATTTCCTTTTATTTTTAAGGGCAATCGCTTTGTGACTCATTTGCTTATCTGGAACATGGCTTAGTGGCTCATTCCTTTGTTTAACTAACTGTACAACAAATCCAATATGATCCCTACTAATTAGTTAGTTAGTTGATCACAGTGTTACAGTTAATCTTCCATAATCAGTTGTCAAATTCTGTATACCTGCTTATCATCCAAAAGGGTAAAAAAGAAACAAAAACTACGTCAAGCTTTTCATATTTATGTGATTTATGAGTAAAGTGCTAAAAATCATCAGACATTCATCAAACAGATATATGTGTAAATGTGTATTGTATATAGAATCAGTATGAATCCAACTCTTTTTTTTGTGTGCTTGTAAAATAAGCCAAATGATGTCATGTTCCAGAGCCAAAAAGCCGGGCTCACATTCACATACCAAACAGCACAGACACAACAACAAGATATGTCTATATATATATATATATATGTATATGTATCTGTATCTGTGTTATTATCTTCTGAGCTTCGGAGCTGAGCTCGTGTTGTCTTTTTTGGACCCCGTACTCTAAAAAAGAGTAGAGGGGTCTATTAGGTTTGTCAGAAACGAAATGTGCGTAACAGGCAGAAGGAAGCGTGGCTGACCCCATGAAGTATAAATATTCTTGATCAGCATCAACAGCTGAGTCTATATAGCGATGTCCGTCTGTTCGTCCGTCTGTATTAACACCTAGATCTCAGGGACTATAAGAGCTAAAGCTACCAAATTTACACATTATGTGCATATCCCCATTATAACTATCCTCAAAAAGTTAAATTCGGGTCGGATAACTCTATCCTATAGATACCATAGTACAAATCGTTTGAAAATTGGTGATTTGTATGAAAAATTTAGTTTTAACTGACCAATCTCATACATTATGTGTGTATCATGACTATATATATCCTGACCACGTTTGGTCCGGATTGGCCAACTACAGTCTATAGCTTCCATAGGATAAATCGGTTGAAAATTGGTAATTTGAATAGAAATATGAGTACAGGGTCTTTTACAGTCGGCTCACTCGACTGTAGCCTTTCTTACTTGTTCAATCATTAGCTCACCGGTTTGTAGAATACGAACCTTTTATTTATTTTGATTCGCCTTCTATGTTATACGGAAATTCATTAGAGTACTGAATTTTCCCACTCGAAATTGGAGACAAAAACAAACTTACAAATAAACAGATATGTATATATACTATATATGCAAGTATATACATGATCTCATCTTTACGCAGCATTAAGCACATTATGTATATCTGTTGGGTATATAAAATAGTGATACCATTCAGAAAATACTTGAAATCGTTCTGTTTGAGAAACTAATTGATGTGCAGTCATAGTCGGTTTGACCCTCAGTGACACCACCTACTGGCAGAAACGTGCAACAATGGAATCCACTCTATATCAATGGCATCGCCTACACGCAAGCTGCGACCATTTCCACTTACGTCAATGTATCTCTAACTCTATATGTATCTATACTGTATTCTATACTTACAGATATATCTGTATATATGTGGCATATACCACACAGACACAGACTTTCATATAATAAGCCTGAGCTGTAGTTATCTAGAAATAATTTTTAAATTGCGGCAATTAATTTAATCAGCTCCGTAAATGTTAAATAGAATGCAATAGTATGCATTTCAATTGTTTTCCACGTTTTTGTTTTTAACTCGCATGTTTAATTTTCACTTTAAGTTTAAATATCGATTTTAGAATTTCAAATATATTTTGTTGTTGTTATTGTTGTTGCTATGGTTCTGACATGATTCCGTGTTAAAATCCATACACGAGTTGTAGGAAGTGACATAGAAATATCATATATTTTTTTTATTTATCCAAGCCGACATATAAAAAATATATTTTTTATCAACTTTAATTTTTTAAGCCGACTTAAAGCAGTGAATAAAATAATAATTTAATAATTTACTTCAATTTAAAATAAAAATAAACAATTTTTTGTTACTAATTAAAGCTTAAAACTTAAATGAGCTGAAATTATAAGCAAAATTTTGGCTCGATTTTAACTTTTTTAAAAAGTAGTTCTTTTTAACTAATTTTTTTTATATGAAAATAATTTAAATATTCATTGTTTATTTTGGTCTTAATTTCTCTATTAATCAAATAAATTTTTACTTATTTTATTGACATGCAATTTAAAATTCAAAAAGCTCCATTTAAACTTTAAAAAAATAAATATTTTTTTTTTTAAATCATTTAAAATATTTTAGATCTTTTAATCTTATTAGATCTACATTAATTATTATTTAGTTAAGTAACTTTATACTTTTAATTAAATTAAAAATATTCTCTTTTGAAATTACAAAAATTCTTTACAGTTTCTACTTAATTTTATAATAAATAAATTATTCTTGTTTTTTTTTACTCCCAAACAGTTTGTTAAAGAATTCATCGTAGCTTTAACAAAGCGCAGCAAAATGTACCCAGTGTGATAAGAAATTAAAAAAAAAAAAAAAAAAATAGCAGAGTGTATTAATTAAACATCGTCTATTGCAAAATAATCTCAATTTAGCACAAAATTAAATTCAACTTGCAAAAATGACAATAACATATACAGCTGAAGTGGCCACTTGTCGTGGCTTTGGCTGTTTTCTCAAATTGCTACTCAGGTAAGTGAGATGTAATCATCAAGTTTTATATAAATATAACTTTATCTGTTTATACATCTATACGTAGGTTTGTGTGTGAGTGTGTGTGTGTGTTTGTATCTATGAAGTGGGCAAAATTATTAGACATGTGCTAATTAAAGAACTGACATTGCAAATCTGCTCTACTGTTGACAGTTGCAAAAAAAAATAAAGCAAATTGTACTATTTTCCACTTGTCACCCACAGCTTCAAAGGGTGCTAAAGTAAATATATACAAACATATACACTGATAAAAAATGGTTCTCAAATCAACAAGTGGTTGTCAAGTCTAAGATTTTTGCTCCAATAATGCTTAGAAATCGAGAGCAAGTGTTGATTTCAAGAACGTTTGAAATGAGGCTAGAGGTACACTGAAAAAAAAGATATTTAAGTTCGAGTTTTTAAAAAAAAATCTTGGGAGCAGAAAATCGAGTCAATAAAATGATTAAATATATATTGAAAATATGTAATTTATCATTAAAATAATATACAAATAAATCTAAATTTTTAAAATTTCATAAAAAAAAAAAATATTTTTGTTTAAATCGATTTATTTTCATATCTTTGAAGATCATAATTGTAAAAAGAACTTTTTTTTTTAGGACATTAAGCTAACTAACTTCAAAGTTTAAAGTTTAATGTCAATCTCGTAAGTTAAAACAATTTAGGAGTTAGAATTGTTCAAAAGAAAAATAATTTAAGAGCAAACGAGAACTTAAAGTCATTCAAACTAAAGTTTTTAGAGTCTAGCTAAATTTTAGATGACAATTTTGTAAAATGAGTACTTTTGATATAAGTATAAACCCTTTTTTAACAGTGTACTTTATAGATACATATGCCGATATGAGCAATTCCGGCGACTTCACTTCATTCAAGTGCCCAACTACAGGGAGCTGCAATGTAATCTAAACCACAGTTAGTGGCATGTGTTTGACATCCGTCACGCATGTAATTTGAATTGCAATTTAATAATTGGTAGTCACTGTAATCAGTATACACTCACTGTAATGCACACACATTTGTCTACATTTGTAGGTGATATCTTTAAATGTTGGATGTCTGATAGTGTCACGCCTAATCAACGATTTGATGAGATCAGCAAAATTTAATTAATTTCTTGCTTACCTAATATGCATTTTAAGGCAATACCAGACTACTTAATACCCTACACTACATTATAATTAAATTACAAAAATTTAATCAACGACACCTTGAAATCTCTTAGACAAACTGATAAGAAAAACTTCAAAAAAAATGTTGTTTGCCATTTTTGGTATGATAAACACAAAGATAAATTTGTTTCTTATTGTTACTGCTTACCCTTTTGGTTGTTGTTGTTGTTTCATTCTTATCACCCACAACATTTTGATAAGAAACACTGGCTGTGGTATAAAAAGGTAGAGGTAGTCACACTTTTTGTAACCCCAAATCGAAGCATATTCAGTTTTTATGACGTTTTGTCAGCAACAAGTGGCATTATGACTACTATTATCGGGGAATATCAATGAGGTGTAGCGGTACGATGACGTCGCAAAACCATAAAGTTCTTAAAAAACAATAATAGTCAGACATTTAGTAGCAATTTGCACAATTTGGCAAAACAAAACAAAAAAACAATATAGAACGATTTCTCTTTAATCACCTTTTATCGCCCTTCTTTACGGTCTATTTATAAAACTGAACTAATTGAAAAGTGTGAGAAATAATTATGATGAATGAATGCATATGTTTGACGACTTCAAAATATGTATAAACAAGTTTTTCCCATGGAAAATTATTTAATTTACTTTTGATGAAAAAATTCTACATGTTCTGTATTTGTATTTAAAAAAAATCAATAAAGTTTTTAAGTTAAGTCAAATTGTACTTAAAGCTTGTTCATTAATTTCTAATAAAAATTTTTGGAAAAATGTTTTTGTTACTTTGAATTTTTGTTTAATTCTTAGTATCTTTAAGTATTTATTTTTTTTTTATTATATTTTGTTTTTAAATGTTTTCTATTAATTATGTTTTTGTATGATTTTTTTTTTTAATTTTATTTAATTTTATTTAAATATTTAACATGAGTTCAAATGTTTTATTATTGATCTTATACTTTTTTTAATTTTACTTCATTTAATTAAAACGTAGAACACATTTTTAAATATTTTTTTATAAATCTTTTATTTGATTAACTTGTAAAACATATTTTCAAATATTTTATTTTATTTTCTTTTGTAAAAAAGTTGAACAGATTTTCAATCGTCTTTGTTATTTATCTGTTATTTATCATTAAATTTATTTTAAATTATTTGATTTATTATTTATTTTATATTTCATTCATTTAAATTGATTTTTTTAGTGCTGTACAAATTTTTAAATGTTTCAAATTTTCTTCAATTTTTTTTTTTATGTTTTAAATATATGATTTCGTGTATGCACAAGTGTTTTAACATATAAAATTATTGCTTACTTTCAGATGGCGTGGAAGTATATACAAATTGGTCTGGCTTGATCTTTTGGCCTTTCTCACATTATATTATATGCTCAATTTGATCTATCGCTTTGCGTTAAACGATGTTCAAAAACAGTAAGTTAACAGTCTATTATTTATTGATCAATTAAACTATATTTAACTTTATTTCTTTGCAGAACCTTTGAAGCCATTGTGGCCTATTGCAACAGTTATCGTGATCTCATACCACTGTCCTTTGTGCTGGGTTTCTATGTATCGATTGTGATGACACGTTGGTGGAATCAATATACATCGATACCTTGGCCCGATCCCATTGCAGTGTTTGTTAGCTCCAATGTACATGGCCAGGATGAACGTGGTCGTGTGATGCGTCGCACAATCATGCGATATGTGTGCCTCTGCCTGACCATGGTCTTGACCAATGTATCGCCCAGGGTCAAGAAACGTTTTCCGGGTCTAAACAATCTCGTCGAAGCCGGTCTGCTCAATGAGAACGAACGCACAATCATTGAGACCATGAACAAAGCATTTCCACGTCCGTCCAAGCATTGGTTACCCATTGTCTGGGCCGCAAGTATTATCACAAGAGCCCGAAAAGAGGTAAGAAATATGAAGTTAATTAATACCAATTAAAGTTAAGACCATTTTAACTGTTGACAGGGTCGCATTAGGGATGATTTTGCTGTGAAGACAATCATCGATGAGCTGAACAAGTTTCGTGGTCAGTGTGGTCTGCTGATCAGCTATGATACGATCAGCGTTCCTTTGGTTTATACCCAGGTGGTTACTTTGGCTGTGTACTCCTACTTTCTGACCTGCTGCATGGGTCAGCAGTGGACGGATGGCAAGGTCGTTGGCACTAGTGGCTATCTGAACAAGGTGGATTTATACTTTCCAGTCTTCACAACGTTGCAGTTCTTCTTCTATATGGGCTGGCTCAAAGTGGCCGAGTCTCTGATCAATCCCTTCGGCGATGACGATGATGACTTCGAGGTGAGTTTAAAAAACTGATTTTTATTACATTAAATATTAATATATCTTTATCTTTACCAGGTTAACTGGATGGTAGATCGCAATCTGCAGGTTTCGTACTTAATTGTGGATGAAATGCACCATGATCATCCAGAGTTGCTCAAGGATCAGTACTGGGATGAGGTGTTCCCCAACGAATTGCCTTATACTATTGCCGCTGAACGCTTTAGGGAGAATCATCCGGAACCATCGACTGCCAAAATTGAGGTTTCCAAAAATGCAGGAATGCCATCGACAATGTCTTCAGTGCGAATTGATGAAATGGTTGGTAATAACGTCGTTAATGCGGCTGCTCCAAAGCCGTCTGGCCCTGATCCGACACAGGGCGCACCCCTGCAGACAGTTACTTATGACCTTTCCAAGGGTGCGCCAGACGAGGAGGTTAGAATCAAAATGTTGGCAGTTCCCCACTACCTAATTTGGCTATATGTGTTTTATATATTTATACCAAAATATTCATATATATGTATACACATACATCTGGTGGATCAACATATCCAAATTAATCCAAATCCATTTTCTAACCTTCTATTCAAAAACTGAAAATATTTCTTACGAATGGAAATCATTGGCATAAATCACAGCGGTGTTTGGTAGTTATAACTGAATCTATTACTATATATGTATATATTTATATATATATATGTATATTTGTAATGTGAATAGATTTGGAAAAACTTAATATGACATGCACAGTGGGTTCTATCTATAATAATTGTGTGAAAATGTGGAGTAATGAGCAGAAAACAGGTTTTATTTTTAAGCTACTTATAAAACCTATTTACTCAAAAAAAGAATTTAGTGATTTATGTAGGTATACATATAGAATAACGATTTTTTCTTATTTTTAGACCCGTACTCAGAAAGAGTAGAGGCGTCTATTTGGTTTGTCAGAAGCGAAATGTGTGTAACAGGTGGAAGGAAGCATTTTCAACCCCATAAAGAAAATACTTGATCAGTATCAACAGTCGAGATGATATAGCGATGTCCGTCTGTCTGTCTGTCCGTCTGTTTAAACACCTAGATCTCAGAGGCTTTAAAAGCTAGAGGCACCAAATTTGGAATAAAAGTCCGTGTACTTTGCGAGCAGATCAAGCTTATATCAAATTGCTGCCACGCCTCCTACCGCTCCCGCAAATTGTGAAAAACTGTTTTCATAACACCATAACTTGAAAACGACCAAATTCATACACTATGTGTATGTTACCATAATACTCTCCTTACTAAGTTTGATCCGGATCGGACAACTCTATACTATAGCTCACATAGTACAAATCAGCCGAAAATTGGTGATTTGTATGAAAAAATTTAGTTTTAACTGACTAATCTCATACATTATGTGTGTATCACTACTATATATATCCTCACCACATTTGGTCCGCATTGGGTAACTACAGTCTATAGCTCCCATAGGACTAATCGGTCGAAGATTGGGGATTGGTGTGAAAAAACGCGCACTAGAATGAGTACAGGGTCTTTTACAGTCGACTCGCTCGACTGTAGTCTTTCTTACTTGTTTTTTTTTAAGTCACGAATTAGTTATTAGGTATGATTCATTCACACCGAACTTATAATCATCATTGTGATTAACTGTTACTCGGAATTCTGTGTAATTTGGTTTATAAAGATTTTAAAATTTTTGGGTTTTTACATCTGACATCAGGTCTTAAGTTTCTTCTATCATTTACAATTATATATGTGATTATGATGTTAGTATATTATTTAAGTATTTGTTTGATATATACGATATGCTAAAATAGTACTTAATAAGTTTTTTATTCGATATGTTTGTTATGATAAATTTAAGTTTTCATCTACTCAAGTTTAGTTAAGTTTTAGAATATTTCTAAGTACTTGTAGTGTATTTAGCAGTCGTAAACAGAAACGCATAAAAAATTAATTTTTATGAGCACATATATTTACAGTGCTCATACAAATTTGATCACTCATATAATTAAAAACCATTTGACGAATTTTATGGGCATAGAAATTACTCAGAAATAGCACTAAAATAATATTCATATTTCTACGTGTTTTTAAGGTATGCATATATAATTTAGTTATATATATCGAAAAATGCGTGCTAGGGTATTTTTAAGTCAGCCCATACTCATTTATTTAAAATAAGAAAAAAGGTTTCTTTAAAACTGTCCCATAAATTATAGAACCCACTGTTAGTGCCAAGACTAATAATACTAATTTAATACTATACAGTATTTTATTATATTTTATACTAATTCTAAGCTAAGCTGTTGTTCTAACTGGTGTTCGTCCTAGCTATAAGACTGCATACTAACTTTTGATTCTAACAATATTCTGTCTGCCTGCAGCCTCTAACTGCACCACTGTGCACGGTTGTTCACTGCTTTCCTCTTATTAGACTTTAGAGCACTCCAGATATTATAAAACTGCACCTAATGGTTATCAAGTAACTTATGCACCCTTTTAATTGTTTACACTACAAGTCGGGTATCACAGACTAATCGATATGTACCTTCCCTCTAGGCGGATGATGCCAGTGGCATTCACTTTTCCGCGGGAAATGGCAAA
The DNA here is from genome assembly GCA_018903735.1 of Drosophila cardini. Taxonomy (NCBI): domain Eukaryota; kingdom Metazoa; phylum Arthropoda; class Insecta; order Diptera; family Drosophilidae; genus Drosophila; species Drosophila cardini. The sequence continues at coordinate 865,475 of JAEIGM010000020.1, forward strand.
ATGCGCCTCGGATTGGGTTCATCTCCCAGTTTGGTCAGCGTATCTGGCACATTGTCCAGGGTAAATACAGTGGCATCGGCACTCAAGCGATTCCTAAGCCGTGATGACAGTCGTCCTGGTTCAGCCACGCCCAGCGACGATCCTGGCAAATACCGTTTTCCGGCCAGTGCCAGTTCGGCCAGTTTAGGTGCCGGAACACCGGGTGCAGCGCCTGTGAAGCCAGCTGGAAGCATGCGCATCACCCAGCAGGTCATCGAGGAGGTGGACGAACAGGCTACCATTACATCGATGCGACCAGCTGAGCCGCGTCCCAATGTCATGGACATATTTGCCGGTCAAGCTGGTCAGCCCCAGCTTACGCCCGGACACCCCCTGCAACCACCGTTGCCCTCGCCCTCCACAGATCCTTCAGCGCCACGCACCCAACCCATGGACATACCAAAAAGGTCACCGAAATACGAGCGTGCCCAGTCGCAGTATGATCAAACGCCATCGCTGTTCCCACCTGGTGGCGTGGACGCACTTCTCAGCACCTCGGCACCAGCTGGTGACAGTCCCTCGATTCTATCCGCAGCCACTGCACCCAGCTCACCTGTGGGTGATAGCAGCAAGTCACTGTATGATCAGCAGAAGGCTGCCAGCCGTGAGACGGGTAAGTTGTTGTTCTTTGGTTGGGGAATGGTAACCTTGGAATGCCATCCTCTTCCTGCTCATTTAATGCTCACACTTAACATTTATCTTCATCTACAATTCATCCAAATATTCGACGAACTTTAAAAACTGTTTTGAAAAAAAATTAAAACCAAATAGCGATCGAGAGACCCGATGCACCGCAGTATTTCAGGTGGTTCGTTACACCCGGTAAAGTTCTTTCATTATCCATTGTTCCATGGGACACAAAACAAAAAAAATTGATATTTTTTTTTATTATTCAGCTTTTTTTTCTCGTAATTTAGTTTTATTTATTGGAATGTTGTGTTTGTTGGCGAAGTTGCTATTTAATTATTTATTGTATTTTACTAACCAGAGCTTAGCAAGTATTTGAATTAGTTGTTTGTACTATATTAGTGCTAGTATTACTCCTGCAGATCGTTCGCTCGTAGTTCCCCAAAATAAGTGTACACTGATAAAAAAAAAAAAGTATTTAATTGTTTAACAGATATTGAGACCAAAAAGTATAAAATACACAAGAAACGACTTAAGAATAAATTAAATTTATTTGATATATTATATACATTTTTTTTAATTTTTTTAATTGCTATAAATTAAAATCGTTAAAAAATATAACTTTTAGTACTTTCAAAAAAATTTTTTAAACTAAAAATAATTTTTAAAAATCGAGTTTTTTCCACAATATTTAAGACTCCTTAATAACTTCCATTAGTATTATTTTTTACAAATCAATGTTAAAATAAATTAAAATTCTGTGGATTAAAATTTTTATTAAAGCTTAACTCAAAGAAAGTTGATTTCTTAACTAAAGAACATACGTTTATAATTTAAAAAATTTATTTTTAATTTACTTATTATTATTTAAGTTTAAAAAATTTTGTAAAGAAACAAAAATAATGCTCATAAATTAAAAAAAAATTCTGTGTTTAATGGGCTATTTTAAAGCGACTTCCATATCTGGTACAAGCAATCACCTCTTTTTTATCAGTGTATACGCGTATACTTAGAAATTGTCCCGTTCTTAATCCATTCTTAAGCCGTTGCATTTATTTCTTGATCTTGATTGATGCTCATTAATGAAACTATTTTGTCTACTGAAAACTAATATTCACTTTGGATCTTACAGTTGAGAACATGGAACTTAAGACATCAACTGATGTGCTGGCCAATGCAGCAGCAGCAGCAGCCGCAGCAGCATTACTTACTCCCGCCGCCCCAGTCCCAACCGCCACCGCCGCAGCCGCTCCCATCCCGGAGCCCGTGCCGGATGTGGGCGATGACTTTGAGAAGTTGAAGGCGACGCGTGAAAAGGAGAAACTGATGCGTCAACAGATGAATCTGGCACGCACCATTAGCACTGCACCGGGTGTGGACACCTCAGGGGCTGTGCCTCTAGTGCCAGTGGTACCCATTGCAGTGCCAATGGCTGCAGTTGTCCAACAACAACAACAGCAACCCCAACAGGCCACAGCATTCCCAGCTGCTGCTTCTAGTGCGGATTTATTAGCCGGCGGTGATCCAGTCAGCAGTTCGACTATCAAATCCGAGGATATTGCTCCCGGTAGTTAAAGCTTAATCCGTTATAGTATTCATCTAAACTTTGTGTATACTTAACTAGTGTGTAATTTGTTAGCGTTTAATTAAGCGTTTTAATTAAGTTTAATTAAGCTACAAATGCCTTAAAACTACGCAGAGTGATTAGACACAGCTTAAGAATGCTCATAACGTTTAAAGTTGAGTTCGAAATTGCGAATGTGATTTGAATTTGAATGTGAGTGGAGCTAATTAAACGCTATTTAAATACCAATTAATTAACTATAAGTCAAAAGTGATTTGAATCTTTAAATTAAATTAAGTTTTTTCTAAACGAACAGCTGCGTGTTTTTTTATTTACAAGTATAGTAGGGTATACACGACTACAAAACTTCCCGAGTCTTGAGAGTTGGTCACAAAAACAGATTTTTGAATTAGAAAGTCTTAAAACTTCCGAAGTTATCCGATGGAAACACAAATTATATTAACAAATACAGACGTGAATTATTCGACAATGACATCTTCCTTAACCAGGAATAGTTTGCTTTAAAAATTTCACATAAACAATTTAAAACTCGTTGGTTAGTGTATTACAGTATGTTCTTTAAAAATATTCTAAATTTATTATCCGATCCTAGTCTTTTTAGGTTTACTAAAAACCCCAAAAATATGTATTTTGCTTAGACTATTAAGAATTTTTGTTATAAAACAAGTTATGGTTATGTTAAGATATTGAATTAAATTGTTTTGCAATTGCTCTAAGCTCTTATAAGCTCTGAAATCTGTCCAACATCTATCTCTGAAAGCTGAATCAATATATACTTATTTGTGGTATACATTTTTAGAGATCTGTCACGTCTATATAAATCAGACTGTTCTTTTGTGCGTAATAAACTTATGAGGGCTTTAAAAATAAACAATAAGGGCTGGTAAACCCTGAACAGGTTTAAGGTATGACTAACTATCTAATAATCATAAAACTTACATACTTTTAGTGCAAATTAATTGATGTAACTTGGATATAGTTAAAATAGACAGCTACTTAAATAAATTGATTGTTTTATAAAAAGTTCTTGGTCCAACAATTATACATACTTCATTGTGATTAAAATGGGAATAACTCTAACAACTTGTTTAACCCCCAAAAGGTATAAAAGACTTCATTTAGGTAGTACATCTAGTGATATTTAATGTAGTTTTAGATGCTAAGTTAATACAGCTAAAAGAAATTAACATAAACGCCTTAAGCGTTAAAGGTAAAGTCATTAAGTTATTTTAGGGTGAAGTTTAGCATTGGTTTTCCTTCAATTGCCTCAAAAGGTGGTATGCTAAATGAGGGTATCTAATAACGTCCCACCTGACCACCGTAGCGATCCTGGGTAGGGCGACTGCCACCATACATGCCAGTAGTGCCACCACTGTTGCCCTGATAGCCTCCAGAGCGATCATTGTAGCTGCGGTCGAAGCGACTCTGTGCCTGTGTCATTGGGCGCCAGTTGTTGTCCTCGATGGGTGCTGATTTCTGCCACGAATTGTTGCCATGCATGTTCGATGACAGACCATTGTTTGCATAGGACTTCATGGGGCCACTGCTGCCACCCAAATGGGTGCTGCCACTACCGCCACCGCCGCCGGATGGAGCCCAGATATTAACGTTGTTTGAGCTGCTGCCGTAGCCTCCGGCAGTTCCACTACTGGTAGTGTTCTCATAGCGCTTATTTCCACTTAAAGTAATAGAGGGAATTTTAATTATTGTAGCTTAGGGAGTTGATAAATTTGTGCTTACTGTGACATGCTGTGTGTATCATCAACTGCACCACCACGTCTATAATTAGAGTTGTTGGAGCGGTCGGAATCGTTATAACGACCACTGCCACCACCCGAACCACCACCAGTGTTGTTCTTGTGGCCATAAGAGCTTGTTACATTGCCGGCATTGTTCTTGTGCACATAGGAGCTAGCGACACCGCCAGCATTACTCTTATGAACATATGAACCACTTGAACCGCCAGTGCCAACGCCACCCGATGAAACTGGCAAATGACGAACTTCCACCTCACGTTTGTAGTCATCACGCTTACTGGTGCTGGATGAGGTGTAGTCATGCTTTGAGCTTGACGAGACATAATCATTGCCTCCGGAACGTTTACTGGGCACAGCGGAATAATCATCGATAGCAGAGCGTTTGGTGCCAGTGGTGCTGCCATAGTCACCACGTTTATTTGAGTATTCCAAACGCTTTGAACTGGTGTAATCATCGATGCCACGTTTGGAGCTTGACGAGGTGCCATAATCATCATGCTTCTTGTCATACGAACTAGTGCTTAATCAAAATAATATATTATTAAACTGATTATCTGTTTGATAAATAACTAACAACTTACTTGCGTGAGCTGACCAATGAGGCATCAAAGCGTGGCGGTGGTGGAGCATCAAAGACGGCTGAACGCTTGCGATCCGAGCTATCAGAGTAGCGATCATCGGTGCGTTTACTTACTGAACGCTTGACAGGATCATCACGAGACTCCATAATCCTTGAATACCATCACAAGTGGTTTGTTGTGTTGTTTTGGAGGGGGAAAAGATGAAAAGAGCAAAGTTTACAACATTAGCAAAGCTTATTAAAGTGAATTCGATTAGTAAACGCATATATATATGTATTGTAGATATTTTTGTATAGACTACGGTGCAGTTTGCAGTATATCTGCAAGTAACTGCATATATAGAAATGCATCGAGATGCCAAAGCATTTGCCTAGAAGAGTTGTAGTTGTGGTAAGATAATAGTTGTAGTTGTTATTGTTGTTGACTGCCCGGCAGTTATCGGTTGAAGAAACAACGTGGTGTGGCTGCAACTTATCACACGGACTAATTTTATACGGCAAAATGCCATTTTTTTCAAAATGTTTTATCAAAAAAAAAAAATATTTATATATATGGTGTTTTTTTTTTTAAGGCGTTGTGTGTGCAACGCGTTTTACGTTTACGTTTATCATACTTCATCTGTTGACGCTTCAACTCGAGGCGTTCCAGCTCGATTTTCTCACGCTCCAGCTTTTGACGCTCTCGCTCCATGCGCAGCAATTCGGCCTTCTCACGCTCAAGACGCTCCCGTTCGATTGCCAGCTTGCGTCGCTCTTCGGCCAGGCGTTCTTCCTCAATGCGCTGGCGTTCTCGTGCCTCTCGACGACGCCTCTCCTCCTCGCGCATCTCCCGCTCCCGTTCACGCAAACGCTGACGTTCTCGCTCTTCGCGTATCTTCTGATACGATAGCATCTCACGCTGGCGACGCTCGCGTTCACGCTGGCGTTGCTGAATCTCACGATCGACATCACGTGGCTGGCGTGCCGGGCGACGCTCGTTGGAGACATCACGATTTTGAGACTTGTGACCAGAGCGATGTTCACGTTCATGACGCTTATCACCGCCCCCCAAAGGCTTGTCCTTGTCGTCACGTGACTTGTTATTGCGCTCCTTGTCCTTGCCCTCGCCGCGCTTGTTGCCCGAGTCACTAATGGAATTCTTGCCCTCACCATTACCATCGTTGCCCTTCTTGTCATCGCCGCTTCCGCCCTTGGAGCCAGATTTCTTGTCGTCATCCTTCTTCTTGGAGTCACTGGACTTGCTGCTAGCCTTGTTGCTGCCCTTGCCGTTGCTGCTTGAGTCCTTGGATGAACTGGCACTGCTGCCGATCTCGTTCTTGGTGCGCTCCACTGAAATAATACGTCCATGCAGCTCCGTGCGATGCAGATTCTCAATGCAACGCGATGCATCTCCCGATGATGACATAGTCACATAGCCATAACAGCGTGTGCCTGGAGTACGAGTATTGGTCACCACCTTGGCCCCAATCACCTTGCCAAACTTCGAGAATATGGCCTTCAAGTCACTGGCGCGAGTCAGAGTGGACAAACCGGATACCCAGAGATTGCGTGAAAGCAACGCCTGCTTGCCACCTGCACTGGACGATGCACCAGTTGCGCCAGCACCTCCGGCTGATCCTGATCCGGAGCCGGATCCCGATCCTGACTTGTTGTTGGCAGCGGCACCCGAAGATGCCGATGCTGCACCAGCTGCTGATGTTGCTGATGCTGCTGCAGTCGATGACTTTTCTGCAAGTTCCATGTAAATAATAACAATATTGGAAGAGAGTTATGGTCAGAGCTGTGAGTGGCTTTAACTGGTTAACTGTTTTTTTTTTTTTTTGTGGTATTTGTTTTGATTTGGTCATTAAGGGAAGCACTTTAAACGCACACTTTGTAGTTGGCAGCTGCTTGCTGTGGTACCGTAAATTATCGATAAAACGAACCTAGCTCTCTCATTAATTGTACATATATAAATATATATATCATAATTATATTGATGCGCGCTTAGAAAGCTAAGAGAGTGTGAATTTGATTGGGTGTTGTTCAAGCTGCTGCAGACATGAAGATCGTAGCTTGCTGAAGATCGTGGCCCAAGAGAAGAGTCGTCGGAAATGGTGGCCCAAAAGCGTCAACGGATATTGCCATAAGCAGTCGGGAAGTACCATAGGATATCGTCGACTAAAGCCTCTGTAAGCATTACAGGCATTCCAAATTTTATCCGGCAAATCCACTCACCATACAATGCATCCCAAGTGAGCGCCCATATAGCCGAATATCCAAGTCAAGGCAGCATTAGACGTATCTTTCACTGATTGTTGTGACTGTGCTGTGGGAATTTGTGGTCGTTGAAGCTGTCGAGTCGCCAGAAAGAGGTTTCCCCCTGCTCTTCGTCGAGATTTTGGTGGTAAGTCTTTCAGCCTTTTTGCCATCTTTACACTGCAAGCAATCCAGAGCAGTTCATCCAGTTTCTTATCGGGATTTCTGTTATCAGTGGATACAGGTTTCATTTGCTGTCATTGTAGCTGTCCCCGCCGCTCCTGCCGCCACTGCTGTTACTGCTGCTGCCCATCCAGTTCTAGTCCAGTTCCATGCCCAAACAAATTCACACTCTCTTGCACACTCTATGATCACAATGGATTTTCGCAAGCTTTAAATTTTCTCATGCATGGTCTAACCAACTTATATGTATACCCTTCCCTTACTAGCATATTGAACTTCCTGAAGCAAGAGTTACTTAATTTACCTTTATCGTCTTTTTGATTCGACGATTTCGATGCCAACTTTTGATCACTGAAAAAGAAAGTAAACAAAGTTAACGTAAGTATTATAAAAAAAAGAGATAAATGTAGCTATTAATTCACCTAGTATCCTTTTTATCAGCAGACTTATCATCCTTCTTCTTGGAACGGGAACCATCGTCCTCCTTGTGATTCTTCTTATCCGCATCTTTAGAAGTAGCGCCTGATTTATCACTTTTAGCAGTCGGTTTAACTGAAATTGTGGGCAAATCGATGAGATTAGTCACTTGAATTAAAAATCTTTTAAGATTCCACACAAAATAAATGCACAAGACTATATATCAGACATTAAATAGATAGTTTATGCTTTAAATGCGTTTCGCGACAAAAGGGAATATTTAATTACACACTTGACAGCGCTTGACCAATTTGGTTGCATAAAATATTTTAATTATAGTTGAAAGGCAAAATTAAAGGTGAACGAAGTGCTTTCTTTTCATCCATCTATTTTCCATTCAACTTATTTGTTAAAACAGGTTAAGCATTAAATGTGAAAGCTGTTTTAATACACGCTCGAATAAATTTAACATATGTGTGGGATTTGGGCCAAAGATCTGCACCTGGCATAGTTTATGCAATTCAATTGTAGTTTATGTGTATGTGTGTATCTATAAGTAAATCAACAATTTAACGCGGTATATGCATACCTGATTTGATGGACTTGTCGTCTGGGGCCTGTAAATATACATATGTATTTGAGCATATATAGTTCTATGGTATTGTTAGTTATTAATTACCTCATCGTGCAATAACTGTTGCTCATCTTCACCAATAGTTAAATTGATGGACTCGTCATTGTCAATGTTGACAGTGTCACCTGTGTTCTCCTCCTGCATCTCATTATCGGCAGGTGCCACATCATCGTCACCTTCGTTATTGGCGGCGTCTTCTTTGCCGGCGTCCCCAGTTGCCTTCGATGCCTGACCATAATCATCATCTATATCTTGCTCATCCTCATCATCATCTAATATAACACATACATCGTCGACATCACCCACTTGATCAATTTCATGACCATCGTCGTCGGCATGCTGTGCACCGTCCTCATTTTCATTTCCATTTTTATCATATTCATTGTCATCCGTCGGCTTTTCCTCATCGAGTTCAATTGGCTCGGATTTGATTTGAGCATTGAGCAATGGTTCCTTTACTGGTGACGAAATCGGTTTCTTTGGTTTTGCACCCGGCGTTATTAAATGTGTATTAGGGTCAAGCCCCTCCTCTTTTAATGCCTGAAAATGTGTGTCACATTTCAGACTTCAGTTCGGACATGAAAAACTAATGCAAAAACATACCCTTTCAAGACGCTCAATCAGCACAGCCTTTGGACCCACGGTCTCTAGCTTTCGCTTTTCCAGCTCATCCTTCAAGTCGCAGACACGCAACTCGATGATTTTTTTGCCAGCCTCTTGCATTTTTGATTGCACTTATTAACACGAATATATATTATAACACTAACTGGTAATTAATTAAATCACACGCTGATATTTACACAAAAATATATATTTTTATATATTTTATTTTTTCTCAATTTCACAACGTATGTTGTTACCGACTGACTGCTGAGAACCTTTTACAATTTTTCCCAAATCCAAAATGGCGACAACATAAAAACTAATCAGGGAAGGCTGCCAGATATCGATAACAACTTCGTTTAATATCCTATTCGATTATTATTTTATGGTTAATGAGCAAAGTATGCTGAGATCTTGTTTAACAATGAACATGGGTTAATAATAAGGTTCAATATGCATTCAAAAAATCCATTTTTATAAGCAATTAAAATCATTACTATTTAATAAGCTTCAGTCAGCATAGTCTTTTACGGTAAATAATAGTATTTTTTGGTTAGTATTTCTTTTATTGACGCACGGTCACATTGATTGTTTACCATTTACTAAATGGCATTTAGTTTCGCGAATCTAATTTTAACAAACGTTTAATTTTTTCGTAAGAAACTAAAATGTCGGTGGTCATTGAGACCACACTCGGGGACTTGACGGTCGATCTATTCACTGATGAGCGGCCAATTGCTTGCCTGAACTTCATAAAGCTTTGTCAATTAAAATACTACAACTTCAACCTATTCCACAGCGTGCAACAAGGATTCATTGCTCAAACCGGCGACCCAACTGGTTCTGGAGATGGCGGTTCCTCCATCTGGGGAGTTGTCGAAGGCACACAGAAGCGCTTCTTTGAAGCCGAGTATCTGCCAAAGATACACCATTCAAGTGCCGGTTTGCTTTCTTTAGTCAGTGCCGGTAAAAATCTTGTAGGCTCTCAATTCTTCTTTACCCTCGGAGAAAACCTCACATCCCTAGATGGAACTCACTGCGTCATTGGAGAGGTTGTTGAGGGTCACGAAGTGCTACGAAAGCTCAATGATGCCATTGTGGACGACAACTTCCGCCCGTACCAGGACATACGCATAACACATACAGTTGTTCTTGAAGATCCATTTCCAAATCCTCGTGGCTTTCAAGTTCCCAGCCGCTCACCGTCTCCAAGTGCAGAACGGTTGAAGAATGGACGCATTGCGGCTGACGAGGACATAGACGATACCAACGGCAAAACTATGGAAGAGATGCAGGAGATGCTGGCAGAGCGTGAGGCCAAAGCACGTGCTACGATTCTGGAAATCGTTGGAGATTTGCCAGATGCAGACATGGCACCACCTGAAAACGTGCTCTTCGTATGCAAGCTGAACCCTGTGACGACAGACGACGACTTGGAGATCATATTTAGTCGTTTTGGTGTAGTCAAAGGTTGCGAAGTCATACGTGACCACAAGACGGGCGACTCCTTGCAGTACGCATTTGTTGAGTTTGAGGATCAAAAGTCTTGTGAGGCTGCCTACTTTAAAATGGATAATGTCCTCATTGATGACCGACGGATTCACGTTGACTTCTCACAGTCGGTCTCCAAAGTGACTTGGAGAGGCAAAGGACGTGGAATAATTGGTTCCGACAACAAACTAGATTTCAACAATCTACGAGAAGGAAATGGAAAAAGTCCAGCGAGCAAAGGCAGAACCGAAAGTCGTAGAGATGGACATGATAACAATAAGCAGAGAACCCGAATGAGTTCCGCGGAGCGCATTAAAGCTCGTGAGCTGCGACATCAAGAGCAGAGAGATCGAGACAATCGTGGCCGAGGAAATAATTCACACCGCTCAAGGTCGAGAGATCGTAACGACAGAAATCAGGGTCGTTACGATCGGCGGCGTTCACGATCGAGAGAGCGAGGAGATCGTAGAAATCATTCGCCATACAGAAGCAATCGTTACTCTCCCGAACGAAGACGCCAAGATGATCGTCGTGTTAGAAGCAGAGAGGAGGTAGTTATACTCTCTCAGTACTCTCCCGCTAAAATTTGTTCTAACTATAATTCTATTTACAGGCAGGCACTAAGGAACCAGGAGAACGTACATCGCCAAGTTGAGAGCAAGCGCAAGGATTACAAAGAGGAGCGAGTATCGGAAAGTACCGCGAGGGATCGCAAACGCTTGGCTTTGGAAAAGGAAAGCAAGACTAATAAGAAATCAAAGCGGGACAAAAGCAGCAGCTCGGAATCTACAGACTCCTCTGAAGACAGTGAATCGTCTTCGTCCGAGAGCTCCGATGACAGTTCCTCTGATGAACGTGGCAAACACAAGAAGAGCAAAAAGTCCAAACACAAGAAATCCAAGTCAAAAAAGACCAAACACAAGTCAAAGAAGAAACACAAGAAATAATAGTCACTAACAATATAATTTAGAGTAAATCGCTAATATCAAATACTTGAAATTTTACTTCTTTCGCGCATTCACTTCGTTTTCCAGAGCTGCCATTGCTGCTCCTCCACAGCAGCCAGTGTCCTTTTCACCCTTCCGTCTGCGAGGCGGTTCAATTATTGCATCGGGATTAAAGACCACATTGTCCAGCCGAGTTATATCGGGTGTAATGCGAAGCTCTATCAAACATACAAAGTTTATAAATATGATAGTTTATATAATTTACTGTGCTCACCGTAAACATCATCTTCCCGCCTTTGAGCCTGTATGATATTCGTGCGTAGCTCATGATCCACATCCACGGCTAGTTGGATCATCTTTAAAAAAATAATATACAATTAACTGAAGTCACTTTATAATAATATGGATTAGTTGTGTACTTTTTTAATCTCTTCTGCATTGGTTTCATTTCGGTTTTGTTGAAACGATTCGTTGATTTTTTGCCGGCCAGCCGAGAGTGCTGTTTCATCGCCCTGAAACACATACTGTCGTGTGCGATGAAGCTTCTTAAAAGCACTTAACACCTGTTACACAAAAACAACCATATAAATCATTTAATTAACAAAATGTAAGCAATAACGTGCCTGGCGCCTCACAGATTGGGACATTGTTTTTACGTCATAGAAAACCGCTCAAAACAGCTGGTCTAAGAAAAGCAGTGACAACTCTAGTAACGCAAAGATGCATTGGTGCAATTATCGATACGCGCGTATCGTTAATAGTTTCGATAGACCTATGTTTTTGACAACACCAATTCAGTTGCAAGAATTTCTTTACATCGCTTGGTTTGTACGGCGGTCGTTTCGGCGCGTTGTAGTATTTCGGACATTGTAAATATGATGTGGTATTTGAAAATGAAAATTCTTAAATAAATTGCTAATAAGCCAATACCAAGTTATCACAAAATCTAATAAGCAATAACAGCAACAACAACGACGGTCCTGTGTGGTCAATGAGCGAGCGGACGCGGATGAAAAGTGAAATTTATAGCATATCAAATTGTAAAAGTTTGTGCCAAGAATCATATATTGCGTGTCGGAGCGGGGCGGTGGCGGTCCTTGCTATACAAATACAAAACTGGCTCAAAACGATAAGCTAACGTTCTTTCTAAAGAACATGGAAGAAGAGGAGGAGGAAGTGACGGACCTTAAGTTGCAACTGTTCCACAATACCGTACGGGAGCACATTGTAAGTCGACAAAGCGAGAGCAAAACTACCGTGACGTCACAATGGTACAGACATATCGGCATCACCACCACCCCTATAAGTGGTTAAAAAAATCTGTTGCAGCTGCCCAGCGCACAAATGTTTATTATACTAACTGCAATTGCAGCTGCTGTCCAAGCACTACTGTGCACGCACTGTACATCGTTGCGAAGAGCAAGAGAGAGAGAGGAAGAGAGAGACGCGAGAACTTTGCGTAAAATTACAGTTAATGCACCAAGCAGCAGATAAACAAGTCGGCTATTTGTCACAAAAAAAAGCATCGCGCACATACAGTTAGTCGAGCAATTGTTTTGACAAGCACAATACATTTAAAAATAGTTCAAGCCAACGAATTGAAAGCAGAATAAAATAAGTACTCTTTTAGTTGTTGGTTCTGTTTGTTTGCCTAAAAACAATTACTAGACTAACTGTGCGAGTGTGTTTTGTTATTTTATTGTTCTTATCAGCTAAACGTTTCGATTTACTGCTCTATGCCAAGGCGAAAGCAAAGAACAAAAGCGATAGTCATCGGTTGTCGCATGCCTTTTATTGCCCACTGTGTATGGGTTTCAAATTAACTTATTTCCTGTCGAAAAATTAAATATAGTATATACTATATGAAACATTAGACTGCGATTAAGTTACCAATTGTCTGCAAAGCGCATTGTATAATTTAGGACTGTTTTTTCAAGTCCCGTCTTTTGGCCAACACCATCAACAGCAACAAGTGAAAGTGCTTGCGTTTATTTATAAAGATTTCTGTATATACACACACACACACACACTTACATATATATTTGTTTATTAATGAAAAGATATACACATATGTGTGTGTGTGTGTGTGTGTATTTGTTAGTATGCTTTTGGTGTTGCGCAAACACGATATAAACAAAACAAAAGGCAACTAAACAATTTACAATTTTTGAAAAATTCAAAATTGTTGCCGTTGCACACAAGTTTTTCAAGTGCACGGCAAAATGGTCACGATTTTTAAACAATTGCTGAAGAAGCAATCAATTTAGGAATATTTATTTATACATATTTTGGCTTCGTGACACAGTCAACACACACCTTTTGTCGCTGTGTGTGTGTTGTGTGTGTAAGGCATTGTTTGTTCTGCTAAAAATAAACAATTCTTTATTTAAGTTATACAATTGTTTATCAATGTAGGTAGCTGTGTGTGTCAGTATGTGTGTGTGTGTGTGTGAGTGGGACTCTCACGTCTCACGTCAAGTGTCAAAACTGACCCAGGAAACTGTTGTTTGGTCAAACAGTTCTTTGCTCTTCTGCTTTTTTCAAGCTTTTTGCTTTATTTTTACTGTTGACACACATTAAACGTAAATTGAATAATGCTTTATCCGATGTGGGTCAATCAACGTACGTGTAATGCATACCAAATGTTTCCCCAAAAAAAATACTGGTCAAAGTACTACTCGTAAATTATGCAGACAACCCCAAAAAAAGAGAACTTGAAAAGTTCTAAAGGGAAAAGAGAATACAAACACGAGTAGTATCAGTTGTGTCTCTGTGAAATTTAATTAATTATAGCTTTTAACTCATACTTAGCTCTTACTGTTATTGCCATTCCGTATCTCAAAGCGAGTAGTTATAAATTTATAAAGCATTGTTTAAAAAACCACTTGAGAATGTTTTAGTATTCAACAAAGGAAAGCATAAATTACTTAAATATATATATACACTGAATAGTTAAATGTAGCTACGCAACAGATGAGCTGCTCGACTGTTAAATGCCCAATAATGAAATGACAATTTGTTGTTCTGAGTCTAGTAAACTTCTCCTATTTCAACTGCACGTAGACACTTAATACTCGACTGTTTTCTGGTTGAGTTAATAAACTAAAAGTCATAACATGATACTACTACTCTCACTTTGTTACTCAAAACATCTTTCACTCAATAATGCAAGTGCAAAATGTAGTTGTAGTCATTTGTCCTATTACTTTAACCATTCACCGGCAAAGTTGTTAAGCAACAACGACAACAACTGCAGTGAAAACAACAACTTTATGTCTAGTAGACAGCATTTATGATTGTCGCGTCGCCTGCTGCCAACATTTTTTCCCTCCTCACAAATGAGTTTTTTTTTTACTTTTTGCTATTTATAGCCAAGTTTTTAGCGTCGTACGGCAACAATTGACGTTGGCGTTTTGGGCGTATTTTCATCTCGAGTTCACGTCAAGTCGTTGACTCTCTGTTAATGGCCAATGAATGCATTTGGCCCAAACGCAACAACTACAACAAGTTTGCATTGGGCCTACAAAAATCTATCCGTGGAAATGCAACGAATTTGTGTGCATAAAGGTGTAAATTTATTGCATTTGCTGTAACCAGGCGCAGCTGAGTATAACAGTTGCCAGCTGTATAACAGTTTACTATAGCACAGCTTCAGCGATTTCATTCAGTATTCATGCCGAATCGCACATGCCTCAAACTGGAATACATGAGATTCCAACGCTTTTCTTATCTCTCTCGTAAACCTAGACTCGACTAATTACGAGAATTTCCAAGTTCAGCGCCGCTAAATGGCACGTCATCGAGTCTATTTTCTTCTTCTAAAATAAACTACGCACAAAACTGATAACAACAAAGTTTTTCTTTTTGAAATGTAATACGAATATTTCAAAACTGAAAACTGAAGGTCAAAATACGCTAAAAATATCTGAGTTTATTTTGGAAATGTGCGAATACTCAAAAAATATTCTGTTAAAATTCAACTCAATTCTTTTAATCAATCAAAATCGAGTTTTATTTGTTATTTGTTGATTGAACCATTAGTTAAATTGAAAACTGTCTTTTTGTTTACCAATTCAACTTCTGTATATCTGTACACAAATACATATATACTTGCTACTTAGTATTGGTAATTGTTGTATTTTGGAATGGGGTAAACAATGTTGAGAAATACCATTTTTAACATGTGTTCAAATAATTATTGTTTTTTATTTTGTTTTCCTCTGAAGATATTAAGTATTTTTCTTTTTGTTTGTTCTTCTTCTGCTTCTGTAGAAGGAATAAAAAAAGAATTCTTATTAATGATACTATTATTTGTTTGTTTGTATTCCATTGTTTTTTTCGCAAACGTAAAAAGCAATGACGTGTGCTTTAAATGGTTTGTGTCTATTTTTGTTCTTTCTTGCTATTCATTTATTTTTATTAATTTTTGTTTAAATTATTGTCTTTTTTAATATTTAGAATGGGAACCGCATTTCAAGCATCTTCAATTGTTTACTAAAACTATTAAAAATTCATTTTGTATTTTAATGGATCGTATAAATATATGTTATATTTATCATCTTAAAATGCTGTAAATATGTTCAGACAAATTTGTAAAAATAATTATTCAAATAAGCTTAATACTCATATATATTTAATCATTCATTAACCGTATTCAAAAATTACTTGATATTTTAGTGGATCGTTAAAGCTTATATTCCTTTTCTAAAATGCTCTAAATATAATATGTTGTGACAAAATTTAAACAATAATTATTCTGAAAATAATAAAGCATATTTAATTATTCAGTAACCGTAGTTAATTATTTAATATTTTAATAGATTGTTTAAAAATACATTAGTGCTTTTAAAAAAAATCCTACTATATTAAACAAAATTTTTTTGATATACATAATTATTCAAAATAATACCAAAAATTACTAAAAATAAATTTGATAATTTTTTAATTACTTTGTAGAATTTTAAATTTGTCATCAAATTTTTTAATAAGTTATATAGGAACACATATTCCGGTTTTGAATTGCTCTAAATTTCTTTTAGATTTGTAAAAATTTACTAAGACATGTTTAATTACTTAGTAAAATTAATTTTTTAATCTATTTATTTAAAAAATATTTAAATCTGTTCTGTACCTCTTTTTTAAAACATTGATTAAACAACTATTAGTGTTAAGTTTGACATTATAGAATCAATATGTCTGAACTTTGATATTTGTAAATAATTTCGTCATTTTCTTTTGCTTAACGGCTCTCCTCTTTAAGGTTATTAAACAATTCAACAACTTAATTGTTCTTGTTTAATTGCTGTAACTAATGTTGTTAGCAGATTTCTTTATGGTGCTGACATTTAATTGCTTTTACTGTCTACAAACAATCTAATCCATATCAATGGATTTCTTGCTGCTGTCGTCGGTGGCTGATAAGCAAAAGTTCCAAAAGACAAAATTTTGAACTTTGAACACAGTTTTTTATATATACACAAGTGGTGTTTAATTATTATTAATCATCAAACATTTAGAACTACCAGTTAACATACTTATGTCTACAATAAAATCTAATCTATACAAAAATCGTTATGTTTATAAATCAATTTTTGAGTTAAAACAGAAAAATAATATTAAGTTTAAGCTGATTGGATTAGGTTTTGATACACAAATTGATTTTACAGAACTAAAGTAATTTGATTTAATAAAAATATTGTTAAGAACATAATACCAAGCATTTTAAGAAACAGATATTCTAGAAATCTGGTTTATATATTCTTTGGAATTATTTATACAAATGTTTATTGCAATCTCCAGTGTCAGAGTAGTTAGTTTCCAAGTATTTTACTGTTTTTCTTGAGGGAAAATATAACAATAACAAGTAAGAAAGGCTATAGTCGAGGGAGCCGACTGTAAAAGACCCCGTACTCTACTAATGGCCGTTTTCCTTACAAATCACCAAGTTTTCAACGATTTCTTCTATGGGAGCTATAGGCTATAGTTGTCGGATCAGGACCAAACTTGGTGGGGATAGTTATAATGGTACCATACACATAACGTGTAAATTTAGTCCCGATAGGTCTAATAGCTTCCAAGTTATGTTAAAATAGTTTTTTACAATTTGCGGGGGTCGGTAGGGGGCGTGGCAAATATTTGAAAAAAACTTGATCTACTCGTGAGGTAGCCGGACTTTCATTCCAAATTTGGTAGCTCTAGCACTTATAGTCTCTGAGATCTAGGTGTTCATACAGACAGACAGGCAGACGTGCATCGCTATATCAACTCGGCAGTTGCTGCTGATCAAGAATATTTATACTTTATAGTGCCTGTTACGCACATTTCGCTTCTGACAAACCAAATAGACCCCTCTACTCTTTTGTAGAGTACGGGGTCTAAATATTTATATTCTTTAACTTTAATAAAAGCAAAAAGTTCACAGTAAAAGTTGTGAGAACTGAGTTATTATATAAACACAGTTGATCAAATAAACGAAATCATGATGATAACTTAAATAAATAAACAATAATTAGAAATGCGATATAAAATTTGTGTTTACATGTGCGTAAATGAAAATATTTCAAATTTTCTTTTGATGGCAAACAAACAACTAATCAACAAATTTTCTCTCTTTCTCTTCCCCACTCTCCCTCCCCCTCTCTCTCTCTCTCTCTGTCTCTTTCTGTTTGCTTACAGATATTTTTGCTGCTAATTATTTTGCTCTACTTCAGTTCGTATGTGGTCGTCTCGCGTTTTCGTCGTCGTGATCGCGACGATCTCTACTCAAATGACGAGGACGAGGTGCTGGTTTATCGCATAAGGTAATACAAACTACATACAACATACATATATATCTATATATATAGATGTGTGTGTATATTATATATATTGTATAAGCCAATAACCTGCATGGCTAATTACAATGTCATAAACTGAACTCAATTCATTTTTTTTATTTTTCCTTTGCAGCTTCTGGCTTTGCACCTTCACATTGGCCGTGGCTGAGGGCGCTGCAATGTTATTGCCAGTTTCAATAGCCAGCAACGAAGTATTGTTGCTCTATCCAAACAGTTACTATGTCAAGTGGTTGAACAGCTCTCTTATACAAGGTAAGTTAAAGCAAAGGCTGTTTATTGAATAAAGGTATAGTTCACTCTCAGACAAGGTCAATTCCTAGGAGAATTTTAAGAGAGTTAAGCACAAAGCCAATGCTTATTATGGAAAATAGTTTGGCTCTTTTCATAGAGATTATCTTACTGTTGAGCTTCAGAAATAAGCGTTAAAATTCCGACTTTATGTGGGTTTTAAGTTCGGATCGGAGGACCACGTTACATAGATTTCATAAGACTAATCTGAACAATATTAATGAAATTCGCTGCTTTTCTTTAGGATATTCTAACCAAGGTCACACGTTGTATTGACGGTATTGATTAAAATGATTACTGATCAGTGGACTATATCACATTAAGAGAAAGCTTTTATGGGACCGAAAGGTTAAACAATAGTGCAATAATCTGTAGAACATTAAAGCTTTTCAGTTTATTAA
This sequence comes from Drosophila cardini, assembly GCA_018903735.1. Classification (NCBI taxonomy): domain Eukaryota; kingdom Metazoa; phylum Arthropoda; class Insecta; order Diptera; family Drosophilidae; genus Drosophila; species Drosophila cardini. The sequence goes on from JAEIGM010000020.1 coordinate 884,101, forward strand.
GATTCACACCGAATTCTCACATTGCAATTACTTCATAATTATTATCTTTATCAAATTTGTTTAGAATCGGGCGTATATATCACAGTTTGACAAACTCTTAGCTTAACTTAACCCATTTCAGGCATAATGGAGTATATGGTAATATTAATTTTAATTCAAACTGCCATTGAGCCAAAGAAGTAGGGGAGTTTTTATTGTCGAACTCGTTGGACCGTTTGATTACCTTCCAGTTTAGAGAGTAGTGCACGATCTTATACTTATAATCTTTATTAAAAGTTCTTAATTACTTAAACTAATCTTAAAATTTACTCTATTTTCAGGACTGTGGAATCATGTGTTTCTCTTCTCTAATCTATCACTTTTCATCTTTCTGCCGTTCGTATATCTATTCTCGGAATCGACGGGATTTGTGGGCCATAAAAAGGGAATTCTGGCCCGTGTCTATGAGACCTTTACAGTATTCATGTTAATGGCCATCATTGTACTGGTATTGACTGCTGTGCTCAGTGCTGTTTTTGGCATTGAAAAATTTCAATTCTTTTGGTTTCTAAGTGAGTTATCATCAAAGCGGAAACAACAAACTACTGCACCCATATCTACTGAATCGGGGTTGGAAAAATGCATTTAAATTAAAATTGTTTTTTACGCTTCACAGATTTGGGCAGCGTTCACCTGCCGTTCCTTTATTCATGTGTCTCATTTCTGGGCGTAATGCTAATGCTGAGTAAGTAACTAAATATCAAGCTTAAAATTAACTTAATTATCCTCTTCGATCTCTTTGATATACTTGTCGATATAGGCCAACTGCTGTGGATTATGCTGACGTGCCTTGGCAACACTTTCCTCAAACTTCTCCTCATCCTTAAGACGCTTATAGGCAGTGGCCTTGTAGAGCCAGGCACGCAGATTAGTCTCCTGTAATTTATCCACCACATATTGGCAATCATCCAGAGCACGCTTATAGTTGCGAAGCCTGCAAAGGAGGTGGATTAAGTAACTGATCTTTACCAGAACTCCACGTTTACCTACTTGATGTAGCACAAGGCACGATTGTTGTAGGTTATAGCGCTATCCTTAACGCGTTCCACAGCCTTGTTGTAGTGCAAGATGGCCTTCTCGTAGCTGCCACTGCGAAAAGCCTCGTTTCCCTGACTTAACATCAACAAATTTAACTTTGTTGTAATCATTTATGATTAGGAAATAATTACCAACGTTGCAGCTCCGCTTCGTGCTCACGTTTGGCTCGTGATTGAGCCCGTTCGTTGGCATCTCGTTCCACCTCCTGCATGAAACTCTGCTGATCCATAGTATTCTCCATTCCTGGCTGATCAGATTTGCTCTTGTCCTCACTTTTGTTGATTAAAGTGCGATTCTCACGTACAGTTAAGCGCACCTTATCCACATCGAGATTATCGAAATCCGCCGGAGTCTTAGCCTTCTTTGGTTCTTCATCGTCCTCCAATGTGTTACTATTTAGTATCTCCTCGATTTTCTGTAGAGTTGACTCAAAGTCAGCAAAATCATCATTGGCTTTATTCTCAGCCATTTTTGTTGCTTCTATATCGAATATAAAATATGAATTGAAATATTTCAATAGCTTTCCTTTAGGTTGAGTTGTTGTGGAAACCTTGGAAACCAACAAATTCTATGACTACATGTTTATTTGTTTTTTATTTCGTACTTTCAGTTTGCACTCCGTATGGATTTGTGCGTCTTTTTGGGGTTGTTAACCAAGTGCTGGTGCGGCCCATGCTGATGCGAGATGTGAACGAAGAGTTCAGCGCCTTCTACATGGAGGAGGCGAGTGTTAAACGCAAACTGGCCCACATTGAGTTGCAAAATGTGAGCATCTCAGATGCCACAAATGGCCATGGACGCACAGTCAATGGCAGTAGAAGAAACTATCAATCACAGCCATTCCTGCAGCATTCGTTGGCACACTTGTATCAGCGTAAACCGCTTGCCGGTAATGTGGATGAGCAGCAGCAGCAGGTGCTCAACGAAAGACTGAGAGAGTTGTACAGTGAACGCAAGGAGCTGGACAAGATGCGCAAATCGAGCACATTTCAACGCACCTTTGTCTATCCACTTGCCATGCTGCTATTGCTCTTCTGCACCGCCGTCACCATTCTCCTGGTCGTGCAGAATACGCTGGAGCTGCTTATTGGCATCAAGGCACTGCCGCTGAGCACCAGAGTGAGTTTAAACTCAAAGATTTCATTTGGCGTATTTTATATAATTTATTTATTATGCATTTTTAGCAATTTACTTTGGGCATTTCATCGCTATCAAAGCTGGGACCCGTGGGCGCTGGCATGGAGGTGTGCCTTATCTTCTACCTGGGCGCCACCTCCGTTGTGGGTTTCTACAGCATGCCCTTTATGCGCAATGTGCGTCCAAAGTGGCGACAAACATCTCTGCCCCAACTGATGCTAAACTGTGGCTTTATGCTCGTCCTGTCCTCGGCATTGCCACTGCTAAGCAGAATTATAGGTAAGGAAGACATAACTTATTTATAATCATTACTAATCGCTTGATTTTTAGGCATTACCAACTTTGATCTGCTGGGTGACTTTGGCGCCATCGAGTGGCTGGGCAATTTCCAGATTGTCTTGCTATATAATCTGGTCTTTGGCACAACTACTGCACTGTGTCTGGTTAATAAGTTTACGGCGCCAGTGCGACGAGAGCTGCGGGCACGGTTAGTGGAGAACTATGTGCTCTTTACTAACTACATGAGCTTCATCAACTGATATTTAAGGAAGCGACACGATAAAGCTATTCCGGGTCAGCGTCAGCATAAGCATAACCATTATGCTTATCAGCTACTTAAACGCTTTATCGAATCGCCGCGTTTTAGTCTAACCAGCTTCTATGCCAAGTACTATAATCTTAGTCGTAAGAGCAGTCGCAATACCACCGCTAGTCGCCAGGCAAACACAATGATGGACTGTTGAGGAGGATTCTATGAATATATATATATATATATACATTATAAAGAACTGATAATCATATTTATACTGATACTTAGATTGATATTGATGCTAACACTGATATTTAAATGTTGAGCTGTTGATTGTTGTGCTTAATTGTTGTAGTTTTTATAGAAATCATGTCATTATCTTTATTCACATCTGCTAAATATGTGAATCGAAATCTTAACGGTTATGTGCAACATTAACTGTCGTCAACAGTGAGTAGGCTAAATTTTTAGGTGTTTTTTTCTTCTTTTTATTAGAATTTTATTAGTCTGAGTCCATCAATCATACAGTCAGATCCGATTTTTGTTTCTTGTCTATAGTCTAATCCTTTTTATATATATATACATACTTGTATTTATTTAAATCGTATAATTTAAAGCATGCGTTTCATTGTCATTACAATTTCATTCACTAATTATTTATTTAAACTATAGTTTTATATATATTTGATTATTTATACACATGTATTTCAACAATGTTCCTTAAGTGGCATAAAACAAATGAACGCTCATCATTTATTTGCATACAAAAAACACAATAACACATCATCTAAAATATATGTGATAAAAAAATATAAACAACAAATGATTTAAGAATAATATCAATGCTTCTTTCATTTCGCTATTTCGCAGCTTTTCTTTCGCTTAATTACTTTAAGTAGACTTAGATCTCATTACTGTTCTCTTTATTTACAGCTTAACAGCGCTGTTAATATTGGTTTGAGGACTAAACTATTGTCTGGAATCTACAAAATCACTGTGATGTTATGAAAATTAGGATAATTTCGAATTAAATTATATTTAAAATAAAACTATACAAGTTTTACTTTACTTAGCAGCGCTTTATGTGGCAGCAAACTTTTATTAATTTTACATTTTCAGGCGTAGCTTATTAACGTGACCAAATTTTCTAATCAAAAGTTCAAGAGCACGAAACTATTTTATTACTTTTTGCGAGAGCAACTACTATTATTGCTTTTATTCTATTTACGTCATTTGAAAAGTCCCTCCATTTGGCGCCTTGATTTATTAAAGACGGCGTTACAAAAAAGTCTCTCTTTTTGGCGGGAGATCATTTTGCATAGGTTGGCAGTACCATTAAACATAGCGATAGTTTTATTCTTATCGATAGTCGACTATAAATATCAATAAAATCCGAAATTCTCTGAAGGCCTGGGTAAATACAAGAACAACAAATAGAAAATATGCGAGTTCAAAGAAGAGATACAATGTTATTTCTTAGATTTAACGGACAACTTACTAATTAAAACATCAGTTCTTAAAAATGTAAAAACAGTAACACGAACACCCCCATTGAGCATGTTGAGCGTGTTGAGCAACAATAAAAATAAGTGTTGTAAAATACTCTTATTGTTCTGTCTGCGTGCGTGTGTTTGTGTACGATACAATACAAATTTAGTGGCGTCGTTGTATGTAAAAAAGCATTTTTTCCTATTGTTTATAATTTTCGAATAATTATGTTAAGTCGCAAACGTCGCGCTAGTTCGATATCGAGTCGACAAGATGAGGATCCCTTACTTTTGGACGACTCAACACCGGAACAGTCGCCGGTACAGCAAACACAATCGGCGCGCAAAAAACGGCGCCTGGATCCAACGGAACTGTGTCAACAGCTGTACGACTCCATAAGAAACATTAAAAAAGAGGATGGTTCGATGCTGTGCGATACCTTTATAAGGGCGCCCAAGCGGCGCCAAGAGCCATCCTACTATGACGTGGTGGTCAATCCCATCGATTTGCTGAAAGTACAGCAAAAGCTGAAAACAGACTCCTATGACGATTTATACGACATGATGAATGATTTGGAGCTGTTGATAAACAATGCAAAAGCATTCTATAAACCCGAATCCAGCGAGCACCAAGACGCACTTGCCCTGTGGCAGCACATTCAAACCCAGCGTCAACGCATTCTCGACGCCAATGGCTTTGCCGAGGAGGAACCACGTGCTAAACGAGCGCCTCGCAATGCACGACGCTTGACGGGCAGCGCCGAACCGGGAGGAGGTGATCTAGACGACGATTGCAATCAGTACGAGGAGCTGTTTGCATCTGTAATGACGGCCACCGATCCTGTGGGCGACAGAGCTATGTATCCCATCTTCCAGCTGTTGCCTTCCAAAAAGGCCTATCCCGACTACTACGATGTCATAGAGCATCCCATTGATCTGCGACTAATTGCCACCAAGATACAGATGAATGCCTACTCGACGTTGGTGGAAATGGAGCGGGATCTGCTGCAAATGACCAAGAATGCCTGTCTGTTCAATGAGCCCGGCTCACAGATTTACAAGGATGCCAAGGCACTGAAGCGTATCTTCACCCAAAGGCGCATAGAACTGGAGACAGGCAAAGGGAAGCCAGCTCGACGTGTAAAGAATTTGTCCAGTGCAGCAATAGCGGGTAAGTTTTACTTTTGGATCATTTATTCCAATCTTTCTTTAACATAATCCTGATCTTAGCTCTGAAAGAAGAGCTGGACAGCTCGGACGACGAGGAGACCAGTAAAAAGGGCGAGGGACCCATGTGGGCGTTATTCGATCACTTATATAACTCACCTGGCACCTCCGAGCATCCGGGAGTGACTGGTCCTCCACTGGGCAACTCCTTGTGGAAATTACCTGTACGACGCTTCCATCCCGAATACTTTGAGCTCATCAAGCGTCCAATTTCCATGAGCCAAATCCACACAAAGCTCAAGAAGGGTGACTATGCCAATATTAGTGATCTCACCGGTGATCTTTATCTGATGTTGGACAATGCCAAGAAGGCATTTCCGGCCACACACCGCACTCACAAGGATGCACTGAAAATGCTAAAATTGATGAATGCAAAGCTAGTGGAGGAGACGCTGGAGGAGACCAGCGACATGGACGAGGACGATGCTGATGAAGTATTTACGACCAGCGTGCAGCCAGAGAAACGTAAGCCAGGCAGACCAAGGGTCAACTCCAATTCCAATCCTGGCACCTCTCAGGCATCCAACAACTCCAATTCACCCAAATCCAATCGGATTCCCATCAATGCTGCCATAAAAAAGAAAATTCTAAGCATACAAAAGTACTTGGTGGACTTCACGGTAGACTACCGTCGCCTGATTGAGATGTTTATGGAGAAACCCTTCGCGCAGGGCATACCCGGACTACTATGAGATCATCCAGAATCCCATTGACATGAATACCATTGAACACAACATAAGATCCGATCGGTATGCCACCGTGGAGGATGTCGTCGCTGACTATCGACTAATGTTCTCTAATTGTCGACAGTACAACGAGGATTGCTCCACGATCTACGAGGATGCCAATACCCTGGAACGTGCGCTGAACGAGAAGCTTAAGGAGATTCCCAGGTCTAACTGAAGTCAAGAGACCTGTACAAAAGTACAAGATGGGACGCAAACCAAAGGCAGCTCTCCTGGCGGATCGGGATCGTATGTGGCAGTTCTATGAGTCACTACGGGATTATCAGGAGCCGAAGGGCAAGCGACAGTTATCGCTGATCTTTACTAAGCTTCCGTCAAAGAGCGATTATCCGGAATACTATGACATCATCAAGGATCCCATGGACATGGAGCGCATAGCACAGAAACTGAAGCAAGGTGCCTATGACAGTGTGGATGAATTGGCTGCAGATTTCCTGCTCATGCTGGAGAATGCTTGCAAATACAATGAACCCGATTCGCAGATCTATAAGGATGCACTGGTGCTGCAGCAATTGACGCTGCAGCTGAAGCAGCAACTGCGCACAGAACCCGATGTACCATTGGCTGTCCAAGAGCTGTTCCTCACCCTGTTCACCTCGGTGTACAATCACCAGGACGAGGAAGGACGCTGCTACTCTGATTCGTTGGCCGAACTGGCGGAATACGATGAACTGGGCGATGGTGCAAAAGTTCGTGGCATCTCCTTGGATCTGGTCAAGCGACGACTGGACAAAGGAGCCTATAAGCGACTCGATGTCTATCAGGAGGATATATTTGCCTGCATGGAGCGGGCCCGCAAATTGTCCCGTACCGATTCGGACATATTTCAGGATTCAATCGAGCTGCAAACGTATTTTCATCCGAAAACGAGATGAACTATGCAAGGATACGTTGAGTTCTCCGGCACTAAGTTTCTCGCTGGAAAAGCTGCTCGCCGATGTGGAAGTTACGCGACAGCAGAAAGCAATGCAGGAAGAACAGGATCAAGAGCAGGACAAAGAAAAAGATGAGTTTAATGCCACTGCCAAGGGTGAAAGCATGACCATCAACCAGCAAGTCTATTCGCCCGGAGATTACGTCTACGTACAGATGCCAGAAAACAAGATACCAACGATTGTCTGCATCGAACGTCTCTGGACGACGCCAAGCAATGAGAAGCTAATGCAGGCCTCAGTCTTCCTTCGTCCCCATGAGACATATCACGTGACTACGCGAAAAGTTCCTCGAGAAGGAGGTCTTCAAGAGCAGCATTTCGCAGACCATATCCATGGACAAAGTGCTGGGCATGTGCTTTGTCATGCCCATCAGGGATTACATCAAGATGCGTCCCGATGGTCTGCCCGAAAAGGATGTGTTTGTCTGCGAATCTCGCTACAATGTCCAGGGACGTTGCTTTAAGAAGCTCAAGAACTGGTCCACACCGCGGGAGGGCAACAATAGCTCTGTGAGATTTGTGCCGCGAGAGACGCCGCTGGAGCTGAAGCGTGTCATGTCCGTCTTTAAGGAGCGCATCGAGAAGCACAAGGGTGAACTGGAGGAGCTTAAGCTGCAAGAAGTGCTCATCGAGAAGGAGAAGCCCAATGTGATCTGTGATGCTCCACCCAATGCCGAGGACAACAGTGTCTACTATCAGCAATACAACACCATCTGCAGCGGTGTCATTAAGACAGGCGACTTCGTCTATGTGGCTACCCAATCTGGTAAACAATCTGTGGCTCAAGTTCAGCAAATCTGGGAGATCAATGGCAAGTCTTACTTCAAAGGGCCATGGCTACTACCGCCCAGCGAGACGACTCCTGCACTGGGCAAACAGTTCTATCGCCAAGAGCTGCTGTTGAGCACTGTGGAGGACATTAGTCCCGTCATTGGCATCGTGGGTCGTTGTGCTGTGCTGGAGTACGCCGAGTTCATCAACTCCCGTCCCACTGAAATCTCCGAGAGCGATGTGTACATCTGCGAGTCCGTCTACGATGAATTGAAGAAGGCACTGCGTAATCTGGTCGTGGGCAATCTACGGAAGTTCCAACACAGCGCAGAGGTAACTGAGGATGAGATCTTTTACTTCAAAACGCCGATCAAGCCGGCAAAGGATGCCAAGAACGACATTAACGAGTTGTCCATGCTGGAGGACTCGATGGATGGTGATACGCCATCACTGAGCTCCGACATAGTGGCCATCTCATCGCCAGCACCTTCGGTAAACTCAACTCCATTGACCTCAAAGGCCAAAAACAAAACGGCCAAGAAAAGTCTCACTGGCTACATCCTCTATTCCAGTGATGTGCGCAAAGGTAAGTGGCATGGGAATCCATTAAGATCCAACAGTAGAATAAAATCTTATTCCATTCACAGGCATCAGTCAGAGCAATCCGGAGGCTACATTTGGGGATATTTCCCGCTTGGTGGGCAACGAATGGAAGAGTTTGCCAGCGAGCGTAAAACAAACATGGGAGGACCGTGCCAATAAGCTCAACGAGGAGGCCGCTGCACTGCGTCGTGAGATGGATGACGGACAGAACTGCGCCAGTCCATTGCCAACAAGTTCTGCCACAAACAGTGACAATCCAGGTCCAGCGCTTACCTATGAGTGCCTGTGGGACAAGTGTGACGCTCAGTTTGAGGAACTGTCCGACTGCACGGAGCATTGTCTGTCCGATGCCACCGGTCACATTAACCGTCATCCCCAGGCAGGTGTCGAGATGGAGTACGTGTGTCTGTGGCGCAACTGTCCACGCATCCGCAAGTCCATTCAAGCCTTCCCCAATGTGCTGCGTCTGCTTAAACATGTGCGCGAAGTACATTTGAGCAAGTGCGGCAAGGCTTTGCCCTTGACGGAACGCAACAAGAATTTTATGCCGCGAAAGCAAAAAATAATGGGCCAACAGTCGGTCAGTGTGCCAATCCCATCCAGCAACGCAATCTCTCCACGGGCGCCGATTAATGTCGAGACGTCACAACAGCATCAGCAACAATTACAGCTCCAACAACAGCTGCAGCACCACCAACAGCAACAACACTTGCAACAAACAATTATAAGTGGTCCACCGCCAGAGCCAATGTTTGTCACAGTTCCACCACGTGCCAATCGTGTCATCCACTCGGAGGCTTACATTAAGTACATCGAGAGTCTGCAGACGGGTAGCCATCTGTCGGTCAGTAGCTGCAACAACAACTGGCGTCGTTCACTCACGCACATTAGCCCCCAGCAGGTGGGCAAGGCACAACTGCCAGAGCACTGGCTCGGTCCCAATCTCCGTGAGCAAGGCAATGTGGTCCAAGCCCTTTGCCACCTGCGCAACTTTATGCTGGACGATGTGCTGCAAATTCAACACAGTTGCACCTAATTTCTTAATCAAGTTAACATTACAATTATTTCAAGCTCCATTACGTCAAGTCAAGTTAAAAGTCAAATAAAACAAGAAAAATATATGTGTAAAAGTTAATAATATGCCAAGATTGATTTATTACAGGGTCTGCAATACTTTTATATGAACATGAACACACATATGAACACAAGCACCAAATAACTTTTGTTTCTGAAAAAATTAACTTCGTGTTATCTGTCGTATAAACAGTTGTTGTATGTATGTGTGTGTCTACCGCTTATTTGTGTTATGAACATCTGGCAGTCATGACGTCATATTGGCGACCTCTTTTCGGTTTTGTTTTGCTCCGGCAATACGACAACAAACCGGTTTCTCTATTGGACTCTGTTAGTGTCACTTGGTTATTTTGGCGTCGCTTATCTAATTGCCTAACTCAGAGAGCGTTTTCGACTAATCTTATGCACGCTCGCACGTTCTCTTTCAGCTCTTTTCGTGAAATATTTTGGATTTGCTTTAAGAGCTAAGCGAACAAAATACACAAATTAGTATCAATTGGTCGCTTGTGGATCACAGTCGTTTATTACCAATTAATCCTATAAATATTTAGAACGCAATAATGTCGGAGGGTGAATCGAAATTTGGTTTCAAGGATATGGAGAAGGCGTTGGAGACGTTAAAGCTGCTCGAGAGCCACGACATGCAATATCGTAAACTCACCGTTCGAGGACTTTTGGGACGCGCCAAGCGTGTTCTCACCCGTAAGTTTTAGTGGAATAAATTCCTTGACTTGTTAAGTTGATCACAGTTTCAAAATAAATTTAGTGACAAAGGCAGCAGAGAAGGTGAAGAACATTAATGATGCCATTGGCGTATTCGAAGAATGGCTGGAGGAGAATGGCGGAAGTTCGTCCAACAAAAATGCAAAGACTGACAAAGATGACAAGGTAGAGACAGTGCCTGGCCTGGGATTTAAGGATAAGGCGGCGGCAGAGGCGACTCTGAGGTAAGTCCGTCTATATTGTACGCTGTAAATACTTAAACCAAACTGCCTTTGAGACTGAAGGTCGCGACGCATTCGGTATTCCACCAATCATGATGTCATGTCACTGTTTTAGTGCTCACACATTCGGAAGTCTAATAATTTGATAGAGCGAACGTTTCGATTTCCTCTCTAACTTTTTGTCTCTGAGTGTGTATGCATACACATATGCACACATACATACATATATGCATATGCAAAGTATTTGGCAAATTAGACACATTCCAAGTCTACACAAACAAATACTACAAACATATACTGAATATGTTTAGGAATCTAAAAAAATATTTTGGGATACATTCAGCAGGCATTTTCTTACGATTGATACATGATAAGTAGCTGCTGAATGACATATTTTCAAATAAGTACCAGGGCTGACAGAACCTGTTACTGTGGTTGCACGATAAATTTATAGGATATCGATATCAAATTGGATTGTTTTTAATTACAGCATTTTGGCAGAGCGCGATCCGGATTATCAGAGACTGGCGATCAAGGGTCTCATCGGCAGCTCCAAGCGAGTGCTCTCCGGCACCAAAAATGAAGATAAAATTAATGCCATCAACGAAGGTGTCAAGGTATTGGAAGAGTTTCTGGAGAAATTCGAAAAGGAGAACCGCATCAAAGACAATCGCGCATATTTGGCCCATGCTGTGATTGCCAAGTTGCCAGAGCCCAAGGATGAGTTGGCTGCTGAGTTCCTTGCTGCTTATGGTGGTGCCAAGGCCAAGGGTAACTACAAACATCTGCGTACTATGACACCAAAGGATGATACTACAAGCTGGGATATTATACGCAATCGTCAGATTGCCAAGTTGTTGGATCAAATCAAGACGGAAGACGCTAAGCTATTCGACCAGGACACAGGGGCACCTAGTGAGCTGCACTTGAGCCTCATACATTGGGCTTACAGTCCACAGCCGGACAAGGTGAAGAGCTACGTGGAGAAGCTGGCCAAGAAGACACCTGAAAAGCGTAAAGCAGAGAGCGATAGCAGTAGTGATGAGGATAAAACCAGCAGCGGTTCGGATTCGGACACAGATTCAGTGCCAAAAAAGAAAAAGAAGCAAGAATGATAAACTTAAGAATTTTGCGTAACGAACAGAAAACGGTATATACTTTATTTAAATACGTTAACTCAACCTCAACGCGATTACATTTTTTGTATATATGCTTGTATGTCTATGTATGTATAAGCTGCTGATAAGGCCTCGCTTAGATGAGCTATACATCTATCGCTAGCCATCTAATAACCAAATATAAGAATTTTTAATATGTATTCTGCTGCCGTCACACCTATTTACCATGAGTGTTTTAAATTTGAATTTCAACTAATGATTGCGGGGTCGCTTGTAATCGATACGCTTTCGATAATTTTCACTCTCCGTGGTGACTATCGATATACATTTTGGCTACCAGCACTGTTCTGTTAATGCGTAAAGAAGTTTAAATCTGTTAAACAAGATTTTCAGATTAGTGCGCAATTTAAATTAAATTCAAGCAAAAATTTGAACATATTAAGGTTGGGCTAAGAAAAATGTCGAACCATAACTAACTTAAAAATTTGAACTCCGAAAGCGCCAACGACTGCAAATCAGTTTACCCCTCAACTTCTGCACATACAAAATAAATTACACAATGTACACGAGACATGGTTACACCCACAACAGCGATGCTCCCACGCTCCGCCTACTGATACTTATGCAAGCCACTATCGTAATACTCCGAAGTTGTAGATTTTTGCACGCGAAGTGACTGCGATTGCGATTCGGCGGGTGACTTAGCCAATGACAATGTCAACTGATGCTGTTGATCCGACTGTTTGCCCGTGAGATGTCCATAGGCCATGTTGAAGAGTGCGTCAGGATCACAAACAAATCTGTAGACATAACGTTCACCATTCACTTTTTGCATTATTCCCTTCTCATAGTAATAGCGAAGACTACGCGAAAGCTTGTCATAATTCATGGCTGGCCTGTTCTTCTGGATGCCCCAACGTCGTGCCACCTCCTCGGGTTCGATGAGCTTGAATTCCATGCCACGACCTGTCCAAGCAATGCAGCTGGAGCTGTAAACGAAGTACGTTATTAAAAACAGATGTTCGACTATGATAAACCCAGCTATCCCACTTACCTAGTGGCTGGCTCATCCAGTAGAGCAACTAGAAACTGCCACAACTGCAGCGAGCCTCGACGCTGGTTGATGGTCTGTCCGCTGCTGCTGGTGGAGATTCCGTTGCTGGCGTAGAACTGATCTAGCCGCAGTTCTGCATCACTCGATGTGGTAGAGTCGACCACACTGGGACGCAGCGGTGGCGGATAGGTGGAGGATATAGTCGCATTATAGGGGCCACTGTCATACTTAAGATCCGACTCACTTCCCGTTGCCGTCGGCGTTGAAATGTCACGGTAAACGGCGGCAACTGAGCCCACGTGTGTTTGCGATTGCGGCTGCTGCTGGTGGCTGGTGTAATGTGTGGGCGTGGCATAGACTGCTGAGCTGGAGATGACGGCCGTGTGGCTAAACTTGAAGGCGGAGGCAGCGTGCACAGGTGTCAGGTGAGCATGGGGCTGCTGATGTGTGTGCTGCGATTGCTGATGATTGTGAGCATGGGAATGTATCGTATTGTGCTGTTGTTGTTGCTGTTGTTGCTGCTGTTGTTGCTGCTGCTGTTGCTGTTGTTGTTGCTGCTGCTGCTGTTGTTGCTGCTGCTGCACAGCGGCTGCAGTTGTTGTGGAATCGGCATGCTCTATCTTCGTGTTCTGTTGTTGATGGAAGTGCTGTCCAGCAGACACATCACTGCAGTAAGCAGCAGCTGCCGCAGCGGCAGCAGCAGCCGCCGTTTCTGTAAGAGATGAGCAGAACAATTGAAAGCCGCTTTTAAGCTGATTTAGTTAGACAAGAGAGGGCAACAGCTAATTACAAAACAAATTAATAATACTCTGCAGAGCAAAGGTATTACAGCATTGTCATTAATTATGCAGAGCCAGGAGAGAAGAGTTTCCAAAAACGGGGTTTGTACCCTTTTTAGGTATATATTAGTCTATTTTAAGCAGACAAAACTATAAATTCGAATCATTTCCAATAGATAATGTTAATTTAATAGAATAAGAAGTGGGTTTTGATCCTACAACTTAGGGAATATTTATGGAATGCATTGGGAAGTGTCTGAAGAAAGAACTGTATATACTGAACAATCTTAACTAAGCTCAGATATATTATTTGATTAAGTTAAATGTAACTGAAAGACTTTAGTATTATACAAAAGTTGTATTTTATAAGAAGTAATACCTAAGGCCTCATTCGCTTTAAACTTAAAACTCAAACTCAGTGCTTAGTGTATTTAATGCTTCGTTTAGGTCGTGAGGTACTTGAACAATCTGTTGTTGTTTTCACTAAATGGCCAAGGTATTTAGCACTCATTAATTATTTAAGCAACCCACTCGCAGTTCCCTTGTAAAAGCTCAATATGCTGCAATTTAAGGGCAAAGAGCAGAGCAATCTCAGCCCCAGACACACAGACAGACACAGATTCAGCCCACACTTATGGCTCTTTTCATTAGACTTTGCTGGTGCTGCTTCTGACTCTGGTCCTGGTCGAGGTCTCTCCAGCAAGGCAAACGCGACTCGACGCTGGGCGAATTAAAAATTCAGTAGATACCTCTGCATAATCCATGAGAAAGTGTCGACAAGTAAAAACATTATTGTCGATAACAACAGACGCGAGCGAGGGCGTGTGTGTGGGTGAGTGAGTGTGTGAGAGTGAGAGAGAGAGGGGGGAGAGAGAGAGCGCGAACCTGTTGGTTGCCGAAGAGGGCAAGCAGAGCCAAGAGCTCAGAGTGCTCATTTCCCAGTGGTGTCTACCCCTAACCCTAAACTCTTCTCACCCTTGTGCTCTACTCAATCCACTCAGCGGATTGTGATTGAGTCGCTTGTTTGACTGCAGTGCTCCCCCTACCCCAATGCCACCCTTTCCACCACTCTCTGTTCCCTGCTCTCACTGCAATCCCAGCCGGAGGCCAAGTCGCAGAGTATCGTTGCTCTCCAAATTGAATTCGAAGCCCGCGCCACCAATTGGATTAGCGGTTACTAACACCGCGGATATTGTTATTGTAAATTATGTGCGCGTTTTCTTGCATTTCACAATTTCCATCAAAAGCCAAGAAAAAGAAGCAAAGAAAATTGACTTATTGGCATTCAACAGACATAATTTTTATAAATGATGAACGCATGTCTTTAATAATTTCATTTTAGGCATTTGCTTACCTTCATCGCTCTTTTTGAGAATACCCGCGGGTGGTGACGGTGGAAACCTGAAGGAAAATGTGAAAATTTATTGAAAATACACCAGAAAAATAGAAAAAGTTGATTGACTTAAAGCCAGGAACAAACATACCTGTAGCAATACGGATGCGGATGAGCATGAGGATGAGCATGCGGATGCGGATGCGAGTGCGAATGCGGGTGTGTCACAGCGGGTATATCGAAGAAAGTTGATGTTCTTTCATGGCGCACGCCTTTGACATTCACTGCAGATCCATCCAGGTGAGCACAAGGTAGAAAAACGAAACATTTTTAATATGATTTTTAGTACTATTCGTGTTATAGGCTATAGATAGAGAGACACAGGAAAGGGAGGAAAGGAGAACGCTTCTCTTTTGTTAGATAATATTTCACATTAAACGACACTCCGGGACATCTTTGAGGCCACAAATGAATCTTGTCAGTTGCAAGAATTCTGCACAAATGCGTCATATAAAAAAGAAACCACAGAAAATAGACAACAAAATAAGTCAATAAATAGTAAAAAATAAATAAAATCGCATCGATTATGAGTAATAAATATTAGTATTAGTAAAAATATATAATTTTTTAAATTATATTTTAGTTTCAGTTTTAAAATTTAAAAAAATAATTAAAATATTAAAGTAGAATTTTCTAATTTCAGGGTCGTATGAACAGCCAGTAGTTGTAGTAGTTTGTGATTAATTTCAATTAAATTTTTTTTTGCAATTAAACATTTAAATTAAGAACATAAATGAACTGAAAATACAAAAGGAAATATTAAACATTATTTGAACTTAGTGAACTTAAGATTAAAACCAAAAAAAAGTCTAGCTGCTCCTATAAATTTTACAGAGAATCTTCCTCGAACTGCGTGTGCCACAATATTTTCTTAATAAAAGATGTGTGTAAAGTGTAAAGTTAAACAAAATAATTGAAAGGCCTTAAGGTTTAAACAAGAGCAAACAATATAAAACATCATCCCCATTGCCACTCCCACTGCTGCTCCCTTTTAGCTGCTGGCCAAGTTTCCCAAAAAAAAGGGAAACTCATAATGTTAGTTAATAAACAAATCGTGTAAATAGCGAAAACAAACAATTTTTGTTCATCGTAGAATTTAAATCAACTGCCCGAAAGTATGCAACACAATTTTTAAGTCAGTTTATTAGGAAATAAATTTTGATGCACTGAATTTTGGATGGATGTGGACGCTTACCATTGTACCTTGCGTTCAAGTAACCCTCTGTTGATGTGTCCAGACCAAATTTACCAATGGCAGCAGCCGCTGCTGCCGTCGGCGCTGGCGTCGTGTACATGACCAGCTCATCGGCCAGCTGATGATGATGGTGGTGATGATGATGATGCGCATACCAGGAAGATTCTCGCACCAGATCTGCTTGAACAAAGAGCTGAGCAGTAAAGAGTTAGGTCTCAAAGGAGTTATAAATCTAATCACCATTGCAGAGGGAGGCACTTCCTCCGTTGGCCGTCGATGCCGAGCCATTCATTAGGGCTGCAGCCGTCGGAGGCGTAGCCAGACAGCAGGGCGGTGACCTTTGGCCATGCATAGGCAGCGGCAATGTGCAGATGGCCTCCATCAGAGTATGACCGACGTCCATTTCGTGGCATTTCTTGCGTTCCGCATCCGTCTGGTCGCAGCTGGAGGATGATGAGGACGAGGAGATGGCCTTGCCAACAGCCGGCAATGTGGAGGTGACACAGGAAACCACCGAATCTGTGGTTATAGTCGATGTATTTGCCGCCCCATGATATAGTCCATGATGATGATGGGCATGTGGATGCGGATGCGAATGCGGATGCGTATGATGATGATGGTGGTGATGATCCAAGTGCGTCAATGTCTGTTGTAGCTGCTCCAGATGAGACTTGGACTCACCGTAGTCGGCCTGTTTGAAAAAGGAAATTAACCAAGACGCAGCAGGAAATTCGTTACAAGTTTTTCACTTTCGGGTCTTCTTCGATTTTGGGCAAATGAATTGCCAATTTGTAATGTCTTAGGTTTTTTTTTGGGGTTGTTAGCCGGGCTTTAAATGAAACAAACAACAACTTTAAAGCCACCTGCTGAGCCCACGACCCCACCACCCATGGAGCTGGTCAGGCAACCACAACAGGTTACGATTAAAATAGGATAAAACCAAGTGGAATCGAAAAGAATAGAATGGAATGGAATGGATTGATATGGAATGGAGTAGAAACAAAGTGTTCGTCATATTGACATACTCAAAGTGCGAAGAAGTTGTGGCAATTAGCTTAACAGCTTCTGGTTTTAACCTGGCTTTTGTCCTATGTGGTGTCAATTGGCCTTTGTTCCACTTACCACTGCTGGCCATGGCCATTAGGTAATGAGCCATTGTCAACAGCAAAAGCGAAAATTGGCTCAAACATTAGAACTGCAACTGCCACGGGGATCATGACAGGGATTGGGATAGGGATTGAATGAAACTAGTTTATTTATCATGTCATGAGCACAACATACACAAAACACACATCTACACACACACACACTCACACACACACTACACATGTGGCTAAGACAATGGAAACCTGCGCTTTATTGACACTTTTACGTTTAATGAGCTGTGCCCACAAAGGTCAGCAAAGTTTATGAATGTTGGCTAATGTCACTCTCTCTCTCTCTCTCTCTCTCTGTCACTCTGTCACACTTGGCTCATTATGAACTGCTTTTTGATTTACTTTCTAGCTGAGGTCAGAGATCTTTTGCTGATCTTAACACTGTTTTTTAACTGCTGAGTTTATTTTAGTTAATTAAAGAACGACCCCAAATATATATACTTTATACAGTGAAAGCTCTACTTGCGGACAGCTACCTCAGGCGGACAGCTCCCTTAGCCGGACGAATTTTACAGTCCCAGAGCATGATTTTCAAACTAAATCCTTTCCCGCAGGCGGACATCTCCCTTGGGCGAACAAAAGTACTGAAAATGTAGCTGTCCGGGCAAGGGAGCTTTCACTTTATTTAGATTATATCATTTAGTTATCAAGCTTTTTTGATAAAGCATTGCATAACTTTCTTGTTTAATTCAGATATAACAGAAGATCGCCCAAATTCTATAGGATTAGTCAATATATAGTTTAACAATTTGAAAAAATTTCTTCAAAAAATGTTCAGTTATATTCGAATTATATTTCAAATTCCAATATTTTTTAAAATAAAAAAATTAAAAATTGGAATATAAAAAAAATTTTTTTAAAAAAAAAACTCACGCAATATGTGTATATCACGACAATATAGCTCCTTATCAAATCTAATCCGGATCGGTCAACTATAGCCTATAGCTCCCATAGGATTAATCGGTCAAATACGAGCAATACAATGAGTACGGGGTCTTTTTCAGTCGTCTCGCTCGGCTGTAGCCTTTTTCTACTTGCTTAAAATTAGCTTATAGCTAGGTTACTTCAATTTGTGCCTGTAAGATTACATTATATGATGGTTTAAACCTTTTAAATTTGTACGATAGATCAATTTGAACTTGGCTTTGAAAAGCGGCTTTTAAAATCTACAGGGCAACAAGTTTTAGTGATGCCCACAAAACTAATTACTTTCTTTGGTTTATTTTTTCTCCAAATTATTTTGTTTACTTTGTCAGGTAATTTTGGTGTCTGTTGCAAGTTGCAAGTTGCATTCAGAGTCCACTTGACACCTAGAAACTGGCACAAAGCGAACGTTGCGCTTCGTCGCGTTTTCCATTTTCGCGTTTAAGAATACAAATTCATTTGGTGTGATAGTTACCCTTAATTACATACAAACATGAGTATCTGTATCTGTATCTGTATCTGTATCTTAATCTGTATCTGTATCTGTGTCTGTAACTGCGATACTTTCTGTATCTGAGTGCAAACAGTGTGTGTGCTGGGTCTTAACTTGATGGGTAAACGCAGAAAGCGTCAAGTTTTGAGCGCAACTAGAAGAAAGGCAGAAGAAAGACACGTTCTTCAGTGTGCAGCTTTCTCCAGGCATCAAATTGGACCTAAAGGTTATGTAAACTTGGTACATTAAACTTCAATTGCGGCTTTACATTTGGCAATACATAAATGGATCTCAAATGGTAGAAATATTTCCGCAAATAATTTTGTTGCACGCACTTAAAGCAAGTGCAGGTGAACAAATTGTCAAATTAAATTATATACATTATTTAGCGTAACCGTTAAATATGATCAACGAAGCGTTGCCACCTGCCACGCTGCAAGCTGATGACGACACAACGTCACACACACACACACCCAGACACACCCACACACCCACACATAGAATTATCGAAATTATCGAAACATTAGTGATCATTTGAAACGGTTTTCTTCGACGGTAGTTTTGCGTAATGCCTAAAGTAAAAGTTCACTAACAAATTAAACAAACAAAGGTGGAGAGAAAAGGAGATTAACTTCACTTCGATCGACGTTGAACTTTGACCCACAAACAACAGTGCGGATGGTTGATATCACAACGCATTGCTCACATTACGAAACGACTTCGTCGATGCTTCGATGCTTCGATGTTGACGTCGCGACGCGTCGCGTCGTGTTTGCTTTGCGTTTTGTTGGTTACTTTGATCTACTTTGCAGCAGCCAGTCATCAGCCACCGCCAACAGACAGCGGACGGCAGACAGAAGACAGAAGACACCAGCCACGATAGAAGACAATGCTTTTCTTTTTGAACCCTGTACTGGGGGTATACAGCAGAGGGTCTGCTGTGTACGTTAATGGGTAGTTTGAAGAGGTTTGGATACAAGTAATTCATTACATGTAGTGGTTAAAATGTAGAATCCATAATTTTAAAACATATACAGTGAAAGCTCTACTCGCGGACAATTTCCTCAGGCGGACAGCTTCCTTAGACGGACAAATTTTACAGTGCCAAGAGCATGAAGTTCATACAAAATGCTTTCCCGCTGGCGGTCAACTCCCTTGGGCGGACAAAAGAACTGGAGACGTTGCTGTCCGGTCAAGGGAGCATTTACTGTATTTGTTATAATTATTTAAACTAAATTGTGTCATGACCTTGGTGATCAACACGTTAGTTCTTCTCATAAAGCTTCCCACTTTTGAATCATTTTTGGTGTACTTATTTTACTTAGTGCATGTACAGGGTCTCTTCAAGTCGTGCTCTCGCATCTGCAGCTGTTTTTAGCAGTTGTCTCTGTCTCTGCCTTTGTGTAAGTTAATTTTTACCACGCTCGTGTGCGTTGTGTGCCTGGCGCTTGTCGTGGAAAACACTTTCACTGCACATGATGAGGCAGTGACACGACTTCGGATTCGTCGTCGTCGTCGTCGTCGTCATCGTCGTGAACTTCTTGTGGGTGCTGCTGGGGCTCTGACTGTGGCTCTGTCTCTAGCTCTAGCTCTAGCTCTAACTCTGGCTGTGACTATGGAAGCGCAACCGAGCAGTTTCTCGGTCTCGGTTGCGTTGTCGCCGCTGCTTCGAGGGCATTTCCAGTTGAGAGCTGGCCCAGACTGGTGGTGCTGCGTCTTTCAGTCATGTTAGCAACAAAATTAGGTCTGCATCTTTTAAGCCCTTTTCTGCTACTATGCTTGCTGTTCCCAGGTGAGTCTACAGAACACTCTAGAGCTAATCTCACTGTACTGAGTAAGTGCATCCAATTTTACCCATAGCTGTGTTGGCTCAATCCTATCAGACGCCACACCGCTGCTCTAATCGTCTGGAGAATGCACTGGAGCACATGCGACGTCGGAGCGTGCAGCCCAAGAGTTCGCGTTCCATGTGGGAGCAGCCACAGCAGACGCCCTATCAGCTGTACCACAGCTTCTATGGGCAGCACAGTGAACCCGAGGATGATTTCTATAATGTGGGCGGCAGCTCAAACTATGGGCGTGGCTATTATGCCAAGCGCATACGGCGCACTGGGCGTCCTTATGGATTTGGAGGTGACACACTGGATGGGAGTGGTGTAAGTGGTGCTAGTGGTGGTGCTTTGGAGCTGGAGGAACTGCTGTCGGCACATCGACAGCCACACAAGCTGGCCCTGTCCCGCGTGGAGGTGGAGGATCTGAAGGTGCGTGTACCGCCGGCCAAGGCCGCTTCCCGTTGGGTGGAGATCGACAAGTGCAAGTTTAGCACGGAGAACTCCACCCTGGACACGCGTCTCATCTTTCCGGACTTGACGCTCAGCGGCAAAGTGGTGCTACAGCCCACGGGCGGACGCTGCCACATGATCCTGCGCATGCGACACGCCGGGATTGAGTTTCGCACGGTGCCTCTGGGTCCCACCTCCTCCGCATATGAGCAATCCCGCCGTTTGGGATCCGCCTCTGTGCGCACGGACTCGCACTTTGCCGAGCCCGGCTTCATATCGGTCTTCGCACATGGTTGCCAGGGACCGAGTGGCATAAGATTACGTCAGAATTCAAAGCGACGGTTCGGCTATGGTGAGGGTTCCACGCCCCAGGTGGAGTTGGGTGAGCCTCATGTCATCATGGGCACAGCAGGTACCCAACAGTACCCAAAGCATCCAAAGCCGGCTTATGATATACGCCTGGAGCAGACAAACCAGCGAGATCAGAGCCTCAACTTTGAGAGCAACGAAAGATTTGGCGACTCCAATGAGTACTTCGATGTCAACGGAGATAATTTCTACCGACGGCGTCTGTCGGGCAAACGACGTCGGCGGCGACGTCGAGGAGCACAATTGGTTCAAGCTCACTCGGATGAGATGAATTTCAACGAAGATGTCTTGCACTTCCAGGATGAGCAACTGCAGCAACTGGTCGAACCGGATGCTCGTGCCTTTGCTGATATATTCACTGGCAGCAGTAATCACGAGGAGCTCGTAGGCGATGCCATGTCCACAGAGTTAGAGAAGCTCTTCTCGATGGGCGTGCGAGGATTACTCACCACCTACATGCAGCGGGCCCTACAGCCGGCCATTAAGGAGACACTCATGGAGAACATGGGCTATACACTGAGCTATGGCTAGCATCAGGTGTTAAGTGTATTATCTTTGGTCTAAAATATGTGTGCAATGTCTGAATAAACTGAAGCTTTAAGTATCCAAAATGGAGACCTTGAAGGACACTGATTTCGGGGGGTAATCTTACCAGTTTGGCGGTATCCATGTGCTGTAATTTCACACTGTTTTTCCACTTGTTTTGCTATTGTTTAAAATTTTCAGTAATTGGATTTAAGTTTGCTTCCGTGCATCAATAATTTTGAATTATTAATCACTTTGTGGCACTCACTAGTCACTGTCAGTGATCGCCGCATTCCGTGCAACGTTTTTGAAGTATCCGTGGCAACTGTTGGCTCTGCGGAAACTCCTAGCTTCAGCATGATTGATGTCCTCTGTACTGTGTCCTTTCCTGGGGGTTGTTGGATGCCAGGATGCTGTGGAGCAGTGCGCAGTCGCAGAACGCCCATCGCGAAGGCCATTGGTGTGTGACCTATTCATGCCACAGCCAATCGGAAGCATCTACTTCCTCTTAATTGTTGCAATAAATTATTGTTTTATATTAGCAATTTAAACAAATTAACAAGCTTAATGAACTTATACTTCATAACCAAAGCGCAGTATGCAACTAAAATTATTTATAATTTAATATTTATTCGTAAACAATTTTTTTTATTTTAAAGTGACTTTATATGATTTATATCTCCCAATTAGCAATTAGCAATCAACCATAATTCATTTTCGAACTTACCGCCACATTATCAGTGTGTACACACCATCACAAAGTTATCTGAAACAGAATTTCCCTATGTTACACAAACACAACTAAATATTTCCCAATGATATTACGAGTACTGCTTTTTCTGGGGTACCAATTGGGATATTATTGTTCCTTTGCCAATTTACCGGCCACGGCTACGGAGTGGAAGTGTGTTGTTATTAAAAAGTGAATACATGTACATTTTTAATTGTTGAAAAAAAGCAAACTTCATGTTCATAAAAAAAGTTATTTCATTAAAGAGCAAAAAGCATATGTATGTGTTATGCAGTTCACACTTGTGTTGGGCGCTTTGTTTCGTGCTTTTTGCTGGCGCCAAAATCTTCAATCAGCTGTTAGTACAAAATGTCAGCTGTTTATAATGACAGTAAGGAAAAAAGAGTTGTTCCGTCAAAAAATTAAGTATACAAAATCACTTAAAACCAATAAAATTCAAGCGGTTGCTTTATTATAAAAAATGTCATAATAAAACAATTGTTTTATTATGTATGACTTTGTGTTATCGATACTCAATAAACACAAATTGGCTCTAATATAACAGATGGGACGGTGAATGACAATCATGAATTTTATAGTAATTTCCTTTTCGGCTCTCTTTGGATAAATTCTTATTTTAAAAATTTTATGCGTGTTATCGAATATAGTTTGAACTTATCGATTAATCTGTATTACCAACATCAACAACAGTGGAACAGGGTGGGTGTGAAAGTGACTAAATCAACAACAAATATTAATATATCCGCAAGTAGAGAACTGCGCTAACGCGAAAGTAAGAAATATTTCATCATTATCGAATACTATCTGTCTGCTGGCGGATTATGCAAAACGTACGCAACGTGTGATAAGAAATAGGATGATAACGCGGTAAATCGGTCAGGTGGTGTTGTTGGTAGTTCTGTTGTCTGTACGCATTATATAATTACAATGACAACTGTAAACATATGGCCCTGGCCTCCAGGTGATCTGAACCCAAAGCCCTTGTTGCCGCCTTCTGAACAATAGCAATTTTTGTTAATAACAATAAAAACAAAGGCAGTACGGTGTAAATGGCCAAGTGAATGAATACATAATTATAATTAAAACAAAAACAAAATATTTCGATCGTTAACCTTGGGGAACACAGTGATTTTCAAGTAGCGGAAACACATTTGTACACACACCTACACATGCATGCCTGCAAAATGTATCATAATGTTATTTTTGCGTTCCAGATAATCCCATAACATCGCAGTATCCAGGAAACATACACACACACACAGGCACACGAGCACGCACACATACACGATCATACTACATGAATACCAGATTGAATGATGCTGTAGACAAAGGAAGAGACACGAATTTGACAACTTTGAGTTAAAAGCGTTTCGATCAGCAAACATTTGTGGACTGGCAACGCATGCAAGAAGCGCGGTCCGGCAAGCGCACGGTCGTCTCCGGCAGCTGTTCCATATACAGCTAACACAATGTCGGAAAGCACCGGCGTGACTGTGGTGCCCCAAGGCAAAGTCGCCGACACAACAAGCAGGCTCAAGGAGAGAACAGGAGCCATGACATCTGAGGACGGCTATATACGCACCATCGAATGGGACATGATGAACAAGACCAAGTTTTTTCCACTGTCCATGCTGAGCTCATTTTCGGTTCGATGTTGTCTGTTTCCACTGACTGTGATCAAAACACAACTTCAGGTGCAGCACAAGAGCGATGTGTACAAGGGCATGATCGATTGTGCCATGAAAATCTATCGGTCGGAGGGTGTACCTGGTTTATATCGTGGCTTCTGGATCTCATCAGTTCAAATTGTATCCGGCGTCTTTTACATTAGCACATACGAGGGAGTGCGACATATACTAAATGATCTTGGTGCCGGGCATCGAGTGAAAGCTTTAGTTGGCGGTGGCTGTGCCTCTTTGGTGGGTCAGACCATCATTGTTCCTTTTGACGTGATATCCCAGCACGCCATGGTACTTGGCATGTCGGCACATGCGGGCGCCAAAGCTGATATGAACCCCTTAGGTATTAAATCGTGGCCTGGACGCAGTCGTCTCCATATATCCATGGACATTGGACGTGAGATAATGCGACGGGATGGATTACGCGGCTTCTACAGAGGTTACACTGCCAGCCTGATGGCCTATGTGCCCAACTCGGCGATGTGGTGGGCGTTTTATCACTTGTATCAGGGTAAGTCCAAGCTAAGATTAATCCAAAGAGTAAACCAATACTAATAAATATACTTAACTTTCAGACGAACTGTATCGTATATGTCCTTATTGGGTCTCCCATTTATTTATACAATGTGTGGCTGGTAGTTTAGGTGGCTTCACAACGACAATTCTAACAAATCCATTGGACATAGTGCGAGCACGTCTCCAGGTACGTCCTGCTAAGATATATCCAAAGTACTTTTCTTATTCTCATTCATGCTATTCGACAGGTTCATCGTCTGGACTCGATGGGCGTTGCGTTCCGAGAGCTGTGGCACGAGGAGAAAATGAACTGTTTCTTTAAGGGACTGTCCGCCCGCCTGGTGCAGTCGGCGGCCTTTTCATTTAGCATTATACTAGGATATGAAACCATCAAACGCATTGCCATTGACGATCAGTACAAGCATCTAATACGCTGGTAACCGATACGCACAAATCTCAAATAGAAATGGCATCAAAGCAAATCAAATCCAAACAAATGATATAAATCCTAAATGCATTTACGCAACGTACCAAGGAACCACCAGAGATTCGAGTTGCTGTGTCAACTGGAGGCCAGCGCGGGCTTCAACCTTTGTAAATAACGGACGAAATAAATACAATAGTTTAAAACAAAAGCACAGGTTTAATTAGCTGAATTCAAAATGATGATACTTTTTGTTAGGCAAATGAGTAAAATGTTTCTTCAAGTTAGATAATAAGCAAATTCGATATGTTCTTGCAATGTTTGATGTACGTAATTGATATTGCAAGGTGTGTTAGCTTAAAGTGAAAACAATTATTTGTTAATTAATAGTGATTTTTTATACATTAATTACATAACATTACAAGCAGAGGCAAGGACAACAAATGCTACAACTATTATAGCACATGTATACTCTATAAAAATCTTGTACATTACATATTATTACTATAGTTACAACTATTATTATTATAAGTATGTAATTGATGATGATGTTGATAATAATGTTACAATAATACTTTTATAAAGCCAAAAACAGAAACATAAAATGGGGCATGCTAATACTTGTACTTACTTAATCGTGTCCTTAATCTGTTAGCACAGTATGCCTCCTATTGGATGTACTATATGTGTTATTTCAAAGAAAAACTAGTTTTAGCATGCATTGTGTAATAAAGTACAAACCAAGAATTTACAAAGATTTTTGGCATTGTGAAATGTTGTTTTAGTGTCAATTGAAATCAAATTTTATACTTAACTTCTCGAACTTCAGTTCCGATCTAAGAAACGCAACTACTTATATAGTTTAAAAAACAAATTAACGACATATTCAAAACTACATTGAACATTACTTTCCAGTGCAATCAGAAGCAATTTAGTGATAATGCTAAGATTGCTAAATAAATTTCACCTCAAGTTGTCATTGTTGATTGTTTTTAAGTCTAGATAAAGCTTTATCTAGGTCGAAAAATTATTTAGAACTTATGTTAACCTTTTGAAGGTAAATTTTAGTTCATAATAGTTTAGCTGACAACTTATATATGCTTAAGTATAAGTACCAGAATGAAAAAACTGCTGACCTTTGATCGTGGCTTATAAGTAGTACAGTAAGCACTACTTTGCATAGCTTTTTATTGTTTAACAAACTCAAGGCTTAATTTTATTGGTTCGACCAAAAAGCAGGGAAAGAAGCACCAGCACACTTTAAAAACTTAGGAGACTACAATGTACAGATTTAAAAATGCAAGTGGAATATATAATGAAAAATAAACAAGGGACAACTTAGGAAAGCATCTTGCGAATCATATAGTTGAGGATGCCACCATTCTGGTAGTACGTGATGTCCACTTCAGTGTCGAATCTCAACGTTGCCTCAAAATACAGTGCCATCGGCCTGAAATCGAGAGTAATCATATCAATAACGTTACAATATAAAACATTTTCTAATTACACATACTTCAACTTGGATATTCTGTCCTGGTTTTAGGCCACTCTCAGGCAACGCAATGTTGTAGACTTCGCGACCATTTAGCTTAAGAGTCTCAGCATTCTGACCAGGCAAGAACTGCAGGGGAATAATGCCCATGCCCACCAAGTTGGAGCGATGAATACGCTCATAGGATTCAGCAATAACTGCCTTCACACCCAACAGGAAAGGACCTTTAGCAGCCCAATCCCGAGAGCTGCCGCTGCCGTAATCCTTACCAACAACTAGAACCAATGGAGTGCCTTCCTCACGATAGCGTTCAGCAGCATCGAAGATATCCAACTCCTCCTGGCTGGGTATGTGCAGAGTGCGTGGTCCGGTCTTGGTAACTAGCTTATTCACCAAGCGAATGTTGGCAAATGTGCCACGTGCCATGATGGCATCATTGCCACGACGTGAGCCATATGAATTGAATTCACGTGGTGTTAAATTGCGTCCAGAGAGGAAACGTGCCGCTGGTGAGTTCCTGGCAATGGAACCAGCAGGTGAGATGTGATCTGTGGTCACTGAATCACCCAAGAAGAGAAGACAACGTGCGTTTTGAATGCTTTGCAGCTTGGGCAATGAACGGGTCATATTCTCAAAGAAGGGTGGACGCTTAATGTAGGTGGAATCTGCGCTCCACGGGTACAGCTTGCCATCGGAGACTTCCAGAGTCTGCCAGTCCTCTGAGCCCACTTCGATTTTACCTGAAAGAGTTTATAATTTAATGTTGGTTCTTGTGAAGATTTATGGAGTAAGCTTACTGTAGACCTCTTGGAACATGGCTGGGATGACATGCTTGTTCTCCACATCCTGAATTTCGTTACGGGATGGCCAAATGTCACGCAGGAACACGTTCTGACCATTGGCATCCACGCCAAGTGGCTCCGTCTCAAAGTCAATGTCCACACGTCCTGCAATGGCATAGGCAATGACCAGTAAAGGACTGGCCAGATAATTGGCACGGGTATTGGGATGAATACGTCCCTCGAAGTTGCGGTTGCCCGACAAGACGCCAGCGCAGACTAGGCCATTCTTCTCGATGGTATTAACCACGTTCTCCTCCAGGGGACCCGAGTTGCCAATGCAAGTCATGCAACCGTAGCCAACGATGTCGAAACCAAGTTTCTCCAAATATGGAATGACACCCGACTCCTTCAAATAGTAGGTAACAACACCAGATCCTGGCGACAGCGATGTCTTGATGTACGGCAAGATGTTAAGTCCTTTTTCGACTGCTTTCTTGGCCAACAGACCAGCACCCAGCATTACAGAAGGATTCGAAGTGTTTCGTGCAGGAAGTGATCGCAGCAATGACAACGGATCCATGCTGAAGCTTATAAGTCTTGCCATCGTCCCATTGGAATTCACCGCTGGCCGCCAAGGCTTCGGGTGCAATAGCGAATCCCTTGAATCCGACCTAAAAATGTGGCAATACAACCAAAATAAAAATGCTGATTAAACATTAATCGTTCAATGACCCCGAAGTTAAACCAAAATAATTTGTAGGTCAGTTTGTATTGATTTGCGGAAGCGGCCCTCACGAGGCCCCATCGTTGGGGAGAACACAAGTGGAGCTAGTTCTGGACAAGTTAGGCCAAGTCAGGCCAGGCCCGTGTACAGAACTCGCTAAAGTCCAAAGAAATGCAGTGCACAATTTTTAGAAATTCGGCATAAAAATAAGTATCGAGCGTGCTAGAAAATAAATCGCAATCTCAGCGAATTTTGGTAATAACCAAAATAACCGATCAGCGACTGAAACCTGACGCGTTGGCAGCGGCCATTGAACGCAGTGGAGCTTATAAGAGCTGTATGGCCAAGAACCAGGTTTCAGTTCAAATCATTACGTGGTGAAGTTACGCTCGCTCCAAAATCAAAGACATTTTTCAAATATTTATATCGAGTTATCTAAGGAAATAGTAGCCGTGATTTTACATTTGAAATATTTAATATATCACAGTTGCTGTTTCTTTTAGATAGCTCTTTTGTAAGCAGCTTGCGCTACTCAGTGTATTCAGATATTAAGCTTTGATTCCTATAACTTATCCTACAATAACGATTTCAATTTATGGGATACACCAAGTTCAGTTTTGTCAGATGTGCAAGCATCACTGGGCTTTGTTTATCTCATAAGAGTGAAATTTATACAACTTACCGGACTGGACAGACATGACTTGAAGTCCTCGGGCATATTGGAGACGGAGACACGATCGTGTGGTCTCTTGGGTCCCGATACAGAGGTAACCACCGTAGACAAATCCAAAGTAATGCTCTGCAAAATTAAAGTGGACACGTGAGCAAATTGTTTAATTAAGTTTTGTGTAGCAGTTGCCAACCTGTGTGAACTTTGGATCTTGTGCTTCCTGAGAGTAATCGCGCAATTGTTGCGTTGCCTTCAGATACTCCCTTATGATGTCGATCTTCTTCTCGGAGCGATCTGTAATTGAAACAGTGATTTCATAAACTAATGAGTACTTTAAATGAGCTTATTTAACGTACTTGTTTTCTTCATGTAGCCGAGAGTGTTCTCGTCAATGGGAAAGTAACCAACAGTGGCACCATACTCGGGACACATGTTGCTGATGGTAGCACGATCGGCAATGCTAAGCTCTGCCACGCCAGGACCATAGAACTCCACAAATTTACCAACCACACCAAGTTGGCGCAAGTGCTTGGTTATGGTCAGCACCAGATCCGTTGAGGTGGCCAGGGAGCTCAACTTGCCGACCAGTTTGTAGCCAATGACTTCGGGCAACAGCATAGAAATCGATTGTCCCAACATCACAGCTTCGGCCTCAATGCCACCAACACCCCAGCCCAGGACACCCAGACCGTTGATCATGGTGGTATGGGAATCGGTTCCGACCACACTGTCGGGATACAGGGTCTTGCTGCCATCGCTGGCATCGCTTTCGAAGACCACACGTGCCAAGTACTCCAAGTTAACCTGATGCACGATGCCTGAGCCAGGTGGCACAATAAGCATGTTGTTGAAGGCACGAGCACCCCACTATGAAGAGAAATAATAGTTATTTAAATGATATCATTCTATCCAAGTCTATTAACCTTCAAGAAGGTGAAACGCTCCTTGTTGCGCTCAAACTCCAGATTTTGGTTCTTGGTCAGGGCATCTGGGGTGCGAGCAAAGTCCACCTGCACGGAGTGATCAATGACCAGATCAGCAGGACAGATGGGATTGATTTTTTCCGGATTTCCGCCCAGATTCAGGACAGCATCACGCATAGCTGCAAAGTCCACAACGGCAGGAACGCCAGTGAAATCCTAATAGGCAAAAACAGGTAAATGTCAAAGGATATATGGATGTTGATAGCAATTGATTACAGACCTGCAGAATGACACGTGCTGGCTTAAAGGACACCTCCACATCGTTGGAGCCCTGCTTTAGACCAGGCGTCCAGTTCAGAATGCTCTGTACATCCTTCTCGAGGATATGGAAGTTATCGCAGTTGCGCACCGCCGATTCCAGGAGCACACGAATCGAATATGGCAGCTGGTCTAAAATCAAATACGTTTTATTTTTTAGCTAAGAGCTGCTCAAATAAACACAACTTGTTGTTAGGAGCAATTAGATAGCAGTCACTTATCAGTTAAAACAAAAAAAATGACAGAAAACCGGGGGGAATTAAGGGGCATTTGCCTGACTTTGAAGGTGTGCGTCGGTTATGCCCTTTACAACTGACTAAAAAAACTTAATACAGTCGTGTCTTGCTATAGTGAACTAAGTTCACTGAACTTCAAGATAATATCGGCAGTTCTGCCTTTTTAGCCGTATTCAGTTAAGTTTGTTCACCTTTAATAATGTGTGGGTTTGGAAAATAATAGCTAAAATTCCATTTAGCCGTAAAAGTTAAAGCTCAAAAATATAAACTTCCATTGACAAAACCACTAAATGTATATAATTTAATACAAACCATGGTCAGTCTAGCCGTTTTTGTTAAAATTTGTTGGCATCACTGACTAGTTTTCAGTATGGACAAGTCATAGTTATTGTCAAAAATTCATTGATTAGGTCAATAATGACCGTCCACACTGCATCTGTTATCAGTCAGTGCCATCAGTGTTCACCATATCAGGTGTTCATTATACACATACTCAAATGCAATTAAGACTTTGGTCAAACAAACTCAGAATCAGAACCGAAAAGTCAAGCACACGTGCTGTACTTAAAAATATTCAAAAGCAATAAAAACATGCCGAACACTGTGTGTGTTTGTTGTTATTTTGTGGCATGTTAAAGAAAAAGAGCATCACACCACAAAATCGTGTGATATGAACAGTTTTGAGTTTGAATTTGTCTTGTTCATGCTGATAAGTGTCTACACACATAATAATACAAAAGCTTGATTAGCGCACAATAATAATATAATTTTGGTGGCTTTTTTGCTTATCAATAGACGCCGGTGTCGTCGACGGCAGCGGCGTGCGCCCGCCCAGACGAGCCCAACAATTAGAAAATGTCAAAGTTGATAACTTTCGTTTTCAAGCGAAGCACAGGTTTTTAGAAAGCTGCGATTGAAAGAAATTATTGTGTCCTATATTGTTAAGTAAATCACCTTCTCGTTGACACTGATTGGACTTGCAAATTAAAAAACAAAAGGTGGGAAGGTGTGTGTCTATGTGTGTGTTGGTTAGTTTTGGTTGAGGTCAAACTTCAAGTCGTCGTTTGTATACTAGACACCTGCCTATGCTAAATTCACTCTGGATACTTTTGTCTTAGTACCAGTTTTATAATTTTGCTTTATTTGTACACGTAGACTTACCATATTTGCTATCAATGGACGCTAAATCAAAGTATTTGTAGACGGTACCGTCCTTGGTAAAGGATTTCTCGAACTGTGCAAATGGATTATCGCCTGCAATTGCATAAAATAAGAGTTAATTATATAATGGGCAGGATAAGCTAAAGCGCTACAAATGGAACTTACCAGACATGGTTGTAAGTGCGCTTTTTGTGTTGCAATTAATTGAACCTGAACAGCGGGCGTATTCGTTGTGGAATGAACAAGTTTTGTGCTCTTATTGGAAATTGCTATCGACGTTATGCTATCGATCATCGCTGTGGTTTCGATATGGCGCAACGATGTTTACACAAGAACGATATGTTCATTTCATAGCTTAACATAAACTGCTGTAGTTTAAAAGAGCATTGATATTTAATTGAGAAAATGCTTGAAGAGAGGTAGTTTGACGTCATTTTAAATCACGGAATTTATCAATATTCCTATTTATTTTAAGAGCGGTATTTCGCGCACTTGTTGATACGATACTTATCAGTTCAGGGCTAACTGTATTTATCGATACTCGTACATCTCTAATTAACTCTTTGTCAACACGCGCACGCTGTTTGCATTTAAGCAATTTAACTGTAATATCAATTAAAAATGGGTAAATCAGACACTGGTGACTCTGCTAAAGACAAATTGCGAATGATGCAATGTAAATTTAATCCACTCTCTCGCTGCGATGGCTCTGTTATGTACAGTCAGGGTGAGTACTTGAAAATAACAAACCTTGAGTGAATGCCGGCTAACTTGATTTATTTGTAGGCGCTACAGTTGTTATTGCTGCCGTGCTTGGCCCCATTGAGGTGAAGACACAGAATCTAAGCATCGAAGGAAGCTACTTGGAGTGCAACTATCGCCCCAAAGCAGGCTTGCCACAGGTTAAAGAACGCATACGAGAAGCGGCAATCAAAGATGTTTTGGAATTGGCACTGCTGACTGAAACATACCCCAGATCAAAAATGTCCCTACAGGTGCAGGAACTGGAGGATCGTGGAAGCGTAAGCTTAACAAATGTACCTACAGAAATGTTCACTAAAACAATGTCATTGCAGATAGATGCATGTGCCTTAAATGCCGCCTGTCTGGCCATGTTGATTGGCGGTCTTCCATTGAAGTACAGCTTTGCAGCGGTTCACTGCATTATCAACGAGGAGGGTGAATTTGTCCTGGATCCGGATCAAAATGAAACAATGCGTCAACAGGCCAGCTTCACATTCGCATTTGATTCCGTAGATGGCAATCTGCTTCTGGTGCAAACGAAGGGCGCTTTCAAGATTGCTCAGTTTAACGACATCGAATGCCTTTGCCGAGCTGCCAGTGCCGAGATCTTTGAGTTCTATCGTAGCAACATAGCCAAATACCATGGAAGGAGTGCGGAACAGACTGCGACGACTAAGGACAACCGAGGAATTCTACCCATGGAAACGTGATGTGAAAAAATTGGGTTTGAATAAAGCTTTGCTAATCATATTTATTGTGTCCTCAACTCTTAATGCTGCGATGGTGATCGCCAATACTGCTGTGATGCAGTGGTAATCCCTTGAGCACTTGTGAGTTGGACTCCACAATACGTGCGACGACAAAGTCACCTACAGTAATGTCTCTAACATTGGGACCGCCTTCTGCCGTGGGCAGTGAAGCGGCGGGAACAATGACCTTTATGTTGGCATCATTGCGTCCAAACCAGAAGTTATCGGAGCGTTTGCTTTTGCCTTCGATGAGTATGAGCTGATCCTGACCCTCGAAACGCTTGTGGAGCTGCGTGGCTCCTTTCCTGAATGCCTGCACCATGCGGGTCAGTCGGGCTGTCTTCACGGGCAGAGGTACATCATCAACGTAGCGTCTGTGGGCTGTAGTTTTCTCTCGCATGCTGTAGGCGAACAGGAAGGCCACGTTATAACGAACGCTTTCGATCAGTGAGATGGTGTCCTCAAATTCCTCCTCAGTTTCACCGCAGAAGCCGCAAATAAAGTCACTGGACAGACCCACATCCGGCAGTATTTGCCGAATGTGCGTCACCAGCTGCAAGTACGCCTCTCGGGTGTATCCGCGTCGCATCCTGGAGAGCACCGCCGTGTTGCCCGATTGAGCGGGCAAATGCAGTTGCTTACAGACATTGGGATAGTCCCGAATGATGCGCAGCACCTCGTCGGAGAAGTCTTTGGGATGTGGCGATGTGAATCGTATGCGCATTTCAGGTACGGCTTCCGCGACGCTTTGGAGCAGCACCGAGAAGGGCAATCCTCCCGTTTTGGGCTTGTAAACTGTGCTAAATCCAGTCGCCATAGCTCCATCAGTTTTGGATGCATGTGTGGTACTTCTGTCTCTATAGGAGTTGACATTTTGGCCAAGTAGTGTCACTTCCTTGATGCCTTGCTCTTGCAGGATTTGCACTTCGCGCACAATAGACTCAAGGGGGCGTGAACGCTCGCGTCCTCGTGTAAAGGGTACAATACAGTAGGAGCACATGTTGTCACAGCCACGCATGATAGACACAAAGGCTGTTGGGGAATCCGAATTGAGCCGCACCGGCATAACATCCGCATAGGTTTCGTCCAGGGAGAGCAGCACATTGATCGCCGAGTTGCCATAATGCCGGGCAACGGCCAGCAGTCGTGGCAAATCCTTATAGCTATCGGGTCCCGCAATAACATCCACGCATTGCTCCTGGTCGAGAAGCTTCTCCTTCAATCGCTCCGCCATGCAACCGAGTAGCGTCAACTGCAGTGGTTGCCTTTTGTTCCCCCGTCGATCTTTCATTGCTCGCAAGTGCTTCAGGCGATTCCAGATCTTCTGTTCGGCCCCATCTCGTACGGCACAGGTCACCAGCATAATGACGTCAGCACTGGCAATGTCCTCGCTGCGCTGATACCCATGCTCCTGTAGTATACTCCACACTACCTCCGTGTCGTTAGTGTTCATTTGGCAACCGTACACTTCAAAGTGCACCCTTACGTCCCTGGCCATTGTAGTCTATTGAGTGCAAATATGGTATACTTTCTACATCATTATGGGTATCTTCTGTGTTGATCGTTTGTCTCGACTTTACACTGAAAAAGTCCTTTAGACCCGGTCCACGTACAATGCGTTCCACAAATGTTTCACGTGCACTGGATTTATTGGGTTTTTCTGTTTGCGGCACAGTTTGTACTGAATGTGCGGCTTTGGTAGTCGCAGCAGCAGAGGATGCAGCATTGCTCTGGTGGCGCCAATGCTGACCCAGACACCTATGGACAATTTGCCGTCGCAGCTTCATGGCAATTTTATTCACAAATCTTGACAATTTGTCGATCAACTGTTTTTTGTTTAGGAATTATGTCACAGGGAAATTATAAGAGAATTTCCTAAAATATCGATAAGTCATGCAGTGTCGGCTGTTCGATAGAACTATCGTAAAGGTTTCATATTGTGGCGCTCATTTTGACGTATGTTGTGTAGTCGGTTAATGAATCAAACATGTGAAACTAATTTCCATAAAACCATTTTTATTTGATAAGTTCATAGTACATAAAATTCTAATAGGTGCTAGAGCAGCGCGTGTTATTTTGCCTCTGGCAAATATAGAATGCCTTTTCAGTGCACAACCAGTTGTTCATTTGAAATTCGCCATTTCGAAGCCACAAGTGCACACAATGCTCGACACCAATGACGTCGGGCTGCCCTGGTGTCCAAGAGGTAAACGGCATGGGTAAACCATTTGTAACAGACATAAAATTATTGTTTGCAGCAAGATCATTGCCTCCAGTCCAAAACCAATCATTCTCATTATGACCCTCGTTCTTCAAATACGTTGATAGAACACTCATCTCCTCAGGCGATTCGATCGAAAGCAAATCTCCTCCAAATCGCCGACACAGGTGAAGGGCATCGTACCAACTGATCTTTGTCTGTCCAATCACATAGTATTTTCCACCGATTCTCTTGTAAATTAGTTTGTCAGTAGCGACGCAAGTAACTGTTTTTTGGGGTAAAATAATGTATATTTAATGGATAATGGAAAATCTCATAAGTTTATTCCAAACCTTCAATTGATGGTTTTATAGGATACAAAAAGTTGTCAGCAAGTACAGTGTAAAAACTGACTATAAAAATTAAAATTGGAATGAATTTCATTCTGCTTTGAGAATTGCACGCGAACTGACAAACAGCAAAATTAGAAAATCATATATAACATTGCATTCTATACTAGACATGGGTATTTTCACCTAACTCAACACTAATGGGTATGTGCAAGTGCATATTCAATGGAAAATTAAATAGTGCATATTCAACTATTTAAATGTTTTGAACACAAAGTGTTTTTAACCTTTTGAAAACTGTTCATATATTAATTGGGAAGGAAGAGGCATTCAGTTATTTTCCAGCTTAAAAGTGAAAACAGTTTCAAAAACTTAAAACATTTTAGCGGAGATAAAATTTGAAGACTTTTGTTAAAAGGCTGTATGCTCATCAAAAGTCCAGATATAACAAGTAAGAAAGGCTATAGTCTAGTTCTAGTGCGCGTTCTTCCATACAAATCACTTATTTTCAACCGATTTGTCCTATGGGAGCTATGAGCTACAGTTGTCCGATCCGGTCCATGCTTGGTGAAGATAGTTTTAATGCTACCATACACATAATGTGTTAACTTTAGTCGTTTGATCTGCCTGACATATAGACGAACTTTCATTCCAAGTTTGGTAGCTCTAGCTCTTGTAGTTTAGAAGATCCAGGTGCTCATACGGATGGACAGGCAGACAGACAGATGAACAGACGAATCTATGTCGACTCGTCTGTATATATATAGTTTATGGGGTCGGAAACGCCCTCATAAACTTTAACAAACTTAATAGACCCCTCTATTTTTTTTTAGAGTACAGGGTCTAATAATTAAAATTATATTTTAAATCCACACTGCTTAAAACGCGATTTTTAAAATCAAAACAGTTTACTAAATTATTTATTTAGATTTCTTTAGTTGAGTTAAGTTCCAAGCTCATAATTCAATAGAAAAACTTTGAATTTTTAACTGACATTTTTTTCCCAGTGTATCTAACTGTTAGTAGCCATCAGTGCACATAGTATAGTTTTGCCGCTGACATATGTAAAAGGCTTGTCCAGTGCACACCCAATTGTTCATACGGAATTCGCCATCCCTGAGCCACAAGTGCACACACTGCTCGGTGCCGGGATAATCTGGTTGTCCAGCTGACCAAGATGTGAATGGCAATGGTAAACCGTTTATGGTTGACTTAAACTGATGGTTAGCAACTAAATCATTGCCCGATGTCCAGAACCAAGCATTCGCATCATATCCTAGGCTCTTCAGATGCGACGATATAATATTCATTTCCTCAGCTGATTCGATAAGGATTAAATCTCCTCCAAATCGACGACACGTATGGAAGGCATCGAACCAAGTGATTTTGGTTTTTCCAATATAATAATATTTATTTCCGATCCTGTCATATGTTGTTGGCTGCGAAACCACACAGTGGACTAGTATTGGAAGACAGTAAATTACTATAAAGACTAATTTTAAAATAGGTATATTGTACCTTCTATACTGGGCTTAAAAGGACTGAGTATTTCGTATGCCGATCCCAGGCACAGGAATACGGAGAGTAGGAAAGTTATCGACAGAAAGTATTTCATTGTACAAATTGAACAGTCGAAAGTGGAATGATTTTTGGCATTTTATAGAAAATCAAAGTATTAGGTATTTAAATTGTCTAACTAAAAGTGACTGACTTTGGTATACCCTGTACTCAGCGTTTATAAAAGAAGTGATGGTTAGTCCGAAATACAGAAAAATGTTATAAAATTAGAAATTATTTATGGGTAATTTAAAAATTCTAATACAAGTTTTAAAGACATGTTCATACCCTATTTCGATTAAAGCTTTCAATATCAAGGCCCTGTGCTAATGACTTGAATTGATTAACAGTTTGACCTATTTGTCGGTTTATTTTATTTGCTTTTAAATGACAAGACTTTTTTTTTTTTTGGTAGGCATTTAAATTTTAAGTGACATGATTTTTAAAAATAAAGCTTAAGTCATAGATTAAAATAAATCCAACACATATATAAAAGTATTTCTTTAATGCACAAATCTTACATAAAGTTTTGCATTAAATTTTAAATCTTAACCGATTGCTTAAGTAGTTGCTGAAACTGGTGGTTGTGGGCAAAATGTGGTTCATGTCTTTGATATTTGAAGGGCTGGTGTGAAGCAGTGTAGTACATGCTGAGCACGTTAGGCGCCGCTCTATTATAAGTAAGGACTCTTCAAGAGTTATCCATGCTAACGCTAGATGGTGCTACACAAAAGTGGAAACGAAACAACTGCCATTACACAAAATGTGCCCTGCAGGAATATAGAAACTGGAGTGGATCTTAGTACCAACAAAAACCTGTAGATGGTGTTTGTTAAATAAATTATTTTTAATTGTATAGCAGTGTTTAAGAATATAAATCATATTAAACTTTGTTGATTAATCTTATTAAAATATATGCAAATAAATATTAGATTTTTTTAAAAATTGACTTTGCAAATCAAGTCTCTTTGTGCACCACTTTTAAAAGGGGATATCATTATGTTGCTTTTGTAGAATACTTTTTTAGTATTAAAAATTATATATACTTCATTTTATTGATTATGTTTGTTAAATGCAAATTCTTTACATATTTTTTAAATAATAAATTAAATTGTAGCTTGATTTTTAAGAGTTTATCTCCTTAATTTTTTAAGGAAATTGTAAAAACATTTAAGAATTGAACACCAGATGTCGCTTCGTTGTGGCTGAACAATTAGTATTGTACAATAATATAAAATTGTTCACTTTTGTTAGCTTAGAGTAAACGGTTAAATTAGAAAACCACGTAGATAAATATATTATTGTAAATACTTGAACATTTGTCTTTCAATTTGTGGTACAATGAGATGAAAAGATACTCAAATGACCGCACATTTGTGGGTAAGAAGAAGAAGACAATGGACGACGAAGATGAAGCAGACGATATTCGGCCTCATTATGAGCTTATCTAGTGGTCAAGTTAATAATGCACAAAGTAAACAAATTGGCAGCTGAATGCTGCATGTTAACTGTTGCAGACAAATGCGTTTAGGCCAAGTTTAGTGTGACTCAGTTAACGTTTTGTGGCTGTTGTTGTTGTGTGGCCAATAACTAAATAATTGCGTTGAATTGGGCTTAAAGCATAAATTGGTAGGTTTGATTGAAACATGTGAGTGGGTTGCAAAATATGGGCAGGTGGGCTGATGGGCAGATGGGCGTGGCATATTTTTGTCTGGCATATTTGTTAACACTTGCAGGCAAAAGATATTTTAATGAAAATGAAATGAAAATTCCAGTTTTGGCCAAAAGAATTTCGTAATTACAGCGTAAAAATGCGGTAATTAAATTCATGAAGTTTTCGGCTTCAACGCAACGAAGCGTTTTCCCATTTTCCCAGCAGCCCCAAAAATAACTGTAAGTGGGTTTCCCTCCCTCTATCTCTCTCCCTTTCCCTCTCTCTGTGTGTGTGTTGACCGCCTTGTTGGTTAAACATTTTCTTGTATTTTGTCGGCACTTTTCCGCCAAAGTTATTTTCGCATGAGTTTCGCTTCTGTCCGCTATAAATCTTCGCTCTGAACTTTCACAGCTCCAAGAAAACTGAATTTGTTGCTCTCCATGTGAATGGCAAAATGGATGTGAATGTGACTACTGCTCTGAGTCGCTGAGTCTCTGAGTGTACTGAGTGTTAGTGGAGCCAAGCAGCTTAAGCTTATGTCCTCCTATTTCCAGCTCCTTTAAAAAGCATGTCAATAATTCTATTTTCCATTACGAATAAACTATATTTATGATAGTCAAAGCAATTAATCCGACAATTCTACGCTAAAACACGCACTAAACTTGAGCTTAAACAATTTCCAATAAAATTAGATAATTGAATAGCTGTGGGAGCTAGGAATACCCCTATGTTTTTTACTGTAAAGGAATTTTCTGGGCCTTCAAATTGTCTGCTAAAACCAAACTCAGAGTTTCCCCAACGTTCCTCCACTCCTCATCCCTGCTCCATCTACCACTGCCAGCCAACCAAAAACGACACTTTTAGGCGCCATAACGTGGGCGCACGCATAATGATCCCCTGAATGGCTCAATGCGTATCCATGGCCTTAACATCCAAAGCATCCAAAGTTTGCTTACCGATTTCCATTTTTCGAAAAACCATTTGCCCCAGAAAGAAAAGTTGTCGCCTTCGACTGGAGGGGGTGTTTGCCCTGTTGCGTTATACAACACTGTGCCAGTGGGGGTTGGAGTGGGGGAGTAGGAGATGGGAAAATGGCTGCACAGCGGTGTTAACGGCACTGCTGAGAGTAATTCGCTAACCGAAACAAAGCAGTCGAATAAAAAAGTGGAAAGTAACCCAATGTTAATAGAAACTGCTTCGCTGTCGTCGTCGTCGTCGTCGTCGTTGTTGCCGTTAAATTGAAATTGTCGCGCAAATAAAAATTTGCATATTTTAGCATTGATTTCGTTTGCCTCCCTCGGCAGCGATGAGACATGGGCCATGAGACACGAGACACGAGACACGAGACACGAGACACGAGACTGTGGCTCCCGTTGTGGGGCCCTTGGGATACGCGTCGTATGCGCAATGTTTCAATGCAGCCAATAAATTGTAGGAAAATCGCAAAAATTGCGAAAATTAATTACAGAACAGTGCATAAAGCACACAAAATCTATGCCTAGACAGTAAACTAAGCTACACTGAAAAAAAAAATTTTACTGAAATATTAGCTTTAATACGGAATACTGGATATTTTGCTGTGGATGTATTCAAAGACACCAAGAGAGAGAGAGAGAGAGAGAGAGGTAGAGGCAGATAGGTCTCATTACTGGCTGCCAGTTTCAGTTGTTGTCCATAGTAAATCCTAGCGCTGTCACAATAAAATCCACTCAAGCTAAACATACGTCAGCAGTGATGAGAACAAGAAGTAGAACGAGATGGAGACGGAGCTGGAGACGAAGGCCAAGAATGGAACTCAAGTTGAGTCTCCAGCTCCAAGGCAAAGTTCCATAAATTTATGCGCTGGTCAGGATGAGCATTTGGAAAAAATGTTGTCCCTGTCGTTGAGTCAAAGAGGCGCAGAGTGTAATACAAAACGGCTCATTGATTTATTTACGAGCTCATCTGATGTGACCCAGGCTACCCGAACTGTATACAACGTTGTGCTGCTGCAACAGTGGGCAGTGGACAGTGCATAGTGGGCGTGGCTGGGCGGTAAAGAGGGACTGCAAACGAAAATTTAGTTAACAAAACAAATTTAAACAAAATTTTGTTTTTTACAGAAATTTTAAAGAAATTTTCTCTTCCTTTGATTCTGATGTTTTGGTACCACTGTGCAAGGCTGCTTTTCTCCTTGTTATTCTCTGGTTTACAATTTCTTCTTTGGCTGCCTTTGTCGTCCATTGTGACTTACATAAACTGTACTCGGTTTGTTCGTGAAGTCATTTCAAATTCCCTGGATCGTAGATCTTTTGTAGAGCAATGGCGTCTGACACTCAATATGCGTTGAGATGGTTCCAGTAAAGGGGTGGAGAAGGAGGAGGGAGAGTACGAAGAGGGAAAGTGAAGTAGTACAAAAATGTAAAGGACCTTCAATATTTATGTTCAGTTGCGATCAGCTTTAAAGGGTGTGTATTTTGCGCGTTGCATCGTGTTGCGTCGTGTCGCAACGCGTCGTTTGCTGGTAATTTTCATTGTCACGTGGCGGTAATTACCGGTGTCGGCAGACACACACCCACCTCCACATACACAAACACAAACACACACACACACACACACACACCCAGTTGGATTTGAACTGCACGCCAGTCAACACTCGCTGGCTCAGCGGGCTCCACACACACACAGGCACACACATACAAACACACTCCGTGCATGTTTTTGCATGTCCCTGCATGTCCCTGCTGGTCGCTGCGTGCTGTGTCGCGTCGCGACGCATTTTACAATTTCAATTCATTGAATTTTAACGGCGCCTACAACAGCCACCACAGCACTCTCTTCGCTCTCCCCGCTCTCCTCTCTACACTCTCTCCGCCTACTCCTCTCCTCTCCCCTCCCCTCTCGTCTGTCTGTCTGTCGTTCGTCCCATGTGGCCAGTGTTAACCAAAAGTCTGTAAAACGTTGTGTGCAACATTTGGCATAGTGTTGCTGCCGCTTCCTGCTG
Organism: Drosophila cardini; assembly: GCA_018903735.1. Classification (NCBI taxonomy): domain Eukaryota; kingdom Metazoa; phylum Arthropoda; class Insecta; order Diptera; family Drosophilidae; genus Drosophila; species Drosophila cardini. The sequence continues at coordinate 925,832 of JAEIGM010000020.1, forward strand.
ACTGCCAGTTGGGCGAGCAGGTCGGGGCGGTTCGGGGCGAATGGCAAACTCAGACTGCAGGCGGGCCTTTGTCAATAACCATTGTCCATTCACATCGGCAGTCTGAGTTGTTCCCGATATTAAAACGTGTTTTATCACGCGCCGCCATTTCGCGGCCGGTTATTCATTCCAATTGCGGCCAGATTGCACTTTTCAAGTGCCTGTTAATGCACTTGCTTTGTCTGTGTGTGTGTGTCTCTTAGGGTGTGTGTGTTTTGGCCAAGTTAAAGCTGCTACTTTCTAACAGCAAAAATTCAAATTAAACAAAACTCACCGAAAGTGTCACCAAATCAAAATGGGAAAAAGGGTTGGATGATGAGTAAACTGTGCATTCCATTTTAGTAGAACTTGGAGCAGAAGCAGTAGCAGCAGCAGTAGCAGAAGCAGCAGCAGCAGCTGTTGTTTGTCCTTTGCCGCCATTTTGTGCGTGCCCTGCTATCTCGCTCTCTCCCCCTGCCTTTCTCAGTGTGTGTGGGTGTGCCTGCTGCAGTGATGCCAACATCTAGCTACAAAAAGTTAAAGAACTTGCTAAAGTAAGACAGAAAAACAATTTAAAAAAAATAAAATAATTTTAAAATATTTACGAATAATTTTAGAAACTAAATATTTTAAAAAGAAATATTTCAAATATTAAAAAAAATATAAAGACAATAAAAATTATTTAAAATAATCAGCGAGAAAAGTTTAGAATAAGTTTTTTTTCAAAATGCATGGATTCTTAGCGATTTTTCAGCTATTCATAAATTTTCAGTTATAACAAACTATTTATTTGCCCTCGTTTTCATGGCGACTTATACAGATTAAAAGTTTAAAAAATATATAAAATTTAACGTAACCATTTTGTTACCTAATTTACTTTAATAGGTAAATAAATGTAAACAATTTTACAGACCTACAAAACTTGTAACGTAATTTTTGTTCCAAAAATGCTGAGTTTTGTAAAGAACAGGACAGATTTCCGGATAGGAATGATATCTTTATATGTATCCTTTAAGTAAATTATTTTAAGTATTTCTAATTTAAATTTCTAAAGTGTAGTAGAAAACGACACATCTAACCGTTAAAAGGCTAAATCGGCAGCACTGACAAGCTTTGCTACATTTTCGTTTTGCAATTTCATTAAATTCCAGCATCCGCCATAAATCTTCCACTCTTCAGCACGGCTTCTGTGCTTTGAAGCGATAAAGGTACGTCTGGCTGTGTGATGGCTGCCCCCAAAATGCCAAAAGCAACAGCAACAACAACAACAACAACAACAACAATATGGGCTTTTATATTGGGGCACAAACTTGCACACACTCATACACACACACACACACACCAACAAACACACACATATACACAAAATGGCCGTTGAAGTGGTTGAAAGCGATTACGTTGAATACCAAAGGTTGATGTGTGTACTATGCACACTTGGCAAAGTGTGTGTGTGTGTGTGTGAGTGTGTGTGGTGTGCGTATGTGTGTTTTGTTACTGTTTAAATGTTGTATGAATGAGCCTTTTTTTAGACCCCGTACTTAAAGAAAGTATTGGGGTATATTAGGTTTGATAATAGAAGTTTGCCTGTATGAAGAAGGAGGCGTGGAAATCACCATAAAGTATATACATTCTTGATCAGCATCTACAGCCAATTCGATATGAAAATATTCTTGTTTGCCGCTCTTTATGAAAACGTGGATATCAGAGACTATAACAGTTTCGGCCACTAAATTTAGATAAGAGATTCATTTTTGCGTTTTACAGATCAATTTAGCTTTGGATTTCTGCCACGCCCTGTAATGCAGTTAGAAATCTGTATATAGGTGCTACTGAGCAAGTACAGGGTCTTTCAAAGTCTATTCGCTCGACCTTAGACCCTTCTGTTAGTTTTTGTTGGGGACAAACTAGGGACCGGGACAGAGAACGAGAGTTATTTGGGGCTCGTTTTTTGGGGTTTTGGGCATCAGTTGTAACTCTGCTTTTGAAAAGTTTTGTTGGACAGTGTAAAGCATAAACATGGCTTAGTTACACTACAACATGGCCTATTAACTTGTGATAGCCACAGTCAGGCACTTTAAGTTGTCCCATAAACATATTAAATACTTAATAAGATAACATCATAAATGCTCTAAACCTTCCAAACTAAATATCTGTCTTGAATTCCGTTTTCTTTTCTGCCATGGAAGTTAAGGGACAATGCTAAGGCCTGGGGTGGGGGCTGGGGGTGTGGCTAGTGGTAGGGGAGAGTTGCAACCCCTTAGCCAAAAGAAATCTTGAGAAGATGGTCCAAGACAAGAGGAGAACACAGCTGTTCTGTCGCTTCTGTCGCTTCTGTCGCTTATTAAATTGAAATCCCCACTTCAAGTTGTCGGTTCCGCTGCAGTTAAATATTTTCACAACCGCACAGAAAATTATTATTTTATTTTGCTTTCCTTTCTCTCTTTTTTTCTTTACCTTTCTTTTGCTTTTTCTTGTTCTCTTCATTCTTCCTTCCCATTTCGCTTACGCTTTCCCTGGCCACTTTGTTTGTGCACAAATTTAAATTGTAGTTAAATCTAGCAATGGTTTTTACTTGAATACACTTTATGGGGGGATATGATAAATATTAGTAGGTATATTAAATAAAACAATTTAATATTTTAGTTACATATTATATTTTCATTTTAGTCTTAGACTTTTTATAAAGTTTTAAATATATAAATGGATTAGCCTTTGATAACAAAAGCTTAATATATCGTTATCAAAACCAACATTTATTATTTTATGTAAATCATTTTATTGATTCATTTTTTTTTTATAAAGTTTTCATTAAGCTATCGTTATCAAAGGCTGTATCAATTTATTATGAACATTTTTGTTCTTTTCAGAGTTGAGTTAATGATACATGCTTAATTCATGCTAGTTTTTCAATTCTGATTAATTTTGGCTAGGTTTAGGTCTAACTTCCATATAACTTTCACAGCTACTATAAGTTGAAAAAATCTTCGTTTGAGATAAGATACCTTTTTCGCTGTTGAAAGAACACAAATTAAGTCATATTTGTTTATAAATGGCTAAGTTTGACTATTTTTATTTATTCCGCTAATTAGAATCACAGACAATGTCTTCAAAAATTTGTAAAGGATATAAAAAATATGTTTTTAAAAATTCTCAAAAAATTTAAAACTATTAAATTACTCGCTTTACTTTAACTTACTATTACATTTATTCATTTTTATTTTGTATTAACTTTTAATAAGTAATAAATAATCTTATTATTATAAGTAGGAGCAAAGAATTTGTAAATTCTTCAAATAAATTAAATTTGTTGTTGAATTTTTTGTTGAAGATTGTTTTCAATTTGTAACCGATCAGATGTTTTTTAAATAATAGAAGGATTCAAATATATACAAATATAATTTATATATATTTGTTATATAAATTTAAAGTATTACATATTATTTAAATTGTTGCGTTGAGTGTAAATAGTCTGCCATAAAAAATAAATAATTATTAGAGTTATTCCCGTGAATATTTGCAATCAAAATTTGCTTTTTGGCTAAAATCCTGTTATACATTTCTTCAAAATGATATATGGGTACATAATTAAGGTGTTTGGTTCTAAATTAAAGTCTTTACGTTACTTAAGGAAGTGCATCTAACTTAGTTAATTACTTATTCCTCATCTTAAAGCCCTATTTTTATAGGGTATTTGAAGTGCTTTGTCAGTTTTCATTTAATTCGCTTTGCTTTCTACTTGAATATAAATATTTTTTGAAATTTGTTTCCTGTTTTTGTTGTTGTTGTTGTTGTTTCTACTGCTGCCAGTTGACAATTTTATAAGCCATCGTCGGCTCTTGCTATCCCTGTACCTTCAGTCTCCAGATGCTGCTCCTGTTCCAGCTCCTGCTTCTGCTCCTACTCCTACTCCTCCTCCTCCTCTTCCAGTTACTCCTGTCGCTGTTGGTGGAACTGCGCGTGGCGCTATAATTGAATGTCTCAGGTGTTTTGTCAGACATTGCTTAAGCCTTTGCCGGGATTTTCTTCCACGGTCCCCCTTGTGTTCCCAATCCAAATACTTGTGACTTTTTAAAGCGCTTAAAGTGCTGCAGGACACTTCTTTTTGCGCAGCCAGAAAAAGGCCAGAAAAGCTGCTTAGGGGTAAGAGGAGTTAGTGGAGGTACTGAAGGGGCTGGGTTGGGGTGTGGGCATGGCTTTTGTGTACCTGTATACACCATGTGACATTCAAATCCGCGCTGTTTCACTGCCTTGCCTTTTGCCTAATTAAAACATTCATCTTCATTTTCACCTTTTGCCTAATTAATTCACACAAAAATCAACTAAATTAATATGAAAAGAGCCAAAGAAGCTGCCAAGTTAGCTGACCAGCTACTACAACCACACCCCCAGCTTCAGCCCTAGCCCTCCCCCCCTAAACCGTTGTTGTTGTTGCTGCTTTTCGGACGCTAACGAGAATTAATGGTTTGCAGTGTGGCACACAATTACAACGACAACGAGAAAATGGAGGAAAATCGAGGAAAATCTTAGGTAAGCAGCAAAATTGTCACCATTTCGTTGTGGAAAAACCTTAGCTAGTCAACGTAATTGGCTTTGTGTATGAGTGTGTGTGTGTGTGTGTGTGTGTGGTGTGGGTAGGGGTTTGGTAGGGCTTGGGGGTTTCGGGGGTTTGTGGGTGGCTAGGGGAGTGTCAAAAACTGCTCAATTTACGTGTCGTGAAATTAATTTATGCCCAATGCAATAACCTCGGTAACGTCAATAAAATACATTACAGGGCAACAGAATATCCATCGAGTGGGGGCAACAAAGGAGGGCTGAAAAAAGAGTGGTGTGTGTGAGTCGATGCCTAATTGTGCTCTGTCAATTTGAAATTAAAATTGTATGCTACACACACACACACATACACACACAGTGACACACATACACACACACTGACACACATAAGTATAATACACGAGTGTAGGTGTAAGAAATGCGACTTGCGAAAAATTTCCATAATTTAGCGATATATATGCTAGTGGCGCAATTGAAGCGTAATTAGACTTTGGCACTCATTCACACACACCAACACACACACACATACACACACCAACACACCAACACACACACCAACACACACATCTAACATACGAAATTGGCTATCGTCTGGTGCGAGCTGCTGGCGCTAATTGGTTTCTGGTCAACAGCAAGGTGGGCGGGGCAAGGGTCAGGGGGAGAGGGTGTGTGGGAGGTAAGCCAACAACGCCATCTTTACCAGGGATGCCTTTCAACGGACGCCAATTAAAAACGTGCGCACATTATGCTTTATTGAGCTCTCACTCCTACACAACAAATAAGCTGAAGTATGCGAAGGGGAGATGGGGGTGGGGGTGGTAAGGGGGATAGTAAGGAGAGAGGGGGGAAGGCAGAAAAGAAAAGACAAAAGTTCGATTCCCTTCTTGTTACCTGTCTTGCTGATGGGGGGCGTGCCTTTTAGCAATAATAACGTCCTCAGTTGGCCATAAAACAAATCATACAACTTTATGGTCACCTTACCAATACCAACAACAACAGCAGCAACAACAACAACAACAATGTCCACTGCGAACTTTATCTTTTTATATGCAGCATTATTGCCACAGATTAGACACGGGATTTGGTACATTGTATTGGACTACAGCAGCAAGTACGCATGTGTGTGTGTCTGTGTGTGTGCTTGTTGTGTGTGTTTGTGTGTGTCTTCTCAATTTCTTTTTTTTCCTGTCCTCTCTCTGTGTTTTTTTCGATTGCCAGCAGAACGAATTAAATATGACCATTTGTATAATGGTCGAGACTCTCGAATCCGCTATGCGATATACACGTATCTCTATATGCGAATACTTATGTGGGTAACTGTTGGTATGAGTGCTCGCTCTACTGCTCTAAGGGTGCTGCGTGTTTGGGGCATTTATATTGGAATACATATATAGATATATATATATTTGATATGACTCTGACCACTGTCGAATGCAAAATGCATGACATTTTCTGTTTAATTTTCAGTTTGGTAAGAGCTCGGGCTTAACTCGGACTTTGGCTATCAGAACATGGCCATGAAATCGGGTTTTGTTGTGGGAGAAGTGGGGGGGGGGGGGGGGGGAGTTACAACCTTTTGGGTTTGTTGAGGATTTTAGAGATACGAGTGGTCACAGCATTTTGTTGTCTTCTATTAAATTGGTAAAATTTCCAACTTGAACATTTGCTTTTTGGGCATCGTTTTCACACAATAAAATACTCGAAATTGTTCAAAGAACAACAATTTATTTATACAAATAGAAAACTAAATTTATTTCATTTGATTGCGTGTGGACACGAATAAATCTTACACGCAGCTTAGTTCACATGAATTTGATTAATTTATTAAGTAGCTGAGTTAAATAAATGGAAATATTAATTAAAAATAGCATTTAAAAAAAGGAAGTTTAAGACATTAGTTTGGGGAATAACAGAACAGAATAAAATTATTTAATAGAATTCAGCTTAGTTTACATAATTTTCTGAAATCGATTAATTTACTAAGTAGATGAGTTAAGTAAATGAAAATAAACTAAAAAAAAAGCATTTCAGGACATTATTTTAAGGTATAACTGAATAGAATAAAATTATTTAATAGAACTCAGACAGACGGACATTGCTATATCGACTCGGCTGTTTATGCTGATCAAGAATATATATACTTTATGGGGTCGGAAAAGCCTCCTTCTGCCTGTTACGCACATTTAACTTCAGACAAACCTAATAGACCCCTCTACTCTTTTTTAGAGTACGGGGTCTAAAAATTATTCAAAAAGACTTGAGTTAACCAACTTATTTTATTTGTTATGTTTTTGTATTTAATTGAATTTTATTAACTTTCAGGAGATAACACTAATTTGTTTTTATTAAACAAATCTTTAGTAAATGAGACTTGGCATCTTTATCTCTTCTCCATAAAGTTTAGTTACATAATATATTTTAATTTGAGACACAATTTTAAATATTTTAGTGAATCTGGAAATATTTCTTAAAATACCAAACAAACATTTAAAAATCTCTAAAATTGATTCATTTTCTGCCTGCACAACTCAACAAGAGGGTGTCACATTGAATAATTTGAAAAACTTTATTGAAATTCCAATTATTAATGTGATTTTTTAAACTTTACTATCTGAACCACGAATGAGATGACCCCATATAATTGTATTTATGTTTAATAATATTTAAAAATTTAGTTAATGTTTTCTCCATTATAAACTTAATATTGTTAAATGTTTCCTTTATTTTAAAGCTCATTTCTTGTCTTAACAACAAAAGTTTTCGAGTAAAAAAACTGAAATGAAAGACAAGTAAAAGCAAGTAAATTAGAAGCCAGCTGAGTCGATGGGTAGGGGAAAACGAGGGAGAGAGAGAGAGAGAGAGAGAGAGAGAGAGAGAGAGAAAGGGAGAGAGAGAAATGGAGAGAGTTGGTAACTGAGAAAGGTAGGTGTGTGTGTTTGTGTGTGTGTGTGGGTTGTGCTGATTGCGGATGCTTTGCTCCACAGTGCGGGCACCAGTGTGCGGCATTTTATTTCGCATTAAGAGATTAAGATCAAAATTAAAATTTAAATTACCACGCGACACGCTGCGTGACATGCCCTGTATGTGTGTCTGTGTGTGTGAGTGTATAAGTATGTGTAACTGTACTGGCTGTGTATATGAGTGTGCTACAGTTGTGTGTTCATTGTGCTTCATTGTTTGCTGTTGTCTTAAATTGTTGCAATGTTTTGGCACTTCAGTATCAGCTTAAAGACGCCAGTTGCCAAATGTTGCAGAGATGCCTTAATTAATTAATTGGCATGTCAGCCAGACAAAACGACAGAACAACAGACAGACAGACAGGCAGACAGACAGACAGACGTACAGCTTAGCCAGCTTGCTGAAAGTGTTGCTGCTGCTGCTGCTACAGCTGAGAAGCAGAAGCATCAACTAGAGAATGACTGACAACTTAATTGGCTCTTTTTGAAAAACTTGCCATTAACATGATGAAGTCGCTAGCAGAACATCATCTACGAATATATATATATATAGTATAGTATATATGCTATACAGTACACAGGAAATCGGGTATATAGGGCTGAAATCAATATCAAACTATGTCAAAAGTAATAGTAGTAGTAGTTTTAAAGCAGTAAGGAATTGCTTAAAGGACTTTTTCAAACCAATATTCAAATTATAGTATATGAATCAAGTACATCTTTATTAAATTTTTTTTTAAATGCCTAGCAAAGGGTGTTTCAAACTGATAAGTTACTAACCCAAGATATATGTATACAAATCTTATATAAAAGTCTGAAAAATCCAATTTAAATTCAAAAATTTTTGGCTCACTTTTTTTTTCTGTGTATATATCTATGAATTAAGCGAAATGTGGCACACTTCTACCTGTATATGTATGTGTTATGTGGCAACAATGAAGCTGACAGCAAGAAATTAAAGCTTGGCTTGTACTTGTACTTGCCGTTGATTGACTTTAAACAAAACTTTGCACAACAGCAAAATGCCAACAACAGCAGCAGCAGAGCAGCCTGCCACACCTGACAAGCCCCCATCCCTCTGCACCCCCTTCCCCTCTAAAGCCCTTGGCCAGGTTTAGAAAAAGGGCTGCAAGTGACGCAGCAAGCTGTAGCTGTAGCAGAACTGAGAATTTACCCAAAACATAAAAGTACTAGAAAAATTTATGAGCACTCAACTTGATTCAATTTAAATTTTTTCAAAGGAGTGAGAAGAGGAGAGGGAGAGAGAAAAGGAGAGAGAGAGGGAGAGGCAGGAGAAGCAGCCACAAAATGTGACGTCTCTGTCTCTCGTACTTTTTTTTTCTTTCTCTTATTTTTTTGTATATTTTTTAATTAGGCTAAGCCCTTGCCCAAAGCCAAGTTACCAACTGTGCCTGACTGCTAATTGTGCAAATGTTGTGGCAGGGGTACAAGAGGGGTTAAGGGCGGAGCATTAAGCAAAGGAGGAGGAAGAGACAAAGACAAGGGGGACATGGATAGGGGCGTGGCTTCTGCTGCTGAGCAATGTTTCCGCTCAGCTTTGGTTGCTGGTCAGGTTAGCGAGGTCTGACTGTAAACAATGCACAACTTTTTATACTGTTGCTGCTTTTTTGGACTTTATCGCAAACACCAGCAACAACAACAGCAGGAACCGTAACTACAACAACAACAAGAACAGCAGCTGCAAACTGCAAGAAACTGCAGCAACAACAAGTTAGAAAGAAAAAGAAGAGAGAACTAAACTATAAGATACCCTGTGATAAGTCCTAACTATGCATGACCCATGCAATCCCCAAGAAAAAGGCTGTTAAGCCTTGAACTGGAATAAAATGACCCGGTATTAAAAATCTCTGATAAGAAAGCATAACTGATGCACTACAAGAAATCTCTCTACTAAACAAAATATAAAATTTAAATACCCCATTGTGTATTGAACTAATGCAGGCGTTGCAAAAGTTGAGCGCCTATTTTGAGTGGCATCAATTCTGACATTTACCTACAGAGTCGTCGCAAAGTTTTCGATGCTTCTCGTTGCTCGGCTCCTAACTAGGCGGCTTTATGTTTAAGCCGATTTCACAATGAAGTAAAGCAGCTATTTTATATGCCAAACTCTCTCACACTCACACCCATACATACACATACACACATGTATTTAAATCCGTTTTGCAAAAGCTGCAAAACTTTTTTGATATAGAAAATGAGGCAACGCCTTGGCGTATGCAATGGAAAAATTATAAAACTCTGAATATGTCCGGATGTTTGTCTGCAAAAATAACAATTACTTGTACAACTCTGTGAGTGTGTGTGTAGGTTTGTGTATGTGTACTTGTGAGCTAGAAAGTTTTTGGCGCAATGGAACGGAAGTTGCAGGTGGAATGATTCGGTGGCATGCAAAAACTCAACTCAACTTGACTCTCCTCGACCGGGGCATTAAAGATGCCATAACCGAGTGTTGTGCGTTGTGTCAGAAACTTTTGTTAAGTAAAACCTCATGTGCATCTAATTAAAAATATAAAAAACTTTATTTTAAAGCCGCCAAAAGAAAACTTTGTCTCCAACGGAAGCGAGTTGGCTTCTCCCTCTCTTCCTCACTCCCTCCTCTCTATCGTTTTCTCTGTCTAGCTTTCTCCTTCTGGCTTGTTTATGCGGCAAACCAAAGGAAAATGTACTCAAAACTTGTTGGCATGTTTATCAGAAGGAATGTGAGAAAAGTATAAATACATATATGTATATATTTTTTTGTCATTTTTGTTTTTGCAAATTGGCATAACTTTGTGTTGAGAAGTTTACCATGAATTTTTGCATGTTTAATTAGCATTAGTGCGGCAAGCAAGATATGGACAGGCTAATGCATTCATATATTGTACTTGAAATCATTTTCAGTTCAAGAAAAGTTTACATTTCTGTGTACTTAAAGAATCGTCTATATGGAAAGGAGAAGGGATTTATTAAGTTCGTCTGAATTTACCTCTTGCTTTAATGATTATTGTCTTCTTTAGTAGTAGTAGGTACAGGGTCTTTTACATTCCCTATCTTCTGTCTGTAGATATTTAATCAAGTTTGAATCTGTCAGTGCTTAAAGCACGGCAACCCTCTTAATAGACGCGGTGAAAAGGCATTGGATGGGCGCAGTTGTCTGTTCTCTGGTTACGCCCGCAATTTGACAATGGAAGCTAAGAGTCTCAGCTACAAGTCAGGAGCTTAATGGCTTGCCCCTGACACACACATACACTCCTGGCCAACCATTTGAGCTGCCAACTAACCAGGAATACGTTACCAATAGAACCGCTTGCTTCAGCTCCTGTTCCTGCTCCTGTTCCTGCTCCTTTCTCCTTTTTCTTGCTCCAGACTCCCAGAAAAACACGAAAACAAAACCCTTTTGGTTGTATCCCAAAAGAATGGCTCCACTGACAGCCACAGCCGAAGCCGCAGAAACTTCCCCTCCACATCTACATCCACATTCACATTCAGTTTGAGTGACTGGCTCTGACTTCGACTTGTGCGTCTCCGCAATGTCCTGTGATGTCATTAATGAAACTAGCATCTCACACAGGACACAAAATGCTTGGTCTGGACGCATGTGATATGAGCATCATCCCCTGATCTCTGTTTCCTTACCTCCAACTCATCTCCTTCCTCTCTCCCCTTGGTTAACCCTTCGCGGCGAACAAACAGAGGCGGCAAAAAATAACAAACGAGCACAACATGAGCTGAAAATAAGATTTTTGAGTCATTTCGTTTTGTTGCGTTTATGTTTGTGTTTGTGTTGGTTTGGTCTGCTCTGCCCTGCTCTATGCTTGTCTGGGTTGGTCTGGGGCTGGCCTCGTCTGCGGTCCTTGCTGCATCCGATACACTGTTAAAAAAGAAGTTTTCTAGATAATGAATGTACTTTGTTTTATATATGTTTAAAATAAGAAAATCTTACTATTAACGCAAGTTAAAATAAGTCTTTAAAATATAAATAATTATTTAAATAAATTAGGTTTTAGTTTTTAAAAATTAATTTTTTTTTTGCTGTGTAAACACTGATGCTACTCGGTCGTCATCATCCTCGTCTCGTCTCTGTGCTTCACTGGCTGATGTATTCATGAAATCGTGTGATTAATGGCTCGCACAACATTTGCACACACTACCCAGCTATCCCAGCTATCCCAGCTAGCCAGGCATGGACATGGACCCAGTTTTGTGCTTCCTGCTCCATCTCCAGTAGCAGCAACCGGCTCCTGCTCCAGTTCCAGCTACAGCTTCGGCTTCAGTTTGAGTTGCTTTTGGCTGCTCTTTGCCAGGGAGCACAGAGCTCGACATGCGGCGTATCTGTCTGAGTGCAGATAAACATGCCAGTTCCCTACACACCACACAGAGAAAATATTCTCTTCCCGAAAAATGTTCGGTTGGCAAATGCTGTGCATGCAAAACGAGCAAAGGAATGAAGGACACAGGACGCGGGAAACAGGACGCAGTACGAAGGACGAAGGATGAACGATGGCGACGTTGGTCACAAAAATTTTCCGGCTCTGCGCGTTTTTGGCTGCCATTTTATCTGAGCCGCATGAGGCGTTGAAATTAACAAACAACAGCAGCAGCGACAACAACAACAACAACACAGTAACAACACAGTAACAACAGTGAAACAAGACAAACAAAAATGCGTTGTAATTAAAGCGAATTTAATTGCTTTATCCTTATAGAGACTGGAATCAGCCTATAACTATGCTATAATCTTTGACACTTTTATTGCGACTCTAAAAGTTATTAAATTGATTTAATAAGCAACGCTTGGCATTAGCGAAAAGTTCCTATCCGTTGTTATCTGTCCATGAAACGAAAAGTTTTTGAAAGTCAAAGAATTTGATCGTCTTGGTATTCGGAACGTGGCTTTAATTAACTCATTTTTCATTGGAAATTGCCGTGGGCAGAGCTCGGGTCTGAGTGTAAGGGGGTGTGGGTGTGGTAGAGGCTGAGGTAACAGAGCTTAGGTAATCTTATCGTTAGACACAAAATACCGTGGCATTAGCATCCTTCTTGTGGCCATCAGTCATCGGTGTGTTGGCTAAAGCCTTTGTCCTGCCACTGATAAGGCTGGCAAAAGGCTGCCGTTTTGCGCCTTCTTCCTTATCAGTTAGCCAAGTTGGGTTTGAAATTAAAATTGAAATTGAAATTGAAATTGACTTTTGATATTCACACAGCATTTATGCGTAGTCAGGAAAAGGGCTTACAGCGAAACTAACCGCAATCACAAATTGAACAACTTGACGCAATTTTCAATTATGTACAGCGTAATTTACTTTATGGCCTTTTATCTTGTGGCCCAAACAGCAATTTCGTTTGTTACATTAAGCATAATTTTATGATGCCAACAACTTGAAATGAAAGTCCTATAAAACGTCCATTGACAGCGGGAAAACAACAATGCCGGCAGAACAAAGTGAAAAGTTCTTTCATTTTTAATCAAGTTGGAACTTGTTTTTTCTTGTCTCCTTTTGCATGCCAGCGCCATGGCATCCTTGCGGCATCCTGACAATGGCTGTCATTTAGTTGGGTCAAAGGTAAATGCGTATAGACCGCAACGGACCAGACCAGACTTTAAGCCAGACACTTTTTATGGCCAAAAAGCAACCTCAAAATTGCAGATTTAATTTTATTTTATTGCACTTTTGTTTTGTTGCCAAGAAAATTGTTTCTTTATACCCAAAAGTGTCGGACAATCTTAGACTTGACTTTGTTTTTGCCTTCACGACTGATTTGAAATGCAAAAAAAGAAACCGAAACCGAAAGAAATTGCAATTTTCAGAACTTTGAGTAAAAGATTTCAGGGAATTACGTAACAAATCAAGTACATAAATAACAAATTCATTTCTATCAAAATTCCGACAAAAGTTAATCGAAAAAGAAGAGAATAAATGCGACTGCAAGCAATGATTTCTCATTAATAAACATAAGCAAGAAATTGCACAAAAAATAAACAATGAAAGCTAAAAAAAAAAGAAAGTAATACAAGCAAAATCAAAACCATTTACAACTTCACTGAACAACATAAAAAACAAAGCAAAAAACGGAGAGATTTGGGGGAAGGAAACGCATTCGGTGCCATAATATTTGTAATCAAACGCAGTCATAATAATCAAGTCGTAAAAAACAAATCCATTTTCGCGCTTGAATGAATACCAAGAGATTGGCAAGGAGTCAGACAGCAACAACAACAACAACAACAACTACGACAACGATGATGGGTAAAAACAATAATAGTAATGGCAATGGGCAACAACATTTTTACACCTTTTGCAGCATCAGTAGCTGTAGCCAAAAAGGATCAAGGATAACGACGACGACGACGACAACGACATTGACACTCGATAATAATGTAGACCGCACTTTGTTTTAGCCAAAAGATAAAAAGAGGTATTTGAATGCTGCTCAACTACTAGTTACCCTACATCTTAGCCCATAAACAGATATCTGTTTTCGTGACAAAATTATTTTATGCATAACTTTTGTGTTTGTTGGTATAAAATATTTAACTTATAACGTGATATATATCTAAATTTTTTTGAGTTTAATTTTAAACCAATTTAAAGAAATTTCATAATTTTAATGCCCTTATTGTGCTCAGAAAATTAAAAATGAACAAAGAGGTTAAATTAAGAATAAAGTTTTCTTTTGTAGAATAATTTCCAAAATTCTTGAGTTTAGCTTGGTTTGTTCTTGTAGTACAGTGAAAGCTCCAGTGGGCGTACAGCCATTTAGAAAAATGTCTAAAATTTTTGATTTAAGCTTTGAATAATTCTTGTAGTACAGTGAAAGCTCCAGTGGGCGTATAGCGACAGTTCCAGTATATTTGTCGGGATCGGATTTTGTATGAAAATTCTGCTCTTAGGACTGTAAAATTCGTACGGCTACGAGAGTTGTTCACCTGCGGGAGCTGTTCGCGACTAGAGCATTCACTGTACAATGTTAGGATATATTTCTTTAATTGGGGAATTAAACGTTAAATGCCATAATGCCATAAATAAAAAAATTAGTATAAACCACTTTAATTAAGAACTTTTAAATTAACAAAAAAAAAAGAAATATCTATAAATTCTTCATTCTAATTGTAATTTTTTATTATATTTTTTTTAAATTAAGAAATTAACAGCTTAATAATATAAAATCAATTACAAACACCTAAAACAGAAATATACGAGACACTTAGAAACTTTTAAACTACTAAAAGTACTTAAAATAGGTGTTTTATACTCATTTTGAAACTATTAGTTAATACTTTACTTCTGAAATTGTTGAGAATTAATTTTAGTAGGTATCCTGAATTATTTCTTTAAAGAAAGTTAAATTTATAATACCAAAATATAATTTTTTAAAAAATTGATTCACAACATTTAAATATATCCAATTCCTCTTGAACTCAAGTGCCACTTCAGTTCAATATTCATTTGGCTACAGGGTATTCAAAAGAGTGAAGGAAAAGCCAGCAGGAACATAAAAAACAAATAGCTCAATGACTCAGTCGCAGTCACAGTTTTATGAGCTGTGCAACTGAGAATGGAATATCTTAAAATCTCTTTGTGGACAACCTGTAAATATTTGGGCTTTACAAAGAGACAGTGGGAAATGACAAATCTGTGGTTACTTCTCCATTAAATGGTTGTAAAAATCAAACAGCATAATGTGTTGTAAATTATATTGTAATAGAAAAATAATAAGCGAGTTCATCTTAACGGCAAAGATAAGATCATAAAAATTGGCAAACTCGTAAAATGTGCCAAAGGAAGCGTCAAATGAAAAGCCCTATGTTAGTTTTCACACCACTGAGGAGGGCGTGGCAGAAGGGAGGGTGGGTGTAAAGGGAGGGGGTGGGGAGGGGTATGGAATTGGCAGTTGGTAGCATCATTACACTTGAGTGTTTTACAACTTCCGTTAAGTTTTGCCTTGGCCATAAAGTGTAATCTTCATGTTTTTATTACTGAGCTCGAATCCTTGGGCAGATGTGTGTTGTCGTCAATGGAACATCGAGGACATCAAATTGACAGCTCCTTGGAGTCGTAAAATTCCAAAAGGACCAACAGAGGGACATACAGACAGACAGACTGACAGACTACCGTACATATGTTGATGATGTTGACTCTATGGCATTGGGGTAATGATTGTCACCGGCTAAACAATTAAATTGAGGTTAGAATGATACATAAAAAGCGCATAAAAGGGCCATAAACCCCGGGCAGACAAAGCGTCGAGAATTCGAGCAACCGACCATGATGACGATGTCGTCAACGCATCGTAAACGTTTTAAGCTACAGTTTATTTTCATTTCGAAAGGATAACAACAAAAACAACAACACAAACAACAACAATAACAAGCATACGACCTGTGTGCGATCTGTGGCCTCGTAAAACTTGGTGATAAGACACTCGCCGTTGTCGTAATGATAATAAAATTATAATTTCGCCTCTACATATGCTTCTGGCCCAAAAGTTTCTATCTTAACTTGGTCTATTTGGGTCTCAAGTCCTATTTGTGTTTATGGCCATCTCCCACCTCTTAAAGCACTTCCCATTTTAAGGCCCTTTTGCCATGTGAGAAATTGTAAATTGCGCTAATAAGCATTTAAAATTAACTAAATGCTCGACTCTTAAGCCAAAGTTGATGAGTTGGTCCTTATGGTTCGCCAACTGTATCTAATTCCAAGTTTGATTCCGAGTCGGAGTTGGAGTCGGAGTAGGAGTCGGAGTCGGAGTCGGAGTTTGGGTCTGATTCTGTAACTCGTTTTAGTGTTGGGTTATAAAATGTCCAGAGTCATTGTGTGGCATTAAGTGGTTAAGAGAGATGCGTTTTTCATGTTTTTCTTTGGGGCACTAAACATTTTGGGGCATGTGGCACGTCTTTGATAGTCATTGTTAAGTCGTCTAATAATGGATTGGCCATTACAATATGTTCTTTAAAATGCCATTTGGCACTTTATTGTTTTCAGCGGAAAAACTGGGTTTTAGCTACATTTGGGAAAAGTCTTTTGATTATTTAAAGTTAATTGAAATGGTAGAGATTCAGTAATTTCTTGATACTGAAAGTTTAAGATACGATTTATATGTATTATTTCATTTAAATTTCAACTTAGTTTTGAAAAATTTACCTAACTAATAATTCTTTTATAACTAATAATTAATTGATTCTTTTATGCTTTAAAGAAAATTAAAATTTAATTCTTTTTAAAATTTCTATTAAAATTTTAATACTTATAACTACGGAACAGCATTTAATGCATAAACTTAGCCTTACATTTTTGATTTAGATTTATTTTTTTTTATAATCAGTGAAAAATATAATTTTTTAAATATACAATTAAAGCTTAAGAGCTACAGTCTTTCAAAAAAAATTTTAACATATTTTGTGCTAATTTATATTAGGAAAATCTAATTTAAAAAAAAAACTCTTTCATAAAAATCTGTAAGAAGTTTTATTAACTTAAGTGTCAAGCTTTTACTTACTTAGTAGTAATTGACTTTCTGTTAGTAAACTAAATTATTTTCAAGATTTTAAAAGATTTGTTAAGGACTTTAAGACAATTTTACCCAAAAATTAGGTTATTTATTGGCATTTTTAATATAGTGCTTTAACAAGTGCTTTAAATTCTAGTAAATTTGTTATATAATTATCAAATTTATTAATATAAGAATATTTGATTGTTTTTACAAACGTTTTGCTTAATTTTTAGTGAAATATGTAAAAATAAATATATGTAATTTTAGATATAAATTGTATTATTTGTTGGAATTTTAATATATTATAATTATTTTATTCTATTATAGTTTGTATATTAGTATATATTATATTATTTCAATTTTAAGTATTTAAATATTTTCTACAATTTCAGTACTGTTTAAATTTAAAGTAAAATATGTAAAAATGGTTGAAAAAGTTGTGGGGAATTAGACTTGAAGCGAAATTCTAATTGCTTCACAACTTGCAGAATACGGAGTACAGCAGTAGACCCACTCAACCGTAACACATACACACACAGCACACACACCCCCATAAAGGGGCGATTACTTCCGCCATTTTCTATGATGAATTGCTACTTTTGCTTAACACACACAAGCACACATGCACACACACAGCACACAGAAACATACAGTGAAATGTACCCATTAGGCAACAAGAGAGAAGATGCGCAGACATCCATCCAGATGCATGGTTCCAAAGCAGTTAGCGACACAGATACTGACACACACACACACACACACATACAAACGTATATGTGTATATGGTATAGTCGTAGATACACATTTATCCAGTCGTCGACGGCGTTGACAGCGCCAACGCCAGCGTCAGCGTCAGCAGAAAAAGCGCAGGACGAAAAAGGACTTGGCTTGTGCTCGCAATGTAAAGCAGGTGAAGCAGCCCTCGCCTGTAGTAGTAGCTGTTGTTGTTGTTGTAGCTGTAGCTGGCAGCAATTGGTGGCAAAACACTGAAAGGACACAGGAAGTGCACTTTGCCAACACACACACACACACACACAAGTACACACACATAGCTATACGTATATAGTAACAGGACACCCTTGCCGTCATTGGGGTGCTTTTGCCGCTTATTTATGCCTGGCAATCATAAAGCGCGCCCCATACACACACCCACACACACACCCTCACACGCATACACATACACACACACACACAGTGAGCTTGCTGTGTCTGGCCGTAAGGGAGAGTGCAGGTTATGGCTTTCTATAACTCAGCTTCTGTTCTCTTGTTGCCTCTTTCTTGCCAACAGCCAAAGCTCTTTTTGTTTGTCTGTCTTTGCTGTCATTTCTGTCCGTTCGTTTGGCCGCGTCTGCTGCTGATGTATTCCATACAAATTGCAAGTTTTAGTGCTTTTATTTTTCGGCACTCGCCGGCAAAAGAATCATCCATCAATGGCATTACGACAACGGCAAGGACAACAACGGTCGGTCCAAGCAGCCAAAGAGAAGCCAGCAGCCAGAAGCAGACGCGAATGTGAATGCTTTTTGAGTGCTGCTGACGTTTTTGTGTCGCAATCGCAGACGCAGACGCACCCAATATCCAACAGTACACACTCAAACACAAACACTCACACACACTCACATACACATATACACGGACAGCATAACAACCCCCTTTGGTGAAATTTGTAAATTTTTCGCTGTGAAAACAAAAGCGAAGCGAAAAAAAAACAGATTCTTTAGCCGGCAAACACACTCCTTCTCTCTCTTTCTGTTTTAAGTCCTCTCTCTTTCTATTACACTGCCCTTTCTCCTTCTGTCTCTCGTTGCTTTCGCTGCGTTTGTAGAATAATAGCATAAAATATTGTTGTCCTTGAACAATTTACTTTTATTTTATTTTTATTGCCTACATTGCGGCGCTCGCTGCCTCAGTCTGCGTCGCTGCCTGCACATATGTATTTGTCTGCTACCGAGCGAGAGTAAGAGGGAGAGAGAGAGAGAGAGCGAGTTTGTTTTGGTGTCTGCATAGTCGATGTTGCTCCTGTTGTTGTTCTTGTTGTTGTTGTCGTGCCGCGTTTTTGGCTTCATTAAATTTATGTTGCAACCAACCATGCCCCCTTTTATGTGCCAATGTTTTGGGCCTAGTTGCACGTGCCGCGTTGCCGTAAAACAGATCGTAAAAGTTTATTACTTGCGGCTTTCTGTTTCTATGTGTCTGCCTGTCTGCCACGGTGTGTGTGAGTGTGTGTGTGTGTGTGTTTTTGTCTCGATTTTCCTGTTGTTGTTGCCTTTATTGTTGTTGTCATTGTCGCTGTCAGCTGTCAAATTGAATTTGTTTATATTGCCAACAGCAGCAGAGCAGCAGCAGCAACAGCAACAGCGGCAACTCCAACAGGTTTCATTTTCACTTGCCGGAAATCATTGCGTCATGCTGATATTTTGTATTTTAACGCCCCGTCCCGCCCCTGCCTGCCTCACCCCCCGCCCACTTTTCGGGGTCCTGTCATGCTAAGGCTTTGTGTTTAGGCTGCAAAGTCGATTTTTGTTGGTTTAGGTCAGTTAGTTTTTGGCTTTGACAGCTCAAAGTCGAGGTCAACTTTTGTATGCCCATCATCAGTTGGCGTGTCTGTGAGCTGTCAGTGTGCCGCTTTGTGTGTGTGTGAGTGTGTTTGGTGTGTGTGTGTGTGTGTCCATATTTATATGCCCGCTGGTCGAGACGCTTTCCATTGCCCAATGTGGCAATGTGACGCGCCCTTGTCACTGGCCAAAAATATAAAAAATCGATTTTATTATAGCCGTTTGTCTGCGCCATCCTATATAGATTTCCTGTCATCTCTGCTCGTATTGCCCTTTGTCTGTCTGAAGTTCTGGCTTTGACAGGCTTAAATTCTGTCAGCTTCTCGTGTTGTTTAGTTAAGCCAGTTTAAAGCTTTGCTCGCAAAACGGTGCGTATGCTTAATATGCGTATATGTGTTTGTATGGAGACAGAACTGTGATTTTACGGGGTATTTACTTTTAGCTGCAAAAATTTAATATGAGTTTATAAAAATGTTTAACATTGAGACATAGAGATAATTAGACCATTATTAAATTATTTTCTATCCGTCTATCTTTCAATCTATCTATCTATCTATCTATCTATCTATCTATCTATCTATCTATCTATCTATCTATCTATCTATCTATCTATCTATCTATCTAACTATCTATCTATCTATCTATCTATCTATCTATCTATCTATCTATCTATCTACCTGTCTACCTGTCTATAAAACATATATGTATACACTTAATCAATAGTTAATTGCGATAATTACTTTTTTAAAAGCACATACTTTATCATGTATATAGCATATAAATAATCAATTGCGATATCAGTGTAATAGTATAGTCAAGTTTCCATATGTTTGAACCTACGAAAAATGCTTACGAGACCAACAAAGTATTTCTGTTTGTTATGAATAAGTGAACAAAAGAGAACTAGAAAAAAATAACTAAAAACACAACAGATTAGAGTGTCGAACTCCGAGATACCCTAAATAATGCTTTGAGGTTCGCCAACGCATAGAAACACTGCTATGAATAGTTGATTAATAAACTTATCTACTCAGTTGGAAACTTTTTATGAATGCTTACAGGGTATATCAGCTGTATTAAAGCCAATTAAATTGCGTCGTGCTGAGAGCATCGAAAGCTCACAAAAGCTCACTCTCACTCTCTCCCTCTCTCTCTCTCAGCACAAATTAATATATTCAAGTTGATGGAATTAATGTGTAGAATTTGTAGCTGAAATAGTGTATAATTTTCACTGAGCGCTTCAGTTGTCAGAATGTTGTCGAGGCAGTTGTACAGTGAGCGCAAGATCTGCGCACAGATCCCGCAGATTCGGAGAGCGTTTGCCACAAAAGTTTGTATATTTTATGTATTTATTTACTGTATTTAATCAGGTTAGTTTCATAGACCGCCTCAACTGTGGATTCCAAGTCTTTGGAGCATGCAAAACCCTATGCGGAGATTCCAGGCCCCAGTAAATTCAGCTTTATATGCTCATTATTACCGGGCGGTGAGTTGAACAAGAGCTTTTAAAAGCTTCGCTGAGCTTTTCTCTCTATGCATTAGTACTTATCTCTTAATGTTTTGTTTTGGTACACTGAAAAAAGCAAAACAAAACTTAAAAAGCTACAAATTCTGGACTTGAAAGATAATTTAAAAAGTCCTACATAAATCAAGCTTCAAAACAGGCTAGAAGACTACTTCTCCGATATTTATTTAAAGTTATTAATTTATTTTTCTTTCTAGGTCGCTACAGAGGTTTACCGACACACGAAATGTTTTTGGATATGGCCAAACGATATGGAGATATCTTTCGTATGCCCAGTGTGACTGGAACTGACATTGTGATCACTATGAACCCAGTGGACTATGAGACGATTTTTCGCAATGAGGGTCAGTATCCATATAGACGCAGCTTTTCTACCTTTGAGTACTATAAAAAGGTTCACAGACCTGAACTATTTGAGGACGCCGATGGTCTGACTTTTGGGTAAGACAAAATTAATTCGATGACTTGGAGTTACCAGATTTATTTATGTTAGCAATGGACCAGAATGGAGCAAGATGCGTACGGCAGTAAACCCTGTTTTGTTGCAGCCACGTAATGCCAGATTGTATGTGAACAATCTGGTGCAGGTCAACGATGAGTTCCTGCAGCGGTAAGAGAAAAAGAAATTCTTTATCAGAACTCAAATTGATCTCATACTTGCAGCATTCGTGCCATACGGAATCCTGAGACCCAAGAGATGCCCGATAACTTTGCCGATGATATAAGATACTTAGTACTGGAATCCATTGGTTTCGTCTCACTGAATACTCGACTTGGTTTGCTCAGTGAGAATCGGGATAGCAAGGAGGCAAAGCGTTTGGTCGAGGCATTGGGAGAGATCATTGAGTTGAGCTTCTTGCTGGACATCCTGCCACCCATCTGGAAGTATATGCCAGCACCGGGATTCAAGAAGCTCATGAGTTCCCTGGACACAATCACCGATTTCAGTAATGACCACATTCAGCGGGCCTTAAAACGCATCGAGGATGAGTCCAAGTCGGGACAATTGAGCACCGAAACGGGCATCGAGAAGAGTATTCTAGAGAAATTGTCAAAGATCGATCGTCAGACAGCTGTGATTATTGCCATGGATCTGTTCTTTGCCGGCTTGGATCCGGTAAGTTTCTAAAAACGTCCAAAGTTTTGAGAAGGGGTTAAGTGTGTATTCCTTTCTTTATAGACCCTTGTATCCTTGGGTGGCATACTGCTGAGCCTGGCCAAAAATCCCGACAAGCAGGCGCGTCTCCTGGAAGAGGTTAGAGGCGTTTTACCCGAGAAACATTCACCATGGTCCATGGAGAACACTTCTAATCTGCCATATTTGCGTGCTTGCATCAAGGAGGGAATCCGTATGTATCCCATTGGACCTGGAACCCTGCGTCGCATGCCCCACGATGTGGCTATGAGTGGATACCGTGTTGTGGCTGGCACGGATGTAGGCATGGCTTCCAATTTCCAGATGGCCAACCTGGAACAATTTGTGCCACGTGTACGCGAATTTCTGCCAGAGCGCTGGCTTCGGGGTGAGTCCAACTCGAACCTGGTGGGAGATACGTCCACGCCATTTATGTATCTTCCATTCGGGTTTGGACCACGCGCCTGTGCTGGAAAGCGTATTGTCGATATGATACTGGAGATTGCCGTCTCCCGGCTGGTTCGCAACTTTGAGATTGGCTTCAATTACCCGATTGAGAATGCATTCAAGGCTCAGTTCTTTGTTAAGCCCAATATACCATTTAAGTTTAAGTTTGTAGAACGCTCTGCATAAAAATGACGTGTTAAAAAAATGCCACTGGAATCCTGCTAAGCAGCTTGTATGTATTTCAAGTAGTATTGTATGGTCCCAGATACCGACAAGTGTCCTCTTCAGCTGAGCATAACAGAAATAATAACAGCCAAACCAAAGCAACTACTTGACTCAATTGATTTCTGGTTTCTGCCCCACAAAATAGCGACAGGTTCTGCAAGGATGTGAAGGCCACTTGTCAGTGCTTGCAAAGGAGCAAACACAACACACAAACACTTGACTGCGTTTGAATTGTGTCTCTGACATGGTAGAACATCAATTCCAACGCTTACATGTGTAATAACCATCTGAATAGTTTTGGGGATGGTGGATATTTGGGAGTGTGAAGATAACTTGGTAGTTTTTAGCTAAACATGTTTAAGATTTGGTAAGTAATTGTGGCCAGTAGCTTAGGGATTTTACAATGGCATTATTTATTTTATTCGAGTCATCTAAATTTCCTCTTCATGTTTCTCTATTCAAGAAAAAGCTTGATATTAAAGTAAAGGGCTTAAAATTGCAGCATAGTTTTAGGCAGACAGAACAATTTAGAGAATGTGCCATAAATAATTAATTAGTTACTTACTCGCGAATGCGTTTAGCCTGCGTGAATAAATTTATAATTGTTGATATTTATCTTATATAAAAAAAACATTATTATTTTAAATTCATACAAGTTATAGATACAGTCTGGTTCCTCTCTTGGCATTTAACTGACAGATGCAAAAGATAGTTTCCTAAATAATCATTACTATTGCATACTTTCAGGATGCGGATAAAAATATAGTATTGGCTAATTCGAAGTTAAAAATTCGTAATTAAAAATTATTGCTTTAACGTTATACATATAATAAATATAATATAAAATATTTAAAATTACTATAAAATTAAATGAAATGTCAATTTGTTGGATTTTTTTAATATTTAACGGAAAATTAAACCATATTAAATAACAACAAATATGTGCACTTTAGTGATTATAAATGGGTTTTATATATATTTTTTATGTAAGCTAGAATTTCTCTATTTGATCCAAAAATTCAATGCAAAATTTACTATTGTTTGATTTTTGAAGTTGACAAAATAAATTTCTCTGTGGATTTTATAAAGATTTTATAGAGTTTTTTGTAATTTTTTGTTTGTACTTTTTGCACTTCGTTATCGGCAAAAACAAATAAATGCGACTGCATAAATAATGCAAAAGTATTCATTTTGACATCGAATAGACAAAGTTGCATTTCCCATCCATGTTTGCTAGTTCTTGCCACCGTTTTATGCTTCCACTCAGCTACAATCTAAAAACTACTTGCTGTCGTTGTTGCTTTTGTTGGGACTGTACTTGGGCGGAACTTGGACAGTCCTGGGTCTTATCTGTGTGAACTGCGCTGTTGGCATTGCTACTCTCGTATGTCCTGCATTTTATGCTACTTTCCGTTGGAGTCGTCGTCTTGTGCATTATTAAAACTGTGTTCTCTGTGATGGCGCCAGTCTTGGCGAACCTCTATTGGAATACCCACAGCACCCCCTTCACTATTCTTTTTACAATTCTCATTTTCTCTCCTGGTGAGCGGCAGCACTTGAAATGTCAATGCTGGCCATTGCAGTGCATAAAGTTTTATCGTGCCCGGACGAGAGGAGGTGACCGGAACTTTGTCCACGATGACGCTGGCAGACAAACAAAATGAATGGAATTCATTATTGGATGTAGAGGCATCTCTTAAAGCTACTCTAACTCTTACTCTTGCTCTTGTACTTTTGCTGTTGCTGTTGCTGTTAAATTGAAAATGCATGTCAAATATCACACACAAATCACGGGACAGAGACAAGTTTTGTAGCCTGCTTTTAGGCGGGGCTTTTGGCATGCATTTGCACTTTATGACATGTAGCTCCCATAAACTGAGCAATTAGACGTGTCCGACACACACACATAAACCAGTACATACATATATTGTGTGTGGGATGCAGTAACATCTTGACAATTGGAATTTGGCTTTCGCATTGAACTTTGACCGGCCATGAAGGCAGCCTCTGACATGACATGCTCCTTCATTGCCGAGCTGCCAATTTGCAAGTGGGCAACAGCAAACAGCAACAGCAAGGGCGTGGCAAACAGACCACGTCTAATGATGGCATACATAACCTGCCTATCGTGTTTGCCGCCTCCTTGGCCCACTCCACCCATGTCCAGTTTTGTAGTCCTCGTTCTCTGGTACTTCTACTTGCTCCTGCTACTGCTATAGCTCTACTGCTGCCATCCTTGGTCCCTTGCAAGTGTCATGTCACAACGCACTCGGTTTGCTTGTCAATTTCGCAGCTGGGCGTGGCTGTGCATGGGCACGAGCATGACTTGAGCCTCAGTGAGAGGCATTAGCATGTAAAAGGCAAAGTTTAAAGGCAGCAAAATGGAAAAAAAAAAATTAAAAAACAACATTGCAGCGCAGGACAATCAGCAGACTGGCAATAGAATGACGATGAGGTTGAGGTTGAGGACATTTTCCTTCTCCCCACATTTCCTCCAGATCCTCCTCAAGTCACACCCAGCCTGCGACCCGCCCTGACAGGCTTCCATGATTAATGGTTGTCAATGGCATGCTGTTGTTGTTGTTGCTGCTGTTGCTGTTTCCTGAGTCCTGGAGTCGGCTGCATATAAAAAGTAATTTTGTTATTTTAAGAAAGCGCCCAGGACTAAAGCTCTCTTTCTCCCTCGGTTGGTAGGAAATTGATTCAGCGTCGCATGCGGCGTACTTTTATTTTTTTTTTCCAGATCGTTGCCACAGGAATTCCCCAACCTTTTGCACCCCGCCAAGACACTGTGCTGGTTGCCCGCACACTTCTCCCTTCCCCTGTCCCCCCATTCCCTTTCTATACCATATCTCTACTCCCTAATATCCTGCACTGTGTTAATGGCATTGGCAATGGGATATCAGACGGAGGAGGAAACAAATTTAATTTATTATTTTGAAAAGCAAAGCATTTCTAATCGAATTGTATTCTAAATACGCAACGCATACGAAATTGAAAAATTGAAAAATTGTCCCCGATTGTATTACGCTTAAGCTTGTTGTTGTCTGTTGTTGTTCTTGCTGTTGTTGTTATTCCTGTTCATATCGCTTCACTGCGTGTTAGTTAAATATTCGAATTGTTTGGTTTTCAGAGTGGGAAATTGTGGTTATCAGATTGTTGACATTAATGATGTGTCTGTGTGTTCTTTTGCCTCATCGAAGTATGTTGACTTTAAATTTAATTTAAGTGAATTATATTTAAAATAAGTTATTGATAGTCATCGCTTGTGTTTATCTTTTAATTGTAGTTCATAATTTGTAGGCAATAAACAAGGAAAAATTAAACTCTATAGATATACAGGCCTAATAAATTCGATTTAAATAAAGTTTTAAATAACTTATTCACAAATAAAATTATATAATTTTATTCTACGATTAATTGAGTTCTTCGTCCAATATTCCCTTTAAAAAATTGGGGAACTGTTTAGCATAAATTATTTTTTTGGCATATTAAATAGCAAAAATTTATCAAATATCCCTATAAGTCAAATCAAATTTGAAAAGAAATAAAAACTCTTACAAAAATTAAAAGTGATTTCTAGATTGCTGTAGAAATCTTTTAATTTTTGTTTTGATAAAGTTGTACTTAACTTTGTTTGACTTAAAGTTTGCTTAGAGAGAAATTCTTATTTATAAAAATTGTGTGTTTTCATTCAGCAAATGAATTTTGCTTAACAATTTTAAAGATATAATGATATGATACATTTTGTCAGATACTTATTACACAAAAAAATATGTTAACGTTTTTTAAAAATATGTCTATTAATTACACCAATGACTCCCACTACTTACATTTAACATGGGATGAAAAAATGTTAAAAAAAAAACGATTTAAACAGAATTAAGCATTTTTTAAGACATTCAAATATAATAAACTATGCTTAACTAATTGTTTACTAGACAGTTATTTGGTAACCAACCAATTAAATAATGGTCTATAGCTTATTCAAAGACTTTCTTATGTATATATTTAAAGCAAATTTGGTATACCCCTTTGGCAAGAGTATGCTGAAATCACTTTAACGTGAATTCAGCACTGAAATCTGTGTGAATCTGAAGCAACCCGCATTTTTTGTGTCTGTTTTTTATTTTTCTTTTGGCAACTGTTGGCGACATTATTACGTTATATGCTTTACGCCATAAATGTGCTTTCATTACGTCATGGTGGTGCTAGTTTTTCTACCCAGTCGGCCCCATTTGCCCTCTTTCTCTTTCTCCCTCTCCCCCTCTCTCTCTCTCTCTTTTTCTACATTCTCTGCTTCCCGTTCCTTTGGGGCTGCATAAAAAGACGAGCAAAACAAAAGGCAAATGTCTTGCATGCTGGGGCATCATTGTTATGTGAATGTGACGACTCTTTAACTTCCGTTACGCTGATGTGTTTCCGTTTCCTGTTTCTATGCACAACTCTTGCGTTTTGTTGCCATTTTACTTTCTGTGTTTTCCTTTTTTTTATGTCGAAATTTTACAAGGATAATATCAACAACAATAACAACAGATAAAGAACTGGGAACAAAACGGACTGACGATTTTACGCCAAGTTGATTTGCCAGCTTTCAGTGCTTTAATAAAGATTTTTTTATATATATACTATATACAAATATATATATATACATTTATATGTAGAGAATGTTGTGCATCCTCAATTTCCTTTTTATGTTATTTTAATTTTATGTTATTGTTATGACACAATGAAAATAAAATTGAATTGACAGTGAAGCGCCAGTTTGTTCCCCACTCAAACTAAGACTTGAGGGTCTGAGGTGTGTGTGTGTGTGTGTGTGTGTGTGTTTGGGTGTGTGTGCGTGGGTGTGTAACGGTTGGCTCTGACGTTTTTATTGCCCGGTCACAGGATATTCAAATGGGCCATAAGTGTGGTTAAAGCGCTTCACTCGCTTCACTAAATCTCAATCGCAAATCGCATTTTGCCAAAGAACTTTCAATTTTCAATGCTGCCAGCTGACGGCGTGACCTATTAGTAATGCTAGTAAGGGGGGAGAATTCTGAAGATTCTGACAATCTTATTTGTCGCACAGGTTCAAAACAATATCATAAAGTAATTTATATGCTAGCACTTGGAGTCGGAGTGGGGTGGTTGGGCGGTTGCTCTGGTGGGCGTTGAGCATTGGGCACGGGGACATGAGGCGTGACTTCGATGATATATGGGTGAAATGGGTTTTTAATGACAACGACGACAACAGCAGCTTGTACAAATTACACAGAGAGAGCGTAGAGGAGGAGAAAGAGGAGAAGAGAGAGAGGTAAGGAGTGTTTGCTGGAGAGGAGTAAGCATATGAGGGAAGAACTTTGTGATTGACCCGCCCAGTCTTAATTTTGATTGTCTTTTCGGGGGCTGCTTGACAAATGGGTCACACGTACGAGTGCGAGGTCTCTAATAGATGAATGTTGTGACTGCGGCGACTTCATCAAAATCTATAGCCAAAAAAAAGAGCAGCAGCGGCTTTAAGGCCAAACCATTGAACGCTTTCACTGACCATTGATGGGCATGCGATTTTTGTGTTTAAATATTCATTTAGCCAGCAAATGGTAGGGAGAGGGGGAAGTGAAAGAGAGTAAATCCAGCATGGACTACTAGGACTGTGAGTATCGAGTCCTGAGTCCCGAGTCCTGAGTCCTCTTTCAACTGCGACTGCGACTGCGGCTGTTGTGTTGGCTTTGTGCAGATAAGAGAATTGTCCTGTCAACTGGAATGATATATGCGCCAGCGCATTCAAATTGGGCTAACAGACGAATCCACTACCCCCTACCCTTACTCCTCCCCCACCATCAGTCACACCCGCTGAGCTGGCCACACATTGGTAACAGGATTCAGTGCAGGATTCTCTGGTTGCCTACAAAACGAGCGGATGTGTTTTTCTCGCACATCAGCGTGCGTTTCCCCCAACCCCCTTCCACCCTATCCCCCTCCCCTCACCGAAGTGATTTTTTTTTGGAGCAGGTTTGTCGAGTTGAAAAATTGGTGTGAAAATTCAAAAGGAGTTGCAAGTGTCTCTGTGTGTGTGTGTGTGTTCGGAGAGTGTTGCAAAATTACTTCGTGTGTAAAATTATGCGAATTGCGTACGGCGAAAAGAAAAAAAAGTGGATAAAAAACAAGCGAATAAAAAAGGTGCGCGCATATTCATGCACGTATGTATGTTGGCTAGGGGTGGTAGGGTTGTCGCTTGTCACTAGGACAGGGCACAGGGGTGTCGCCTGACTGTCTGCCTGCCTGCCTGCCTGCTTGGCAACTCACTTTTATTGCATTTCAACACTTGCGCATGCAAAATTTCTCATAATAAATGTAATAAATAAAAATGTGAGTTGAAATGTGACAGTTTTGCAAGAAAAAAGAAAAAAAGACAAAAAGAAAAATCATGAGAAGAGCAAGAGTAACGTAAAAGAATGGTAGGGAAATGTATGTGGAAATGGGAATGAAAATGGGAATGAGTTGTTACTGAAAATACGATTGTGAGTGCGGATATGTGACAGTAAAGCAGCTGTCTTGCTCTGCCAGTCTTATAAGTTATTAACAAGGCTTAGATGGAAATGCAAATGTGTTTTGCTCTCACTCAGAATTCTTAAAAGTTTTCTCCACTCCCAGTGCATGTCTGCGACCCTGTACATGTTTCAACTGTTTGTACACATGTTGATAGTTTAAATTGGTTAATATTTTTATGGGAATTGTGAGTCTGCCAAGACTTAATATGGAAATGTTGCGATTTGTAACTGCATGAACTGCTCTTTTTTGGTGGATAACATTAAGGTATCTAAAATGTATTTGAAACAAAACAAGTAAGAAAGGCTACAGTCGAGCTCCTTCTAGTGCGCGTTTTTCTATACAAATTACCAATCTGCGACCGATTTATCCTATGGGAGCTATAGGCTGTGTAAAGTACCATTATAACTATCCTCACCAAAGTTGGTCTGGATCGGACAACTATAGCCTATAGCTCCCATAGGACAAATCGTTAGAAAATTACTTTTTTGTATGGTAAAACGCGCACTAGAATGAGTACGGGGTCTTTAACAGTCGGCTCGCTCGACTGTGGGGTCTAAAAATACTGAGAGATTTATTATTTATTTATTTATTTATTTATTTAATTAATTCTATATTTTGTTTAGCTAGGAAAATATTATTAGCTAAATTTCAAGTGTGAAATAATATAAATTAAATTAAAATTGTTTTAGTCAATTTATCATTTCATTCAAAATATTTACTATAATATAATTTGATTTTTGATTTATTGTTTCTGATTATTATATGTTTTTATCATAATCTTCTATCACACATATCGTTTGTATGTTATGTCCAAAGTTGTGTACTCAATTACATTAATTTGCCAAACTGCCGCCCTGTAATTTATCCTCTATTCTCCCCCAACTATTAACTCTCTTGCTGTCAAATTTGTCAAACTACGCAGTGAGAGAAACAACAACAAGAACAACCAAGTACAACAATCAGTAAAGCAACTAAGAAAGTGAAAAAAATACGCAACTGACATCAAAATCGTTTAATGCAAAATCAGCAGAAAATTTTCAACGCAGCGAAAAGCAGCGTCATCAGTAACAAAACAACAACAACAACAACAGCAGACAATGAAATAATTGACGCCATTGATGCCAGTTGGAGTATGGGATCCTGAGATAGGGGATATCAGACCCATATACAGAGAGTCAAAGAGAGAGAGGAAGAGATTGAAAGAGAGAGTGGGAAGCAACAACATTCTTTGAGAATTGAGCTCATTATGGCATCACGACTTGGCATACCACGCCCCCATTAGTGTAAAAAGCACGCCCACGCCCACGACCAAGCGAAAAGTCAAAGTAAGCTGAGTACGCGGTCAGACACGAGCTGGGGGCGCGGCAAAGTGGGCGGAAAGCCATTGCCCAGAGACTATTTCCCAAAAAAAAAGAAGAAATGAAGGGATGTGGCTGCCTAACGATTTCAAATTGTGCCAAAGATGAGAAACTATGAGTCTGTATCAGATTCTGTGCTTAAATACCCTGTTCATTAGAACCCACTGCTGTGGGTATATTAACTAAAGAGCTGTAGACTTGGTAGCTAATCTACCTTACAAACAGCTTAAGTTTAGTTTAATATGTTTGTTCTACATTTATAAAGTATATTCAAGCCAAGCATACCCGCTTGGTGTGTTGTGTGGGTGTGTGCGAATATGTGTGAGTGTTGGCTTTAGTGATTTTTGTGTGCGACAGCGAAATGAGCGCCAAAAATGTTTCTTAGGCAGGAGATTGATGTCAGCATCCATTTGAGTGCTGCTTAGGAGCTGCCACAGGCGGTGGCATATCGACGAGGCTGCCACATGCGGCAGCCCACAGCTCACAGGACACAGCACACTATTCGATGTGCAAGTTGCCAGTTGGGAGTCAGTTGCTCTTTGGGGCGTTCAGGCTGAATAAATGGGTGTAAAGGGCAAACAAAATGATTAATTGCTCTGAGCTTTGATCGCCTGCATGCACACAACAACAACAACGGGAACAACAACAATGGGAACAACAGCAATACTAACAGGATATGCCCAACAAAAGGGTGCAAAGGATGTAAATGTAAATGTAGATGCTGTTGTGTACAGCCTTCAACCTTCAACCTTCAGGCTTCTGGCTTCGGGCTTCTCTGGCGTTGTAACAGAACGACTTTGCTTCCGTTTGAATAAACAAACACGGAAATGTAACCCTCGAAATTTTGCAGGAGCTGCAGCAATAACAACAACTGTAGCTGACCAGAAGAGGACAAACTATTGCTGACCAAGTGGCCAGTGGCTAGAAAACCCTCTTCACTCTCCACTCCCCACTCCTCAGTCCTCAGTCCCCTTGGAATGAGCTGAGTATCAGTCAACAGCAAAGCGGCAAGCGTCGCGTTTTATCCTTCAAAATCCTCTAATGAGAAGGGTTGAAAATTTGTGCTGTGGTCGCTGCTGTCCCTGATAACGTGGCCAGTGCTGGCCAAGCATCGCACGGATAAAAGGATAATGCGGGTCTCAGTCCGTTCAGTTCTCTCAGCCCCCGTCCCAATCCCTCCCACACACACAAACTTGTGTAATGTAGCATACTGAAGCTGAGACCATTCGCTCGACGATTGTTTGTTTTAAAATTACATAAAAATTGCTGTGTATTTAAAAAAAAAAGAAAGAGATGAAAAAAAAAGGATTTCAAGGATCAGGCCAAGGAATATGAAACGCACATTTTACTGCCATATTTTCAGCTGGCATCGTAAACTAGTTAGAGTCAGGTTCATGGAGCGTACAAAAAGAGCAAAATAAGAATAAGAAAACCAAAAATTTAATGAAAAACGTTGCGCCCATAAACATTAAGAAATTTTAGTCCGCCTGCTACACCCCTGCCCCGTTTGGCCACGCCCCTTACTTAGTATGAAACGACGATAAGCAGACAAATCGCTGAGAAAAATACGCAATTTAAATGCATAACACACACAGGACATGCCTAATGCCAATAATAGAAAAGGAAATCCCGTCACAAATCCTCCGAAGGCAACATTCCAAGTATGAGAAAAAAATTATGTAGCTATGTATGAAACACACACACAATCACACACACACACATGTAGTGGAACTGAAAGACGTTAGAAAATATAGAAAGTAATCTTACAGAGACACACACTCATACACACTCACACACACAGGACACGACACGGCTTCGTCCTGGCAACCACCTTTGGCGACATTTTGTTGCAGATTAAGTTCTATTCGCACATGGCTGACTTGAAATACGATACACACATACACCACACACCATGTGTGTGTGTGTGTGTGTGTGTGTGTGTGTGTGTGTCTCAAAGTAATTGGGACATCCTGTGAGCATATAAAGTGGATATAAAGTAGCAAAAATCGGCCTCAAGGCACAACATCGCACCGGTTCTGGCATTTTTATGCGTTCAAATGTCGTCGTGCTTCATCCGATTCCCCCCTTCCCAGTGTACCCTCCTTCCCTCCCTCCACTACTCCACCTCCAAGACTGGAGTTATTACAATTTCATGCTACTTTTTTTTCTCTTTTTTTATTTTATTTGTTGTCGCGTGGAGCTTATGATTTCTGATATATGACATGGGGCCAAGTTCAAGTTGCAGCTTTCCTTGAAATATATTAATAAATTTTCGCACATCTGTCCCAGTGTGTGTGCGAGTGTGTGTGCGAGTGTGTGTGTTTGTGTGTGTACTTATATTGAAAACGTACAAATGTCTTATTTTATATATAATTCCTATAATATCAACACAGCACTTTTTCTTTCACTGGATGTCCAATTATGACACTGTTTTAATCCGCACAGAAATGTATCTTTTAAGAAAACAACACTTTTCTAAGTAGTTTATTTAACTTTTGTTAAGTTATAGAAACTTCATTTGATCAACTGTTTAAAATAAAAATGAAATATTATTTTTAAGAATATATGTACTATATATAATAGTCGATTAAAAAGCATTACGAACTGATTAAATATATTAATATAATAAGTAAGAAAGGCTACAGTCGAGCGAGCAGACTGTAAAAGACCCCGTACTCCTTCTAGTGTGCGTTTTTCCATACAAAACACCAATTTTCGACCGATCTGTCCTATAGGAGCTATAGGCTATAGTTGTCCGATCCGGACCAAACTTGGTAAGTATAGTTATAATGGTTCCACACACTAATTGTGTTTGTTTGGTTTCAATTGCTCAACGAAAATTTCATGTCTACATACAAATAATATATCGTCTCGGCTGTTAATGCTGATCAAGAATATATATACTTTATGGGGTTGGAAATGCCCCCTTCTGCCTGTTACGCACATCTCGCTTCAGACAAACCTAATAGACCCCTCTACTCTTTTTTAGAGCACGTGGTCTAAATATTTTATAATCTGTTTAAAACTATAAACTGAATAAAAATATGTTAAATTATTGTATAGACATTTAAAAATAACTATTTTATAAATACGCATTGCATAAATCTGTTTTATAAAGTCTTTTATACACATAAAATACTTTTAATTTATAAAAAATATTTTATAGGCTTTAAAAAATCTATAAACATTTGAATAAAAATCTATATGAAATAAAGTTATTGCATAAATCTATTATTATATGTATATTTTTGGTGTTATGTGCTTATTCAAAAGTATTGTTAACAGATTTGGCCTGGCTTACAGTTGAATGGTTTACTATTATCCCCTCACCCCGCATTTCCCTCTACTTTATAAGCTTTTTGCCCAGCTTAATGTCAATTGTAATATTTGTTGTTGTTGTTGGTGTTACAATTACTGTTGTTGCTGCTGCTGTTGTTGCTACTGCTGTTGTTGCTGCTGGTGGTGGTGATGATTTCATTGCTGCAAACGCTACCAACATGAAAACTATGGAGCAAGGTAAATATAATAATGCAATGCGAGGACAATAGATGCCATTTTTATCACATGTAAAACAACAATGAAGCCAAAATGCAATTGCTGAGCATCTGGCAGCACCACAAGCCTCCAATCCCGTTAAAGCCACCAAACCCAATCGCAATCCCAGTTACCAGTAACCAGTTACCAGATCCCACTTTTCAGATCCGTTGTCCTGGCAGTCCTGCAACAGAAGCCATTTGTCAAATGCGCCGCCAACGATGCCGATTGGCGGTGGTGTGGGCGGTGGTAAGGGAGTGGTGGTGCAGCGGTGGGTGCCAGCGTCAAATGTGCGGACGCTGAGCCGCAGATAAAACCGTTCGGAAGCACAAAACAAACATCAAACAGGCAAACAAAAAGAACAAGAACAACAACAAGAACAAACATGCGCGTGCATGAATATCAAATGCGACACGAAGACAACAACAACAACAGCAACAACAACAGCAGCAACAAAAGGATGCGTAACAATATTTTTCACGCGCCATACACAGCGATATATGTGAAAGAGATGGGGAGAAAGTGAGAGCAAGCGAAAGGGACAGAGAGAAAGAGAGAGAGAGGGAGAGCGAGAGGGAGTGGGAGAGGGAGTGGGAGAGGAGTTGGTGGCATATCCTTGCGCCATAATGGGATTATGGCCGATTAATGCATTGACATGTAACGATTTTCGATTGAATTTATCGTTTTTCGGCGGCTCCAGTCATTTTATTCATTTACGCCCACACGTATGCAATGATATTTGCACACTCACAACACACACACACTCGCACACACAAACGAGCACACATCAATGCCGACACATGTGTGTCGCTGCGGGTGTTAGAAAACAAAAGCGGCATTGAGACAACACACAATGCACAACAGACAACACAACAGACACAACACACACACGCACAACACACACTCTACACACTACAGCAAAGAGACCAGAGCACAATATGCAAAAAGAAAAACAATAATAACAACAACAATAACAACAACAACAAGAACAGAAACTAACGCGAAATTGTGACGCTTCTTTTGATAAGCGATAAAACGCAACACTTGTTTGTGTATACCCTGTAATCATGTTTGAGTAACAAAGCGAGACATTCAACAGTAGCTTATCAGTGGAGAGTAAACAGTTACAGTTACAACAGCATTTAAGATACATAATGGTTATATATGAACTATATACATACATATGTCTATAACTATTTCGATTTTAAGCTGAAAAGTGTATGTAGATTAGGTTGTAGGGTATCCATTAAATATATGCTTTTGAAGAAGCATTTGAACTGTAGTTTAAACTAACTTCATACAGCCTTTTACCACAGCTCTACATGTATCTTAAGTCCTTTCGCATGCCTAAAATACCTTCAAGTCTAGACTCATTTGATAGCTAAATTTCTTTCAGAGTGACTAAACTAAAGCCCGATAAATACAGTAAATACTCTATATAAAGCACTGCTAGTTCTTTGTTTTTGCTTTTGCATATTGCTATGTAATTGCTGTCATTGTTTAGTTCACTTTTTAGGCAATTAAAACTAACAATGCGACGATTCGGGGTCGATGACAAGAGACAAAGGCAAGACCGACTGTGATTAACACATGTAAGCGGGTAGTAAAGGTGGGGGAGGGGGTGGAAGTATGGGGTAGGGGGATAGTACGGTAACATGTGATGCTGCCCATGGTTTGACTTTATCAATTGAGCGTCATAAGCTTCTTCAGGGTGGTTGTAAGGCTGCCTTAATTCTGGTGGTTGCTCTCGCTTTTTGGGTGCAACTGTCGCCACTGGCGTCGATTAAGTCGTAATTAGATTTAAGGATATGGCACCAGCGGCACAGCAAGATGATGAATTTCTCTCAGTGCACCCCACCGGGCGGCAGGGCCGAACGGCAGGAGGGGATGAGGGGTGAACAAGCAAAATGAGCAATCCAACAATTCAGCAAACCAAAGCAATGGGCAGCCGGGCAGCTTATGGCATGTTGCGCGACCTTATCAGCAGGAGCAGTAGCAGTAGCAGCAGCAGTAGCAGTAGTGGTTGTTACACCCAAAAAGAGGACTAAGGGTTGGGGGGAAGGGGAAGCAACCCCTGCCGATGGCAATGGCGATGGCGCGTGTGTTAATCAGCGTAATGGTACGTTAGTTCTAGATTTCATATGACCGAAAGGGAGGCAACAGCAGCAGCAGGATGTCCTGCTGGTGGTCTTTAAGCTTGTCCCGATTTTCTTCTTCTTCTTCTACAACTCGCTTGCAGCATTATTAGCAAGAGCATTGAGCAAAGCATATCCCTTTGTGTCCTTGTGCTGGTGGCACTATTAGCGTCTCTGTCTCTTTCGTCTGTCACTGGATTTATTGCAATCATTAATCTTATTTGCCTCAGCATCCACCACTTATTTCCTCTTCCCTCTGTCCTCTGTCCTCCAGCTACACTTTCACCTCCACCAGCGCACGCATGTTGCACTTGTTGTTACACCAAAAGTTTTTATTAAATTTTTGCAAATGTTACTTTGCTCCGCTTTGCTCTGCTTCGCTTTGATTTTATTAATTTGACCTTTTATGGGCCAGGAGTCATAGAAATGGCCAAAATGTTTTCATTATGCAGTGCGAGTTGACTTTTGATTGACGTCTGCCAGATATTCTTAATGTTTCACTGGCTTTAGCCTATAATTGCTCAACACTTCAGCCAGAGGTCGACTTCTTCTCCCCTCTTCCCATTCCCTGAATCTGCCACTTCCCCACCGTAGAATAGTTGTACTGTCTTCAGGTCATTAATCATCCGAGTTGCAGCAACATTCGGTTGGACTCTAATGCACAGTGCATTTGGGACTTTTACACAACACTTCCATCTCTCTTCTCCCTAAGGGGCGTGGGAGTAATGGAACCGAGTAAATTGTAAAGCTCAATTAATATCTTTTCTTTTTTCTTTTTCTGCCTTTTTTTTTTTTTTTTTTTTTTTGCTATACAAATAAAATGATTTATTTCATTATTTTTAATGAAAATGTAAGCCAGAAAGTGTTGGCAAGGTACCAAGCTTAAAAGAGACGATTTTCGATAAAAAAAACAAGTTGAATGCGTTACAAGCAAAGGCAATTCTGGTAATATATAGTGGAGACTAGAGTATAAACTGTTAAAAACAAATTTTGAAAAATTTATTTATAGGTCTAAACGTATATAATGTTTAAAAATATATTTATTTATTTCGTTTATACAACACATAAATTCATATTAAAAATCCATGCATAAAATAAATAACAAATTTGACTTGTTTTTAAAAATAATTTGCCGATTCTTTAAACAATTTATTAAATTAAGTAAGCGTCAATTTCTGAACTTTTGATGATCAACAGTTCCCATAAAAAATGGTTAGTGTTTCCTTAAAATTTAACCAAACTATATTGGGATACACCGAAATTATTGTTTTAAAATTAGCAATTGATTTATTAAGCAGCATATTATAATTCATAAAAAAGCCTACTTACAATTTATTTCCCAGTTTTAATTTTATAATTTACCAATTAAAAATTTATTTAATTTAAATATAATAATAATTTGCGTCAAATTTTTTTTGTTTTAAATAAATAATATATATTGATAGTATGCCAACTAAGGAACTAATTTATCATAATTAATTTATACTTTTCCTATTAAAATAGTAAAGTTCTAAATTAAATTTAAATAATTGAATCAAATGGGAAGATTCCATGTAAACAATTAGAGTTTAAATTGGCTTTAATTCAATTAAGCAATTGAATAAAATCAATTAGTGTTAAATAATATTGTTTTCTATATTTGTAATTAAGAATACGTCAATAATAAATATAAGTATATTTTAAAATTTTATGGATATAATGGTAATGAGTTACACAATGGGTTAATTCATTAGACATGTTATTATAGTCGCCTACATTTTTGCAATAAAACATATATCTATATTAGAAAATGGATTTGTATGTATGTATATAGAGTATATATACCATATATAGTAGATATATTTTATTTAATAATGTTTATAACAAAGGTATTTCCAATTGGTTTGTGATTATAAAAGCGTATCGCGCCTCATGACGTGTGCAAACATTAAATGGCATCGTTACAGCCTCTCACTTACTTCGTATCCGAATCCGAGTCCTCATCCATATCCGTATCCTGGTGCTGGCAGTGGCATTGACAGTGGTCTATGTGGCACTTTTGCCATAAGCACGGATATATGATGCGTATCTGTGAGATACATGCCATATAAATACAAAAAACAAGTGGAATATATGCATATATATATGTATACATATATAAGTATTTATATAGATGTATGTTTGTGTGTAAAAGTGTGTGTTGAGTTTACATTTGAACAGCGGGCAACAAACATTACACGCATCGCTGTCTGTCAGTGTGAGTGTGTTGGTGTGTGTGTGTCGGTGTGCTGGTGTGTGTGTGCTGCTGTGTGTGTGTGTGTGTGTGTACCAAATGTGCGTGTAATTGCAAATTCAATGAATTGTTTACATTTCTTTGCGCTTGTTGGCGTCACATCCCTTTTGCCCCCTGTTGCCCCCTCTCTCTCGATACCTTCAACTCCAGCTGGTCATGTTATGTTCATTTTGTTGTTTGTTGCGTTGTTTTTTGTTTTTTATTTTTTGTTTTCTGTTTTTTTTCTTTCATTTGTTGTTGATTTCATTTATAATTCGTGTGCAAAATTAAATTAAAGCCAACTGACAGGCAGCAACAAAAACAGGAACAACAAAAAGTTAAACCTCCCGCCGGCATTGCGTTTTAGCTGGCAATCATTTCCATTAGCCATGGCAGCCAGCAAATTTCACATAATTCACAACTGGAAAATTGCTGTCAGTTGCGCCAAGAAGAAAATTTGAGTCGAGCCTTGCATGGCATAAAATGGCTTCGACTCCAGCACGCATGCATCAAACTGCAACAGCAACAACAACAACTACAAAAACAACAACAACAACATCAGCAGCATTTGGCCAAGACGGCACAACAAAAGGCTAATTGCAATTTGACTGCGTTTTACAAAAGTTTTTTGCTGTTTTCCGCGCTTCGAAATTGCTTTTTTGCTATGAATAATTTAACTTTTTTGACTTTCGATTTAGAGAAAAGCACGAAAAGCTCTACCAAAAAATAAAAATCTAGTAAGCAGTGAAATTATAAAGAGTACCTGACTGTAAGAGGCCCTGTTCATAAAGAAACTTAGCAATGTAGTTTTCCAAAAGATCTTTTAATTGGGGATCTAAAAATCTAATTGTATATTAAAGCTTAAGTAAATTAATTAAATATATTTCCAAAAAAATTTGGGAATTTTTCACTAAAGTTAAAACTTTTTTAAGATTTTAAAAGATTTTATCTTAATGAATTTGATCTTATATATTTTTAAAATATAAGATCAAATTAAAATTTATGGTTTATAATTTTCTAATCAGCAGCAATATATTAACAGGTATATACACGATCTGCCACGCCTTCTACTACCCTTTACGCACATTTATTTTCTTACAAAAATCCCGTACACCCTTTTTAGCTAACAACTACAGGGTCTAAACATAAGCGCACACCTGAAATTCTTTTGACATTGACAGCAGGACGAAACGCAATTTGTGCGCCCTCAGCTCACCACCCCACCTCCTTCCTCCCTCTCCCCACTCTTTGGCTAAAATTCCAACAAATGTCAGTATTGAATTGAAAAACGCTTTTGTTGTTGTTGTTGTTGCTGTTGCTTGTTGGCCAAGTTTTGCTTTCTTAATAAATTGGCTCAATTTACCACACGCGCCAAATTAAAAGGCGCCTGGGAAATTTCACACATGCACGAATAACACTACAAATATACCGATATATATATAACTTTATATAGATATATATATGTGGAATTGGTTTATAAAAGTTATAAGTTGAAGAATTCTCCCAGGGGTACAGACTACGTCCAGTAACAGGGCTACAATAATACAGTTTCTAGAGTCGGCGAACCCTTTTTGCTGATTCATTCATCATTCATCATTTTAAGTGTTTTATTACACATTCTGCCTCCGTCTCTTAGGCTTGACTCAAATCCCATTACGGTAATTAAATCACATCCGTATGAAAATTACATAATTACAGTACACACACACACACACACAGAGTCTCACATGTAGTTGTAATAGCAGAAGTTTATATACTCCTAGTCTATAAACATATTAAATATAATTTACTTAATGTCAACCCTGAGAGGCATTTTTAAGCGTCAGCAAATGAAATTCAACACTTTGTCAATTAGTGAACCAGAGTTTCACGCGGAAACTCGTCCAGCAGCTTTTCCCACAGTGTATTTTTTTCCTACTTCGTATTTTTTAATGGGTGCAAAGTTCAAAGGGTGACTAAGCGTCGTCCATGGATATGATTATGAGTATGAAATGACCCCGAGCAACCCCTTGGTGTCTTCATATATAGTACTTCTAAATATATATATATTTGCACATATTTGATTCACCCAACTTTCTGCAGTCCCTTCAGAGACCCCCAAAGGGATTTGACATTAACATTGGTAATTAGACGTCAGAGTGGGGGAAAATGGGCAGTGAGTGAGGAAAAACAAAGCAAAAGTTTTCTTGTTTTTGCAAGATTCCTTTTTTTTTGGTCAACACAAGAAAAAACATTAATCAAATAGAGTTTGGCTTGAAGTTGGCTACTTTTGGCTTATAGAAATTGTAATTATAACTGTAACGTTAAATTAATTTCCTTAGCAGAGATTTTGTATCTCTGGCTAAATATTGACATGTTTTTGTTATAAACTGGTTAATCGGCTATCCATTACAGTTCGTGGTATTGTGGTAAGCCATATCAAGAGCATGTCAAGTGCTTGTTTTGGCCAAAAACTGTGTACTTCTGGTACAGACAGGTGAATAAACGAAGTGATATCTTGTCGTAGATCTAACAAGAAGTGAGTGCTCGATTATTAGAAATTTAAATACCAGAAATGCACTCTTAATTGGTTATAATGATTTGAAATGCGTGTGATAACTCAAAACTCGATGTACGTATTACCAAAATGGCAAAATGTCAGAAATGTTACGATTTTGAGGGGAACCGAGGGGTCATAGAAAGGTAACTGCCACTGGCAGAGGGTAAGCTGTGCTACTCCAGCTTGCTCGTATCTTTCAGATACATTGTCGAATGACAAAATCATAATTGCTTTTTACACAAAATACTGTGGTAGGGAGTGTGTGAGGGAGCATTCAACCTGACAATGGTTTCAATATATTGATAATGCAATTTTATGCAAGTATAAAATTAACAGGCCAACAAACCAAAAAGGGTTTGGCCCAAAACTGTTAGCCACAATGGTTTTGCTAGTCGTGTCTAGTATAAGCCAATTGAGAAAGAGGCGTTTTATAATTAAACCAGAGTCAATTACAGACAAAAGCGTCACTCTGGCCTAAAACTCAAAACTGGACTCTCCAGTTTTATGGCCCATGGGCAGAGACGATAATTGGGTTTTCGTACAATTACAATTTAGAGTTGCACCGATTTGTGGGCGTATATATGTATATATATTTTGGGGTACGTAACTAAATGTTGCAATTGGTAATTGCATTTCACAATTTAGCGACAGGCTGAAGTTTCTTCTGATTGCACCGACAAAAAGGAATCGATTTGGGCCATTTCAGTAGATGGTTCCATGTTGTTGTTGTTGTTGTTGTTATTGGCCACAGTCACATCACTTTTTGCAAGCCAAAACGACAGACAGTTGACAATAATGCTGCGAATAATATGACGAAATGTAGAACATAACCGCCGACAATGGCCAAGAGCTGGCCAAGTGGTAACAGAGACCAGTTCAGTTTCAGTTTAAAGCCAAAGAATAAACGGCCATCAAACATAAAAATTTACGACAAAAATTGCCAAGAAACACATGCTCCACATATTTGCCGGACATTTATTGAAGTTAAGTTCGCGTTGCGGCGCATAAATAAAACATAATCCTTTTGCGACCAGTGCCGCAGCCAAAGAGAGTAAGAAAGAGGATGAAAATGTGAATGAGATAGAGATAGATCGTTGCAATTCAAGCAAAAAACGTCAGCAAACTGTTAACAATGCCCAAAGTCTGAGTCGGAAAGGAGAAGGAGAAGAAGATGAAGAAGTGGAAGTCTGAGAAGTCGAGGAACCTGTGCGCATGTGCAATTGATCGAACAAGACTGATGGAGCAACTGGGATTACGTGGTGTCCCCCCAGTCCCTCTATTCCCCTCTCCCTACTACCCTCTCTGCCCTCCCCCTCTCCCCTCTCACAACTCTGCCAACTTCAACTCTTGCCAATTGAGTTTGCAACTTTTTGCGGATTGTGGATTGTGAATTGCGGATTTTTCTCGAGATTAAGCTGACTGTCTGTTTGCCTCGGTTTTGCTTTGCTTCGGTTCGTTTCAGTTGGGTTCTGTACTGTGGCTTCAAACTTGACCAGTTGCCAGTTGCCCACTTGACCAGTTGAACAGTTGACCACTTGGCCATTTGGTCGCTTGACTGAATTTATTTAATCTGCAGCGGCGTCGGCGGCGGCAACATCTC
This sequence comes from Drosophila cardini, assembly GCA_018903735.1. NCBI lineage: Eukaryota > Metazoa > Arthropoda > Insecta > Diptera > Drosophilidae > Drosophila > Drosophila cardini. The sequence continues at coordinate 968,691 of JAEIGM010000020.1, forward strand.
AAAGCGATGGCAACGCATAATAATTTTTCACATTCAGCCGTTGATGCTCCAAGATCGTACCATCCCAAGCAAACGACAACAACAACCATTGAGGAACCACAACAACTACAACAACAACAACAACATCGTCGACAACAACTTGCTACTGACTTACATACCCAAAAAGCGCATTTATCAAAGACCCCAAACGAGCTGACGATGCATCCGATCCCAAAAGATCCAGCGTCCACTCATGAATGAAAGTCTGAATCGTTTCTCGGGTACTCGGTACAGTGGGACGGAAGTCACCTTTAAGTGCAACGAGTGGACGAGAGCGAGAACGAGTGGAGAGCACAGAGCACTTTGGGGACACAGATTGAGAAGTCATTAGATACGAATAAGTGGCCAACTGGACAGCATTATGAGTTATAAACAATAATTCATCTATATCATGTATTCACTGTACGGAAATAAACAGATAAATGCAGCAACTGCTTGTTATAAGTTATTATTATAACGAAAATTTTTAAATAAAAATATAATTATAATGTTAAACATAAAAATCGGACAAAAGCATGATAAATAAATATATTTAAATATTATTAAAAAAAAATTATATTTAAAGAAAAGATTTTAACTTCAAGCTAATTATATAAAAACATAATAAAAATGTTTATTTTTAATAAAAATGTCTTAACAACATTTTAGCTTCGAGTTCTTGATTTAAGCTTGAGTCTTACAGTTTAATCAAAATTTATTTCCCAAATAAAGCAATAATCAATTATTTTGCACTTAAATAGGAAAAACAAGCAAAACTTAAAATTTTTTTTGCTTATTTTCCTGTAATATTTGCTTAGATAATGTGAACTCCATAATAGTCTTCTTCAGACATAGTTTTTGATTGATTTTTGATCGTCATCTCTGTGAAGTAATTGTTGTTAAATATATAAAGAAAACACAGATACAGTCTCCTGTACAATGTTCTTAAGAAATATATTCTTAATTTTGTTCTAAAATATGATTTGACTTTAAAAAGACTGAACAAATTTCTGATTAAAAAAGATTTTTTTAAAATCTTTACATTTTACTTTTAATCTATTGATTAAATGTGAAAAATTTACAAATTCTTGCATGTTCCCTTTAAAATTTTTATTTCAGTTTATTAAAAAATTTATTTTTTTTCATCTTTATCAATTCACAAAAAGTTTTATTGCAACACTTAAAAATGTAGATATTATTTTTAAGTGCTAACTCTTTAGTTTCTGCCTGATTTTTGTAACAATATATACAATATGCTTTAATTATATTACAATAAAGGCAATCTCTTCTATTTTAGATCACCGTTTACAACTTATTCCAGTACAGGCCATATACATTTTACACGGCTCCTGAAATAGACAAAGTAAAATTATTCAGTGCAAAATGATAAATTGAGCGAGAGCAAAGGAAATTAAAGGACATAAGTTTCCAACTAGATTACCAAATCGGTAAACAGTAGAAAATGTAAAGTGAAAAAGAAAACTTGAAGAAAAAGTTGCGGAAATGTCAAGCAATGCAAGAAAATAAAAAAAGTAACAAGTAAAAAGGATAAAAGTAATTAAAGGCTGTAATCAAAGACAAGGGCTAAGAATAAAAAACTGTGAGACAAGGGCAAAAAAAAAAGGAGGCCAAAAATGGAATGCAGGCAAAGTCAAAGTCAACGACATTAAGTAACCAAATTGTATGCAAAGCATTTTTAATTATAAATTATTCAAATTTACAAACATAAATCATTGCACGGCACTCGCACGCACATTGCCCGAAAGCGATTGCGATAGCGACAGAAAGGATGGGCAGGAGAGCAGAAATGGGATGAAAAGGGCAGGGAACAACTGGAGGTTTGCCCTGAGATCCTGTTGCGAGGGTTGCCGGAAGACAATACAGTATAGTACAGAAAGGTGCTGGGAAATTGTATTACAATACAGTGAGTCAAAACGAACTCGGACTTGGCTTTGACTTGGGCTTTGCCTACGACTCTAACTCCAACTCCGATTCCCGATTTTGATTCAGACTCTGTGGGCATATCACACGCATCGCATAATCCTGATTTATTGCCATTTTGTAGTGATTGCACAAGATTACGCGACAACAAATAGATCCTTCATTTGGCCCTCAGTCACGAAATGTTAAATTGTAATCAAACAATGGAGCAGAGCGCACAAAAAACGTCCAACTCGGTTCTCTTAATTTACAGGGCAACAAAGCAACAACAGAGGGGTGAGTGTGGAGGGAAGAGTGGAAAGTGGAGAGGGCAGAGGAGAATGTGGAAATGGGAATGAGATTTGAATTTAAAGATTAGGCGTATGTCCTGCCGCGCATCCTGGTCAAATGTGACTGCAAGTTTTTGTCGCTTACCTTTTTGTGCTTCGCTAAACACACACACACACACACACACACACACACACACACACACACACACACACACACACACACACACACACACACACACACACACAGAGCACACACAACAAAAAAGATAATGCCAGACAATGGCCAAAACTTGTCAGCCAACGCTGGTCCGCCCCTGCCTGCCACACCCCCCCCCCCCCCATTCCGAGCTGCCTTTAGCTTCTGCGCCAGATAAGCGCACACAAAAATCATTAATTATCCTTGTTTCTTGTTTTGCTTGACTTCTGATTCGCTTTTTTTTCTCCCGGCCAAGGCAAGAAAAGAAAAAAAATATTGATTTGTTTCTAATTTTAATGAAAATTTCTCCTTTCGTTATTTTCGTCGTTTTCCTTTCTTATTTCTATTTTTTTTTTTTGGGAATTTTTTTTTTGGTGTCGCCTTAATTTAACTTTTTTGATGCTTGCCCAGCGATAGTCCTTCTTCTGTTTAATAACAGTTGTTGTTGTTGGTGTTGTTGTTTTTTGTGGAAAATGTTGTTGTTCAGTGTCCTTTCACTTATCGCTGTCTTGTGCTTGACTGCAACGGCAAACTGAGTCTACGAAAAACTGTCACGCAAAACCATTTTCCATTCTCCATTTTCCATTTAACATTTACCAAAAACTAATGATGGAAGGTATTTTAATTATACTTATTTTGTTCGCTTTTCCTTCACAACATTTTCCTCTGTGCATTGCTGCAGAAATTTTCTTATCATTTTCATTAGTCTCTGGATCGTCTTGGCTTTTGCTTGACTGATTTTCAAATTTTCTGTCCCTCTCAATTTGCGTTCATGTTGTTATATAGTATATATATATATATATATATATAATTTTTTTTATGTTCATTCTCGTCTCTATTGTTTGAAATGCAATTTGCTGGGCAGCATCATTAGCAAGATTAATGAGCCAAGCGCTGAAATGGGGAGTGGAGTAGAAAAACCTTTAAAGGAAAGTATAAAAAAGTATGAAAAATAAAAAAGAAAATGAATAAAAAACTAGAAATACATTTTGGAGTAAAAGGAGTAAAGTGTCCTCCATGTTGATTACAGTCGCAACACGTGCGAATTTATATGCAATAAGAATTGGAAAATATATATGTATTTGAACGTGTGTATGTACGTGCGTGTGGGTGAGCTACACACACACACACACACACACACACACACTCGCAGAGAAAGCATTTTGAGCATTCGCCTCGCCGCACAACAAATTTGGCGTCGCGTACATTTCATGCATACCAAAGAGCCTGCAACATCCACATCCACATCCACATCCAGAGTCACTTGGAAAGCCGCAGCTGAAACTGAAGCTGAAACTGGAGATGTGGCAAGCAGCAGGAGCTATAGTTGTAGCCGGAGCAGGTGCCTCGAAGGATAACATGCGCGTGCCGCGTTCAGTCTTTTGGTTTTGGGTATGAGTTTGGGTTTTGGAATTGGGATTGGGATTGCGAGTGCTCCTTCTGCTTGTTTATCTATTTGCCGTAGTATTTCTATCTTTTCTCTTGTTGTACTTTTTTTATTTTTAAGAAATCCAAAAGATTAAAGCAATGTTGCTAGTAGCGGAGCTCAGCTGAAATATTTCGTTTCGTTTTGCACAAATTGAAATCCAAAGTGCTTTTCAGCCTCCATCCATTCCACTCTCTCAGTCTTCCCCCCTCTCTCTCTTGCTGCTCCTCCCCCTCCTCAAACCCTTCACTTGAGTTCTGTGGCAAAGCTCTGACAGAAATATTAGCATTTGCGGTTTTTTCGTGCCAAAAGCGTAGCAAATGTGGCTTAAATTGCAGAAGGAATTTGAGCTGAGCCTGAGAATGCGGCAGGTGTTGCATCCACAAGGTTTTCCAGCTAAAAATGCGTGACATTTGAATAAAATTACACAATATATTCTCTCAGTGTATGTGAGTTATTAATAAAGTTCTTAAAGACTACAACTGATCCAAGTACTTGTCTTTCACAGTCTTTAAGGTAAGTGTCTAAAAACGGTTTACTCAAAAATTCAATCAATTTTAAAAGCAACTCTACTATTTTGAGCAGTGTAGTGTTCTCTTTTCTTGGCATGCTGCTGGAATTTATGCACATTTCACTAGGTGTTCACAAGGCAATGCCCGAGTTGTCGGAGAAGGAAGGGAGGTATGGTGTTGTGGCTGTGTAGAGGATCAGGCGAAGAGACATAAAACTGGCCAGAGGCAATTCCTTATGCGTCTTTGGGCCTTTGATGTTGTCGTTGTCACTTCAGCAGCCATGTCATAATTACCAAAGTGAAAATTATTAATTTCGACATTTAAAACAAAATGCGCATAATTGCCAGGCCCGGGAAACGTTGCCAAAGCCCAAAAGAGAGATTTATGCAAGCTGTGTGGAAAAATACAAAAAAAAAATTGTCTAAATCGGTGGCAAGTATGATTGCGACTATGGCAATGGCAGTGGCAGTGGCAGTTGCTGTTGCAGTTGCTGCTTCCACCGAATTACGCGGAAACAGCAGCAATGGCAGCATTTGCCACGCTAATTGCGTACGCGATAAATCTTGTCAATTAAATTATAATGTTTGCATGCAGCGATGGCAATAGCGATGGTGATGGTGAAAAACCGCTGAAGAGGCAACTGCAAAACGATCTGTGCGATTATCGAGTGTTTTATCACCTCAACGAGGCCTCTCTTCCCCCATTAGCCCCTTCCCATTTCTCCTGCCGACACACTGAGTCTGCAACTTCGCTTGACTCTCTTCACCATATAATTAAAATGTTCACAAGTGCCACAACGCATTGAGCTGCAGCATGAGGCAACGACAGCAGCAGCAGCGGCAGCAGCAAACATCCACATGCACCAAAGACTCCACGTCCGAGTCAGATACAGATTCAGATTCGGATACAGAGAGATTCAGAGTCGGAATCAGGAATTTTGAGGCGCATTAGTTGCGCTGCATTTGCTGCTCATATGTAAGCGTTGCAACTGCAACTGGGCCGGCAGTTGTTACCACTCCAGTCATGGCCATAGTCACAGAGCCGCAGAGTCACAGTCAGAGCCACTTTGCCACTGAAACGAGCCAAAATTGTATTGGCAGCGGCGCCGGCTGCCATTTCAGGTCTTTTGCTTTTGCTCTTGCTCTTGCCTTGTGCCTTTTGCTTTGTGCGTAGCATTGCATTGCGACTGGGTTGCTGAGTTGGCCACATAAATTTCCAGCTTGTCAGCTTTTGATATATTTTCATAAATTGCTAGAGTGCATTAATTAATTAAGCGGAGCTGCAACAACATTTTTCGGCGTAGCTCTGACAAATTTCGCGAAGAACTTCAGTCCATGTTGCCTCTTCTCCTCTTAAAGCTGCTAAAAAACAATATAATTGCTAAAAATTTAAAATTTAAGATTAAGTAGACTATAATTAAAACAAATAGTTGAGTAATTGCTAAGAATTATTAGGTAAAATAAATTTCGTTTAAAATGAAAACTCACTTTGTGTTAATTCTAGAAAAACAAACTTACTATAGCTTTATTATAGTATAAAAAATAATTATAAATATAACTTTAATATTATTATGTTATTAAAATAAAATAAATAGTTCAATGATTTTATATTCAATATTTTGAATTATTATGACCGTTTTTATTCAGTTTCTAAGTTTTCTGTGTTTTTAAGTTAATTTTTGTACTATTCAATTTGTTTTATATAGGCAATTCTTATTCAGAGGATAAATTAGAGTTGTTTTAACTATAATCTTATTTATTCTTTATTAAGATATAAACTAATTCAGTATTTTCCAGTAGTTTACTAAAGCACAAAGATAAAATATTTGTTTTCTTCAGATTCTTCTGCATAATTTGACAACGAAAAACTTGCATAAATAATTTCACATTATATTTAATTTCAGCATCATCATTTAAATATGTTTATAAAATTCCCGTTGCATAAGTTTAACTGTATCATTTCAAGTTATATAAGGTTCCCTGTTTTTCTGTAAGTTATTCGCACTGGCATCCCAAAAGTATGCAATAACTTTTTAACCGCCTGCAAATGTCCGCAGCCATTGTTGTTAGTGCCTTATGACGTTGCTTGCCTTCAACATGATGTGTTCGTCTGAAAACAATCATAATTATGAAACAAAAGTAAAACGACAAAACGAAAAAAAAAATATCTGAGAAACTAATTACTTTTTGGCATATAATTACAACTTTTAAATAACAATTTAAATAATTTGCTTGCTGACTTTTTGGAAAATAATAGTTTCATGCACTGTAGCTGAGACAATCAACACACATACGAGGGCACACACAGCTACACACACACATGAATGTAAATACAATTTACTGCACGCGATGGTCAGTGGCGACGGCAGCAGCAACAACAACAACAGTAACAACAACAAAAGCAAGCAAATCGGAGGCCGACTGTAAAATTCCTTTAAAGTCGTCGGTCGACATTTGAGTGTAATTTTCGAAACTGATTTTACATTGAAACCAGTTAAATTGTCAGAAAAATCAACTGTCAACATGTCAAAAAATCGTTGGCTATGCAAATGTACACCAATGTGTGTATGAGTGTGTGTGTGTATGTGTGAGCATCTGTGTGTGCAAAGACGTGCACCGCTTCAATGTGGCAACAATGCTGATTGTACGCTTTTCGATTCCTCAATTCAAATTATCTGAAGTTATTTGTTGTTGTTGCTATCGCATTGCTTACATCGAATTTCTTTGTCCATTCAAATTCAAAACTAATTGGATGGACAGTTGGCTCTCTTCAAACACCGCCTCAAGGTTTGTCTATAATCAAATCATGATACTCCTCTATGTCTAACATAGTTCATGATGGGGGGAGCATGATGTCCTTTCTGCAATAGTATATTAATGTATCAACGTTGTTATGGAATGCAATTTTCAATCATTTAATAAATCATTCTATAGTTTGACAAGTTCCATAAATTTTTAAATAACATGTTAGAAAGGCTATAGTCGAGCGAACCGACTGTATAAGACCCCGTTCTCACTCTAGTGAGCGTTTTCCTTACAAATCACCAATTTTCGACCGATTTGTCCTATGGAAGCTGTAGGCTATAGTTGTCCGATCCGGATCAAACTTGGTGAGCATAGTTTTAATGGTATCATACACATAATGTGTTAGTTTGATTGCGATCGCTTAAGTAAAACTACATGTTTTCACGCAAATCACCAATTTTCGACCGATCTGTGCTATAGCTATAGCTATAGTCTATTATTATCCGATCCGGACCAAATTTTTAGAGTACGGGGTCTAAGAAAACATTTTGAATTTCACTTTGAATACTTTAATTACTGAGCCTAAAACATACACTGTGTGAATGTCTACAAAAATTTATACTTTGCATGAACTAAAACTTAATTTTTCAGATTCTAATATTCAAAATGAGTTTAAGAATTAACATAACATAAAATCCCAACTTAAAATAAAACATTTCAAAGTCTCGTGCTTGAAAAGAGGATTTTCTTGACATTTTTTCCAGGCACAAATTATTTTTTTTCTTTAATTAAAACTTAAATTTTTCAATTATCTTGTCAGTTGTTGATCTCTATTCATTTTACTAAATAGATATACTATTAGTTCAAATTTAATATGTTGCGTGTTTATTTTTGTTATCAAGATTAATTTGAATCTCTAGCTTGTCAGTTGTTTGCTGCACAAATTGGCTGACAGAGCTACGCTTGTTGGCCACTCAAATTAGCCAATTATTAGACGAGACGTGATATGAAATGTTACCAATCGAAACAAACCTTTTGTTCGTTGCACTACAAAAAGGTAACCACAGCTATACAATGGCCGTAAAAATGTACAGAATTTCATGCAACTGTCGAGACAAAAGAGCCGCTCGCTGACATGTGGAGCAGGTCTATAACTATGGATAATACCCAAATTTTGGTTAAAAGATACCTGATCCCCGATACCACTTGCCCATTGGCCATTGCCCATTCCCATTGGCCATTATCCGATTCCCTGTTTCAGTCACGGACATTGCATTCAAATTGTTCAAATTGTGTGTGAGTGCGAGCTGTCAACAGTGTTTAATTTTGGAAGTCCTTACTACTTAGGGACTCTGCTTATGTCACTGACGTGCCACATGCAACAATCGGCGAAGGACAAGTGAAAAGAGATAGAGGGAGGAGAGGGAGGAGCACAACTGACCAAAAACCGCAATGCACTTTGACCAGGTAAGAAGCAACGCATTATTACACACATAATAAGTATTCGAACTCATCCGAGTTTGAGTCCGAGTCCAACTTCGAGTCCGAGTAAGTGAAGAGGTCTCTCCGGTTCAATGTCTCACAACTCAACAGGCTAACAAATTATCAAGCTGTCGCTGGCTCTTTGCTCACTTCACTTTTCAGTTCCCAATTCTATGTCCCGGTTCCCGTTTCCCGTTTCCTTGTTCCCGGTAATGTCACGCAAACGAAATTGTAGCGAGTGCTCGTCCTTTTGTGAGGACTGGAGTGTCCTTTGGCTGAAATGCGATTGCATTTACATTGCATTGCCTGCGGCTGTTTAATAGCCACACCTGTTCAATTAGTCAATGTAACCACAAATTCTGGTTAAATTATCGCATTAAAATGTTCGTGCTTAACCTCAAAATGTGCCTGTGCCTGTGCCTTTGACTGTGCATGTGCGTGTGCGTGTGCGTGCATGTCCAGCGACAGAATACTCCTGCTGTTTTAACCATAGTCCAGTACCAATTCCATACCCAATACCTGTGCCCCCATAGGGTTGTCGTTCTTGTTGTTGTTGTTGTTGTTGTTGTTGTTACCATCACTTTGAACTGTGCTGCAACCGCTGCCAGTTAATCAGCGCCGTTGCCTCTAACCACATGACCATAACCTCAAACAGCGACAATAACAACAACAACAATAACAACAATAACATAGAGTATTCGACTACAACGCGTACAGTTGAGTGCGCGGCAAATTTAATCGCTAATTATCAGCAGCAACTGACACTTACACTGGCAACAACTTACGCATGCGTGTCCATGTCCTGCTCGGACTTATGAGCACCGAACGCGAATGCGAACGGGAAATGCAAAATGCGAATGTGAACGCATGTCGTCATCATTAAAAGCCAAAAAGTTCTGATTAACCAAAAGTGCGACAAACCAATACTCTATCTCTTTCGGCTTAGAAAGTATCTTATTCAGCTTTAGACTGTAAGTTTTTATGGGAAAATGTGGTTGGAGTACAAAAGATATAATGAAAACTAGCAGAGTACAAATCATTTTTGTTGGTAATATATTTCGGATATATATTTTATTCATTTTACTAGACTAGTTTAATGTTATTAAATAAATTTGTGTATAACAAATTAACGTAATTTAATAAATTTTGTTTATAAACATTTTTATATACTTCTTTGCCAATAGTCTACTTATCGAACTCAGGTCAAACTACATTAAAAATTTGAACTGCCCTCATCAAGTGAAAGAACTGAATTAAACAAGTTTTTGTCGTATTCCAAGTGAGTTCGAGACGAGTGTGACTGAAACTGACTATCTCTCTGTCTTTTTCTGCGGCTTTGACAAATTATCAACTGTCACTGCTTAATTTTTTTGGCGCACTCGGGGCAAGTTTTTGGACCTGACCCAAAGGTAGTCTTCAGGTAGTGCCCAGAGACGCATCAAGTTGAAGTTGCCTGTTTTCGCTTTCGTTGTTCAACGTTGTTCTTGTTGTTGTTGTTGTTTTTGCATTTGTTATCTGCAACTGGCGACTGATATCGTGGTCTTCATTAATTGAGAATTGTTGTTAAGTCGAAGTCTTTTTTTCCGGTTCGCGTTTTTCCATTTACATAATTTATGATAAGCAGGCGCGCCTGGGCAAACAATAATTTTGAAGAAATACATTAATGCAATCAATGGGATGTTTGTGTCTGGAATGTGAATACGAATGGGAAGGAGTTGGGGAAGGAGTCGGGGAAGGAGTCGGGGAAGGAGTTGGAGTAGGAGCCGAGAAACCTCTGCTTGAATCCTCCTGCCGCCTGGTCGGCTTAATTAAGTTGTGCCTGTGTGACTGGGTAGCCCTGAAGATTGCGACTGCAAAGCTGCAGCTGGAGCTGGAGATGGAGTTGGAAGTGGAGCTTGAGATGTAGAGTTGTGGAGTTGCTGCTGCTGCTGCTTCTGCTGCTGCCACAAACAGTTGATGAACTCTACGTGTGAATGTAAATTATTTTGCACACAGCGGGCGAGCGACACTTGCAGCAGCTTAACCTACACTCGACTCGACGACTCGTCGACTCGTCCATTCGCCATTACCAGGTGCCCACTGTACTCATACGAGTGCATTTCAGACTGCAGACTGCGGCTGGAGACTGTTAACTGCAGTTCTCTGCCTCTTTTGATGCTCTCCCTCTACGACTGCTTCTCTCTCTCTCTCTCTCTCTCTTGCTCTCTCGCTCTTCACTGTACTGTGCACTCGGTGCGATTGAGTGCTTTTAAGTCATTTGTGTCACGACATGCTAATTTCACATGAAATCTCTCGCCGTCGGCTCGACCGTTGGCCCAGGCATGTCTGGTGGTTTTAAGCTTGAAGCCTTGACAAACACATACATCTACACACACACACACACACAAACACACACTCATACACACGCACAGTGTGCAGGCTAGAACTAACCAAGCCGAGACCTGGCTCTGCCTTGACATCAACAACGTCGTGCATGTCCCAGCCACGTTCAAATTCACATCATGGAGGCTTTTCCGACCGTACCTGCACCCAACACTTGCTCCTGCTACTGCTCCTCTTTCCTACTCCTACCCCCGCCTCAATCCCCCAGCATCGACAACGGCACCTGGAGTGCAGCACTCAAGTGTACTTGCGGTTTTTGCGTCCATTGCTGCCAATGACATTTTGCTTGCTAAAGTGCAAAATTTACCGGTGCACAGCTGCCGCAGAATAAGAGGTAGACGCCCACAGTTCAGACTATGCTGTACACTGTGCTCTGTACTCTGGACACTGGTCACTGGTCACTAGCCACTAACGCCTTGACCAGAAGAACAATGCCTGCTGCTGCTGCTGCTGCAAGTGGCTTTACTTTGGGCATTTCATACTCCAGCCATGATTAGATGTCGTCGGTTGTCCACTCTCCACTGTCCACTGTCCACTGTCCACTGTCCATTGTCGGTTGTTTTAGCCGGTCCGTTTTTGGCCTGGCTGTTGCAGTTATTAGGTTGTTAGTGGCATAGTCTATGCCATTTTCATCGATTTATGCACTTCACAGCATCTAATGTGGGTTCTTGTCCAACCCGAATACTTCTCTTCCTCCTTCTGCTCCTCCTACACCGCCTCCTCCCCTTCTTCTTATAGGTAGGCGTATACAACGTCGTTTACTTAATGGCGCGAACTTGTACAGTCCTTCACTTGGTCTATGGTCGTTGTACGCCTCTGATCCAAGACAATTTCTCCAAAGGTATTTAACACAGAGTTTTGGTTTTGTAAGTGACTTGAAATAAGGACGAATTCTTTGACTAACTGAAAAACTGTTGTTAATGTAGCAATTCATACTTTTCGATTGGCAAAATCATAATTTAGTACTTAGAAATATTGTATATTTAAATTTAGATTATACTCCATATAGAATATTATTTGTGTTTTATTTAGTTAAAGCACGAAATTGTAAACATTTTTACAAAAGTAAGAAACGTTGTAAAATTAAAAGAAATATAATTTTTAGAATATACGAATGGATTCTTTGATTCTGTGCAAATTTTTCAGTCTTATAGTCAAGAGACTCAAGAACAATAATATCATTAGACCTCTAAGTTTTTTAGACCCCGTACTCTAAAAAAGAGTAGAGGGGTCTATTAAGTTTGCCTGAAGCGAAATGTGCGTAACAGGCAGAAGGAGGCATGGTCGACCCCATAAAGTATATATATTCTTGATCAGCATCAACAACCGAGACGGTAAAGCGATGCCCGTCTGTCCGTCCGTCTGTATTAACACCTAGATCTCAGAGTCTATAAGAGCTTAAGCTACCAAATTAACACGTTATGTGCATTTAACCATTATAACTATCCGCAGCAAGTTTAATCCGGAACGGATAACTGTAGCCTATAGCCCCCATAGGACAAATCGGTTGAAAATTTGTGATTTGAATAGAAATATGAGTACAGGGTCTTCTACAGTCCGCTCGCTCGTAGCAGCTCTAACTTGTTAAATACATAAATCAGTTAAAATACATTAAACTGAATTTAAAAATCTATCCCTTTACATTTTGAAAGATAAATACTTGTTTTAAAAATAAAGTCAAATGTTGATCATACTACTTATACAAGTTATACAATAGTTGGTATCAGTTTTCAGCAAGATTTCACATATGATAAGCAGAAGTTCAGCGCTATCAGTTTTTTAGTTGCATCACTTTTTTTGTGTAGTGAAACCCGCACCTGTATTGGAGTTTTGTTATGCAGCGGGGATGAAGGGTCCGAGAGACTCTCAGGCTCTCAGTCTTTGGCTGGTCGTGCTTCATATCCTGAGACGGGAATACCAGTACCATAAACAACGTGTATATGGCCTGGAGTTGGAGTTGGAGTTGATGCTGTCTCTGAACAGTGCCGTCGGCTGTGTCTCTTTGATGTGGTCCAACTATCAAGATCTAAACGCAGTCATTAAGAACAAACAAAACGACTTTATGGACAGCAAAAAAGTACGAAAGCAAAACCGATCCAAAAACCGATCCAGAGACGAAGCTCTCTTTGGCAATCACACACATCGATAGCGATTGCGATGGCGATGCCATTGTCGTCGGGAACTAAAGCTGAGGACTTTGGGTTTTGTGAACTGCAGTTGGATCTAGTCAGGTGAGCGAACAGTCTGTGTGATCTTTATCGAACTGCAGACAACTAATGATCTAATAAAACCGAAACCAAACCGCACCAAAAACTACAACGAGTGCAGCACTCGATGGAGATGGCGATGGCGATGCTGGAAACCAGTTCAACATTGGCGTGGATTACCAAACCGAGCTCCCGATTCGAGTTTGAATCGAACAAAAAACCTAAAACTTTTTTTTTTTTTTTTTTTTTTGCGACATGAGAGAACAAACGCAGTGGCAGAACAAGCCGACAAATGGTGGGAGGTAGGCAGAGAAGAGGGAGGAGGGAGGAGTAGGAGAAGAGGGGGCAAAGATGCTACAGAATCTGAAGCGTTTATCTATGATCTTATATCATGTACTTTCGACATTACAATTGCGGTAAATGCTTCTAGTTTTTAGTTTCAGCGCGTACACGAGGCAGTCGCTGCTTTATCAATGGCCAGCAATCATCGGCATCGGCATCGGCAGCAGCGGTCGCTCCGTCGTCGCTGGGTCTGGCTTGGAGAACCCAGAGCACAGAGAATGGAGAACGGAGAACAGCGAACGGAGACCTGAGACCATTGCTCCTGTTTGCTGCACTTTAGCTACACACGGCAGCAGGCTACTTTTGCCACTGACTGTGACTCTGTCTACAGTTGCCTCCTCCAGCTTCTCTTCTTTCCCCTCTCTGCTCTCCTCTGTCCAATGCTGCTCCTCATGCAAATGCGACATTGACTGTTGCTCCACGCTGGATTTGCTGGCTGCTGATCTGCATACCAAGCAACCGCTTCTACCGCTGCCTTCAGATCGTTGGCGGCGATTGTTTGTAGCGCTTTTTGTGTTGTTGTTACTGTTGTTGTTGTTGTTGTTTTTGTTGTTGCTCCTTTGGCTCTGCGGCACAATCACAGCAGCAGCTCCGAGCTTGGGGTACGCAAATGTGGCCAACGTTGCCGATCATTTTGATATAGTTCGATAACAATGTGAGCTTCAGTCTCCTAAACTGCCGAGCTCGGGACTAGCGGTCGACTGTCGCGTCGCGACGCTGTCGTCGCACATCTTTCGCAGACGCATTTGCTAACAAGCCTGCCATGCGCAACGACAGCAAGTACACTAAAAAAAAATTGAATATACCATTGTATTTAACGTTATTATTTCATTACTTCAGTAAGTTTATTTTGAATTTTTACCAAAAGTTGGACATAAAATAAAGGACTCTATTCTTAAAATGCATGCCCAGTTTTTTTCAGTGTAAGTTACAGACTAGGAGCAGCACTTGGAGCCGTGGTTCCTCACCGGAACCGTTCAACGTTCAAAGTTTTTTGCTTCGTTTGGTTTGTTTGCCGCCGCTGAAGCTGTTCCCGTTGTCATCCTGGATGGCTATGGTTCGGCCCCAGCTCTGCCCTACCTATCCTCCCCCTTTTGTAGACTGCCTGCACTCTGTTTTGGGGCATGGCCCTCTGACTATTTTTATGGCCGCTTCCATTGACCATATTATCATAAATATGTATCAAATTGACGTTGCATCTTCTTGAATTTTCATCTTGTGGCTACTTGTCATTGTCTTTGATTTTTCCTCAACTCCTGCAGCGGTTGCTTTCCCCTCCTTTTCTCCTCTCACCCCTTCTCCCTACTGCCTTTGCTGTCATTGTCTATGGGCATTCAAGTGGGCACTGGACACTGGTCAGTCGTCTTTGATAAGCCGACATTTTGTGTTGTGGCAGTTTTTTGGTGTAAGTATCTGTCGCTGTATGTTTGTCAATTGTCTTCTTCTTCTTCTTCTTATTCTTGGTATAACCATCGCATTGTCTTCTTATAGAGATGGGCTGTTGGGCAATCCATGGTTTCCAAAGTAAACAAATTAAATGAACTTCTTTGAAACCAAACTATATGCAATAGAAAGTATTCTGGGCTGCAAGCATCCAAAGTTTTCAAGAAGGATCAGTTCAATTTGGTTGAAACTGGTTTATAAGTAAATTATCTTTATTTTCCATTAATTTTCTATAAGCAAAATATGTTATAGTTGTCCCACAGTTCCCCCGTTCTTGCAACTGCATTTTTGAATCAATCTGGACTCGTATAACACATTTTATAAAACAATACTTTATAATTATAATTTGTGCTGGATTAACTCTATGCTCAAAACATTTGAAAGTCTTTGACACATAACTTCCTTTTAGAATAGTTGTTCAGTCACTTAACTCAGGTCTCTTTATGGCAACAGCTGTTTTTAAGGCTAAAATACAACTAGGCCCTCTGGCAGAAAAGACATTGGCAGAACAGCTTCTGTTGCTCGTCGTTTTTCCAAGAAAATTAACTAACCCAACAAGCGATCCCCCCTCCTATCCCCTTCTTTGATCCCCTCACTTCCCTTACCCATGTGCAATCCCATTCTCATTCCCATTCACTTCCATTTCCTTAATACAGCTGCAACAGAATTCAACGTTGCGACCAACGAGCGATGATAAATGTTCACTTAATCAGCATTTAGCGTAATTTCAGCTTTTACAATTTCTGGACTTGACTCTGGACTCGGTTCCTGGTCTCCTACGACAGTCCATACGTTTGCACCAAAAACCTACGATGGCTTTAAGCCGCGATGACGATGAGTTCAATTTGAACGCAAGTTGCATGTTGCAAGTAGTAAGTTGTTGCAACTGTGTGTCTCCAACGGGGGCCAAGTTAGCATCCAATTATTTATGACATGAAATTACAAATTCATTTTGTTTAATTTTTCACAAATGTTACTCCACGCCCCCCTTTACCCCTTTCCCCCTTTTCCAACCTCTTCCCCGTTGCTACCCTGCTGTGCGGGGCACCTGTTGCCAATTGTAGGGACCCAGTGAGAGTGTCCAGCCTGTTTTGGCCAGCATTTCTATGGCCAATGCCCGAGGCCGTCAGTCCAGCCATATCGGCAAATATGCACCCCGACGTAATTAACTCGGCTCGGAATCGTAAGTTAGTCACCATTAAACAATTTAAAATTCTTAACTGCTTGCGGGGATGAGAAAAAGGATCGAGAGGGCGAGGGAGGGATAGAGAGAGGAAAGGGAGCGAAAGGGAGAGCAAGTCAAAGATAGAGACAGACTCAAGCAAAAGCTAAAGTTAAAGGTAAATTGCAATTAGGCTTCGGCTTCTGGTTGCAAATGCAACAACAACATCAACAACAACGGAGAGAACAGCGACTGCCCATTCGGTTCATGTATTTATGGCCCCAGGGCCAGGGCTGGGCAATGTCTTCGGTACGACGATAATTTCGTAATAGCCGACGACTTTGTCTTTGTGGAAGCGAGACGGCAAATTGGCTGATGGGCGTGTCACATGCAAAAGAGCGAGTCAGCATTGCTGAGTCGCCGAGTTAGAGAGGTTGGCCAGAGGAGAGTGTGGGGTGGGGTATCGGGAGGAATTGGAGAATCAAATGGAACGCCAGCCCCATCAGCTTTTGTACAACTGCATTAGAGGCACAACTCAGCTCACCTGAGCTCCGCTCAGCGCAGCTCAGGGACCATCAATTAAAACTCACCTCACGGCATTGCTAAAAATGTTAATAACAATAATAAACGTTATCGTCATTGCTGCTGTTGTTGTTGTTACTGTTGTTGTTGTTACTGTCGTTGCTGTTGCTCTCATTGCTCGTGCTGTTAATTGTTAAATTGCGTTTTTGTTGCAAACAACAATTTCATAGCCGTAAACTTTATTGAGTTGTGGCAACAGATACGGCGACTAAAGCTGAACTAGAAGTTGATCTAGATTCCAGCACATTGTAAAGAAAAAAACCTGTAGAGCTACGGTTGAGAGAACCCGACTGCTAAACCCTGTAAACTTTCACAAGAAATTCAAGATTTCATATTGGTGAAGAGCTCTCTATTAAATTATGAATAAAATATATTTAGGTAAATTAAATATTCACTCTAAAAAAAACTTTAAAATTCATATAATAATTTTTATTAAATTTTTAAAAAGTGCTCGAAGATGTTTTTATTTCATTTTAATAATAATTGAACTATATAAAAATAATTCAATCAAATTGTAAGCACAATTTTAAAATTTGTTTTTGAAAACATAAGAACCAATTATTCTGATTAAGAAATCGAACAGTTGTTTAGTCACAAGTTTATCTTTATAATTTTCAAAAGCTCAAAATACCCTTTGCACACTGTCGGTGCAGGGTCTAAATAAGAAAAAAACAAGAAAGAAAAGTACAGTCGAGCACGCCCGACCGTAGAATACTCTCTGCCTTTTATTCCCGATCATTTTAATAAAATCAGTATCCGAGAATATCAACTGACAGTACTTGCTGTAAAAGACGTTGAAAGACGGTCAGCTAGGAAGTTAAGCCTCTTTTATAGAGATATCTATGGTTTTAAGCCGAAGTTTCCAAGTGATGCGGTGGCGCGAATGATTAGTATTCGATCGATGAACGGGAAGTCGTGGGTTCGACTCCTGGTCCGTCATCAAAAAGAATATATTTTATTGTGTTGTTTAAATGTGTTGCATTATCGAAAAAAATTGTTTATTAAGAAATTATTTATAAACAATTGAAAAAAAATTTTAAACTGGGTTTTGATAAAAAAATATTTTTATTACTAAATGTGCAACCGCGACTCGAACCCACGTCTCTGCGTTCGCCGACCAAGCACTTAACCTGCAACGCCATCACGATACTTGAAAGTTTATTGCCCAAACCATACATATAAAAAAGGCTTAACTTCCTAGCTGGATAACTATTTTGTCAAAAATAGAATTTTGGTCGGCACGGCCAGCGTCTGCGCAGCGCTGCCGCTAAAGCAGCGAAAACGTTCGCTCACATGTTTTATGCTTCTGTCTCGCTTGCACACATGCATTGACATTGCGTTCAATTATTAACTTTCTTACATGGATAGCTCTTTTGTTTATAGTCCGATTTATATGCAACTTTCAGGATAGTTTAATATATTTTGTCTTCAAACGAATGTGAAATAACAATACTGTACGATAAGAACATATGCCTTAAAATCGGCATTGAAGTTTGCAAATTATTTTATTTCTTGTGGGAAAAGGGGGCGTGGCAGTCCAAAATTTTTGATGAGAATACAATTATACCGTCTCTAGGAACCTGCGTACCAAATGGGTGTTCCTAAGTGCTATAGTTACTGAGATATTCACCTAAAACATCAATTTTTTACGAGGTGTTTCTAGTTTTTTGCTCATTGTGGGCGAACGGGGCGTGGCATCGAAAAAAAAGATTCTTGTATTGACTGACTTAATATCGAGTCGATAGAGACCAAATTCAAACTTGTAGCTCTTACCATCTCTGAAATCTGTTTGTTCATACGGACAGACGGACAGACGGACAGACAGACGGACAGACGGACATGGCTATATCGACTCGGCTTGTGATGCTGATCAAGAATATATATACTTTATGGGGTCTGCCACGCCTCCTTCTGCCTGTTACATACTTTTTTTTTTGCACAAACCCAATATACTCTCTCTTGCAGAGAGTATAATAAATACTCGTACTCGGACCCAGAATGTTTATCATTAAATTGTCGTACATACGTTCAGACGTCGTCCACAGCAATTTGTATGAAATGCTGCCCACTTGTCACTCTATTCCAGGTGCTCAAGTTTATCTCAAGCACTTGGCCAAAACGAGCTCACGACTTGGCTACGACTATGATGACGCTGCCCGAAGGAGTGCGGTTGTCCAGCTTAGACTACGTAGTACCACTACCACTAACGCTGTCTCTTTCACTTTCCCTCCGTCTCTCTTTCTCTTGAGGTCTTGCAGTGTCTGTGCCAAGTGCGACTTTTATGGGCATTAGTGCGACTTATGTTGTTTGCTGCGTCCAGGAACATTTCTCTTCAACTCGACCCGACCCTCAGACGAGGTGTTCATGCGTGCGACACGCTGTGCTCTCTACTCTTTTTCTAAGAAGGATGATGAGAAGGAGGTGCAACATGAGGTGGCATATGGAGCGTTGGTGGCTGTCATTTTGCCGCATTTGAATTTCTGAGTTGCATACACAAAATTTCATACGAAAATCCACTTTTTCAGTTTATGAATTTCTCTAAAAGCTCACAGTGACAGTTGTTACTGTTGTTCCTGTTGTTGTTGCTGTTATTGTTGTTAGTACTTTTTGGGCTCGGTCCGTAAAGGCCAGAGCTCAGTTTGCCATATGCAAATGTAAACAGTTTTTGGCCAGAACTGCGCCAAGTGGCATGATATTCAACATATCAAAGGATTGCCGAGTTGAGTTGCCTTCGTCCGAAGCGTCGGATTTGTGGTTGACTAAAAAGGGTTTATTTTGATGATAAGGCTACTTAGAAATTTATGCCCCAAATAGCGATTACAAATTTTTGGGGTCAACAAACTACGCATATAATGGTATTACATCAGTTTATTCAGATTTCGTATTAAATTTAATGTGGAAAATTTTTAAAAATTATTAATCAACTTTAAATAAAACATGTATTCTCAATATATATATTTAAAATAAGTTTTTTTTAAGGCACTCGAATAATTTTGTAATTTTAATATGAGTATCTCAACAAATTTTAATTGATAAACTGGAATAAGTGTACTACTATTCTACTATTTGTTACTCTAAAAGTTAATATTAAAATTATTTCACATTAAACTTATTCTTTACGTAAATTCAAATTTCAATTCCTGTAGAATAAAGTTTACGTAGCTCTGTTAATTTAATTTAGAAAACTTCTGGCAAAGTCTTTTAAAGTTTCCATATACGAATATGTATTTTTATGAATTGCTAAAAAAATGTACAGAAGTAATTCTGGGATTTTTAAATAATTTAATTTGTTCATCTATCAATAAAAACTTAATTTTAATTGATAAGTTTTAAGTCCGCGGGAAAATAATGTTTGAAAATCTCTTAAAAGTGTTTTGATTTATAATTCTGAAGACTTTATTTAAAAAGTAAAAAAAGCAATTTGTTTATTTTTTCAAAGCTGAATATTTGAGGAAATTCTTTAAAAAAATATAATAGTAAAAAACAGTTTTAGTTATCAATCGAAATTTTATTAACTAACTGTAAGTAAATTAATCTCAGTAAATGTAAAAAATCCACGAGTTGAATTTATAAAGAAATATATAGTTTATATGTCTACAAAAAATCACTAAAATTCTTTTGTGTTCTTTCTTTAATTTTAATTAATTTTTTTTATTTATTGTATATTTTATATATTTAAAATATCTTAATAAAAAAAGTTCTTAAAATTTTTAATCTATTTTTCTCAAACAAGATGAAACGTTTGTTACATTTAAAGCTATATCTAATTAAATTTATTTAAGATACACACTATGCAATTACATTGGAATTTAGTTGCATGTAAGAGAACTTACAACACCAACAACTACACCAACAACAACAGTGACAACAAGAGGAATGTAGGAAGCAGAGAAAAATAAATAAAAGAAGCCAAAATAAAAGAGTTTGCAGTAAATGCACTCGACTCATGCAGTTTGAATGACTAAAAGTCAAAATTTGCGACAGATACGACTATATATTTTATGCAGTTGGCCCGTGGGCGGTCGGGTGTCGTATGTCGTATATATATATATGTTGGTCTATATAGTGGGAGCTAAGAGGTTGGGTACAGGAATCGAGAAGGGGACTCAGCTAGGGGACTGGGTCCAAGCGCGCGCTTATGAGCATTTTGGATTTAAGTGAATGAAGCGGGAACGGGAGTTGACACACGCTGTGTCTCTGTATGGGTGTATGGGTGTCTGTGTGTGTGTGTGTTTGTGTGTGTTTGGTGTGCATAATGCGGGAGAGCCATAAATTACATTTGTAGGCGTTGGCAGGTGTCGCCAGTGCTGTCTGAAATCGCGATAAATCTTCATGTGAAATAAATTTCATAGAAATTGCTTCACTGAATTTTGTTTGTTGCCTTTTGCTTGACTTCGTTGTTGTGGTCGTTGTAGTTGTTGTTACTCTTGTTGTTGTTGCCGACAGCGGATGTAAAGTGGGCAAGTGGCAGGCAAAAGTCCTGCGGGACACTCTAATAAACTTGCCAAGGATGCTCCCCACTTTACTCACACCACTTTTAGCTGGTTAAACATCACACCGCACTTTATACAATTTCACACAGTTCACAAGCTGTTGCATTTTAAAATCAAGCGTTGAGCAGCAAAAAGTCAACTCTGAAATTCCGCCGGAAGTGCGCATGGTATGGTACTTACATCTCTTTCGCACTCTTTGCTCTTTCTGCTTCTTGGAGTGGCCAAGAGGCACACATAAATCATACGCACTGTCAAACAGAAGTGCTCCAATTGTGGCCCAAAACATTTGTACAACTCATGAGGCCAAGCGCAGACGTGACAAGCTTTATATTTGAGTTTAGAGCCGCTCCTACGACAATCTGGTCATGAAACGAGGCTCCATCTGTGTCCAGGTACAACTACAACTACAACTTGTACTTACATACTGTGCTCACGTGTACCTCATTTTTTATGATCGATCAGTCCATTAAATAATGAGCCAAGCCAAGTCGACCAGAAAGCTGCCCAACTAGACAGTCAACTGTTTGGTTGCCAGTTGGCAGTCTTTCAGTTTCCAGTCTCCGACTGTCTGCCATTTATCGCTCCCTGGGCTGTGCTTTGCTGGCGACGTCTACTTCGACACGGCTCGACTCGACTTGGATCGCTTTGGATCGGCTTGGTTTGAATTCCATCGTGATTTGTAACGACATTTATTTGGTCCAGCGAAATTAGAGACAACAACAACAACAACACCACTTAAGACTGCCTCCGAGCTGAGCTCGCTTCATCCACATCCATGTCCTCATCCTCTGACTTGATTCATCTGAAGTTTTTCAACCTACGCATTTCTTCATTTTCTGTGCTGTTGATGGCTATCATAAGCTACTCTTATTTACTGGGCAGGGCACTCATTTGGCCATGCCTCTGAAGATCTTTGCTCATAGTTTGGCCTTGTGTTGATTAGCCGGATAGTTCTGCTAGCCAGAGAAAAAATTTTGCAACATCATTTTTGCCCCCGTCTTGGGTGTGGCTAAGTCCCATTGTTAGCTGATCTTGTGTCAGGTTCACAGTTGTTTGCTCTGATCTCAGAGCTTTGGCATTTCTTGAAGTTTCACATGAATGAGGGTTAAGTTCGCAGAATGGAATGCTATCCTAACTACAGATTGAGGATTAACTTTAATTGTGATCAATATCAGGTTACTCACACTCAATTCTTTGTGACACGTCATTCATCTTTGATTTGAATTAAGTTCTGCAGTGTCATAATTTAATAATGATCTTAAAATAGTTTAAATTATTTAGGAATATTTTACTTTAATTATCATTAACTGGTTATGAATCGATTTAACTAAATTTGTGAATAAATGCACAATTATATATACTTTATAGATCCAAATGTATATATATATCCCGATTGGTTCCCACAAACCTTGAGCGAAGCACTTGTTGTCATCAGTCTCCATAAGAAGCCGAATTGGTTAAAAGGGAAGGCAAACGACTCAATAAGATGAAATATATGGTTGGCAATAAAAATCGGTTATAATGCCTTGGCATTGGGGAAACTGGACGTCGGTGGGTTACTTTGGCCTTTGAGACTATTGGCTACTGCGACAACTTTCAAGTGAGCGCATTGCGGTTGCCGACAAAGGAACAGAAAGCGGGCGCCTTACCAAAGACCCAAGTTGGCCAAGATGGTACGCATTGGTAACCCGAGTATCATTAAGAATCCCATTTGTAACAATAAATTCGAATGGGAACGCGTTTGAGCTGCTGTTGCAGTTGTTCACTGATGTCAGTGGAGCAATCGATATGGCTATTAAATTTAACAATTAGAATTTATCAATGAAAACAGACAGAGAAGTCATGGATTGAAGCAGAAGCTTTAATTATGGCAGTTTCCAATGGCAGCGGGAAGTCATAACTCCTTAAGAACTTGACCGACTCCAAACACAAAGGAAAATCGTTTGTTTCATGTTGCAGCCGGCGACAAATTAGGCGCATTGTAACAGCAGCAACAGCAACAGCAACTGAGACTGCGACTGCGGCGGCGCAACATTCCGACTGTGAATATCCAACATGGCAATTTCTGAAATTACATCGTGATCTGAAACTGCAAATTTTCAAAGTGCAACAAAGTTCAGAGCAATTTTGTTGCAACAACAGCAACAGCTACAGCTACAGCAGCAGAAACAAGCGCCCGCCAACAGCAACAGCAACAACAACAGTAACAACAACAACAACAACAACAGCAGCACATTCCTTGAAAGATCTGCGAATTCAAATTGCTTCGTGTGCAAGAAAATTAGTCTTGCTTGGTTGCAAACCCTTGCCAAAAGGCAAGCAGCAACAACCGCAGCAACAACAACAGCAGCAACAACAGCAACAAGTCAACCAATAAGAAAGAATGGAGGCACAAAAAAATAAAACAACTTTTATATAATAATAAGAGCAAGTTGGCGGTATCCTCAGCACAGCAAAAAACTAATCAAGGGCTAAACTAAATCCAATCCGATTGCGAACCAAACAGCAGGCGCTCCGGCAACAACAACAGCAACAGCAACAACAACAAAAACTGGCTTTGACTTTGTGGATCAGACTAAAGCTCAGACTGAGACCAAAACTGAGACCGAGACTGTGCCCGCGGTGCCAGCAGATAAGCGAGTTGCAATAGCAACCAGAGCAGCAACAGCAACAACAGCAGCAGCAGCCATGGCTGAGTCAAAGACTTGCCCCCAGCAATGGGTATCAATGAGTTTGCCAGCCCAAAATGTGGCTGCTGCTGCCGCTGTTGTTGCTGCCGCTGCTGCTGCTGCTGCTGCGCCATATTGGTCAGTTTGAAGTTGCAGTTGGATGGACCCTAGCAATGTCTGCTGTTCCGGCAAACTGTTGATGTTTTTAGGCGGTCGCACGTCGTCAGCGACAGCAGCAACAGCAACAGCAACGGCCACAGCAACAGCAACAGCCACAGCAACGGCAGCAGCAGCGTTCACTACTTGCGATTCGTGAAGTAATTACTATAATTACCTTCAAGGTAGATTTTCCAAAATGATGCGAGTGCGAGTGGCGGGCAATTCTGGCCAAGACACGGAGCCAGTTTGCCAGTTTTGCCCGTTTACTATCGCCTGCTTTCTGCCTTTTGTAATAATTTTGTTTTGCTCTTTGCTTGTTGTTGTTGTTGTTGCAGTTATTGTTGCTATTGTTGTTGCTGTTGTTATTATTATATGATACAGCCATTGCAATGGCCGTTGCTGTAGCTGTTGCCGTTGTTGTTGCCGTTGCTGTTGTTGTCCGTCCACTTGCATTTCGCTTGTTTGCTGCCAATTTCTTATGTTGTTACAGTTTGTTCTGTTCGTTTTTTTTTTTCTTTCTTCTTCATTTTTTTTACTCGTGTTGTGTAAGTTGTAGTTGTAGTTGCCCCCACTTAGCTTTTTCCTTAGTTTAATCGGAAATTAAAGCTAAAGGGGCTGCCAGCCACGACTTTAATTTTCGTTTGCAGTTCAACTTGGTTACTTCCCTCTGCCTTCTCCCCACATGCTTCTCTCAACCCTTTCTCCCCCTTTCTCTCCTCACTCTTCTTTGCTTTTCTGGCTTCTCGTCTAATGCCTGCAACATCTTTGCGGTCTCGTCGTAATTGTTTCGCTCATAAATCATAAATTTTCGCTTGGGTCCCATCTTTTCCTTTACATTTGACTGCAATTTTACTTGTCCAAATTTGAAAACTCTCAAAGATGGGAATTATATATTTTCACAGACGGCAAATTAGTTGAGTTTCACATGTTTCGACACTTGAGCTGAAGCTTTTCCAAAAAAAAAAGGCTGAGAGAAATTTTCCTAGTAACGTTTTTTATTTGTATCTACATACATATGTATGTAGTTGAATAAATTTGTGGACATTTATGTATGTTTCCTCTTAGATTACCAGTAAAATCTTAATGGAAAGCTCTACAAATCAAAGCTTTTATAATTAAATTGTGCAAGAAGATGTTTTTTTTAGATAATGTTTTAAGAAAAATCAAATTTTTTTGTTGTAAACTTATTAAGAATTTTTGTAAAATTATAATAATAGTACAGTAAAACAAGTACGAAAGGCTTCAGTCGAGCAAGCCGACTGTAAAAGACCCCGTATTCCTTCAAGTGTGCGTTTTTCCACACAAAACACAATTTTCAAGCGATTTGTCCTATGGGAGCTATAGGCTATAGTTGTCTGATCCGGTTCAAACTTGGTGAGGATGGTTGTAATGGTACCATACACATAATGTGTTAGTTTGGTTTCAATCGCTCAACTAAAACTGCATATATTTAAATAATGTTAGTTTACTAACAACTAAAGTATACGAAATATTTCTGACTTTTAAAATCACTAGTTCACCAATAAATTTGTAATAAAAATCCTCAATAAAATATTTAAAAAAATCAATAATATATTTAGTTAAGAATTTAAGTTATATTCTGTTTAATTTAATTTTTAAATCCGTAATTAAAATTTTAGAAGTGTTTAACTTGACGTCTTTAAATTACTTTCTGTACATAATTCCTCACTATTGATTAAATTATTTAATATTAATTTTTTACCTGTAGCTATAATCGATTTAGTTAAAAGATTCATTTACTGTTTGCCACAACAAAACTGTCATTTGAAATCTAAATAAAAAGGGCGTCAGCATTTTAGAATTTGTATCTTTTTTTTTTGGTTTTTTTTTTTCTACTGAGTTTACTGGACTTTTGCTTTTCCCCTTTTTGCCAAATTCGAACTAACTACACTTTAATGTAATTCATACAATTTCCATTTGTCTAACCGTCCATTAATCATTTGCACGCTGCTGCGCACGAACAGCCGAGGGCTATACCCAAGTTCGGGGTGATTTGACCAGCTCCCCACTGCTACCTCCACCCCCTCCACTCTCCTCATACACTCCATCAAATTCCCACTCTCTGTAGAGCAGTTTGGTTGTCGGATCACCAAATTTGAGGCTTTGTTTACGTGTGACAATCAGGCGACAAGTTGGAAATCAAAAGCATCGCCCAACTAAAATTTATTCATTTGGCCTGATAACTTTTCGAGCAGCCCTCCCTCAAAAAAAAAAAGCACTAAAATAAAAGAAGTTCTTTTGTATAAGTTTTTGTTGTTGCTGTTGCTGTTGCGGTTGGCGAACTTATTAGGCGCAGTGAAGCATGCGCTGCAAATTGGTACACCTTGACGCTTCAGTGGCTCTGGGAGAAGACAAAAGGCGGCCAAAAAGGGCATCAATCCATAGGAAAAGGCTTTGGGGATCGGGGGACAGAAAGTTTTCTTGGCTATCTGGCTGATACTTAGCGGCGATAAAGACAAGACGCGCTTGATTATGAAACGAGTCATGGGCATGGAATTTATTTATTTGTTTGGTAAATTTATTTATGAGCTTGTTCGACTGCGCAGAAACAAAAGAAAGCCCACAAACCCAAGAAACCCAAGAAACCAAAATCCGAACACCAAAACACACAAAACCAATGCCAAAACAAAAATCACTCAAGTGCAAACGGAAACGGGCGCCCAGAACTTGGTCCTGCTCTGCTCTCAGTCCGTCTGTCCTTTCTTCAGTCTTTCAGTCTCTCAGTCGTTTGTTGACTGAAGTTTTAGCTTTGCCATTTGCCGAGTCCGGCAGGAAATCAGCGATTAAACAAGCAACTAACCAGCAGGCACTTCAAATCCACGCCTGCGGCTCTCTCGTTCGTCTTCATCTCCAGCTTTAGCTCCCAATCCAGCTTAAGTTTCCAGAACAGTTCCCACTCCAGCTGCAACTACATCTCATGGAAGTGTGTAATTTTTGGTATTAATTGCTCGAGCGAACAAAAGTTGCCAGTTTGAAGATAAGAGCGACTGAAAAAGGCTTAGAAGTAATTGTAGTATCGTCTTGTAATTGCTGACTGCCACGTGCCACGCCCACAGCGCAGACCAATTGGCAACTGGACTTGAATTCGATTTCTTGCCTCTGTTCGTTACCAACATTATTTAGGCATTTGTATTTCCACTTAACCAAACTGGAATAAACACTCTGAGCAGAAAGACATATTTGCTCGTGACCTTTTTGCATTTTTGTGCTTGCCACACGGCTGCGGACGGACGACGACGACGACGATGGCGACGACGCGAAATTTATGCTCATGTGGCGCCTCGGATAAGATCTTGTGCTTGGAGTGCCTCGTGCCGCAGGCATCGTTGTTGTGCGTAGACGTGCTGAAAGTCCTGCCACAAATAACACCAGCAATGGCAACAGAAACAGCAGCAACATGAAACAAGAAACAAGGATATGTCGCTGAAAGCATTATCAAATATTATGCATATTTTGTTAGCTCTAATATACAATTTTCTTTCGTTTTTTTACTTTCTTTCTATGTTGCTCTCTTTCTGCGCCTTTTCGATGTCTACAAAGTTTGTTTTATCTCATGCATAAATCAGTTTGTAAAATATACAAAAATTGTATACGAGTTTATGGAAAGTGTGAGGATTTAGATTGTAAGTATGGTAAGTATATATATTTGTGTATATATATCAAAATATACCATATGTACACATATAAACTTGTGCTGGTTGTGTCGATGGGTTGTTTCTGAGATAAAGAAATTCAAATTTCCTCGTGCAGACATTTTTAATGAAATAAATTTAAATATGCCTCAAGAGTATTTATTAACGTTTTATTGATCAAACAGTTTTCAATAGAAACTGACTTTATTCCTTAGC
Organism: Drosophila cardini; assembly: GCA_018903735.1. Lineage (NCBI taxonomy): Eukaryota > Metazoa > Arthropoda > Insecta > Diptera > Drosophilidae > Drosophila > Drosophila cardini. The sequence continues at coordinate 996,587 of JAEIGM010000020.1, forward strand.
TAACAAATTTTATTTGCAATAAATTTTAATTGGATTTCATTTAGAGGAAACTGTTGCAAACATTTAAATATTTTCCAATTGTTTAGCTCAAGGGAAAGTGTTTAAAATTTGGATTAGTTTTTAGATTACGCAGAAGAGAGTGAATTATTTATAGAGTATTCTATTCAACTCACACGATTTTGACTATATACATTCTATAGTCCTTTATAGTAATAGTCCATCTGGATTACTTAAGGATATGTGCTGGCTTTGTGTATCCTTTATGCCTTTTGTAGCTTCCGTTTAGTGGCATAAGCATTTCGGGACATTGAGTGACAGATGGGCTTGGCCAGAATGTTTGCCTCATCTTTCACGATTGCTGATTGCTGAGCTGCATTCTCTTTTTGTGTATGTTTGTCCAATGCTTTTGATTACAAAGTGTGTATGTCTGCCTCTTTGCCACTTTGCCACTTTGCCTCTTTTGTAGGATGCCTCTAATGACGATGCCTCCCACACAAATTAAGCTAATGCGACTGGGAGCCTAGGCCAACTGCTACCCAAACCCAAACCTAGACCAAGTTTAATAGCAAACGGCCAAAAGCTGCACTTGTGCCCCGTGTCAGCCAAATGTAAAATGCCAGTGAGAGCCTACGAGAAACGAGAGACGTCGCCAAAAACCAACAATCATAGTGGCAGTAGTACAAGCAGTGGGTGGTGGGGGGTGTTGGGGGTACAGACATAAATACACTGACAAAAAAAGAGTTGAGTTCTAAAGAAGACTAGCGACTTAAGGATATCTTTTACTAAGATTTACTAAGTGATTCACTACTATGAAAAATGTTAGGTATAGAATGTACTCCATATTTATAGAAGGATTTTTAAGTCTATGCATTTTTTTGAGCAGTGTATCAGCAGAAAACAGCGACAGTTGACCAAGCCAAAAGAGGCTCTACTCCCATATCCAGTCTGAGTTCCGTTTCTGTTCCCATACCCATTCCCATTCCCATACCCACTACTACTTCCATTTCCACTCCCATTTCCATTCTCAGTGCCATTCATTTGGTTTCGTTTCGTTTCGTTCTTGTCGTTGTCGTTGTCGTTTGTCCCTTCATTTTGACACGATAACGCGCACGGCTGTGCGACTATGTGTTCGCCGTTGTTGCCACCAACGCCGCTGGCCGGAACAGAGTCCAACCATCTTTGGCAATGCGCTGGCGCTCGACATCTCATAAAGTACATGACAGGACATTAGAAAACACCAGACTCGAGAGTGGAGAGTACCGAGTACAGAGCACATAGTACAGACCATAGAGGAAAGAGCAGAGGAAAGACGAGCCCAAAGTGAAGCCAGCAACGCCTCCACATGCACACTTGCAGGAGAAGGGAGTAGGGAGTCAGCAGACAGTAGGGGACAGAAGGGGAATCAGGGGTAAGCAGTGTATGTGGCATGAGTTTGCTGCAGACAAGGTGCGGGTGTTGCAGTGCGGCATTTGCTGTGTGGCACATGCAAATTTTGCCATCGCCTCTTTGCCTCTTTGGGTCTGTCGTAAACATGAAATGGGTTTATATCGTTGCTAAAATTATTTGACATTTCTTGGACTTTGCGCATTTTTACGAGCTGCAGCCTCGAGTTGAACTGAACTGAATGTCGCGCACATTTGACTGTTGACTCGAAGACCCATAACGCCTCTTTAGCTTTCTCTCTATTCCGCTCTTCCTCATTCTCTTTCTCTCTCTCTCTCTCTCTTTCGAATCGTAATGCACTCAGTTAGTTCTACAAGTACGAATATAACTGATAAGCACACGTAGAGCTGCAATGCTCTATATAATATTTAATATTAATTATTTAGGCTCAAATTGTTAAATTCTTTATTAATTGAGTGCTTTTTGGCTAAAAATTTGATTATAAATTAAGGAAATGTAAACATTTTGTGTTGTTTTATTTATTTAAAATTTAAAAAATCTATTCAACTCTACATTTCAAACATTTACAGATGAGTGATTCTTTTGAGAGTCTAAAAGAATATTAAATTAATATTTAAAATTAATATTATTTTCTTAATTAAATAAATTTTAAATCCAAATTAAATTGTTTTTATTGTCAGTTCTATAAATATCTATTTATACTTATACTATCCTATGAAAATCTCCTAAATTTATATCATTTAAAATTTTTCACGGCAGTGTATTTATTTTTCGGTGTTGCATTACTTAAATGATGCACTGTTTTCATGTTTGTTTGCTCAGTTGACTTATTGTTTGGGCGCTTTGTTGTTTGTTGTGAATGTGGACACGAAGATGGGCAAAAGCTGGTGGGCGTGACATGCTTCGGGTAGCTGCTGTGGCAGACGTTGACAAGAAAACGCCATTTTGTGATTGAATGTCACAGAAAAGGCCAAAAGGGTCAAGAGAGGAGTGGAGAAGAAGAACAGAGTGAAAATCTCACTGGGAATTTGACTGGGAATGTAATGAAGGAATGAGGAACATCGTCGTCGTCGTCGTCGTCTTCTCTGAGGGGCTGCCCTTTTGGGGGAATAAAAGGAACTTTGCATGCATTTTGGCTTATCAACATGCACACGAGAAATGGCCAAAAGGGCAACTCAAGCAGCCAATCGGCAAAAGGCAGCTGTAAGAGGGCAAATGGCCAAGAACGACGCCAACTTCAACTCGAACGCCAACGCCAACGCCAATTCCATCGCCAATGCCAACTTGGACATGCGCGCGCCCAATCTGGCATGCAAATGGGACGACTGTTATCCCCTTTTTCCCCCCCTGCACTGCCCCCCTCTTTTACTGGAGGTGGCACAAAATGTTTGCTTGGCACGCAACATGCTAACATTTTTGAGTTAAGTTTGCGATTGGTACGAGCATTCGCATTCTCCTAAGTGCATATGGCACACACTACGCACTTTTGACTTTTGATAGTGTTAAATGCCACACACACACACACACACACACATACACATGCACACCAATAACATTGCAGCGCATGTCAAGCGACAACGGCAACAACAATGCAATTTCTTTTTAGGCACGTCGCGGTCTCAGTGTCGCCACATGCAGATATGACTGCAGAATTACGAGTACGAGTACGAGTGCTAGAAAGAGAAAGAGATAGGGAACGGGAACGGGAACGGGAATGAGAGCGAGTGCGAGTATTATGGCCACAAGTCACAAACACCGCAACAACACTACCAAAACTTCAAGTCACACAAATATGAGTGGTTGAGTGTGCATGTGTGTGTGTGTGTGTGTGTGTGTGTGAGTTGGGAGTAGCAGTGCATGTACTACACAAATCTAGCTTCGATGGTAACGCTGATAGCAATGGCTGTTGTTTCTTGGCGCCACAGCTGCAATGGCTGACTGAATATAGGCCTAGAAATCAGACCAAAACTGTTAGTAAGTATATAAATTTTTTATTTAATCTATACAGAACACAACCTACTCCAATGGAAGCTTAAAATACTTGATTCAAAAGGGAGTTTTTAAGTATTTATTTACTTTAATTTAGTAACCTTTTCTTAATGATCACCACTTAAATTGAACATACTTATGTCTAATATTCTGTACCAGTCTCTAGAATATCTGGAGTTAACCTGCTTCTAACATAATTTATGATAAATTTCAACCCAAAACAGTTTTCTGTCTATAAAGTAAACTAACTTGTATAATTATATCTAATAAAAACTTAAGGTAAACATTTAAGAGGTATCAGTATTTCTATCAAATAAAGGCCACAACTTACTCTTGATATTAAATGATGCATAAATATTAAATAAGTTAAATTAATTTATTAAACTTATACCAATTATATAATGAATTATTTCAAGCAGGTCTAGTATAAATACAAAATAATTGGTTAATAATAGAACAGGAGACAGCTGTGTACTGAAATGGTGTTACACGTTTTGTATTTGGTGGCCAGAATGTTTTTGCCAATGAAAATGTTGATATGTGAAACTTAATTTAGTGAAAAATACCTACAGAAATAATTAAAAATTTAACAATTGTCGCATGTTGCACAAAATAATTGACAAATTTTCATATTTAATTGAAGAGTGCACAGCTGTGGCAATGGCTGCTGTCACGAGGGGATGCCATGCTTGAAATTCATAAACAATGCACAGTGCACAAGGTGTGTGTGTGTGTGACAGTATGAGTGTGTGTGTGTGTGTCCATATAAAAGTCATATATTCACGCACACAGCTGCAGATGAAATGACAGACGAACAGAAGGACAAATAGACAAAGGGACAGATACAGTCAGACAGATGGACATTCTTTCTCTCTTACTCTCTTACTGTCCCCTTCTCTCACTCACTCTTTGGCTGTATCTTTCTCTCACCTTCTGACCAATGGGGAGTTGTGGCGCTTTGGGGAAGTGGGCGTGGCTGAGCTGTGATGCGCTTTGTGGCAAAAATTGCAAAATTAAGCAGAAAAAGGCGAATTGTGAAAAATGCTGACGCTTGATTTGTGTCGACATTGCAGCTCCAACTGTTGTTTTTTCCCCCCAGAAAAGCGCTTTTTATTATACATTATTATTATTATTATTTGGCCGATAATGCAACATAACGACAACGATGACGACGACTGCAACTGCAAATGAAATGCATACACACAAAATGCATATAAATAAAAATTGAAAAATTATGTACATTATATTAAAAAGCCAAATAAACGACAAGCGGAAACGAAGCCATTTAAGTGGAAGTTAACATCCGTCCGACAATGGCCGCCGGTCAGCGCAATGAATAGCAAACACGGCGGTCTCCGCCTGATCCTCCTGCTCCACTTCCTCCTCCAACTCCAGTTCCAACTACATCTCCCACTCCACTCCACTCACCTCCAACAGCATCAACCTCCTCTTGAAAATAAAATAATATTGCATTATTATTTGCAAAGTGTATATGTATGTGTATGTGTGTGTTCGTGTGTGTGCCTTCATGTGTGTTGTGTGTGTGGCATATAATCGGACATTTCAGTTGTCATTTTATTGTCGTGTTTGTTGCTGTTAATGCAAAAATAAAAAGCCACCATTTTTCCCCCCAACCACAAGCCGATTGCTCCCTGCTCCCTGCTCCCTACTCCCTCCTCCCTTTAGCCTGCTCGGGACCTGCCCTCGGGACCACAGGAGTACTGTAGGAATTCGTTGCAATGTTGCAGTACTGTGTTGCACAAAAATTTCATGGCACATTTACTGGTCTCCTGATTATATGAGAAGTATGTAGTCCGTTAGTTAGTCAGCCAACCAGCAACTAAATTTTAATAGCGCTCATGATTTACCAAAATTGAAAATAAATTAGTTGTATATCATTTTTCGGCTGGTCATGCACAGTTTATTTCTTTTTTTTTTTCTGCTCGTTTTTTCCGTTTTGGTTTTTGGTTTGCTCCGTTGACTGTTTGCATAATTAAACTCTAGCGTATATCCTTCCTGAATCTAAATTGACATTCGGAGCAGTGAAATTGCTATGGCAGCGACAGGGTAGCGGGAAAGTGCTTTAAATAGTGTAAAAACTGTCAGTACTTTTCATGTGGTTAAAAACATATTTTAAAGAAGAATATTGTATACTCTTTTAAGTAAAATAAAAGTCTTGAAGAGAATAAATTTTATAAAAATAAAACAAGTTTGTTAAAAAAGTGTTCTTTAATTTTAATTTTTTTGCAGAATTCTAGTCAGCTCACAAAAATCTTAAAAAATCTCCTTTATATCTACTTTTTATTCCTTAAGTAATTAAATGACCTCTACTTATTTTATTAGTCAAATCTATTTTCTAGTCGTATAAGCCCATTAAATGTTGTGACTCGTATTTTTGGGCATACTACATACATACATATATGTATATGCTACTGAGAGCAGAGTTAACTTTTATTTATCTGCGGAAACTTTACACATTTCGTTCAATAAATGAATTTGTTTGCTGCCTAATTAGCAACGCATATTTAAATAATTCCCAATTTGATAAGCAGACAGTTTTCAACTTGAGCTGTCAGTTAGCGTTAAAACGCCATTTTGTTTGCATGCCAATTGTACTGTATCCCTCTACCCCAAACTCTTTCTCTATCTGGCTATAGTCTGCTTGAATGTGTGTGCGATAAATGCCGAGAAGTGCTAAATTATTGCCGATTCAGTTTTTAATTTGTGCCCTTTTGGTTGGAATTTTCGCACAAATAAATGCAAAAGTCAAATGCGGTTGTTTTTCCTCTTTTTTTTTTTTATTTTTGTCTTTTTGTATTATTTGTCTGTTACGGGACAAATTTAATTGACTGTTGCACTAGCGTTCTCGCCGTGCCACCGTGCCACGCCCCTTTCGTAGGCTTTTCAAATTGTCAATTAAGTTTTATTTAATGACATTTGCCAGCGGTACTTTTGAGGTTATATACGTAGCGCACAAAACTATGCAACACTAATTGTAATTGCGCTTCTCAGCCGCCATTTTGAATTGTATTTTCAGTGGATAGTGCTACGGATTGGAGTTGGGGTTTTTGGGCTAGAAGTGGCGGGAGTGGGGGTGGTTTCAGACTGACAGCAATTTATGCAATTTTAGCTAATTAAAAATTAGCGCAAAGGCAACAAAATTGCGCAAGAAATATGCCGCCACCTGGCGGGCAACAGAGGCAACTGCTTCGGTTAGACGTTGACTTCGAGTACGGATACAGTTTTTTGGGCTCTGTTAAATTTTAATTAAACTTGCAGCATTGGTAATTAAAATTTGCTTTCCAGCGAGAGCCAACGCTTTTGGCAAACCAAACAGATGCCTATTCTACCCTACCACGCCCCTTCGCCTAGAGCTGTACCCACTCCATGGCAGCAAAAGGAACCCAATAAACAAATTCCCTGACATGTTTAACACTTTCCGCTGAGCAAAGCACCACAAAGCAGCAGGAAAAGCCACTGAAGCTATCTGGCCTTTGTCAAGGCATCTCAAAACAGACAAAACGACAAAAAAGGGGGTAAAAACTTTGTGTAAATTTCATTTTGTTTTGGCGATTAGTGTCGCTTCTACGTCGGGGGCGAGTCCCATTGTTGAAATTGTTATGCGACCATTAAGACATTTTATAATTCTTTATGGGCCACGGGCAAAGTGAAATTTAACTAATGGAAAGTGCGCCTAGAACGAGCTCAGCACTCAACGGGAGGTCCCCTCAAAAACACAAGTCTATATGTATACAAAGTATATATATATATATATATGTATTTGAAAATTAGCATTGTGATGCCTTTTCTCTTTGTATCTCATTTTTTTTCCGTTATTCTCTTTATCGCAAACGCATAATGCGATAATTCGCGACATCCTGAACAATTCGTGCATATCAATTTCTTATGGGAGTTCCGCTACCCAAAATATAAAGAGTAAAAGAATAAAATATATGCGAGTATTGTAAAGAACATTCACAACTCAATTATCGCACACTCTCACACACTCTCACACACACTCGCACACACACAGGCTCAGTGGCAACCCCTTCTAGATGTCTCGATGGATCAAGAGGGTTGAAGGGTGAGGCGAGGGTGGCGTGATTTACGACACCCAGGCGGCGTCACCTGAGATTAAAAAAGTAAAAAGCTTGTCGAAAGTAAAAAATAAAAGGAAACCCATTTCCATTCACTTTTCCACTTTTCCACTTTTCCAGGCAAAAGGAAAAGTTACTTGCAATGGAGAGAAATAAAGGCATTAAAATCACTGACAGCCAAAAGGATTGTGCCGCACTCACACCACCAAGTACACACTCACACACACATACACACACACACACACATACACACACTCATACACACAATAAAGGTTTATACAAGTGCCTCAAGTTTGGGTTTGGCCTTTGTTGCTGGCACCAGAAAAGGGCAACGTCGACATCATTGGCACCATATGTTGTGTAATTTGTGTTATTGCCATATGAAGTCACACACACACACACACACACACACTTACCTTATTATATACATGTATATGTGTGTGTTTGTGTCCTTTCTTTCTAGACATTTGCCGCGTTTTCCCGCTTGAAATCGATATTTAGTTTTGAATTTTAATTCGAATTACAGCATAAAATATTGCATTGCACTTCATTTTAATTGAATTGACACACACACACACACACATCACTGACACACACACATGTACATCTACAGTGTGGCAAATGTGTTTGCGCATTGTCACATGTGTGACACGCCCCTTTTGGTATTCATATAAATTACTCAACTGGCGATAATTGCGGCCCATCAATCTTGAGCACATCACACAGCAAAATTGTCAACGCAAAAAGCCGTCTGTCGTCTGACATGAGCTGCAAGCCATGGCTTAATGTCCAAGGCCAAGAGGGCGCGGTGGGAGGTGCACAGTGTGCACTGCAGGAGTAGAGGGAGCAAGGAAGTGTGCACCGCAGATAGGCTTCATTAAGGTGCGTGTGTGCTGTGGTTGGGTGGTGCATAAGTCCATATATTAACTCACACAAATCACTCGACAAATTTATAAATTATAAAGTAAGCAAAAAGAATGTTCAACAATATAATTAATTAGTTATCCTGAACTTAGTTATATATATTCTAAACTTTGGACATGTTTTCAAGGAGTAATTCAAATTTGTAGGCCAATTTTCGTTAAAGGATTCTCATGACGTCGGTAATTTGGAAAATTATAGAATTTTCTTGTAATTTCGTCTCTTTGGAGAAAGTTTACTAAAAACTTATTCAAGAAGTCTTCAACTAAACTTGCGATTTACTCAGAAACCAGTAGATCCACTTCCAAATTCTAGATGGACCACCCTGTATGTGTGACTAAATTAAAGCTTATTTGCAAAATACTTTTCCCACTACTACACGAAGGAGAAACTGAAGCTTGTTTATACTTGTTAGAGCACATCATTAGAGCTGTTTGCCTTTCTGATGGATTCTATCTTTTATGCTTATGGCGAACCCGCAGCTTGTCTTGTAATAAGCCATTACTCAGTGCAGAAATCTTATCTTGCATTCCAGAGCCATTCAGCTTTTTCTTTCTCCCTCTCCTCCTCTCTCTCTCTCTCTCTCTCTCTGTCTCTTTCTTTTCTCTTCAGTTTGTTCATTCACCTAACACGCACATCATTAACAAGGCAGCTTAGTTTCACTCATTAGGAAATTTGCTCATTCTGCTGGCAGCAACAACGATAACAACGGCAACAAGAAACAACGACAGCAACAACAACAACAACAACAACAACAACAAGAACTTCTGGTGGGTGGCAATGGCTCCAAAATGCCACCAGTCACGTCTAACAGTAAACACAAGCTACAAGCGACTAAACACCGTGTAGAAACTACTCCGTTTGTTGGTGGTTCCAGTTCCTGTTTCAGTTCCAAACCACGAGCAGCAGAAGCAACCGCAGCAACAGCAGCAACTGGGGACTTTGTCGGCGTCGCAGACTGCGCCAAAAGTCAAATTTTGTAGATTGTAATAAATCAAATAGCAATTACATGAAATTAGGCATGTTTTCTCAATTTTGCACACACACACACACACACACACACACCCAGTCTCATATAGGAACACAATCCTCAATCCACATTGCCACATGGAGCACGGGTTGTGGCATTAATTGCAGCAGCTGGGCAACGGGAAAATGTTGGCGCGGTCCCTGTTGCAAATTGGTTTGAAAGGGTTCAAAACGGCAACTTGAACTTGGTTAAAGGCCTCATGGTGGTTGCACTGAAGTAACAGTTTGATAATGGGAATGGAAACGGGATTCAAAATGATGACTTTGGTGTGGGAGGCAGCATATGTGGCAGTTTTCTAATTATGTAAATCTCATGTTGTTGCTGTTGTTCATATTGCTCGTATTGCCTGCAGAATTTTCCCATCGCTGAACTCTCAGCTGCAGAAACCACAGCCAACAACCAACAACCAACTGCCGCTGGCCATGGTCAACGTCTTCGTCATAGCCATGGCCAAGATGCCGACAACATGCACCAGTCTTAGCCGCAGTCGCAGTCGCAGTCGCCGCCGCAGCGACTGCAGCAACAACATTGGACCAAGATCTGCGTACCAATAACCAGACCAGGTCGTACTCCTTGTCGTTGGACAGCAAAGTGCGTGCTTTGAGCATATTTATCTTATTTTTGCAACGTTTTTTGGATTTTTATTACAAATCAATTGTAGCATCATTAGCATAATTTATACAAAGCGTTCGCTTAATGAACGATCGCACGGGACTTGGTACCAAAGACGACTTGGGACTCACCTCGAGGCGATTGCCTGCATCTCCGAGAGATCATGTCTGGAACTTTTAAAGAACGCTGTCAGAACACAACACAAATATAAGGTATAGGCCATGTAAAGAGAACTAAACTCAAATATCTGCATAAAAATCTTAAGGAATCAAATAATGAATTGAATAATTTTTACTTTTCAGAAATTATATTTACTAAACTTAATTAACATTTAAATCCAGGAGTATACATAGAGACTATGGATATACCTTTACTGTAATCAAAAGTCTTAGCACCATTTAGTAGCACATGCAAAACTAATAAAATCAAAGTACTTTGTTTAATATTCAATTCTGCTGAACTGAACTAGTTCTAATGCTTGTCGTACAGCTACGTGAAAGGCAGAGCACAGTGGCTATAGATCGGGATTGCCAGTAGTTCAAATGTAGCCTAATCACGATCATCAGTCAAATTGCAAATCCAACGCTCGAACGGCGCCTTGACAATTTGACTTGTCTCTTGTCTGGGATTGGACTGTCTTGGGTCTGTCTTGGGTCTGTCTTGGGACTGTCTTGGGTCTGTCTTGTATTGTTGCTGAGTTTCTCTGCTCTGTGCTCTGTGTCTGGCACTGGCACTTGGGACTGGGCTTGGGCTTGGGAGACTGGCGGCTTGTCGCTTTCCTGCGCCCATATCTTGGAGCAGCGATCGGTCACGTAGCGCCCGCTGCATTTTGTGGCCAAATGTAGCGCCAATTGCTACGCATTTGCGAGCACCGAGGCGCCTATAACAAATGCCAATCGTGTCGTGGACTTGGACGTGGACGTGGATGTTGTTGGACGACAACGACTACGACGACTACGACGACGACGACGCCAGCGATATTTAATTGTTTCTGCGGCGGCAACTTATCGGGGAATTCCAATCGGAATTTTTAATTTCTGCCAAGGCCTTAACCCGGCCAAACAGACGCCGCAAACTGGGCTCCTTGTCTTGATGGATGTCACTGCGAAATGCAGAACGCAGAATGCCAAATACCGAATACAGAATGCATAAGGCCCGCAGCTGTATGCAAATATGAGCAGACAAAGACAAAAAAAAAAAGTCGACTTTGGGCAGCATCTGAAAACGCATCTGAAAAGTTGGCCAACTGTAATTACCGGCAACAGTTTCCCCCATCTCCCTCCCCATCCCCTCTTGTTCCCCTCGTGGCGTTGACAACTTTTTCACACCTGTTCAAACAAGTTAATTAACAGCTCGCAAAACTATACGAGTATATGTATATATAAAAAAAAACATAACAAAAAAAATAAAATAAGTGAAACAACAAACAACAAACACTGAGAGCTGGCTCGAGCCTATGGGAAAGTTTCTAATTAAATGATTGTCATCTGTTGTGCGCGCCTGGCCAACTGTTTGACTGTCTGACTGTCCGTCTGCCCAGTTGTCCAACTAGCCAGCTGTCCATTTGGCCAACTGGACAACTGAGCAGTGACCACCAACAGCAAACGCCGAACAACGAAACAGAAACAGAAACTTTTGTCATTATGCATCCAGCGCGAAAAAAAAGAAGAAGAAACATAGCAAACAACAACTGAAATTATTAGCCAAGATGAGGCAGATGGCAATGGAGGCGAGTTGGCCAACAACAGCAGAATCCCGGCTAGACTCCAAGCACTCTGTGTGTGTTCCACTCCCAATGAGGTCATCATCGTAATAAGCAGCAAAATCATCATCATCATCATCACCATCGCATACATCATCTGTAATAAAGCGACAAAAACAGCAAAAAAACCAAAAAAAAAAAAAAAAAACTGAAACTACAAAAATTTCAAAATGAAATGTTTTATCCACTAAAAGTTGCCTTGGCGCCAAAAAAAAAAAAAAAAAAAAAAAATGGATGAAGAAGAAAAACAGGCATTACATGTTGGAAAATTTTACAGCCTTGCCATTTAATAAATTTAACTAATGAAAAAATTATCAACTTTGGCAACAACATAACCAACATGGCATCTTAATTAAGCGTCAGCGAAATCTAAAAAAAAATCTACACTTAATGAAGTTGCATTGAGTTAAGATCAGGTTATTAGTCTTACATTTTACGATTGTGGCTGTATGTTTGCTCAGAATTGGAGAACCAGAGCTTTGAGTGTTTGTAAAGCGAACTAAGCGATACAGATACAAATTGGATTGAATTGGAGTTACTATGTATAACGAGTAAGAAAGGCTACAGTCGAGCGAGCTGACTGTAAAAGACCCCCGTACTCTTTCTGGTGAGCGTTACAAGTCACCATTCTTCGAACGATTTGTCCTATGGGAGCTATAGGCTATAGTTGTCCGATCCGAATAAAACTTGGTGAGGATAGTCAAAATGGTACTATACACATTATGTGTTAGTTTGGTTGCAATCGCGCAACTAAAACTTCATGTCTCCATACAAATCACCAATTTTTGAACGGTTTGTCCTATGGGATCTATAGGCTATAGTTGTCCGATCCGGATCAAACCAAATGAGGATAGTTAGATAGGTACCATACATATACTGTGTGAATTTGGTTTCAATAGCTTTAGTCGTTTTCAAGTAATGGTGATGTAAAAATAGTTTTTAACAATTTGCGGGGGCGGAAGGGGACGTGGGGGCTCTAGCTCTTGTAGTTTAAAAGTTCCAGGTGTTCATACGGACGGACGGACAGACAGACAGACAGATGGACAGACAGACAGACGGACAGACGGACATCGCTATATCGTCTCGGCTATTGATGCTGATCAAGAATATATATACTTTATGGGTTCGGAAAAGCCTCCTTCTACCTGTTACGCACATTTCGCTTCAGACAAACCTAACAGACCCCTATACTCCTTTTTAGAGTACGGGGTCTAAAACAGAGCTTATCTTTAAGTTATGTCATTCATTTAAAGTTCTTTACAGTTGTCGGAATTTTATGTTATAGATTTCGCTTAAAACTTTATTAACAAAAACGAATTTGTTTTTATAAATTAAACTCACAAAACTAATTAATATTTTATACTTTAAACATTTAACTAATGTACTCGAAAAGCAAGTTAAAATTTATAGATTTAAACTTTGTGCTAAAATTTTTATTTTAAATTATTTTCTTTAATCAAAACCCTTTAATCGACACCTTGAAAATTTAGCCGAATTTGGCTATTCAATGTTTTAAGCTCTCTTTTCATTAAACTAAAAGCAACTTTAGCCAAATAGAAAATGGAAAATGGAAAAGCAGCAAAGTATAGGAAAAGTTCTGGGCCGACTAAAAATCGATGCATTTCGAATGGAGTTGAGTTCATTAAGCGACCATTGAATTTCAGAATGCAAAAGTGAAACTTTGCCAATCGCTAAGCCAATTCGAATGGACATCGCATCGCATGGAGGCGATTGTGTAGATTGTGGGCGTGGTAGAAAGGGGAACACACACACGCAAAAACACGAAAAAAAACAACAAGGAGAAACGACAGCGAAAGCAAATCAACCAAAAAAGGGTTAAAAAAGCAATAAATAAAACAAGCATCGACGGCGACAGCCAAGCTATTTGCTAGGACAAGGGATGGCCCAGAAGGAGTAGGGGAGTGGAGTGGGGTAAGGGGTAAGGGGTTTAAAAGAGGGATTGGGTTTTTGGATAGTACAACCCTGTAACAGGCAAATCGCCAAACGAATACCGTGGGGATGCTGCTCCTGTCTTCCATTCTACTCTACTCTGCTCTACTCTGTGTCCTGTATTTTCTGTACTCTGTCACCCGTTTCCATCTACAGTTTCATCTCCTCCTCCTCTAGTTCTATGTGTGGCATTTTCATTTTGTAAATTTGTTTTGCTTGTTCCGTTTGGCTTCATTTCCGTTTCCTTTCTCCCAACGCCCACTGTTAGGCGATTTTAATGGGGAAATGGCAATGATAGAAACAAGTTCTTATATATATTTTATTTTTTCTATATTGTAAGAGACCCGGAGACGTTCCTAATCATATGGTGTCGATAAGAAAATGCGTGTGAAAAGGGTTTGTTGGCTGAATAAATTTGAATTATAATATTGTGCAGAATTCTCCACTTACTTGGGGACAAGAAATTCTGTTGGACTGGACAGAAGATAGAGGACTGAGCACGAAGCTTGCTGTGCAATTTGTGTGCGGAATATGTTCGGGCATATATTATGGAGATTTCTTTGTTTCCGGTTCGAGCTGCCAATGCAATGATATAGTAGAAGTCAAGCTCACATACGGCACGCGAGTATCCGTGTTCTTATATCCTATTGGGGATTTGCCTAAATCAAAAGTGCGTGCTTTTGAATTTATCAAGGTGCTGGCAATGTCCATTCGTCCTTTCTGCCCAGCCCTCGTCCCCGGACTTTCAGGACTTGTTTGTTTGCTTAACTGCGGTTGGAGGATTCCGGGCGGGTTTTTGTTTTGTTTGGCAATCGCTGTGATTTATGGCCTTAAAACTTTTCGCCGTTTGTTGTTGTTGTTGTTGTGGGACTCAACGCGTGCCAAGTCTTGGATTAGAAATCCAGCTGGATACTTATATAGGATATACAGCTAAAGGCAATGTGACCAAAGGTTTCAATTTACTTGGACAATTTGTTTGGGGCCAATAGATGCGTGGCCCGGCTAGTTGCTCAGACATTTGGCGACTTAAAGTGCAAAACATGACATTTGGCGTTTATGTTAATCACCTGCGTGAAAGCACGGGCAGCTGCAAAATCCCAATCGCCATCGCCATCCCCATCCCCATCAACCATCGCCATTGCCATCGCCATGTTCTACACCAATGTTGACAATGACAAATACGCACACGAGCCCCAACCACAGGCACAGCCACAGCTACATCCACAGCTAGAACTAGAACCACATCCATAGTCATATCCACAGAGCTAATATATGCAAAAGAAACACAAGTGAAGGGCGAAGGGATGTGCAGTTTTTGGCTAGCAGGAAAATGCAGCTAATGAGTTGAATTGAACATCGCTTGAGAACTCATTAAACGCACAGCAAACAACGGCTAGTTCTGCACACAGACAGACAGGGAGACTGGGAGACTGAAAGACTAAGAGACAGGGCGACAGAGAGTGAGTAAGAGAGAGATAATGATGAATTTCCATAAGTCGCCACAACAGGAACGCAACTCGCACATTAATCTTCCCCAGACACGGAGCTCCAATGGCTTTAGCGGTTCTTGGTTCTTAGTTCTCAGTTCTCCGTCCTCGACTCTCAGTTGTCGTTGACTGCATCTCTGAGTTGTGGCCATTAGGTTGTTCTTGTGGTTGTTGTTGTTGTTGTTGTGGTTGTTGCTGCTGCTGCTGCATCCCGCTGTTGTGTTGACATGCGTATGTGTTGTTAATTGCAAAAAAAGGATTACGAGACGTTGCTGGCTGCAGATTACATGTAAGCGTTTAGAAAGTTGAACTGCATGAATAGGTCTTGAGATTAGCATATTAGCCAGTCAGTAAATAAATCTAACAGATATCGAAAGATTTAGTCTTTAAGATATCACAACATATTTCAAATTCTTGGTGCAAACGATTGACAGATTTGCATACAGACATATATCTATGGATGTTGAGGTACAAAAATCAGTTGTGATATTCAAATTAATTAGACTCAAAAACGAGTAAAAAAGGCTACAATCGAGCGAGCCGTCTGTAAAAGACCCCGTACTCATTGTACTATTGTACTATTGCGTTTTCCATACAAATCACCAATTTTCGATTGATTTGTCCAATAAGAGCTATAGGATATAGTTGTCTGATCCTGACCAAACTTGGTGAGGATTGTTATAATGGTATCATACGTATACTGTGTAAATTTGGTCCCGATAGCTTTACTCGAAACAAACTTGATCTGCCTGGCGCATAGACGGACTTTCACTACAAATTTGCTGTCTCTAGCTCGTATGGTCTCTGAGATCTCTGAGTTGTTTACATGGACGAATAATGCTAATCCCACATTTCGCTTCTGACAAACCTCTGTACTCTTTTTGAGTACGGTGTCTAAATATAAAGTCTTAAAAATGTTAATTTAAACCTAGTTTTGCTTTAAAATTATAGGGTATAGCATGCCTTAAGAAATTTTCTTCCCCAATTTACCCTTATAATTTAGTATGTGTTTTAAATTTCATGCAATCTGTTCACTCGTTTCTCACCCCACACACACACACAAAGAAACACACATACAAACACAGTAACACCCACTTAAGGAGCAGACCACACGCCCATCGATAATTAGTGTAGAAACCCCATTTGAGAGCAGCTCCATCTGCTGTCTGAGCCGATGAACCAATGAACCGATGAACCGGAACAGACCGAAGCAATAAGGACACAACATTTTGGACACAACATAAATCGTGAGACAGAGCGTCGTTTGCAATTAGCAGGACTACGATGTTGAATCCTTAATCAAAAGTATTGAGTCCCAAAAACAGTGGTACTTTTATGTCCCACACACACACACCCACACACCCACACAAACACATACAAAGACACATTTGAATAGTACTTACATATACATGTATGTATTTACAGCCATAGAGTTGTAGTGAGAACAATGCGACAACAACAGCAACAAACATGCGGATGTCCTCTGACACTTCCTGTTTTTCTTATTCACTGATTTTTATTCGCTGTTTGAGGATACGCAAATGACCCATTTGGGGGATGTTATTACTACAGCAACCCGGACCAACCCGCCGTACTTGTACTCCCAGTTACCCCCATCCACTCCACTCCTCACCACTCCCCTTTCTCTGGTGTTGGCCAACTTCATCCCTAACCTCCACTTGGCACTTGGCTTGGCTTTGGCATAACGGCACATGCCAAATGGGCACATAAAAAGGATAAAGAAATTATTTTCACATTGAATACACGAGCGAGCTGCTTTGATAAGAGAGATAGACAGAGGCAGAGAGAGGGAGAGAGAGAGCAGGGAGACCTGAGCTCGACGAAATCCATTGATGTAATTTTTACAATGTTTCTCGTCTTGAGATTCTCTGGCGCCGCTTTCCGAGCGGCTTTCACAAGCTCAACAATTTCATGGAAAGCCAGAAAACGAGCGCGCAGGGACTTGTTTTGTGTGTTGTTATTTTTTGCTGCTTTACCCATTGTTGTTGTTGTTGTTGTTGTTGTTATTGTTGTTTTTATGACGAGAGCTTTGTTATTGTTTAATAGTTGCTGCCTGCCCAACTGGCGTTACCATAACGCGTATTGTCCCAGCGTTGCGGTCAAAGGTTGCGCATACGACGCGTGGCGCGTCTCAAATTCGTTAACCCACAAAAAAAAAAAAATAATAATAATAATAACAAGGAACATGGAACAAGCTTGCAAAGTCAATGAGAAAAATTGCAACGCGTGCCAATAATTAAGTTGCCCCCGAAACTCAACAGCAAGAACAACAACATCGGATCTGACTTCGACTCCAGCTCCTGGTGCGACTTTGAATTTGATTGTGGCTCAACCCTCAACTCTTTTTGGCCATGGCATCAAATTGCAAGCCTGATGCAGTTGCTGCTCCTTTGTTAACGAAGCATGAGACTGAGAAGGAAAAGGAGAGCAGAGGAGAAGAGAAGAGCAGCAGAAGATGTGCGAGGACTGACGACAACCTTTCAGGTTTTTTGTGTGCAGTGTGCACAGCTTTAGTGTCCTGTTGCCCATTGTGAGTGACTATTGTTGTGGGTGATGTTGTTGTTGTTGCTTGCGTTATATTCGGTACGCCCTTTGTTGTTGCCTGCGCTTTGTTTGGTATTCTAAAAATTAAATGCACAAAAGGCGGATTTTATTTCATCAACAAAACGGGAAACGGCAGCTTCTGTTGTTTGTTAAGCATCGCCCACGCAACAACAACAACAACAACTACAACCACAACAACAACCACAGGGACAGAAGGAGACATTTTTTTTTTGCGCTTGGCTTTTGTTGCAGTCTGCAGGCGTCTGCCTCTTCTCCAGTTTCCCCCTCTTCCTGCTCTGCTTGCCAACAATAAAAACAGCAAACGCTCTAGAAACAGACGTTCCACTCAACGCAGCTGAGCTCGCTTTGCCTTGATCCTGCGCCTGTTCCTGCTCCTGCTACCCTTTCTGCTCCTACTTCTCCTCCTCCTTATACTCCTCCCCCTCCTGTGTGTTGATGCTGCTTCTGCATTTTCATTCATTTGAGCGAATCTTGCACAAAGGTAGAAAACTAAAAACTGCTGCGCTCTGCATTGTTTTCATTTGTGGCTCTGGTCCACATACAGATCCGGGTTTCTATTCTGCTCTCAGTTGCTTTTCCAGCCGACTTTCTATTATTTCTTTTTTTGTTGTTTTTCTTTTCCTTAGTTTTTTGTTTTTTTGTCGAGTGTGCTCGGTGATTGCATACCTGGCCCCTTTTTGGCTGAATTTGAATTTGCTTGAAAACATACGTTAAATGTGTTTGGTCTATGATAAATTGTAGTTTCTACATGACTCGGACGTTTACTACATGGAGAGCATATTTCTGGAATGCCAAATAGTTTCAGCTGTCTGTCGAGTGTTTTTGACTTTTGTGGCCATCAAAAAGCATAATCATTTATTTTGTATTTATTAAATCAAATAAATTTCAAATTTTAAATCGAATATAACACAACAAATAAAAGTTTTTATACTTCTTTTTCTATAAATGTTTTTCCAAAACTTTTCCAAAGTGATTAACAAATATTTTATAAAGGTTTAATAAAAATTTTAATATAGAACTAAGTCTTCTTAAATGTATATTTTTGAGCTTCTTAAATAAACTAAATGCATATTAAGTGAACAAGCTTCGTATATTTACTATCTCTGTTGGAAAATTAGTTAAAAATATGGTAAATAGGATGATAAATGTTTATATATTAATAGTTTAGACGTATTTCTTCTATATTTTAAATCTGAACATCTACTGTTCATGATACATAACTCTATATATATCTTTACTTAAAAGTATTATTCATTTAATTTTGCTTCCAAGTAATGAAATTTTTATTTTGCTTTAATTTCTACATCAAAATGTAATACATAGTGTCTCTTACTAAAACTATTCAAGATACATCCTTCTTTGCACAACTCTCCCGAAGGATCAAACTCAACTGGATTGAGGCGCACTTCAGTCTCGAGTCTCAAGTCCCGAATCCCGAACATTGAGTCTCAAGTGAGGACAGAAGTTGCTGGGAGGCACTTAAGTAATTGTAACTACTTGGCCTGACTGATATTGCCTATTTCACAAATTATTATGAGGCCCATTTGGAGGCACATTCTGTGCCCCGTTGATGCCGTAATGCCATTTCCCGTTTCCCATTTTCCTTAGCCATTGTTGTTGTTGTTGTTGTACTTTACGCCTGTTGTTTAACGGCTTGATGCCAAAAAACGACGCCAACGATGGCTATGAGCCTCATCGCATTCAATTATTTCGGCATTGTGCCTGCCTCCGTCATGTATCTGTATCTATACGAGTACGAATACAAGTATCTGTATCTGTATCTGTATCTGTCCGTAGGCCAGGCGGGTGGGTTTTTCCCGTTCCTTAGTTTTGTTTTTTGTTTCATTTGTTGTTTTTTTTCATTGGTGTCGGAACTGCTGTGCGTAGGCTGAAGTTTAATCTTATCGCCGTGCTAAGATCGCCGGGGCCCAAAACTACTTCATTTGACTCGACAGAACGGTGAGTGCGAAAGCGTATTGCATAATTTCACAATTTTCCATTTGATGCTCGTTTTGTCGTTTTGTTCCTGCCGCCGTCGAGATGTTTGTCTAATCAACTGTCATTTGTTTGACGTTTCCCTGAGGGCAACCAACGTCGCTTCCCGCCGGGACGCAGAGACTACAGTGTAAAGGGACGAAGGGAGACCGGAACGCACCAGGACACAGTGCACATCGCCACTCTTGTTGATTACTGCGGGACTTGTGGGCAGAGGGAGACTGTACGTAGGTGAAGGCGGACGAAGGCGTGCCGGGGTTTGATGGCAACAAAAAAGTTAAAAGCCCAAACGCGCCCCGTCACAGTTTTCCCGGTGACAATGACAACAAAACGTAAACGCAAAGCCAAATGTTGTTTTCAGTGAATTTGATGACTTTTATGTGCGTTTAGACAAGAGATCAGACGCTTAAGATGGCCATGGGGTTGCCTGTTTTACAGTCTATCCGTCTATCAGTCTCTCAGTCTGCCTGTCTCTCAGTCTCTTCGTCTCTCAGTCTGTCACTCTGTCCTTTGTTTGTTTAAGTCTCACTTGCTGGTTGTTTGTATGCTCATTGTGTGGTCGCCATGTCAATTGGCTTAAGGCGCTTCAAATCATTTCTAATTGGCAAATGGGTCGTCAGTGAACCGAAATAACTTTTATCAGTTGTTATCTATCTATTTGTTTATGAGTGTGTACATTACTTTAAAGTCCAGTGAGTTTATTTGCAACTCTTTAACTTAAATATTTGTCATAAAGAGCTTACAATTTATTTTAGAAAGAGTTTAACAGCATTAAACATGTAAAACTTTTTAATAAATTACAAAAAATCAAGTAAGAAAGGCTACAGTCGAGCAAGCCGATTGTAAAAGACCCCGTACTCCTTCAAGTGCGCGTTTTTCCACACAAATCACAAATTTTTGAGCGGTTTGTCTTATGGGAGCTATAGGCTATAGTTGTCCGATCCGGTTCAAACTTGGTGAGGACAGTAACAATGCTACCATACACAGAATGTGTGAATTTGGTCTCTCTAGCTCTTTTCGTTTTCAAGTTATGGTGATGTGCAAATAGTTTTTTACAATTTGCTGGTGCGGTAGGGGGCGTGGCAAAGATTTGAAATAAACTTGCACTGCGTACACTATAGACGGACTTTCATTCCAAATTTGGTGACTGTGGCTGTAGCTGTTGTAGACGGACATCGCTATATCGTCTCGGCTGTTGATGCTGATCAAGAATATATATACTTTATGGGGTCGGAAAAGCCTCCTTCTGCCTGTTACGCACATTTCGCTTCAGACAAACCTAATAGACCCCATACTCTTTTTTAGAATTCGGGGTCTCAAAAGTAAAAATTATATCATTTTTTTTAAGCATTTCGCATTGATTCATTACAAATTCTTAAACTAGATTTAGACGTATAACTTAAACTACTGAAGGTTTTCGAAAAGGTTTTCTAATTGCTCGGCCTACAAGCGAATTCATACTATTGTTTCCATGTGGTTGTTGTTGTTGTTGTTGTTGCTGTTGTTCTTGCTGTTGTTGTTGCTGTTGTTGGTATTTCGGGACTGTGTCTCATAAATTCCAATTATGTCAAATGTAATATTTTAATAAACACTTTCGCGAAGACAGGGTCTAAAAGTGCGAGAGACAATAAATCTTTTTGGCTCTCAGTTCTCAGCACTCGACTGTGGGTTTCTTTGCTCTGTTTTTGTTGGGCAGTGTCAAAACGTGCAAGAGGAGCAATTAATTAACGCCTCATTAAAATGAAGCCACAGTCGGACGTTTAAGTTTTCTTTTTTCTCAACAAATGTGAGAAAATTGCCAGAGACAACGAATTTGTTTGTTTTCTGCTGCTGTTGTTGTTGTAGGGCAGGTAGAAGAGGTGGAGACATATGCAGATACACACACAGGTACACAGATTTAGTCACATAACGGTTTTGAGAACTTATCGATGGTTTAATCAGTTTGTCTGGGTTTGAGATTGGGTAGAGGGAGTGGGATTGGGATTGGGAGTGAAACTGGCTCAAATAATGGCTTGATAAAGAGCTGGCCAACTCCCAGTTGGAACATTGAAAATCAGCTCAAATTGCCATTAAGATTTTCGAGGCACTACAAAAGGTAGATAAGGTCGCTTGCAGTGTCTGGATAATGCAAAAGCCGCTGCCAAAAGCCAAAATGAAGTTGTTTTGTTTACCAAACATACAGATCTGCTATATATATATAGATATACCTATATATATGTACATTCTGTGGCACGTTGAAAGGGTTGTGCTACCCACAAAACCCATCCAGAATCCCTAGGGCGACATTTTGCGTTTTGGTTTATGCGTCAGACGCAAAAGACGCCGCCGTCATTGTCTTGAGTTGCCATCTCCCTCTCTCACTCACCTCTATCTTTCCCTCTCACACTCCCTTACATTGTGATAGAGCTCAGTCAGAGGGAGTGTATAAAAAATTGCATTTTTAATTATCAGCAATGCGCCCTCAGGTTAGAAAACTAATTCCAAAGCAGCCCCAAACCTGACTCGTTTTCATTTGTAAATTATCCTGCCTGTCCAAAGGACAAGCAACTCCTGAAGGAAGTGGGCGTGGCTAAGGTTTGGGTTGGTGTTTCGGTTGGGACTTGGGTTAGGGTTCACTTACCTGCCGCATTGATTTGACTTGTAGAACATCGCCAATTATTGAACTTTTAACGGAGAAATTTGCATAAAAAGGTGCTCTAATTGAATACGCCTCGGTTCTGGCATTACAACAAAAAAAAGGCGCTCTACTTGTCGAAAGGATTTGCCCCACAGGAAAAGCCGGGAAAATTAAAAAAAGACCCCCACACACACACACACACAAACACATACACATAGCAACATAGAGTCAGCATTCGCCATAATAAGAAATTCAAATAAACCGCGCGCGCTGTCATCTTAAGCTATGCCACGCCTCCTACCCACACCATCGCCGCACGCCCACATCCAATACATAGCAGTTCCATGCTCCCTGCAGTTGGTGCTGCTTTTCCCCATTGTGGGTTTTGCTAAACTTGAGCTTAGCAGCTTTGCCGTCGTCAGGAGCGCTTCAAGCCGGGCACAACCCGCATTTGTCGTTCTTCTCTTTCTGCTCCTTGTCGTCCTCCGCTTTCTCAGCAGCATTCCCCTTCTCTCCTCTCTCTCTTTCTACCTTCTCCTCTTCTCCCTTCTCCCGCCCTACGCCGCGTCCTTGCGTACTTTCCAGTCGACAGGATTTCTCAAAGATAAGGGAATTGCTCTGTCAAGTAAAGTGATATATGGTCCGAAAGGACTTCAATTTATACAATTTCTCTTATTTTTTCCGCTACTTTTTGCGTTTTTCTGTATGCTCTCTCTCTGTGCTGTTTGTTGCCTTTTTCAGTTGGCTTTGGTGGTGTTGATGTTGGGTTGCCTTTCTGCTTGGGTTTGGGTTTGGGTTCTACGTCATACTCTAGAGCAAAGAGGAGCAGGGAAGGGATGAGGGAGGGGTTGGACTTGGTTTCGGGACTGCTGCTGCGTTCCTCTCGACAAAAATGCGAATATGCGAGTTTAGTTTATTTTTGTGCTTTTAGACAATTTTCATTTATTTGCTGGAGTTGCTCTTCGTGCGGCTCAGCTCGGAAAAAAGCAATACGTTAAATGAAAAAATAAGGAAAATAAGAATTCATGACCTTCGGTATGTGCTATAATTTAATACACTACAACTACAACTAACATAACAAGTTATTTGCTTTATTTTCATCCTCTCTCTTTTGGATGAGTTGTTGTGCGCTAGGAATGAGGAATGAAAATGCGATAGAGAATTCGGATAAAAGCAAGTATTTTGAATTAACCAAATAGTTCGACAACTGGAGAGTCCTGTGAATAATTGATGACGTCACTTAAACAACGAGAAGAGTAAAGTAACGAACAGTAAATATAAGAAAAGAGTTGGTGTTTTAAAGCTGTACTTGAAAAATACCAAATTTAAGAACCATAAAGCAGCGAGTAGCGATTAGTTGTAAAGAAAAGCGAGTAACGAATAGGGAGTAGTAAGAAGTAGGGAGGTTAAAGTAGGTAGAGAGTAGTAAATATGCTATAATCTAGACAAGAAACTCAAGTGACAAATTAAAAGAGCTTCATATACCTGATAGCTATAATTTCAATAATAACTAACGAGTGAATAAAAGTAACGAGTAACAAATTTAAATCCAGCTAACTGACGAGCGAAACAGAGTACCGAGAAGCGAGTTGCAAGAAACAAGTGGCTAGGAACGAGTAGCGAGTTAGTTACCAGCGAGTAACTGATAGCGAGTAACTACAAGCACTTGACGAGTAACTAGTAGCAGAATAATTAACGAATAATCAAATGGTCTACACATAAAATAACACCACAACTAATATGCTCATCCAGTAAATAAAGTGAAATCCAAATGGACTTTCAAGGAATTAGGTTTGCGAGACTGGAGGTAAAATTGCTTTGGCAGATTGCGGCAATAAGGAGAATGTCGGGGAGCTACAAAGTCGCATTAGTACGACGACAAATGCTGTCTGTGTGAATCGAAACAGAAAATATGCATTTTAATTTTAATAAATAAGACAAAATGGCGTCTCGCAGATTTATGGAATGAAAGCGACGCCAATAACCAAAAAGGAGACGACAATGGCGACGAGAGGAGGTGGGAAAGGGGGCATGAATATGGAACCAATTTGCGAAACAAAGTCAAAAAAGTAACTGAGAAAAGGAAGTTGAATTCTAGATGTAGCTTTAGCTTGAATAAAGCTAAAAAATGAACTTCAAATCTGGCACAAAATGAATAACTTTGTGAGTGAATGAATTCAACTGACTGACTGACTGACTGTCTGTCTGTCTGTCTATCTGTCTATTGGTCTGTCCGACTTGGATGGGTCGATGACTTGGCAGTGCCAAAAAAGCGAGCGAATAAAGCTGAACGAAAAGAAGCTGTCATTCGCAGGACTCAAACAGTGTGGCCTGCAATTGACGGACGCATTGTGCCGGCGACTGTTTTTAGGACTCGCCAACAAAAGCAACCGTCGCGCAACAGGGGATAGCTTCTGGTACTCTGGCTGCTCCTACTCCTGGTTCTCGTCCTGGTTCAATTTGTTTTGCCAGAGTTCCAGAGATCACCCAGTTTTTATTGCTTTCGGGGGTGACTTGTCCAAGGTTCGACTTGGCTTTGATGCGTTATGCCTTTAAAGCAAAAATGAGGCATTCAACTAGAAAAACACACACCACAATCACACACACCCACACACACACACACACTCGCACACACACTTGCTTATAAGTATATCGAGAGCAGACAGCGAATTTGCGTTAAATTATAATTAGAATTTCTTTTTTATAGGCAATCACGTGCATGTGTGTGTGTCTGTGTGTGGCTGTGTGTGCGTGTGTGTGTGCATGTGTGTGTGCGTGTGTATGTGGGCGTATGCGTCTGCCCTTTGTTGTTGTTGTCGTGGCTGCTGTTGTAATGTGTCCTTGGGGCGTCATTTAATTGCTTTTACCAATTTGATTTTCAAGTGCCATTAAGCCTGCCACGCCACCGCCACCGCCCCCTTTGCCTGCCCCACCCCCTTGGCTGCCCAATACGCGAGGTGCTCCGCCCGCATGTGGCTGAAAGCGAGAGCGAAACGATGAAAATGGTGGCAAGTTCCTGGTATATGGCAAGTGGAAGTGAAAGTAACGCGCGTGCTTCAATTAATTGGAAAATGAATGAAACTCCATGTTTACCCCGCTTTCCCTCATAACCCCTCCCACCCTGTCGGCTCTCTCCACCCCTCCACCTTTGTGTCAGCCTCTGCTTCTGGGCCAGTTCATTGTCTATTTTCGGCAAACGGCTCAATGAAAATGCAACGCGTGACAGTTGCAGCACAGTTGTTGCCCAAAAATTCCTCTGTGTCCCCTCTCCTACCCTTCCCCTTCCCCTTCCCTTCTCTTTGGCCGATTCTCTTCCCAGTCCCATAATTAATCGCGTATGTGCACAGCGCAAAATTATTAATTGCCACAACTGGCAACTGTCGCCATGTTTGTTGCCACACAGTCAGTGGGGAAGGGGGCGATAAGGGGCAGCAGGCGTGGCAGGAGTGGCAGGAGCAAGAGGCATGCAACAAACGAAACCAACACGAACCTGACGCTGTCGTCGCTTCCAATATTCAACAGAAATCTGAATGTCCCTCTGTCTGACAGTCTGACAGTCTCACAGTCTGACAGTCTCACAGTCTGGCTGTGCCATGTCATAAGTCGCATGCAACATAGCGGCTAATTGTTAGCAGCTTCCCGCTGAATCCTCCGATGCTTATTAATAGAAAATTAAAGCAATTATCAGTGCAAAAAAGAAAATATGGCAAGGAAATCGACTTTGTTTTTTTGTTGTTCTCTCTCCTTGTTGCTTCTCGTTTCGTTGCCCTGCATGAGTAATTTTTCGCCACATGGGCACAGATGACAAAAACATGCAACATGGTGGCAGCAGCAGCAGCAGCTCCTCCTCGAGCTAGGAGACAGGAGAAGGCAGGCAGGCAGCAGAAGAGATCTTAGTGCGCTTCGTTGCATTTCGCATGAAATTAATTACTTTTGGCACTTTTCATTGAGCAAACATAACATTTCTTTTTGCTTGTTTTTCCCCCCTCCATTTTCATTTTCTTGCTGCTGCGGTTGTTTGTTTCATTCAGCGCTGGCAAATGAAAAATTGTTGTAAAAATTAATTACGCGCCAAACGCACACAACAGCACAAGAAACAACGAAAAAGAAACAACTGAAACCAAGAGTGAAACAAAAATCAGTGAAAAAAGATATACGAAATCTTTTACTGAATACAGATTCCAAAAAATCATCATTGGCGCACTTCAAACACCCGCCAAAAAGCCAATCCACTCGAACATTCATTCAGTCATTCATTCATTCCTTGAATCTAACAACAAAGCAGCCAAGCAACCAAAGATTCATCCATCCATCTGTCCAGACACGTATCCATCTAAACCTGTAGCCCTTTTGACCCATCTGTTTGTTGGTCGGCAAAATTCAATGCCAAACTCGAAGGCGAACGCAGGCTAATTAAAGTGGTGTCCACCCACCGAATGCACAACAAATCTTTAAACAACTTGGTCAAGTTTTTGAAACCAACTCCGTAATCCATTCGTACCCGAAGGTGTCTCAGTCTGTCAGCGCTTAGCCCTTACTTCAGTTCCAACTTCAACTCGAACTCCAACTACAGCTCCAAGCGGCACTTTTGTGGCCAACTTGCTTTGGGCCCTCTTTCAATTTGCGCATTTTATGCGATTTTTGTGGCTTTTTGGACGTAACATTTGCCAAAGCTGTTGGCATTCCAGTGCTCTACCCTCAACGAGTAGCTCAGTGCTGATCAAGTGGTTGAGCTCTCTGATATCTGAGGTGATCAATTATGAAAGGAACTTTACTCGCTCCTAAATTTACAGATAAAAACATTATTTAGGACATCCCAGAATCTCTAACCAAATGCTAATAATAATAATTTTTATAAAACTTATTTCTATCACTTATTTTGCTGTTAAAGTTCCTTTGAGTACTCCTACTGATAGGGTATTTGAGCGGCCATAGTTCTCTAAGCAACTAGCCATAGGGATTATACCCTTTCGATATGAACATATATCATTTAACGATCGTAGCTCCATCGCCTCACATATTTATTAAGACTTAAAACCTCAGGTGAAGTGAGGCTGAAGCAACCTTTCTCTTACTCTGTGTCCTTTGTTGGCTAAACTGAATGTGGCAGGCTTTTTGAAAAGCCCGCTAGCATAAAAAAGCCTTGGTAATAATTATATTTTAGTTTTATGGCCTGCAAAAGTGACCGGCCCACCAAAAATGGTCAAGTGCCCGGGCCTGAAGCTTCGCACTGGCCGTGTGTCATAAAATACAAACTGTTGCATAAATGACACCTAGAGACGGCTCAGCACAAACAGGCAATGGTTTGGACCTGGTCAGAACACAGTGCAGTCGTTGTGGAGTCGATGGGGATACGAGTTGTTGTGTTGAGAGTTTATTAAAAGCGCTTTTCGACGGCTTTACTGAAGGGTGCATGGGACAGGGAGCAGGGGGCAGAAAGGGGAGTGGAGGGTATGTTGTGCTGTAGGTGGAGGTTGGCAAATAATTCAAACAAATTGACAGCCGCACATTACGCAATGGCAACTGCAACGCTGCACTTTTGCCACTCAGTCCACCAAATAACCAACTTGAAAACGAATCGGAAACCGAATCCAAATCCGATTCATAGTCCAAATCCAAAACAGTTGCTCAAGAGGCAAGAAGTGTGTGTGTGTGCGGGTAGAGGAATCTAATTGCCGAATGCAGTCGATGCCAGAGTGCAAAATCATGTCAACAGCAATTTTCCATTGTTAACAGAGAGTGAAGTAGAGATATCTCCCGTATGAAAGAAGTGGGGAAAATGGAATGGAATTCGAAGTGGAAATGGAAATGGAAATGGGATTGGTAGGGGAAAAGGGGAAAAGGAAAAGAATATGTTAGAGATGGAGCATAGCTGCAGCATCGTAAGTGCGTATACTTGATTATGGTTTTATTAGCACAGAGTTGTGCTATTGCTTTTGCTGTGAAAGTTGCTGTGACAGTCACTGTCGCTGTCCTGTCGCTGTCGCAGTTTGCTGCCTTTGGCATTTCTTTAGCTAATTTCGTAGAAAATCCTTGGCACTTAAATTTGAAAACTAAGTAAACCCCAATGCCATCTTACCCTTAGTGTGGCAGCAGCAACAACAGCAGCAGCAGCAGCAGCACAGATTGCCACGTACAACTTAATGCGGTCTAAGTGCAATAATATTACTTTACTTCATTTATTTTGTGCAAAAATATAACAAAGATGTGACAGTCAAGAACAAAAAGACGACAAGCACATACCTACACACACACCACACCACACACACTTAGACGAGGAAGCTGAAGCTCAGCACGCAATAATGATGATGTCATTGTCAATGGAAACAGCAGCAGCAGCAGCAGCAGCAACAAGAACGACAACAACAACACTGTCAATGCTGGGACATCGGCAGCAGCAAAGCAGAGCAGATGTAACTGAATTAAGCATTAAGTGCGGATATATAAACAACCCCACCAAAAAATATATGTGTGGGTTAAAGACAGAGACAGTGGAGACAGGGGGGTGTGAGGGGAAGAAGCAGTTGCAAGAGAGTTGAACAAAGTTCGTCTGAAAAACGGAAGGAAGCATAAAATAAAATGCAGCAACAACATCATCATCATCATCAGCAGCAGCAGAAGCAGCAGCAGAAGAAGCAACATCTTCAGCCATTGCAATCTATACATACATCTGTCCTTATTACACTGCTTGCTCACCCTCTCATTCACTCCTTTGGCAGCCAAAAATATTCAAGGATTTTAAGAAATTATTGCGACTTTTATAATTTTGCCCACACACACACTAACACACATGCACACACGCACAACAAATTTGTTGACATGCGCAAAATGTTGGCCACAAAACAACACAACAAGACATTTCCAATTGTTGTACAAATTTGTTGTGCTGCAACAAACTCGTCTCGGTCTCGGTCTCAGTCTCATTCAATTTATATAGTCTATATATATATATATATATAAAAAGAATATATATATTTTATTCTATTGTATCGGTGTTAGCCACATCTGCAATATCTTAACAAATGCAGATGCATTCGCATTCGGATTCGCATTCCAACAAAACAAAATTGTCGTTTTCTGCCATGTTTTCAATAGAATTTACTTTTGTATTTTTGCTGGCATCCAATCTGAAAGTGGGCGTTTAACTGCCAGTGGGTGTGGCCCTTGTCTTCAAATCTTTTGTATGAATTTCCAAAGTAAAAGACTTTATGAGTGCGCTACAAGAATCCTGGCGAAAAGTCAACTGGCAGACAAATATATTTTTGATTGCAGTCGAATGCATTAAAATTAATTGCAAATTTTATTTATTACATATCAAAAACGGTAACTGCAGAATACAATTGATTAAGTCAAATTAAATTGATTCTTTAGTTTTATGCAGTGCACATAAAATACAAAAAAACTTCGACTAAATGTCTGTATTAGGAGTAAAAATAGTTTATCTCTTTTACTTTACCTAAAAAAAAATCCCAAAATCAATTTAGATCTGAATTTTATTTGCTGTTTCTCCTTAAAGTAACTCAATTTGGGTATTGAAAGTCTGCGGGTACTCGAAAAAACTGAAGAAACGCATAATCGGATCATTTAATCTGCATTGGTAATCATTATACTCATTAAAGTCAAACCATGATGACCAAAATACCCGCAGATGCAGTTACTTCAGTGTTCGATTTAGTCATGGATACATGTATCTGTGGGATACTATAATTTATGCCCAACGATTGTTTCAAGCACATTCGCACACTTCACAATCTGTTCGAGTTACATTTTTATTGACAAATTGCGTTGATTTTTGCGCTCATCGTTGACTGCTCTTCACTCTGAATGCGGCATGAGGCATAAGCCATGCGGCATGAGGGTTTCCCTGCCTCCTCCTCCTCCTCCTCCTGCTCCTCTGTCATTCAACTGGAAGCTGGCAACTCTGTAGCTTCAGTCTGTGGCCTGTGTCAATGGCACTTCAAACTGCAAACGACCGGAACTAGCAATTGTCAATTTTGTGAGTGGCGGTAATGCCCCGCGCACGGGGCATGTGGCATGTGGATGGGAAAGGCAAAGGGGGTGGGGGTAGAGGGGTACACGGGGCAGTGGCATAGCATCGACAGCTCGACAATCAAGCAAACAAATTCAATTATGTAAATTTAGACATCAAGCAGATACACTACACATGTATCTACAAGTGTGTGTAGATACAAATATAGCTGCGGTTATATAAAAATGATGCCAGGAATGCCACAAGCTTTCATCCATATATGGAGCAAGTACACACACATGCTATATACCCCTCTCTCTCACTCTCTCTCTCTTTCTCTTTCTCTCTCTGTCTCTGTCTGCTGAAAGTGTAAAACGAATCGAGGCACATATTACATCTGCCGCCAGTCAACCCACGCAGCAAGTGGACAGACTCGTGGTTGATCGCACTAAATTTTTCATTGTATCAATTGTCAAAACAAAGTTTTTGGATTGTCGCCACATTGCCCAAGTCGACAAAGATATTCCTCCACTGTCTACGTCCTCCACCGTCGTATTCATCTCCTCAGCGATGACGACAACGAGAACGAGAACTGGAACTGGAACAGACATGGTGTTACTTTCAATTGAACTTAATTAAATTTGTAAGTGAATCTAGTGCGGGCTGATGGCAATGACTACGACTATATCTCTGGCTACGATTCTGGCAGCTTTCCCCACTTAATCGAGGGACAGTGCAGGCGCAAGAGTTGACAATGAGGAACTGCGACTGGAGGCCAGAGAGACTCGAGACTGGAGACTGGAACAAATGAGAGAATATCGCAGAGTCTTTGTCTGCAGCGACAATTTACATAATTTAAGTCATTTAAATTATCCGAAAACATTTCAATTCATTTTGTAACTTGCACCCACACTTGCACACACACACACACACACACACTACACCCAAACATATATACTCACGAATATCTCGTCCAGCTCTCGACTCCAAAGTGTATCTCACTTTTCCCATTGTACTCACTGAATAGTCGCTGTCTCCCATTGTTATCGTTGTCTGAATGATTTTGCGATTATGTAAAGTGCATTAATGAGACTCTCGGACTACAACTCAAAGACGAACTCCAACTCCAATTCCAACTCGAACTCGAATTCAAATTCATAGCTCAAGGCAATCCCAATGAGTGGATGGATGCCTTGACAGCTTTAACATGAATAGACTTCATATCACATTACAAAAGACAATGGACTCCATTGCCTCCAATAACAAGTCTTTGGCAGCTCAAACTGCAAACTGAGCTAACCAAATTAGCTTCTACTGATTGGGTATAAATTTCATTTCAAACTAACAAAAGAGTTCCATTGTTGATGGCTTAATGCATTTGTTGTTCGTAAAACACTTAAAGCAGCTCAACAAAACTACAGAAATCATTAACAGCAAATCTTTTCTGAAATTTCTTATTAATAAATCAATATATTTTAAAGCTTATTAAGGCTTTATTGTTAGATAAAAAACAAATATAACGTTTAAGTTCTACTATATATTTATCTGGTATAACTTAGTTAGTTTTTTAAATAAATACATTTTTCCCTACGTCTCCCCTAACATCTATTTTCCTGTACAATTTCAATTGGCTTTTAATTTATATTTTTATGTCAGCTTAAATTTTAAATTTTAATATCAAAACGATTATCAAAGTTAATTTTAAATTGTTATGTTGACTGTTCGTTGTCTGACAGTAAATTAAATAAATAGATTATTTAATCATACTTAAGTTAGCAAAGTTTTTAATAAATTTAAAAAAAATATATTAAACATTAATTTATTTATACATAACTATAAACTAAAAATTTCTTATAAGCTACCATTATATTTGGTTTAAAGTTGTAAGTGATACTTATAGATTGTATAGTTTATATACTGGTTTTAAAATCTGCTTATATCTGAAACCTTTATACTATCTTAAGCTTATTTTAAGAGCCGCACTACGACATATATTATGTTCAAATATTTTTATTAAATATTTATAATTTTTAACAGTTAATAAAAACCTAAAAATGTTTTAAATTTAAGCTTATAATTGTACTAAACATTGAAAATTATATGTGGCTCGAAATCGACTTTAAGAAAACTTTAAGCAAAACACATTTCTGCAGATAAATTCTTGAGCAATCCAATCAATAGTTAAAGAAAACTTTAATAAACAATCTTATAGTTAGAAATAAGGAAACTTTAATGAGTAGCATTTAATAAATAATTTTAATTATTATGTGTGGATTCAGATGAGTCGTTTTTCCTGCTCGTATTGCACTTGCATCTGCTCGCGATCTTGGCAAGTATTTAGGCCGCTATTTAGGCCGCTGAGCTGATCCCAGTTAAGTCCACTCCCGGATCTCTTAACTGCCAGTCGCACGCCCTTGTTTCTATGTGGAAATGTTTTTTGTAGGTATGTGTTAGACTTGCTGCCATGACGATGATGGTGGTGGTGATGATGATGATGATGATGATGCCATAAAAGAGATAAACCCGTCGCATAAAATGGTGTCACATATGCGCAACATTAATCTGTTTTGAAATTATAAAAGTGGAGTGTTCGCAGCAACAAAGTTGGAAAAGAAGGAAAAAAAATATGAAATTAAAATAGCAACCACCACGGGAAAGACTAAGCCAAGGGCTGGCTTAGGCCAGGGATGGAGAGAGCGGTTCGGGGACAGGCAGTAGCAGAGGATTGAGGAGGGGCTGTGGCTTTTGTAAACGCAGTTTACAATGTTTTCTTTTATTTTCTCTTTTTTTTTTGCTTTGTCTCGTTCTCTCAAATCATATTCATATGCAAAACGAGAGCAACAACACAATGGCAAAAAGTAATGATGCCAACACCAAGCGTGACATTAAAACAACAATAACAATAACAACAACAACAATAACAACAACAAGAACAAGCAGACGGAAACAGGATGAGGAGGCAACATCAGCAGGCGACAGGAGGCAACAATAACGAGGGAATTACGAGCATCAAAATGCACAATGAAAATAAATTAAAGTTTCTGAAACAACAAGCTCAAAGTAGAGTATAAAGAGGGCGGTGTCAAGCCTGGGAGGGGAGGGCCAAGATTACCGGTAACTGCGAGTGGAGTGGAGGCGGGGTGTGGAGGGGAGGGAGGAGGGAGAAGTGAGGTAGTCCAGCAACTGCAATTGCGACAAAAGTACAATATTAAGAACTTTGTGAGTAGGTGGACAGCAGGAAAAACTTTCCCAAAATATATAAGAAATTTGCATAAATTGACAGCAGAAAATTTTTTGTTGTTTTTCTTTTTTTGAATTTTTTTGCTCTGCCACCGCATAATGGTCACTTGGAGCAGCTGTAAACAGCTCGTAAAAGTAATTACAGATGTGGACAGAGGGGGCAGAGGTCGGAGAGGGTGTTGAGTGTGGGAGTTAGGAGGGGGAAGCCTCTAAGGCGGGGGTGTTAAGGGGGCTGTGGGCAAAGTCACAAATGAGCGTCCCTCCAACTGTCTAATGTTGTGTCTGTCTACTAATTATAGGCAACTTAAACGCAACTAATTTTCACACTTGGAAAATGATTAAAACTCCATTTGTTTGTAGGTGTGCGTGTGTGTGCGAGTGTGTGTTGTGTGTGTGTGTGTGTAGTGAAGCAACAGCGTGCAGCGCAGCGTGCGAGCAGAAAGCAACCAGCTCAGCACCTTGGCTAATTAATATTAATTGAATTTGTTGGTCAAGCAAACTGCGTGTGTGTATGTGTGTGTGTGTGTGTGTGTGTTGGTAGGGTGCGTGGCAATCCACACAGCTGTTGTTGTATTGAATTTGGTTCGAAATTAGCAGCGGCTGCCAAATTAAAGAAATACTCTTACCAAAGGAAAGAAAAGTGCATACACTTCACACCAACTGATGACCAACTAATGCCTACTCCAGCAGGGACTTGGAGTGGCCAAAGGAGCGCCAGAGGCAGCGGTGGAGGTAGCGAGAGCTGAAGCGGAAGTCGAAGCAAATGAAGCGTGTGCCCCGCACAAAAGTTCCAGCCAATTATAGTTCAATTATATTGACCGAGGAAGATATATACGAGGTCCAAGACACGCAATGTATTGGATGAGAGGCCGTAACCCTTGAAGGTCCGTCTGTTGGTCAGTGGAGATCGTAGCATGCATTTGACCAGCTGACAGTGGCTAAATGGCCAAAGGGACACCCACATCAGTTGTCAGTTGGAAATTGTTGTGAATGCTGGAAAATCCCATGATCCCATTTTTATCAAATAGATACAAATTTTTGGTTTTCATAATCTTTTATTTCATAATTTATTACAATTGAAAATTATGTTCAATATTTTCTCATATCGCGTACTCTCTCGCTCTCTATCTGTCTCTTTCTGTCATACTTTCATCGAGCTGTTGTTCTAGATACGTCTTCAAATCGATCATAATCTTAGGGGTTTTTTTTTGGGTTTCTTGTTATTTTTTTTGTTTTTATTTCTTTACATAGAAGCTTCAATTAGTTTATTAAGTTAATGATACTTTTCTTTTCAATATATTCAAGTTTTATTTTAATATTTATTTTTGTTTTCCTTTAGTTTAAACCTAGAAATTTAGTTAAAGTTAATTTTTACACGCACAAACATTGATTTATTTTTATTTCATATAAATATATTAGTGTTAATTTTTTTGTTTTCATATTTTTTTTGTTTTTGTTTAATTTGCTTATTTATTGCAACTAAAGAGTTAGTTCTCTCTCCTGTTCTAACTCCATCAAGTGCACACTGTCTATCTCTCGCTCACTCGCTCGCTCGCCCGCACGAGTGTTTCTCCCTTCTCTCTCTCTTTATCTTTCTCTCGTTTTTATGTCTTTCTCGCTCTTCTATAGCTTCCGATGCTGTCGCGTGGGTAAGTTGTAACTTGTATAAATCGTTTGTGCACTTTTAGTCTATGCTCAGGGTTGCATTTGCTCCGGTAATTACAAACTAGCATTAAATACAGTTTACTTCATTTCCTTTCTTTTTTTTTGGTATTTTTTTGGGTATTTTTTTATGTTTTAGATTTAATTATGCATGCTTTTATAATTTATGCAAATTCTTGCACTATTTACAAAATATTTTCAATGAGAGTTTATCAAAAATGTACAATAATTATTAAATATTTTTCGTATGTAAATATAATCATTATAATAAATGTTGCTGTCGTCCTTAATAATCATATATATATATTAAATATTTACGGCGTATACATTAAAGTTTCGAGAAAAATCACATTTTAATTTAAATTCTGATACGAAAAGAAGGTTGTAACACAAAAAGCATTTAAAATTCATTTCATATACAATACAGTTAATAATTAATTATTTTTATGTTTCTTCAATCGTTTTTTTTTTTTTTTCATTTCAATAAGTTTCTCAACCATCCTACATATTCGCAACGCTTTTCAACACTGACACATAACGAACATCTTCGAAGATGTCAAGCCAAAGTGATCGTCACTTTTTTTTTATCAATATCATTTCGTTTCTAAATTACTTTCAG
Source organism: Drosophila cardini (assembly GCA_018903735.1). Classification (NCBI taxonomy): domain Eukaryota; kingdom Metazoa; phylum Arthropoda; class Insecta; order Diptera; family Drosophilidae; genus Drosophila; species Drosophila cardini. The sequence continues at coordinate 1,032,527 of JAEIGM010000020.1, forward strand.
CTAGATTCTAGACTCCTTTTGTTCAGTTTTTATAATAACACATCATACAGCGGTTTAAATTTACAAGCTTTTCTTTTTTTTGGTTTCGATGCGAAATGCTTCGGAAGCAGTTAACACGTTGGCACAAAGAGGGAAAAAAGAATTTTGGATATCAAAAACCGAAAGTTTTTCATTTCCATCCAAAAATTAAATAATTGTATTCATTCTTCAAGAAAGTTCATGTTAAAATGTACCAAAAAGCCACAAACATGTTCTATCTCTCTCTCTCTTTCTTTCCATATGTCTGCATCTATCTCCCTCTCTTTTCTGCTTGCTCTCAACATGTTAACAGTCTTGCGAAGATGATTTGCATTTGTGCTCTCTCTTTCATCTATCTCTTTCTATCTGAATTTTGGTTCCTTGTGCTTAAGCCATAATACATACATATTTAATATATAATTTTTTGGTTTTTAAAATTAATAATAATAATATATCTAGGTATTTCTATATACTTACACATATATATATTATATATGCATATATATTATATATATTTATATATATAGACTCGTATACATCATTCGCTCATTCAATATTGGTTTTTTTTTTTTTTTTTTTTTTCATTTAAGGCGTTCTGTACAATTTGCATTTAATCGTTTCTCAAGTCAATGGTTTGGATTGATTATTTAACTACCATAATTTCTATATAGTATATATATTTATATATATTACTATCGATGCATAAATCGTATAATTCTGTATATATTTATAGTGACAATTTGCGTTTTAAAAATTTTAAATACTTAGGGCTGGCGAAAAAAACATTTGCCTTTAGCAATTTGTAAATAAATTTTATTCAGTTATAATTTTTTATTTGAACTGTGCAAAACAATAGCATAATTATCCATTCTGGGGTATTCTTTAAGAAGTTCGTATACGTTTTGAGTGATTGTTTCAAGTATAGTTATAAGTAAGAAGAGTGATTTTTAGTGTTTTTCTTTATCTTTTGTCACCTTTAATATGATGATGTGTGTATGTATGCTAAGAAAATTAGGGATTTCTACAAGAAAGAAGCTCTTGATTCATTTTCACTTAATGAGTATAAAATAGCCAAATGATATTCCTTTTTTCTTTTTGTTTAGATTGTTAGACTGAGTTCAAACAAGGTACTCACTGCTTACTCGGTCATATTATTCGAGTGCACCATATTCAAAATTGAAATCAAATTGTACAACATTTAAATTTCAGTTTGTTTCTCTTTGCATTTTACGTATATTCGTTACAATTTTAGTTTTCCATTTTACTTTTTTATTGTAAATTCAATTTAAAAGCACTTGTGCTTGCTGAATTCAGTTCAATTGCTTAAATTTTAAGAAACAACAACACAAAAATCCAACAGAAAGTTTTCAAACAAAATCCTCTTTTAGAGTTGTCCCTTTTCGCATAGCCTCTTTGCCGAAAATAATTAAGAAAATTGGTTAACGCTGAAAACGGTGGGAAAAACAAGGAAACGGGGGGAAAATAAGAAAATTGAAAATAAAATAAAAACACCAAAAATGTTATTTTTGCAAATTATTTTTCATAGATGCATTTTACTCGTATTTTCTTCATTTAATCTTTCCATTTTGTATTCTTTTTAAAATTAAATCATTAATTAAGTAAATGTAATAATAATGATAATGATAATAATAATAATAATAGTAACTAAATATAACGCATACAAATTAAAATACATAAATAAAAGTACAATTAGAAATTATTTATAATTTATTAATTATTATTTATATGTTTATGTTTATGTTTATTTTTATGTATGTATGTACTCGCATGCCTATAGTTTATAATTTATTGTTGTGTATATGTGTGTGTGTGTATCTCAGTGTAAGTGATCAGTTTTTAGCATATTTATTCATAGTCAAACATATGATTTTCTTGGAAATAATACTACGAATACACACACAACAAAATTTAAATTTTCACAAAAGTAATTCTTCAACCAAAATAAAGTTCAATTTCCGTTTCCGTGTTATTTTTTTTTGTTTTTGCATTGCGTAAAATTAGAAAACAATTCAATTAATTTAAATTAAAGTGCTAAACCTAAGATGTACATATACATATATATATATAATAATAATAATAAGTAAATAGTTGGTAATTAATCAGTTATCATTAGGTTTAATTAGTTATCGTTCTGTTTATGTGTATATATATGTACATTTGTATGCATACGTACAAACAAAGGTAAGTAATTATACTAATTGTTATTAAAAAATTAAAAAATATATGAAAACAAAAGCGTTTACTACAACTGACTTGTTACATAACTAAAACAAAGAAACTAAACTCTAGCAAAGAATTTTCCATTTCCTTTTCATTTTCATTATCCATTTTCATTATTTTTCAATTTTTTTAACTTTTTTTCTTTTCACGTTTTCTATTTTATAAATTTGTAAATTATTAAATTGTACGCAGCTTGTGGTTTTTGTTTTTCAGTATGGATCTCTCTATTGCTTTGTGGGCGGGGCTATGCTGCTAGTGGGCGGGGCCATTTACTAAATTCAAATTAAAAACTAATTTTTTGTTTTATATAAATCGGTTACATTTTTTAATTCTTTTTTGTTTTATTTTTTTTTTTTTTTGGTTTGCATTCGACCAAAATTTGTAGCTTAAGTTTTCGTTTTGGATTGCGCCTAAATTCATACTGCGAAAATTTGCCTTTTGTAGCTTTTGTTTTATGAAGAAGTCAAGATTTGCATAGAAGAATTCAATTAGTAAACCTCTTTTTGTTGTTTGCCAAACATGTGTGTGTCTGTCTGTCTGTGTGTGTGTGTGGAGTGAGTGTGTGTGTGTGTGTTTATTTAACTTAGAGCTAAGCGTTTCATTTTGTTTATGCATAAATATCTTTCTCCTTTTGCTTCTTTTGATGCCTGTTGTAGTTATTTATGTTTAAGGTATACACAAATAGTTTCATTTTAAAATTTTTTTTTTTTCCTTCTCTTTTAGTTGTTGTGGTTGCTGCTGTTGTTGTTGTAGTTGTTGTTGTTGTTGCTGCTGTAGATACTGTTGTTGCTGTTTGCCTTTTGATTAGCTAATATCATCATTTTAATGCATTTGCTTATGTTTTTACTACAAATTTTAACTTTGATCAATTGGTTGACTGATATATTGCCACACGGTTTGTTCTGGTTCTGTTCCTGATATTTCTGGCTGCTTTTTCCCCCTCTGCTATGTAGTAGTAATTTTAAGCTATGATTTTGGCTTTGTCGCTATCAGCGTGCTGCTCAACATCCGCTGCCGCTTCCGTTTCCGCTTTCGCTTTCACTTCCGCTTCTGCTTCTGCCTCCACATGCACTTCAACTTGCATTTCCACTTCCGGATTCGGTTGCAACTCCAGTTTCAGCTTCAGTTTCAGCTACAGCTACTCCAGTGGCCTCCACATCGGCTTGCGGATTCATCCCGTATCCGTCGCTAGCGTTGCATTACAAGTGCTGTCCATAGTATTCAGCGGGCGGGTAGTGGGGATAGCCTTGATGGAAGCCGGGATCTCCAGGCGGACGATGCATCATATGCGCCTGACTGTCCATCATATAGCCCATGGCATCGTGACCATAACCGGAGGGACCTGGATGCGGTGTATAAACTGTTGAAAAATTCGCAATTGTTGCAAATTCAGAGAGAAAAAAATGCACATAATTAGAAATTGCGTTCAAAATTCGACAAAAATCAAAAGCTCCTAATTGCTCTTTATTTATTTAATTAAGTTTTCTTTTCTTTCTTTTTACTCTGCGCCATTTCATATTTATGGTTATTTTTTTGTTCAAGGAAAAGGATTGGGATTTGGAAATTATTGATATTTACCTGCTCGATTCGATTGATCAATCATTGGCTGCACAATTCTTCGTCGCGCATTGATGAACCTGTAACAAAAGATAGAGAAAACAATTTTAGTTAAAGTTTTATATCATTTTTTTTATATCTTTTTTAATTAAGCAGATGACATGCGCTGGATTTATGAATTATTTATAAATGATTTTCAGTAGACTGCGGGGATTTGCAGCAGGCTTGCTTTATGTGCACAACTTAGCCATAAACTAAACCAAATCTTTGCCAGAGTCACACTTTTTGCTGGCCAAGTTAAGAGCCAACAGTCGGACGACATCAATGGCCGAGCTGTGAGCTGTTGGCTGTGAGCTGTTGGCTGTGAGCTGTTGGCTGTGAGCTGTTAGCTTTGAGCTGGAAATGGACGACAGTGGTGAGTTTACAAAGGCCCAATGCCGACTTTGGTTATGATTGTCGTTTAATAAATGCAATAAGAAATAATAAGCAGTCCGTCGCAGTTACTGATCTGATCCGTTGGCTGCGTGAAGGATCAACCAAAGAAATGAAATGATTAAAGCAAAAAGCCGCCATCGCAGCCGTTGCAGGATTGACTTGACAGTCGCTTCTGGGGGCAACTCAAGCCATGTTGACACACAAAACATACAGAAGACGAAAAACAACAAATACCTACAACTACAACAAGCAAAAGAACAAGAACAGAACAAAGTCAGACATTAGCCAAAAAATACAGAAAAAAACGAGCTAACTCATTGCGATTTAGTAGAGGTTAATGCACTGTAAGCAGCCTCTGAAATCCCATTCCTTACATATGTATAAGATACTTTTCTTTTCTTTATACTTTATACTTTTTTTTTTGAGTTCGTGTTTCTTTTGGGATTCTGAATGTGTTTTCTTTTTCTTTTTCAATTTGCAGTTCATTTCTGTTGCTCATTTTGAGGCGGAAATTGTTGCAACGCCCTGGAATCGTTTATCAAAACGACAAAATGGAATTGAGTTCCGTTGCAAACGATTTCGGGAACGTTTTCAGCAGCAAAAGATGAGAATGTGAGACGATGCGACGTTGTAAGCTCTAAATCGATTTGGCCGCTGGCTGCTGACTTGATTGGCTGCCTCAATTGTAAAGAAAAGAGGGCACAAGTAGGAGCAAAGAGGGAGCAGGGTATGTGTGGCATGTGGCATGTGGCTCGTAGTGCCACAAAAACTCAGACTACGCCGACTCTCTGGCCATAGAGTACCATTTGCAGTGTTATTTATGTACTTACGCCATAATTATAACTTTTATTTTTTTCTTTCTTTCTTGCTTTTGGCTGTAAGTAAGCGTTAATATTTAAAACTTGGCTACAACAAAACTTTTTCGATTACCGCAGTGTAAGCAGTAAGTGAAGTCCTTTTCCTTAGCTCTCGAAAGCGTCTTACTTTTTCCCCTTATTGGGTGTTAATGGACTTTTTCTCCACTCTCTCCCTTTCTCTTTCTCCTCCTCTCTTCGACTTCAGCTTTGTGTATCTCTGTATCTGTTGGTCATTTGAATTGCTACTAGCGCAGTTTCTTTTTCTGCTCCTCAAATTGCGCAAAATAAATACACATTTAGCTGCCGCTTCAAGAAGAAGAAACGGCAGTGGAGGAGATGGAGGAGGGAGAAGTGGAAGCGGTTGGAGAAACATCTACCCATGGACTTGGTCATTCCCCATGGATTAGTGCTTTGGCGAAGGTGTCGTCTGCCAGCCCATAAATAACCAAAAGTGTCAACATTTTATTTTGCTATTTTCTGCTAACGTTTTTTTCTCTTCTTTTTTGTCCTTTTTTGTGCCTTTCTTTTCTTTAGCTACTGCCTTTTTTTTCCTGTCTTACTTTCTCAGTCAGCATTTGCCGTTGTTCCCGCAGTTTGTTGTCTACGCAGCGTTGCGTGCTTAAGCGAAATGGGCAGAGGTCCTTGCTGATGCCCAGAGAGTCCTTGTGCGTCGTATTTGTTAATTTGCAGTGTGCTTCAGTGAGCGCGAAATTCAATTTAATTGAGCTGAGTGCCTTTCCCACCGACTACACCCAACTCCAACTCCAACTCTGGCTCTATGTCTCTCTGGCTCACACATTTCTCGCTAGATTTTATTATGGCCTGTCCCTGCTTAAAAGCATTCCATGCCACACAGACATGTTGCCAAACGGCAACAGCAACGGCGACGGCAATGGCAATGGCAACGGCAACTGCATAAAAGATTCAGCAACGCTTTTAACTGGCTCTCTTCTCGAAGCTTTTGTGGAAATCCCCCCACAAATCTCCCTACTCCAACTTGTAGCCTTTCTGTATCTAGTTGCAGCTCGTGCAACAACAACAACTAACAACAACTGCAGCTTAGAAGCTTGTCTTGTCTTTTGCATTGGCTGCCAGGTGTCAAGTTTTGCTGCATGTCGCATAATGTGCAAAATTTGATGAAGTCTGCAGACTTCTCACTCTGGATCTCTGCAGCTGTAGCTTTGCACAGTCTCTAGGATTTGTTGGCCTGTCTTTTATACCGTTTGCCAAACCAAAAACACAGCCAACATGCTCCATAACTTTATTTGCCACATTTCTGTTCTGTTTACCTGCAGTTCTCAGTTTTGCCTGCCAAGTTTTCTACTCTTTGGCGTAGGCGCAAGATGTCTTATAAATTTACCTGACTTCTGCTGTAAGATGATATTTGAGTCACTGTATGTGCTCTTGTTCTGGTTTGGCATACATGAAACGTGCACCTAATGGCCCTGTATTTGCCGTGACAGATATATGAGCAACGAATGCTCATTGAAATTGTACCAAAAAGGGTGTTATAACTCTATGCTAAAGTAGGCAAAGCAGTGTTGGAACTTTAGTCAATACTCACCAATTGTTTACTTGCAGTATCGTTAGGCCAGTGTCCTGCGCCAATTGTTTTTTCTGGTCCTCGGATGGGTAGGGATGCTGTAAATAAAAGAAAATTGTTGAAAATGGTTGAAAATCAGTGAAATAAATTTACAGCACGCACAATTCAATTAACACGACTGCGGCATAGAAGATTTACAATCGATCCGTGACTCGATCAATCATTGCCAGGCCAATAAAACACACACAACAAACATAGTACATTCAATGGTAGTATGGGAAAGTTTTGAACCTGTCAACGTCTGCTGAACTGCTGCACTTGAAATGCGTTCTATACCTCCACCCCTGCCCTTAACCCCTTCCCAAACCCCTTCAAAAAAAAAGAAATGAAAAAAAACTTTAGCTCCTATGGCGTTTATTTTATCATGTACTCGTTTTCACATTTTGTTTCCATGTTTATCTGGATCTCTGACCAACCCCACTCCATTTCCCCGCCCCTGCTGGTACTACGCCTCTGCTTATCAGTGCTGCCACTCAAAATGTCCTCAATTTTTGGTCGTTTGCTGCCTGTGAATGCAACGTATTTCTCTGTAGCGCCAAATGGGCAAACAAAGTCACAAAATAACGTGCTGCGCGTACTCTATGTTGGGCTGTGGGAGTGGCAGTAGGGGCGTTAGGAGTAGGGATTGGAAGGAGGGGCAGGTTCTGGCCGCTGCTTCTCATAAATCTTGCAGCCGGCGCGCCGCCACAGTGGCGTCAGTGTGCAAACAGACTAGTCTCCCCCGCCCTTTAGCCACACCCCCTACCCCTAGGCAGTGAAAGTGGAGCTGTGTATGTGTGTGTGTGTGTGTGTGTGTGTGTGTGCGTGGCAGTTGCAGTGGCAAACTAATCTAATCATTGACTGACGTTGCTGGCGCTTATTACAAATTTCTATTTGTTTTAGTTGTCGTCGTTTTGGATTTCTAATATTGACTCAATGATTTCACACTGAAAACAAAAAAAAAGCGTGTACGCAGACCAGAAGCCAGATCAGTACAACACACCTGGATGTGTCTTCCTCTCTTTCTCTTACTACCTTTCTCTCTCCCTTCCTCTCTCTTTGCGTTTTAAAGCGGAAATGCCTGTCAGTTCTTGGCTTTTGTTTAACTCTCTCTCTCGATCCTTTGGCGCATGCGTTGCCTTTGCCTTTTGTTTAACCCTTTTGAGACCCTTTTAAATTTTTATTTTAGATTTCCGGCAGCTGTGGGCGTTTCACAAATTTTGCCACTCGTCGCTCACAATTCACAATCAACTTCAGTGTCTATTGTGATTCACAGGTTTTGCGGTTTGCTGCCAATTGAACATTTGAGCGATGTGCTCGCAATTGTCTGCAAATGCAATTTGCCACACACACACGTACACACGAACACACGCACACACACCTACATACACAGGAAATACAGCAGTTGTTGTTGTTGTTGTGCTGCTGGCTGTGAAATTTACCGTTTCTTAGCCACACCCACAAAGCTATAGTCCGCCTGCCAATGTCTCCAAAATATATGGACTGTCACTTATATACACAACTTTATATAAACTATACACATACATATATATTTTATATATATATATATATATTTAGTTAGTATATGGTATATTGTTTAGTTTGTACATTTGGTATTCAATATGCAAGTGCTCAAGTGGAAGGAATTTCGTATTCCATTCGAAATGTGCAACGCTGCAACATCCTTGTCGCTTGTCTGTCCTCTGTCTCTTAGTCACCCCTCCCTACTCCGCTCTGTCCCACTCTATTCGCATGTCCTGCGTAATGTCTGTAATGCAATTTAGTTGCCTTGTTGTCCTTGCCGTGCACACCCATTTCCCCGTCGCCCCACTCCGCGCATTGGCTGCTCCTTAAATGCGTTTTCCTTATTGTTTGTGTTTAATAAATTTTGCGTGTTGTCTTGTTGTAGATATTCTGTGTGCTCGTGTCGAGCTGTCCGACAGCAATATTTGTTTGCAATGGCACGCCCAATGTCCTGCCACTCCCCACCCCCTCCAGCCTGCCCCCACCTTGGCCAGAGTTCAAGTCCTGACAATAGCCAATACTAAAACTAGTATATGAAATTTGTGTATTGACAAATAAACGTAGATGTCCATGTAAATACAATGGACATGCCAATGCCAATGTTTGTTGGCCTTTTCCTCCTACTTCCCCTAACTGTCTCCTGCTATTGCATGCTCCCACTTTTGGAGGGAGTTATAAAATGCTTAAGAAGTCAAAAGGCATAAATTACATGCAGGTAAATTAAAATGGAATTTATAGCATACTTTGTGGCGCTCATCTATTTAGAGAATTGCATTTACACAGCTCTGTCCCTGTCCCTGCCACTGCCACTGCCCTTGGGAGAAGCAGCAGGAAAAGCTGTGTCTAAGTCTAAGTTCGACTTGTAGTTCGAATAATCTTTGAAAGTTGCTTGTGGTTGACATTATTGTGGGTTATACTAAGTTGTAAGCATTTGACAGAACTGAGTTCTTATCGAATCTTAAGAACTGACTCAAACAAACTAACAAATTTTTTATTATTTCCGAAAATACATTTTAAAACTCATTAAAAACTTGAACTTTCTGTATATTTTTACATTCATATAGTTAAGTCTGTCTGTCTCCTACTCCAGACACTGCACTATAGTCTTTCAGTTCCCATCAGCAGCGTATCAAAATTGCATTAATCCAAAAGTTGTTGGTATTTCTTTCTTTCTTATATTGCACCAATTACGCTAATGTAAGCAATTATGCATTTTGCACAACACACACACATACACTCACACACACATAGACAGTGTCGCACTGTCAATCGACAGTGTTGAGCAACAAACGAAGCAAACGAGTGCAAACATGTCAAGTGAAACAAAGTCCATTTGGTTTATTAATTTACCATACGACAAAATAATTAATTACTGTCACGCCTTTAAGTTGCTTTTGCCATGTCGCCGCCCCCTCTTACCAGCTCTCACCCATTTCTCCCTCTCTCTCTCTCTCTCTCTTCCTCTTACATGCACTCTCTGTCTCTGTCTTCGCTGCTTTGTCTAGTCGCTTAACTCGCTCCACTTTTTCCACATATTTTCGCTCGTGTTGTGTGTTTATTTAAACTTGGCAAATGAATTTAAGACAATCAACACACAACACACACACACACACTCACACACATATGGACACCCATACACTGCCCTCTTGTGCTGTCGACAAGTGCCAGGCAACCTCAGGCCTATGTCTCTGTCTCTCTTTCTCCCTTTCTCACTCTGTCTTCGTTTCTCTACGTCTGCGCTGCTTGGTCACATGATGTCAACATGACTGCAATGCCGTGACACATGGCACAACAAGCCCAAGACGTCGACTCCAGCAACAGCAACAGCAACAACATCTGCAACAACAACAACTGCAACAACTCGGTAATGCACACGTACAACGCGGGCAACGCTGCCGCCATTAACAACGCCAAATGCGACGCCATTTGTGAAACAAGCTGCAACAACAACACATTGCAACAAAAAGCTACAACAACAACAACAACAAGAGGCAACTGCAAATTGCTGCGGCGTCGGCGGTGAAAATTGCATTGCGACGACGTCGCACTGTGGCAGCCATTATGAAGATTTTTTTGTTGCACGTTGCAAGTTGCAAGTTGCACTACATGTCTAAACAGCGCCAAATGAGTGCTGTTTCCACTCCAGTGGCAAGCCAAGACAGAGACGGGGCATGCAGCGCAGACAGAGAGAGAGAGAGAGAGAGCACACTAATCGCAACTTTGTCCTCATCCAACAGCGGGAAAAAAAAACGGTTAAAGAAAAAATAATTTGCAACAAACGCGAGGCATATACAAAGTTATAAAGATGCCCTTTGGCCATGTTGTGTGTGTGTGTGTGTGTGTGTGTTGTTGGGGTCAAGAAACTTACAAAGGTAGCAGAATTATGCATGCATAGCCGTATTTCCGCGAGAGAGAAAGAGAGAGCAAGAAAAGGGCGCAAGTGCCACACAAAGATGGAAGAATCTTTCGAATTGACCCCGAGGCAAGTGACAAGAGCAAGTGACATTTTCATTTTGTCACAACAACAACAACTTAGAGTTCAATGAAAATACACACTCTCACACACTCACACACACACACACACACAGTTTTTAATTTAATTTGCTACTCATCATGTTCATTATTTGCTGTAGCGCATCTTGAGTTCGTCTTTGTCCTTCACATGTGTCGACACATGAACATGCCACACACTAAGCGCCGCTGTCGCTCGCGGCTGTAGCAACATGCAACATGAGCGCTGACAACAATTGCAGCAGTCTACACTACCTGCCCCGCTGCCCCCTTCTGTACCCTTAACCCCCTTTGCTCCCTCTTCACGCTCTACGCTTCATGCGCCTACCATTTAAGCCATTTTGCGCTTGTTTCTTTCCCTCTTTTTTTTCGGGGGTTACTTTTAAGTGTGGCAACTGGCAACTGTGGCAACAGCAAACTGCCAGCGACGCCAGACAGCGACCGGAAGAAAATTGCATATGTGAACGGGCTGCAGGCAGTCCAGGCAGGGGTTAGCAGGGACGGAACGGAGCGGGACAGTGCGAGGGGCGGTAAACGAGTGTGGCAAAGAGTAGGCGGAGCACGCGAAATGAAACTTTTTGTGCCCCTTTATGTTGGCAGTTGCCCCGTTGTTGTTGGCTGTCTGCAATGCGCGCCAAATGTAAACAAAATATTCGCGCGCCTGCCATAATTATGGCAACGACAACAGCAACTTGCATGCCAGCAATCAGCAACAACAAAGCAGCCATGCATTGCATTGCCCTCGTTCTTCTCCCCACCACTCTCCTCTCTGCTCCTAACTCCTTTCGTCTCCCTACTTCCTCCATTCCTTCTGTTGCTTGCTTTCTGGCCTGACTTTTGTTTTTGGTTGGCCAACGACTGCGCTTAACCCAGCCCCTGTACCTACCCCACTCTCATACCCCAGCCCCGCCCCCTCTGCCCACTGCACAGTGCACTTCATTAGCACCATCGTCGTCGTCGTTGTCTTTTTTTGGGGTCTGGTTTTTTAACGACTTTAGAAACGCCATCGTTGCCATCATCAGCAATGGCTGTTGGCCATCACTTTGACAAGCTTCGCATTGGGTTTCACTCACTGTGAATGTGTGTGTGTGTGTGTGTTGGTGTGTGGAAAACTGTTAATTATGCCAATTGGAAAAAAAGCGAGTGATAAATCAAATTGCATTTGCATTAACCAAAAGCGTTCAATGAATACAAAAATATTTTTTTTTTTTGTATTTTGGAAACTTTTCAATGCATGTCGAACGAAAACAATTTCTTTAATGGCATTAAAGGACATGGAGAAAAAAAGGAGAGAAGCAGTCGAGGATATGAAGATGCAGACAGCAGAGAAGGAGAAGGAGGAGGAGGAGGTAAGGGAGACGAGGTAGAGCAAGAGGCGGAGAGGCTGTGAAAGTCGAGCCGCAGACGTCGACGCCTTCGTTGAGTAAACATGAGTGATGCGCTGATTTAAACGGCAATCCATCAATGTCAGAGGGTGGGCACTACTTATAGGGTAGGTGGGTAGCTGGGGAGTTGGGGAGGTGTGGTACTGGTAGGGGTATACCCACACCGTGGGGGTGGCTATTTTAAAAACTGCGTCAGCAGCCAAAGCAGATAAACATTCCAAACAGCAGCTTCAACTTTAATTTCCGATTTGTTTGCTTATCGCTTTTGGGCCTTGGCCTTAAAGGTCTTGGGCATTGGGCGTAGGGTGTTGACTGTTGGTCACTGTACAGTCTGGCCTCGCTACCACTGCTTTGCCAGCGGATACACATGCAGACTTTTAGAAAATTCCATTAAGATTTTTATCATTTTACATACGCAGCAGCAGCAACAGCAGCCGCAAGTTCTGGCCAAGAGGGCCAAAATGTGGCTAATGGCCAACAAACGTAGACCAGCAATTTGAACTTCCTTAACAGCCGCTTGACCGTTGCGCATAAAATCTTATAGTTTTATTTTTCCTACTCTAGTTTTCCTACACCGCTTTTCCTACTCCACTTTTCCTTCCTTATTTTTCCTCTTCTATGTTTTTTTTATTATTTTGGGACAACCCTTTTGCTTTAGCATAAAGTGGCGCATAACAAATCTGTTTACGAGTATTTCTTCTACATCCGCATTTTCCAACATTTCCGACCAAAGTTTGAACTTTGATTTGACTGGATTTGTCAATGGCTTTGACCAGGTTTAAGGATATTTTGTTGGCAATTGCAATTTGTTTTTAGTATCGCACACATTTGCTCAACTGTCCAAATGTCCATTTATCTAAGCACTTTGATGGCTCAAATGGAAATCTAATTGGACGCGATGACCGGACCAAGTAAGACACTGGCCTAAATGGTTACTTAAGCACTGCGGTTACGTAACAACTCAATGGTTCAATGGACTCACAAAAAATGCCACTTTTGACTGCGCAGTTGATTCAAGTGTCTCAAGACTTCAAGTTCATTCGACATCAGATCATTAATTTGCCTGGTTTTGCACATCTCAACATAATCTAATCTTGTGTAGTGTATATGGTTTTGTTAGCTAAGCTACACTGAGAAAAAGTGGGAGTTATAACAGATTGAATAATTTACAAAAATTATTTTTCCTAAACATAAAAGTGTTTAAGAAAAACCCCAAAAAGTTTTTCCTAAAATTCTTAAGCAAAAAATCTTACTTCTTTTTTCTCAGTGTAGCAAAGAGCTACTGCTACCTATTTGCATTGTCAAATAACAAAATAGTGTAACCACACCCATTGTAACTTGCGATTGGTTAACGCCTAATCTTATCTGGTTGCTAACACAAATAGAATTGGCCAAAAACTAGCTATGGGCCTGGCTAAGCACTTATCACAGCCGCTAATAACTGTGTTCAGATTTCGATAAGCAAATGGGGTGGGGTAATAACTGTTAGTTGAACTTCGACTTACCGTTAAATGCTGAAACAGCCACGCTCTCAATATATTTGTTGCTACTTTTGGGAAAATGCCACGTTTCTTTTGGTTCTTTTTGCCGCTCGCATCGTCGTCCTCTTCCCCGGTCCCTTCGCCACTGCCTATGCTGGCATTGCTGGCATCACCTGTAAAACATAAGGAAAAGTAGAATAGTATTAGAAAACTGGGGAAATTTGTGATGAAAATTCAAGGAAAGTCAATATTGCCACAACATCAACAATGTGCAACATCATTCCCCATTCGCATTTACATTTGCCACACAACTCACAAATGTTGTTTGCCCATTTTGGCCAAAAGTAGTAGTGGTAGTAAGAGTAGTAGTAGTAGTAGTTGTTAGTGTTGTTGTTCTGGTTTATGGCTGTTTGTCAAGTGGGCATAAAATAACTTTACTTAGCTCTGGTTTTAGCCTCAGTTGCTGCTTAAACATAATGATAATCATATGGATGACATTGTTTGTGGCTGCCAGGTCAGTCTATCTCTGTCTTCATCTCCTGTCTCCTGTCTCCCCTCCCTCTCTGTCTCCTGTCTGTCTTCTTCCCTTTCTTTATCTATCTGCTTGTGGTTTATAAACAATATTAATATTTGTCATACGCAGTCTTTGGTCTTTAGCTTTTCCTCTCATTCCTCTCACTCTCCTGCCTTTTTGGTAATGTTCATGCATAATTTTTGGTTAATTTAAATTTTCTATAGCTTTTATCTTTTGTTTGCTTGGGAAATAACAACAGCACAGTGCCCCTCAAAAGTCACTCCCACTTCCATTCGCACTCCTGTACACTCTGGAGTCCAAAGCATTTCCGTTGGAATTTGTTTTCCTTTCTCCTCGTCCCAAGACCATCATCATCATCATCATCATCTTCATCGTGATGATTTTGTATATTTTTGTTTAATATTAAGTATGTTATTTGTGTGTTTACTTTAAGTTTTAGTTACACTTAAGTAACTCAAATGCCTTCGTCTCAAACAGGAAGCCCCAAATGGTTGCGCACATGCAAACAAAATAAACCAGGTCCAAAAAATTTCCCTATCTACGCTCCAACTAGCCTAATATTGCATAATTTCACGCTCTGACCCCGCTCTGCCCCAACCCCACAGTTCCCGCCAACCACCGACATACACTCCATTCAATCCGCCATGGCACAGTGTGCCAAAACAAATATTTCTCAACACCAAACATAGTGCGTCTGTGAATGTCTAACTTGGAAAAGCTATGACAGCGAGTTCCTCTCCTTTGGTGCTCTTGCTTCATAAATTTTCCATGCTTTATCTTTCGCACAACACCTTTACCTTTACCTTTGCGTAGCCTCTGCCCCGCCCCCCGTCTTTTCCTTAACACCTCACAGCCCCCTCTCTTTGCTTTCCCTTTACATTTGCTTAACGTTCGCTTTTCATTAATTTTTCAGTTAACTCATTCATTAATTTTCAACATTGAAAAATTTCACAGTAGCACAAACACAAACACAAACACACACACATATACACACGCACACTAACACAAACATTGTTGGTGGCAGACTTCACGCCATTTTGCGTAAACCGGAAGTTCGTTTTGATTAATTTAGTCGCCGATGGAGACGTTGGCTGAGTGGTCGACGGTCCGTGTGCTTGATTTTCAAAACATGCTCATAAAAAACAGAGCATAGACAATGAAACAACAGAATACCTTGCACTCTGCATATGTTATTTAAGTTAAGAAATACCCTACAGTTTCAATAGGTAAGCAAGAAGGAGGAGTTTAGAGGAATTATATTTTAACTATAAACCAGAACATACCCTACACTTTAATGATTCTAGACTTATACTCTCTACTCTAGTTGAACAACAAAAGTATTTATATTATTTTAAATAGTATTTTTAAAATACTGTACTATTTCTGTGTCTCCAAAAGCTTCCTAAAGCTTTCATACCCCAAAATGCAGTTAACGCCTTGAAAGTTGTAAAATTAATTTAGCAGAAACAGTCAGAAAATCTGGCCAAAAACAAAAGAACTTTTGGCCCAAAAGTAAAAAACCACCAAATGAAGCACTTGTTGGTCTGTTTTATTGGGGCTTTCTATAAAGTAGAGTCCACTTGTGGAACTCTCTCTCTCTCTCTCTCTCTCTCTCTCTTTGAATGGAGTCTGCATAATTTAGCAATTATGGAAATGCGTGATTGTGATTCCCTCTCTCTGTGCGTGTGTATCTCTGTGTGTGTGTGTGTGTGTGTGTGTGTGTGTGTGTGTGTGTGTGTGTGTGTGTGTGTGTGTGTGTTTTGATTCTTTGGCCATGTTAAAGCCAAAAGAGAGTTGGAACTGAAGCTAAAGTCCATTATGGATGCAGTTGCTCTTTTGGTTTTTCTTCTTTTTTTGCGGTTTTGCTTATCATGTCGGGCTTTTTGGGCACTGTGCACTTTAGGCACATTGAGCAACTAGCTGCTGGCACTTAACAACTTCATTAAAAGTTGTTTATGATCCTCGAAATTGATTATTCCACTCATACGTAAAGCGTCCCCAGACGAAGCCCACAAGGCAGACAGTATCTTTTGTTGGAGCACTCAAATCGCACCCAGGCGCGCGCTTAAGAAAACATGAAATTGATTAATGCATTTGGCTGCAACATTGAAAGATACGTAGGTGAAGTGGAGTGGAGTGGAGAGTGGAGAGAGTGTGGGGGGAGTGGGGAGAGTAGGGAGTGGGTAGGGAGAGTGAGGCTGAGTTGGGGATTCTTTGGTGCAGTCGGTATCTGCTGCTGATATGTAAATTCCTTCAAGTGGATTGCACTTTGCGCCAAAGACTCTCGACTCTCAACTCTTGATTCTCGATTCTTCACTCTCGACTCTTGTGTTTCTCCACACTTCTCTCTCTACCCAACTCGATTCCATTCGTATCGAAGTCATTTTCTTTGGCAGTGTTGCTCCAATTTTACATTCACTTCGTGGCAGGAATCTGGCAAACCAAAACACACAATTAATCTTTAGCCCAGAGACGCTTAGTTGATGTTGTTGTTGTTGTTGCTGTTGCTGTTGTTGTTGCTGTTGTTGTTGCCGCTGCTTATTATTGTTATAATAACGATGTGCAAAAGCACTTGTGGCACTTGAGCGGCACACTCGTGTAACAGAGATTGGAAGCAGATCGAATGAAGCAGGGGCGTGGCAGGGGCGGAGGTGGAGGGGAGCGTATCTGGTGTTCTCCAAAGTGCTTTCCGCTGTAGTACTTACTATGCGGGAGCGATAAAGCGGCGCGTATTTTTTAATTGAATTGTTAAGCGCAGCGAAAAACTTAATTAATTTTCACTATAACTTTGGCGACTTTATGGTAGCAGCTCTCACTCTCCCACTCGCTCTCTCTCTCGCTCTCTCCCTCTCTCTCCCTTTTACTCTCTTGGTTGCTTCATAAGTTTGTATTTGACCAAATAAATTCGCAGCCATCGCAATTTTCGTAGCGGGTGGCAGCTGTGAGTTTACTTTTGGGTGGCAGTGTAACAAGCATTTTTATTTATTATTGGCTTAAAATGGCGGCAAACGAGAAGCAGTCGTACAAAGGATGCAGGAGCCACTGCGTCTTTGCTACAGACAAACGGACAGAGAGACAGAAGGACAGTGGGGCAAAAAGACAGACAGTGAGACAGTGTGGTAGAAAGACAGTCGGACAGACCGACGTATGTTGTTATTATTGCCCGCAAATAACCCCCAACCCTTAGTAGAACCTCCTCTCCTCCCCTCTTCCTCAACCCATGTAGTGTTGCCATTGGTTGCCTTCTGCTTGCCACATTTTTTTCTACAATTGCGCAAAATTCCAATTTGCAGTAAATTTTGCGATTTTTCCTTTATACGGACATACAAAACATTTTTAGTTTCCTGCTGGCTTTTCTTACACACACACACAGACAGAAGAAAAACTCTCACACATACACTTATTTAGTTGGAAAACCACCCACATTCAGTTGTCGCCTCTTAACCATCAGCAGTGCAGGAGTTTTTCCCTCCACGAGGAGCTTTCCCCTCCCCAAATCGGAGCTATATTTGCCGAGAAGTCTAACAAAGTTGCATGTTGACTGCGTATAAATATTGTGAATGGTTTTAATGGAAGTCTGTTGACCATTTGCTAAAAGATTTCACTTGACAAGAGACTGTGATTTAACCCAACTGCAAACAATAAAACCCCAAAAAAAAACTAATACTAATAAAAAATACAATTAAACTTTGACAAATTGTCTAAAAATCTCTAAAATAGTTTAGACAAACTTTAAACAACATTTTAAAGTTAAACTTTAATAAATTCAGACAGAAATTCTAATCGATACTAGCAGGTAAAACTAGAAACTTTACTAGTAACCGCAACTAAACTATTTTAAATGCTTTTATTTCTGTCCCAAATGATGCAGATATTTTCATTAACATTTGCTTTTATTATGACAGTTTTTAAAAAGTTTTTTCCTTTTTTTCTGTTAAACAAATTTGAAATGAAAATTGCCAGTAAAAATAAATAAAATTATATGCGCTAAATGCATTTATAAATTTCTGAATAACAAAATGCACTTTTACAAACTGTTCGACGGCCCAAAAGAAAAACAAACAAATTGCTTTTCAAATAGACAACAATACAAAAAAGTAGAAGGAAAAAAAAAAAAAACAAAAAAAACACAAAAAAATTTGTTTTATTTTCCACTTTTTTTTTTGGGGCCAAAAACGCGTAGCCAAATAGACAAAACAACGACCACTTGACTATGAAGGCAATGGGGAAAATGGGAAATTGGGGCTAACAGGGGTAGGGGAAGAGTGGTAGGGGCGGAGGGTAGGGCCTATGGGTGGGTGTCTCGACTGAAACGAACCGTGGCAAGTCGCAGCCAACAACAACTAAGCAACCAAGCAGTTTTCAATTAGTTTTTAAATAAACTTTTTCACACAAAATGAAAACCAAACGCGAAACTTTCCATTTTCACGCTAGGTGTGAGTGTGCGAGTGGGAGAGGTAGTGTGTGTGTGTGTGTGTGTGTGTGTGCGAGTTTTCATTTAAAACAATTTTTTGCGCCTTCGACTTCGAAGTCGATTTTGTTTATACAAAATCATGCCAATCGTCTGTCAATCATTTTCCAATGGGAAATCGTTTTCCCCTCCCCAAAAGTAACACTGAACAGTGAACACTGAACAGTGAACAGTGTACAGTGAACACTGAATATGGCGGAAGTCTGCTTAAGCTCACAAAACACAGAACACAGAACATACACACAGAAAACCTGGTACGAGAGGCGTCTCGCTATCTCTGTTGCTCTTAAAGCCCTGTAGAAAGGGGTAGGAGAGGTGGTATGAGTTGGCCAACTAATTGAGTTTTGCTTTTAATAATAATAAACAGCAGCAGAAGCAGCAGAGGCAGCAACGGCAGCAATTGACTTGCGACGTGTTCAGTCTCGCAACTTGAGGCATTTAATTGAATTCAAAACATGTCAAGAGAAATCAGCAGAAAACGCCTTGGGTGGCAATCCTGGCAGAGCTAAATGTTTTAGCCTTTGTTTTTGTCACAGAGCCAACAGCTCGAGAAATGCAAACACTTGAGCAACACGCTCAAGTATGGCCAGAAGCAGACCCAACTACCAACAAACAAGGGCCAACTTTGAGACTGAGAATGGAAATGGGAATGGGATGAGACCAGATCTTAGCTTGGCCACTTGAGTCCAAGTCGTGGGCAATTCACGCATGACAAAAGCTTTAAAAAGAAAATGAAAACGTTGGAGAAGAAGATGAAGAAGAAGAAGAAGAAAAAAAGGGGCGTATTCCTCAGTGTCATTGTTGTTGTTGTGTTGTTGTTGTTACTGGTTTGAAGTGGGTGGCTAAACAGCACCAACAAACACTTGTCTGCTTGCTAGCCAAGTGAGACCTCCAAGGTGTTGGCTGCTGTTGGCCTGATCTCGCTTATTAGCCAACTCAAGCACACACTCACACACACACACTCGTGTACACACACACGCGTACATGATTTATGCGCCTGCGCCGCTTTAAGCCAAACAATTTTCATTGCTTATGAAAAGTTTATTGAATATTACCTGAATGATAAACATCGTCAATTAATTTTCCAACACTTCACTCGGCTTGCATTTGTCGCACATCTCACAGTCAAGTGTGAACTGAGCTGAGCTGACGACAATTATGAAAAGCTATTACTTTTATATGATCGGCAAATTAATAAAGCTTAAAGTGACTTGCCATATGACTTAATTAAATGTTGAAAAATTGCACGGCGCCTGAATAATTGATGGGTTAAAATTATTGTTAAATTTGTTGCTATTTTTTTTGTTGCTGCTTTTGCTGGGATTTTATTTTTGTATTTAACATACTGCACTGCAATTGATGAGGCCTATGGGGCTTAGAACCAGTTGACACACATTTGGCTAAGTCGTAAGGCTTAAGCCAAGTTTAATTAAAATATAAAATATTTTAAGTAGCGAAGGATTTTGTGCAAAAATTATGATTATATTAATTGGAAAAATTGTTAATGAAATTAATGTTGGCTATTTTTTACAGATTACTACAATTTATTTATGTTTTTTTTTTGTGTTTGATAAAACAAGAAATACAATTTTTAAAATTAAACATATTTTTAAAATGCAAAAAAGTTTTAAAGTATTTTCTTTATACTCAAAAAAATTTAATTTAAAAGTTCTTAAACCAAATTTAAAATCATTTGTTTATTTTTTAGTTATTTTTCCACCTTTATTTGACTTAATTTCATCGACAAAACTTGGAAAATCAACAAATAAATTTTATTTGTCTGCTATTTGTTTGTATTTTGAGTACTTTATTTTTTAGAAATATAAAATTTTTCAATTGAAAATTCAGTTTATCTAAATCCAGCCTAACTGAGGTCTTTGATAAACTTAATTTTCAGAAATTTTATATACTTTATAAACTTATATAAAGTCGATTAATGTATTAAAAATGCTGATTTCTATTTCCTAACTCAACATTAAACAACTTTTACTCAAGCCCATTTCCAGTACCTAATTTCAGTTTTCCCAGGCTCATTTTAGATACTTTTCGAGTTGGCTTTTCCACAGCCATTATTTTCCATAAGCAATTTACCGGCAAACACTTAAATATGCCCAATTTCCCTAACGATTTTCGATGTGCGAAAAACTCTGCAAAAAATTATGTGCAGCCCTCAAAAAATGATGATGGATCACCAATCGTATAACGCCATAAAATGGCAACAAGTCAATAAGAAGAGCTGAACAAAAGCCGCAGAGGTTTAACCAAAACTCATATATATATATATATAGATATAGCATATGTCAGACAGACAAAGAGAGAGAGAGAGAGAGAGTGAGAAAGAGAGGGAGTGACCCTAAAGTCAATAGCAATTTTTGTAGCCATTTTTTGCGCTTTTTAACTGCAAAAAGGAGGAGGCTGCGAAAAGTTGGGAGAGAGAGAGAGGAAGAGAGGAGGAGAAAGGGAGAGGAGAGAACGAAAGGTTTTTGAGGTATTAACACAAAAGCGGCTTTAGCTTTTGGCTTGACCAGTTTGCCAGTGCACACACACACACACACACACATATATACACACTTTTTATGGCGGATTTGTGTGATCCGTTGCAATTTTTTGTGGCGTCACTTGCATTGTTTTGCTGCCAACAAAAAATATAATAATAATAATAATAATATTGCTGTTGCCATGTTGCTGTTAGCTGTTGTTGTTGCTGTTGCAGTTGATGCTGCAACATGTTCATGCCTCATTATTTTCATATACGGAATTTTGCGGTCCGTTGAGATTGGTTAGGTCGATCGCCTTGGACTTTGGGCTTCGCTTCTTTTTAGCTGTTTTTATTTTCGCACAAAAAAACTGCAGTAAAAGCCAAAAAGCACACACTCTCACACACAAACACACGAAAACTAAAAAGCCGCCCAAAGTGCTCAAAAGTTTATTAAAATTCCGAGCATAAATGGCAGCAACAACAATGAACAAAAAATAATACAGAACAAAAAAGCTAAAGCCAACACATGTTTTCACGCCTACCACAAAAAAAAAAGGCTAAATAACAACAGCCACAAAAAAGCTGTCAGAGCAACCGCCTTATATGCAGATTAGCCATATGTGGGCTCTGTCTCCCTCTCCCTCTCTTCCTCTCTCTTTATCGCTCTCCCTCTCTCTGTCTCTGTCCCTCTCTTTCAGCCAGTCTTGCTCTCTTCACATATGCAAAATCAAATTATTCAAATTCAATTATTGTCAATTTTATTTATTATTAATGCGCATAATTGTCAAATTTGTCAAATTTATGAACGCAGTTCACCAAAATAAATAAATATCTATATATGTGTATGTGTGTGTGTGTGTGTGTGAGTGTGAGTGTATATATGTATTTGTATATGAACTCTACAGTGTTGCAGTCAACTCCTCAGCGGAGTTTATGCAAATCTACAGACAAACGAACGTCTGGACAAGATTTTTGTGCGCTTTTGCGCTCAATCCGCACGAATTTATGAGACATGTTGAAATGCATCTCACCTTGATTGTGGAACCGACTTGTAGAGCCACCAAAGATGCAGCCCCCCTCTTCCTCTTACTTCCCTTGAGAAGCTGCATACAGGTATACACATACATATAGATGATGATGATGTGCGTCTCACAAGTTTTAAGATTAATGGCAACGCTTTTAATTTGTTTTTGGGTGTTCTTTTCAGTCTCCTTGGCTTAGACTCAGCTTTGTGTGTGTGATTGAGTGTATGTGAGTGTGTGAAACTGAAACCCAGTTCGAGTCAAACTATGTGTAGGATAATTCTTTCACATTGACACGTCGTCTTAAGCGCAGAAAAATGCTCAGAACAGGGCTTATGAGAACTTGGCTTAGAGCAGTAAGTTGGCTTTATTCCAAAGAGGGAAAATATCAAGAACTTTAAGAAGTTTTTTAGACTTAATTTTGCACTAAGAATGAAGTTGCTTAAGTCAAGATTTTTATGCTTAATTCAAGTTCGATTTGTGGGTTAATTTTTACTGACTAAATTGAATTTTTAAGTTGTTTCACGTCCTTAGAACTTTGTAAATGAGTTTATGAACTCGATTTGAGTTTGTTATTAAACACTTATTACTTAGAATAATTACTGCTGATTTAGTTTTCACTAAAGTGCTGAGTAAGGGACATTCAAACTGTGCTAAATTTGCGCTTCAAAAATTAAAATTTTGTGGCTTTTATTTTAGTGCACATATTTTGTTTATTTTTTTTAATCAATTTAGGTATTAATAAAAGTCTATTCTAGTGATTCTATTAGTTTAATTTATACCAAGCAGTATACTAATATTTTTATAATTTTACACAATTTTTATTAGAAGTTTATACGCTCCATCAACCAATTTCTTTAACTTTTTTAATAAAGTCTTTCATTAAAATCGCCTAAAATCATAATCATATCTAATTAGTCCATCACTATATGAATATATTTTAGGTACAAAGACCAAACATTTTTATATAACAGCCTATAAAAAACAAAGCACAAATTGGTAAGTTTAAGTCAACAAAATAATCCCCATTTAAAACAGTTTTTTTTCCTCTTTTAACCATTGTGTCTAAGACACGTTATTCCACAATATTTCGTTGCTTTTTTTAATGCAATTCATATTATTATTTTCAACATGATATTAAGCAATTCATAAGCGTGTAATTTCGTTTAGCACAAAAATAAAAAAAAGTAAAAAATTAAATGTCTGCCGTTGATTTTTGACATCCAAATTGCAGCAGACAAGAGTCAAGGCGGATCCAAAAAAGAACACACAACTCAGAGCGAAGAACTCAGAGCTGAGGGTGAAGAGGGAAGAGGGAAGGGGGGAGAGCTCAGTGTCCAGAAGAATGAAGCACAACACAATGTTGTTGTTCTTGTATTTTTTTTTTCTTTTTAATAACACACTGAAAATGCTTTTTTAACAGCATGAAAATTATAACGCATCAGTCACGACACGAATACCCCTCAATTTTCCCCACCACTTCCCCTCCTTCTCCACCTTTGCGGTGTTGTTGGCATGTGAAAATCTTTCAACGGCAAATTGCACGAAAAAAAATTATTTTTGCCAAACGTTTTGCGTCTATAACTGAAAACAGCCAAAGAACGGAAAAACTTAGCCATGAAAAACTGAAGTGAAAATTGTAAAAAAATAATTTTTAAAAAATATAAATAGTAAGAAAATTTTTAAAAATAAAATCATAGGCAAAACAAAACTAAATTTTGTAAAAAAAATTAATAATTCGTAGAAAATGAGCTTGAAATCGGCTTTTGGGCTATAATAATAATAATATGCAAATTACGCTTAAAACAGCTGCATAAATTAACAAAATTTGAACTTGGGACAGAAATCAATGACCTGAGTGTGTAGTGTGTGTGTGTGTGTGTGTGTGAGTGTGTGAGTGTGTGTCTAGTAAGACTCTGCTCGACTGCTCAGCAACTGTCTAATAATAATGAAATATTTCCCTAAAAGATGCCTCCAAAACTCACTCACAAAAGGCTTGTCAAAGTGCTTGTTGTTGTTCAAGTTGTTGTTGTTGTTGTTGTTGTTGCTGTTGGTGTTATTTATGTGGCTCGATGCGGCCATACTAATTTCAAATTTAAATCTTTCTTTGCGCTGTGACCTTTCATGCCTACCAAAAGCAGCCATATCGAGATATATATATATATATAAATATATTTATATATATTTTTGTTAATTTCGAAAGCGTATTAAATTACAAACACACACACACACCACACACACATACATCTCCCCACCTCCACCCCCACCTACAACACTCGCCGCTAAGTTGAAACAAGAATTTCAAGTATGCTTAACCCAAAACACAACACAACACAACACAACACAACACCACAGCACATCGCCGCACACCACACAACAAAACTCAGTACCAAATCGAACCGAAACGAAGAACACACTTCGTATTCTGAGTCGGAGTCGGAGTCTCAGTTCCAGTCACAGTCTTAGTCTCAGTTTGAGTTTGAGTCTCAGTCACAATCTTGTTCTTGTTCTTCTCCCTCTCGTTGTTGTTGTTGTTGTTGGCATACACAGGGACGGGGCTTAAAGTATTTCACAGGAAATCTTCGGAAACGAGACCCAGGCAACAATATGTTCTACACATTTCTTATTTCTTTCTTTCTTTCTTATACATTTTTTTGTGTTTTCTTCGTTTTGGACTCGCTTCGTTGTGTGAGAAATCGAAATCCCAAAAACTAAATCCCTATAATGCCTTTACTGAAGCATAGGGATGGGGACGGGATTGGAGTTGGGGGAATGAGGGAGACCCGCACATGGAGTATGAAGTGTATGAGTGTGTGTGTGTGTGTGTGTGTTTTGGTATTTTATTTTATTTTTTTCCCCCCTTTTTAGTTTCTTTTTGTTTCAGTTCTCCCCTGAAGCCAACGGATTCCACAGTCACCAGTCGAAGAACGAGCGTGCGCACAGTCTATAATAATGATAAGATGGCTCTTAATCAGAAAATTTATATGGCCCCAGCATTTAGTTGTTGTTCCAGCCCTGAGTTGCTGTTGTTGTTGCTGTTGTTGTTGCTGCTGATGCTGATGATGGGTTATGCCCGTTTATAATTATGGGTCCTGTCAAATACTAAATGAAGGGCGCATCAAAAGGCAGCCAGCAAGTCACAAGCTATACAATTTTCAGTTAATAGTAAGAGTGAGACAGAGATAGAGACACGGGGAGTATGAGAGTGAGACAGATAGAGTATAAACGTTACGCTATGTTGCAAATTCTTCATTTTTTTTTTTACATTCTTCTTTCTTTTGGCCATTTTTTAGCTGCTGGGCGTGATTTTGGGGTCGTATCTGGCAGCTTTTCATTGGCGTTTTAAAGTTTCCCAATTTGTTTATAATAAAAATTGTTTAACTTACCACTTGCACTCGTTCCGAAATTGTCTGCAAGTAAAAAAAGTAAAGAAAAGTTTAAAAATTAGTGGAAAATTCATAATAAATTCAACTTAATTTAGTTAGTAACGCCCACCTTTCACTTTAATTTAATTAACGCAATTTAAAAACAAACAAAACTAAGACAAAAAAAGGCTAAACAAATGAATTATCTTTCTCAACAAGTTCAGAAATTTCTCAGGCCTCAGAAAACCTCGAAACATAATAAATCTTTTCAGATATAAATATTTTTTTGTTTTTTGGGTTTTTTTGGGGTTTTGTTTGTGAGTTGAGCTTCAAAAATCCACAGGAAAAAAAAGAAGAGATTTTTAAAATTGTTCGTGCAGACTATGACCACAACATGTTGTTGTTGTTGTTCTGATTGTTGTTGCCATAAAAATATGATATATATTCACACACTCTCGCACGCATTGTGCAGTCTCCACTTTTGGCAATCAATCAACCAACTATGAAGCCTCCGGAATCAAGCCAGGCCAAAAGTGTGAACCAAAAATATTTGGAGCAAATCAAATGCAGCAAATCAACAAAAAGTTGAAAACAACAACAACAACAACAAAAAACAATAAATAAAATATGAAAAGTTTTCTGTGTGTGTGTGTGTGTGTGAGTGTGTGTGAAATTTAATTTTTTATGCCCTTGTTTTGTTTTGAAACTATATAGTGTTTTTTTTTTTACTATATATTTATGAATTTTCACACGCAAATCAAATTGTTGAGCTCTGTTTTTATAGCCCCATTTGCAGCCCGTGGGCAATATGCAAATTTCGCAGCAATTTTTGCTTTGGAATTGGCCTTAACGACTGCGAGTGTATTGGCCAGTTTGCTATTGGCCCAACAGCTTTGTCTACTTTATAAGCTTAATAGAAAGCAAATCAGTTAATACACTGAGCAAAATGACGAGCTAAAAGGAACAAGAATTTGTACTACTAGGAATTTAGAGTATACTTCTCAGATTGGAAATGGAAAGCTATATGAAATTTACGTAATACTGAAATGGATAAAGATACCTATTCAAGTTTTGATACAAGTAGTCGCTTTTTTCCTGATCTTAATAATTAACATTTTTGCCTCAAACCACCAAATTCTTTAGTCTGGGTTTAGATAAATTATGTACTTGTTAGTACATCTATTCAATTAAGTATTTTTTACTCGGTTTTAGTTTACTATATATATAGATATATAGTTATATACAGTATATCCACTATATCTGGCATGTCTTAGGTAAAAAGACAACTTAACACGGCAAAAATACAAAATTTAAATAAAATGATTTAAAAAAATAAATTTTTAAAATTAAAAAAAAAAAGTAAAAAATAATTTTAATTAAAACATTTACAAAATTTATTATTTAGAACTCAAACTATTTAAAAATATAATTTATATAAAATAAAGTTATTTTTGTTTATTTATTTTTAAATTTAATTTCTTTAAAATTTAGGTATCACCATCTCAAAATTTTAAATCTTATTCGATATTTATTTATATAAAATGAATATTTATACAAAAATCGTTCTAAGTTTTAAATGAAAATTAAGTTTTATAAATTTTAAAAATTCTTTCAAACAAAATACATTTTTTTTTTATAAAAAGTTCTAGTTTTTATCAGTGTTGATTGAGGAACTAGCGTGATAATTATTATCTCCAAGTTAAGTTTGTCTCGTTGTTGTTGTTGTTGTCTCCCTTCATGTGAGTTGTCAGTTGTTGCTTTGGCAGTCATTTAGCCACTTTGTAGTAACAAGGCTAAGAGTATCGTCTTCTTCTTTTCTTTCTTCCTCTGCTTCCTCTCACTCTTCTTCTTCTTCTTGTTCGTTTTGAGCTGTTTTTGATCCTCGCTGACTGCGTTGTCATTTAAGTCATCGAACACGCATTGCAACATTGTACACACATAATGTGCACATGGAGGTGACTTTCGAGCTGACAATGAATCCAAACTTGACGGTGTCGATGTCGTTCGTAGTCGTTGTTGTTCTTGTTGTTGTTGTCTGTTCGTTCGTTCTGGGCTGTTCTTGTTGTTGTTGTACAGTGTCAGTGTCCTGCAGCGGCCATTGCCAAGTTCTCTTCTGCTTCCCCCTTACGTTTCCCAGCACTGCTCGCACTTCGAACACTGCACAGTTCATAAATAATCGTCTTAAGTTGATGCGATGTTGTCTGTCGTTGGTTGTTCGGTTGTTTGGTTGTTCGTTGTTCGTTCGTTTGCTGGGTGGTTGCTGAGCGACAGATTAAGCTCGACTTGCAACAAAAAAAACAACAACAAAAATATATTTTTTCTTGCATTGAAGAAAGCGTTTTTCAAGCCTCTCAAATATTCCAAAAACGTTTTCAATGAATGTCGCCAACGCAGTGCCTCAATTTTTGTCACTCTCGCTGTCTCCCCTCTGCCTCTCTCTCTCTCTTTTTCTCTCTGCCTCTGTCTCTGTCGTTGTGTCTGATCCCATTTTAATATTCTAGATACTTAAATAAAATACGTGTCTGGCTTGGCCAACAAACGTTTATTGTTTGTTAATTGATTTTGCTGGAAGTTGTCTGTTCAAAAATGCAAAGTGCAACTTCGAGCGCAAAAAAAAAAACCCCGAGAGAAGAGGAGAGAAAAAAAAATGAGAACTGAGACGAGAAAAACAATTGGCATTTCGTATGCAAAATTTGTTGTGCTTCCAAGCAACCGACTTGGCCAAGTTGGTTAAAGTTGTGAGCCTGGTTTTCATTCTGTTTGGCCCTGGGCGCAATTAATTTGCAGACAACGAACGAACCAAAAAGTTGAAGTCACTTTTTTAAATGTTTTCAACTGAAGTCTCAGTCTGAGTCTCAGTTTGAGTTGGAGTCTTGTTTTTAGCCTTGAGGCTTGACAATTGTCAAGGACTGCAACAAACTTGGCTAACAATTTTTCATAGGTTCTCGTCAGACTTGGGTCATTTAACGGTAATTACCAAACAGGGCAAGAGAACTTTCCGCGAAAAAACAGGAAAACGTGTGGAAACGTGTGTGGAAAAGCGTCTCAAGTGCCGACAAAGCAATGAAAATGCCATATGGAAAAGCCGAAAAGTCGAAAGAAAAAAAAAAAGAAAACAAACCACACGATTTTTCCCCCAATACTCAAAGCCAGACTCGAAGTCTATTTATGTGACCATTGAAGTGGGCCCAAAGACTCAAGACTGAAGACTCTCTTCGCTCTTCGCTCTTCTCTCATGGCTCTTTGGTGCTCAAGTCTTTGCAGTGCTTGGTGAAGTGCTTTTGGCGGCTTTGGCTTTGATTTTTGCTTGATTTCTTTCAAAATCAAGCCAACAACGGAGAGAGAGAAGAGTGAGGGAAGGGGGAGCGGAGAGAGAGAGCGCGGAGAGGGCGTTTCAAGCCAAAGCCAAAATAGAGATGCAGAGCAGCGAGAATCACAAATGTGAGGCGACTTTGGCTCTTGTTCACTTGACTGTGACGCCATTTTCAGGTAACAACAACAACAACAACTTGGCGTATGCAAAAGAGCCAACAAAAAAAAAAAAAGCTAAAACGTAGACAGAGCCCAAGACTAAGCCCAGACCAAAAGACCAAGACCAAGAGCAGAGAACATGTCCAAAGGCGAACCGCCAAAAGGATAATCAGCAACAATTTAGTATTATTACACCACGTTCGAAGCCATCGAAGTCTAAGCCTGAAGAGGGCTAGATGGCTAGAAGGAGGGCAGTTGGCAGGGGGCAGGAGGGCAGTTGGCAGGGGGCAGGAGGGCAGGAGGGGAGTGGCAGCAGGGGGGGGAGAAGACAGCGCACACAAAGTTGTCTGTCAGTTATTTTCAGCATTTTTTTTCCTCCTCCTTCTCTTCCTCCTTCTTCTTCTGCTTCTTTTCTTTTCAGCCTCTTCTCGTTTCGTTTAAGCCAGAGCGTCTTAGCCACGAGGCCGCAGAGAACGAGGCTCAAGTATGCATTTCAAAGAAAATCATTATTATCGATGCGGCAAAAGGAGGATGTGAAGCTGAACCAGAAGACAGACTAGAGACTTAGCTGAGGCTGGGGCAGGTGGGGGGGAGGGTGCTCAAGGGGACATGGGGGGTAACGTAGGCAGACTGAGCCGCAAGTTCATTCCTTTTGGGTATTTTCACGTGGACGTAGATTGAGTTTCAATGGAAAAATGATTTGCAAATTGACTTTAACGAATTGCTCGAGTGAGCAACCTGCTGGCACTTGGAATTTTGATTACACCATAGAACCTAGAAAGAGACAGCCATCAAGTGGGAGAGAGCTAGCTAGAGGGAGTGCGTGTGTGTGTGTGTGTGTTTGTGTGAGTGTGCGTGTATTAGAAGAAAGCTGCATCATAATTGGCACGCATTGTGAGCCAAAGCTCCGCCCCTTGAATTGCAGCGAATAGTGGAAACTACACTGAGCAGCAAGCAAAAAGTTACACACGCCAACAAGTTTCAGCTGCAAGTGCTCAAAGTTTGCAAAACTTTAAATTTACTTTGTTTATCTTTTAGACGCAGCCAACTTAACGAAGTGATGCTGCCAGATCGTTCAAGTTTAGATAAACATAACACTTACTATGACAAATTTATGGAAAGAAAATTTATGGCATTTCTTACGCGGTAAAATTCAAAGTTTTAACTGGCAAAGTTGCCAGATCGCTGAATTTTTAAATAAGCCAAAATTCGCTTAATAAATTAGTTTGATATAAAATAAACGAATTTAAAATTATGATCTGCCTTTAATAGTGAGAGAATAGTGAGACTTATGTGTCAGTTTGCTTGTATCTTGAAAAGAAGAGTTGCCAGATCATCATTTTGTTGTTAAAAAGATAGGGATTTGAGAACGGCATACATAGACTCAAGTGTCAAATCGCTTGTTGTTTCTTGAAATATAGAGTTGCCAGACCGATTTTTGTATTAATTTTGTAAAGAAACCCCCTTGAAACTTTATCAAGAACTGCACTAAGCAGTAAATAACGAAAGACTAAAGTGTCAAATCAATAGGGAAAATAGAGTTGCCAGACCGATTTCTGGATTAACTTTGTAAAGGAAAACCTATTAAATTATAACAAGAACTGCATTAAGCAGTGAATAATGAAGACAAATTGACCATTTCTCTAGATAGAAGAGTTGCCTGATTGCTTAAAAATCATGTTTTTAATCCAGATTTACACTCAATAAGCAGACTTCTTGTATACGAAGCCTATAGTGCTGCTCAAACCTTAACTTTGCTGGACAGTGCAGTTGTAGTGCGTTGCCACAACATTGTTGTTGGCCATGGTAAATGGCATTGGCTTCACTCTGATGTGAATTGTCTGGCTGTGATCCTGATCCATTGGCTCTTTTGGCTGCCACAACGCTATGAACGCCATTATCAGCATCATAGCGGAGGTTCTTGTTGTTGTTGTTGTTGGCCAGTTGGCCAGGCCAAGCAGTTGGCCAACTGTGTCTTCTTGTCTGTGTCTGGCTGACTGGACTGCCTTTGTTTGGCATTTTCTGTGGCCTGTGGCAAGTTCGTATATCATTATAGAAATTACCTACTGCGCTGAGGCCGTGAGGCATCGGCCATTGTTAGTAGTTTGCCATTAACGTTAACTCTTTGGCACAATCTGGCCGACGGATCTCTTGGCCAGCCAAAAAAACACAATCGCAAAAAAAGAACGACTAACAACAACAACAACAAAAATAGTATGGCAACACTAGTGTCATGTGGCAGGTTACTAGATAGTGAATAAAAACAGAAAACGAAATCAAAATCGAAATCAAAATCAAAATTGTAAATCAATGAAATCAAATGAAAACATTGACGTCACTGGGTCATAAGACCCTCGATAACTCGATAACCCGATAACTGAGTAGGCATAAAATGTATAGATATGTTTGGAGAGCATTACTTACCAGGACTACCAAGGAAGACTGAGGAGTAGAGTCGCCGGGAGGCGTCTGCATTGCGAGCATCGGCAGGTGAGGACCATTCTCTTCGACACCATCGTCCTGGAAAAGCAAGTGGGAAAAGCCGCACATTAGTAAATTATTTAAAATATTTAAAAATAATATTAACAATATAAACAACAATAACAATTACTGTTGTAATAATAATATTCTAGGGAAACTAAGGCGATAACGTGTTATCTCTGGTGTTATCAGCTGTCTTAAGTATTTAAGCCATCTTGCTGGACGCTCAAAGCCCCTTTCTCTATCTGTCTCTTTCTCCATCTGTCTCTTTCTCTATCTCTTGTCGATTTGTAACAGTTGTCAACTTAAAGATTTGCACAATATTGACAGTATGTTAAATATGTTAAGCCAGCTCACACACACACACACTTATACACACACTCACACACTCCCACTCCTGTTTAGACCCAGTTAAGACCGTTGTGAGCTGCTTTCGTCAGACGTCATTGACTGACAGGTGCGCCCACAAGTGGAACACGTTAAGCTGCCTGCCACAGCCACGCCCTCCACCCACTGTCCCCCCAACGCCCTTATCAACAATTTCTACCTTCCCCAAATTCCCCGAAATGACCAATTTGCGGGCATAAAACTTTAAATGAAATACGTAGTGTCTAAAAGTGCACAAAGAGCGTGTAAATTAGCAGCAACAGCAGCAGGCGAGTGTACAAGACTGACAGAGACCCAGCTAAGAACAAAAAAAAGTTTTCTTTTCATTTTATGCCCCAAAAACGGTAAAGTTTTTCTTAAAGTAGTTAAACAGGGCGTGGCAAATTGCTTTACCACCAAATTTGACTACTCAACGCTTTAAAATTTCATTTGATAGCAAAACTTAAAACACCTTTTTAAAACATTTTCAAGTGCAAGGTAGAAAAATATAAAGAAAATGGAAAGCATGAAAATGGCGCTAATAATAATTTGGTTTATTGGCTCGCAAGTACAATGAAGACACTGGGCCAAGTTTTCTACTTTTTTTTTTAGCCAGGTTCAAACGAGGGCTGCGATTTCTATTAAAATTGTTTCCCACAGTTTCCAGCTTTATTTTAAGATGAGGAAAATGGCCGAGAAGTAGAAGAGGAAGCAGAGAAGGAAACTCAGGTTGAAGGCGTCGGCTTCTTTTCAGCTTTTTTCCTAATGGGCAATTTTCTTGTTCGTAATGGGAATGTTTTATGGACACTTTTGTGGGGTGTTTATCGTGTACACAAGGGGATGACCTACCCCTCCACCTACCCACTACCCGCTCTAAGAAGTTCAGGAGGGTTGACAATTTAAGAGTAAGTCAAGTTCTTTTTTAAAATAATCAAATTATTAATGGCATATTAAATTGCACAGCTGTCGCACCTGTCCAATCAGAATAAATCCATAATCAAACAAATTAATTGAGTTGAGCAGACAGCAAGTGAGACAGAGACACACAC
Source organism: Drosophila cardini (assembly GCA_018903735.1). Lineage (NCBI taxonomy): Eukaryota > Metazoa > Arthropoda > Insecta > Diptera > Drosophilidae > Drosophila > Drosophila cardini. Next base: position 1,065,357 of record JAEIGM010000020.1, read on the forward strand.
AGACACACAGGGAGAGCGAGAGCAAGTGAGACAGCTACTTCAAATTGTTCGCACATAAATCTTTGCACTAAAAATTTTATTGTCGTTTTTATAGTTTAAGAATGAAAATAAAAGAAACTAAAATAAAATAAAAACTACTCAATGGCAGCAGCGACGTTGGCAGCAAAGAGCAGCAGCGGTAGCCAAACAGTCTGCGCTGTAGCTCTCTCAGAGAGCGCACAAACACACACGCAAGCTAACCGAGGAGAGCGACTCATACTCAATGGCAAAAATTTCCCCGTCGTATCGTAAGCATATCGTAAGTTGAGCACTTGCCTGCTTATATCGTAAGAAGGCAGCGCCATTGCTTAGCTGCTGGCAGCTGTGTTGCTCTAGTGCAAGCGAGACGGCGCTAGTAAAATGCGAGTGAGCATGGAATGGGTAAGACAGATTGAGTGTGTGTGCGAGTGCAAGTGTGTGTGAGTGCTAGTGTGTGTGAGATGAGGCGAATTGAGGGCGAATTAAGTTGCGAGACGCAGCGAATTAGTCAATATAAATGTGGTTGTTATTGTTATTGTTGTTAAAGCTAAGTTAATGATTTTCAGAGCTGAATTTGTTGTTGCTGCCCGCTTGCTTATTATGCAATGTTAAATCAATAATTTCAGTAAACTAAATAGTGCGCGCCAAAAACTCATAACCATTGACTTTTCCACAAATAGTTTTCCTCGCTTTTCTTTTGTTTTTCTTGTTGTTGTCACGAATTTATGACATTTTAAATAGCCGACGCAAGAAAATGTTATGCTCAAATTAAAGCTAAAATATTTATGATTTTTCCGCCTTCAAAAATTTTGTTTTCTTTTTTGTTCCCAATTTTTACTATTTATAAGCGCAGCTATTTTGAGTGACTCTTCGACCCACACCCCTGCCCCCTTCTCCGCCACTGCTTCCCTACAAACGCACTCAAGTGCTGATAGATGGCGCTAGTCGCAGTGCATTGATTGCAGCTCCAAATGTGAGAAGTTTGTACGCAGTGGCGTAGGTAAAGAGGGTTGGGGAGGGGAGTAGAGGGGAAGTGCAGGCAGTAAATGCATTTTCCTATTGTTTTTGTTGTTATCACTGCGAAGTGACACACATTAATAAGTGTATTCACACACAAACACAAACACAACAAATTTTTCATATTTTCCACATTTAGTACGAAAGAATTGTAGAGAAGAAGAAGAAGCAGCAGAAGACACCCTAGACTAAAAGAAAACAACAACAATTGAACCCCAAAATGCTATTGTAACTGTGTGTGTGTGTGTGTGTCTGCTGTGTGTGTGTCTGTGTGTGTGTGTTTAGATAAAATTGTGTGTTTCGAAAGTGACAGTTGAAATGATTTATCACTTTGCCAGCGACTACTGTAAGGCACAAAACGTCTACCCCTCCAGCAAAGCAGAGCAGCGCACACACCCCCCACCCCGCCCAGCTCCTTTCACTCTCACTACTCCCCCTTCCACCCCGCTCTGCCTTTGCTGTCTGTCGTCAAAGTTTTTAGCTCGCATTTTTGTGTAGAAAAAAAAAAGAAAGAAATTGGAAAATTGCTTTTTTTTCGCTTTAGACGCAGACAACACTCCCCCTCCTCTCGCAGTGCCTACCCTTGGTCTCTATACCAGTCCCTTTCCCTACTCCTTCCCCACTCCTCCCCTCTCTCGCTCCTACTTGCGGTACGTGCCAACAACATTGTTGCTATCACAATCAACTTCATCTTTCCAATTTTCTACTATTTGGCTTTGTTTTTTGCCACCACTCCCCCCCCACCCCTTCCCACCAGCCCCTGACTACACCCTCCCCTTGCCACCATCATTGTTGCTATATTTTTGCCAGTTTTTCATATGAAAATTTAATTCCAGCCCCCTTAACTTGGCCCACCCAGTCGTCGCCCCCGTTTTTCTTCCATTTTCATGTGTTTTTCTCTATCTTCCACAGTGTGTATGTGTGTGTGTGTGTGTGTGTGTGCTTGTGTGTGTGTGTGTTGCGAGCTAATTTAAAAATTTTTGTAATTTTTTCGCTTTTGCTCTTTTGGAATTTTTGCAATGCGCGACAAAATGATTTATGTCGCTGCCTGCGCAAAATTAAAAATATTACAAAGCAACAACAATAACACGAACAACAACAACAACAACACCATGAACAACAACAACAACAGTTGACAAAACGACAACAATGTGGACATTTAAATAACACACAAAATGAACACAACAAATAAAAGAAAATTATAAAGAAAACAACAAAAAGCAGAATTCAAATGTATCTCTCTCTGTGTATACAGATGTATCTGTATCTCTATCTGTATCTGTATCTATAGCTGTGTATCTGTAGCTGTGCGTCACTTTAAACTTTAAATGAAAATGTTGCAGTGAAAATATTTGTTGGCTTTTCCAATTTTATGCCAAACAATTTCGAATGACAACGGCGCGACAACAACAACAACAACAACTGAAAATATAAAAGGGGAAAAGTCGAAAAAAGTGGGGAAAATGGGCAAGGGAAAACCGCAGCAATTTTTCATCATTTTGCACGTGTAAATTTTCCAATTGGTTGAACGCGTTGATAAACTTGGCCAAAAATCAGGGCGACAGTGTCAATGGGGGCGGTTTTATCACACTATAAGTGGGCGTGGCACAACTGAAAATCTTATGAATTTACTTAGAATTGAACAGGTGACAAGCAGGTGTGCATCAGCCAAGTGAAAAGCTGGTGAAAAGTGTAGGAAAAGCACTGGAAAATCAGATGCAAATGCCGTCGGCAAATTGAAGCACGGAAAATCTTGGAATTAAAGCAGAAAATGAAAAAGATTTTAAAGTGAGGAAGTTTACAATTTAAAGGGGTATGCGGTAAGAACACAAATGAAAGACGTAAAGATACCCTGTAATGTAAAAAGGCAGAAAATTTACGAAGTAAAGAAAACTTGGGGAATGAAACTCGTTAAAAACAATGAATTATAGGATATCTTAGAGCTTATCATTTCAAAATTCTTTCATGACTTCAACTTATACCCTGTAGCTGCCAGTTAGTGCTATAAATCTTTGAGATTCTTTTGGTTAAATCCAAAAAAAAATTAAATTTAAAATTGTACAAAAATGTGAAAAAGTTTCGTTTAAATGAGCTGACATTTTTATACCCCTCTCTCTCCCTCACTCTTCTCGCTCTGTCTCGCTCTCACCCACATTTCATTTATATACATGTTGTTGTTTTTGCCTTTTGTTGTTTATTGCAACATTTTGCTGCGTTTTTTCGTAATTATTCACGTGCACAAACGAATTTTATATTCCATTTTTTACTCCCTGTTTTTTGTTGTTGTTGTTGTTGTTCGCCATTTTTTTTTTAAAGCACTAAAATGCAAGAGCAACGTTTTTATTAAGTTTTTTTTTTTTTATTTTACATTATTTCATTTGCATACCCTGCAGTTGAGTAGGCAAGGGGTGTGCTTAGGCGGTTAAAATTGGTATTAAAAAAGAAATTTATATTAAAAATAAAAATTAATTAAATTATTTATAACGATTTTAGTTAGGAAATCAATTAAATATATATTTTTAATTTGAGCAAAATAATAATAATTGTTTAAGTAATTCAAAAAATATTTTAATCACAAAATTTAAATGTTTAAATAATTTAAAATAAAAGTAATAGAATAAAAATGTGTAAATAATTTAAATATACGGAAAAAAAATATTTTTATTTATAGAAACAAAAAAAAAGAATTAAATTTTAATGTTATTAGAGCAAAAAATATATGTTTAATTGTTGTAAAATTGAGCAAAATAGTTTAATTTAATGTTGAAAACTTAAAATCAAGATCAAAATAATTTAATTTGAAGTTAAAAATTTTTTGAACTCAACAAATATATTGTTAATTGTCTTTAAATTTAACCGAACTCTTTTTAAAATTTTTTTTCGATATTAAAATAATTTAAATTAATTTTTATTTTGTTTTCAATTAAAAAAATTTTAATTTTTTCCAAATGCTGCAGAGTATTTTAGTGCTAGCATACCCCTTTATATGATTGCACCTATCTGCCATGAGCGGCCGGAAGGTGGCGCTGCTGCAGCTGCTTTACGACTTTGCAAAAGCGGCAAAAACAACACCAACAACAACAACGAAAGTTGTCTATTTGTGTGCCGCCATTGTTGTTGTTGTTGTCGCCATTGTTGTTGCTGTTGTTGTTGTTGCTGGCATTTTCCCGTTGCGAATTTTTTACAACATTTTCCATGGCGACGCGACATTTTTGTTAAATTTCAAATGAAAAAAGCTTTTCGCGCGTAGTTATGAAAATAATGGCAGGCTTAAACGAGTGCGGAGAGCAAGGGGAGAGAGAGAGGGGAGAAAGGGAGTGCGAAAGAGAGACAAGTTGCAGCCACACTCTATGTGTTAGACAGAGACACAAACAGTTGCTCTAGCCCAGTCTAATGCATTAAAAAACTGCAATCAAAAGTCCAAAAATGAATTTTCAAATACAAAAATTTATTTTTAACAGGGCGTATGTATGGGCGTGTGGGCGTGGCAGCTTAAACTGCCATATGTGCGAGGCTTTCAGGCGATTTTTGCAAATTCAATAACATTTGCGAGGGGAGAACGAAAAATAAAACTTGAAATTAAGAGGAAAGAAGCTAAAAAACATGACTTGTAACTTAAGCAAAGGCAAAGGCAAAAGTTTGTCACCAAAGCGACAAGATTTCCCACTCTCCCCATGCCACTCCCCCTACCCCTACCCCTCTCCAACCCCATGCCTTTTTAGCATTCGTCTTGGCCATATTCTTAGCCACATTCACTGACGACATATCGCTTTACACTTGAAATGAATTTGAAAGTCAGACGCACAACTCGTAACTCTTCACACACACACACACACACACACACACACACAGAGTGAACAACAACTGCAACGTTGGTGAGAAGAATTCGAGTAGAAGAATCACTGAGTCTGCTCTTCCTCTCCCTCTCCCTCTCCCTCTCCCTCTCTCTTTCTCTGTCCCTGTCTCTTGCGTCTCTTTCTTTAGCTGCTTGAGTCGACTAATATAAACGTACAATGGACCAACTTAAGCTGAAATGACAGTTGCGACATGTTTTGTGTAGGCGTGTGCGATCTCCGGGACAACACCAACAACCACAACAACAACAACAACCAGAACAACAACAACAACAACGTTGCGAGGCAAATGTTTTGGTATTAATTTTTCTTGTTGCCAGCCAGTTTGCAGTCTGACAATAAACTTTATCGCATTCATGTGAATGCACTTTATGACACCTACACAGGCAACAACAACAACAACAACATCACCTCACAACAACAACAGCAAAACTTGTTTTGTCTTGCTAAGAATTTCTTATACTATAAAAAGATACTTTTATATGCATAAATTAGTAAACAGTTTTAGCTTTTTTAAATCTATTAGCTGCTTTTTTTTTTATTAAACTTTACATTTATTTATAAACAAATGTTTAAAGTGCATAGGAAATATTTTATTAATTTAATAATTATAAACTGTAAGCTTCATTTTGTATAAACAAATTTAAACAAACTAAACAAAAATCGAATTTTGGTATCAAAAAAGTCTTTGATTTAATTATTATAATTATAATTTAATTAAAAATAAATTCAGTAAAATTTGACAGGTATTTAAAAGACTTTTATGTACAAAAAATTGCTTTAAAAAATTTAGAAAAATAAAAAAAAATTAATTTTAAGGTACGGAGCAATTTGTAATATTTAAATGAAATAATTTTGTTATTTATTTTGAAGCTTTTCAGTTGATTATAAAAATTAATTAAAATATATTTTATTGGAGCTTAATTAATATTTTCTTAAGTTAGTTTTTTACTTAAACTTAAACTTTTCTTTAGTTTTCATTTCATTTCCTTCTGCGCTTTAAAGTAAAACAGTACAACTAGTTTAGAAACTGATAGATTTTCTAACTGGCTATATATGCCTGATTCGTCAACGAAATCAGACTGATTTAAAGACGATGAAGAAATAGATGAATTGCACTCCCTTTTTGACTTAATGCCTTTTGCGGTCAGTGGGAAAAGTTTGATGGCACAAGGTCTGGTCGCCTCGTGACTCAGTCGTCCGTCACGACGGACACGTGACCCTAATAAATCAGAGAATTAATGTTACGTAAAATGGAGTTGTGCACGTTGTCCTTTCGCATTGGAGAGCAGCAAACAGGATAACAGTGTGAGGCTTCAACTCAACTCAACTCAACTCAACCAAAATCGAAATCAAAATCGAAATCAAAGCAGAAATTTTTGCTCTGTCTTTAGTTTGGAGGCGCAAGGGGGGAGGGGCGAAAGGAAACTGTGCCAGCCGGAAATTGAAAAACGTTTGCGGCATTGCTGATAAGCATTGGAGACAAACAAATCGTGTAAAGATACAGATACAGCTGCAAAAGATACAGATACAAATGTGTGTGCGCCTTTTAATTGTCTGACATTTTTTAATAACAAACTAACGAATGTGTATGTGTGAGTGTGTGTGCCTTCTCGCTTGCACATTTGGAACGCAGGCGCATTAACTGACAACAAGAAGAAGAACTAGAGTGAGAGGGAAAAGCGCCAGAGCATTACGACCATTAAAAATACCCAAAACGACAACGACAATTTCCTCATTATCGTAAAATTTATTCAAGCAAAATAAATTCATTGGTCGTTAACCTTGACACTGGTTTTTCCTTTTTTACAGGCACAGACGACACTACACTCACACACACTCATACACACTTACTTGCCTCTCTCTCTCTCTCTCTCTCCCACTCACACACATTTTACGCATAAAATTCATGCTATGATGCGTGTTAAATACTCGCTGTCATTGTGTCTGCAGCTCATGTAGGTGTGTGTAGGTGTAGCCGTGTGTGTGTGGGTGTGTGTGCTATATGTCGTACTTTATTAAGTTGAGTTCTTGACCAGACTTTAGTGGACTGAGTTCATAAATGCCAATGAACAGCTTTAAAAATGCGCTACAATTTTACTTTTCTTTTTATAAAGACCAGTTTTTTCATTTTGGCTAACAAATTGGCATTACTTGCAGTTGGCCGTGACTCGACAGAAACTGCTTTGCTGAGTAATTTTAGCCCTTTTTGCCGAGTAACAACAGCAGCTGAAAAGGGAACCTTAAATGACGCCAGTAAGTATGCTACAATAATCGATAAATGTGCGCTTCAAGCACGAGTGTGTGTGTGTGTGAGTGTTTGTGTATGTTATTTGTTGTTGTTTCACTGCACACACACTTACATACACATACACACAGAGACAGAGCCTTAATTCGTCTGTGCGATTTGTCATGGCAGCTCGTGGGCTTTTGAGTCGCGTCTCCTTTTTGTTTTCAAGGGGTTTTCACAGTTCAGGGGAGTCCCCAAGCGCTAAGGGGGTGTGGCATGCACAGAGTGGGGTTAAGAGGGATCTATGGGCTGTAGTGCCCCCCCCCCCATTGTTAATGTGTCTTTGCTGCACTTGCCACACACAAAACTCGCGGTCGTCTGTCATTGCAAATTTATGCGTTTTGTGTGAAACTTGTTGATTTAGCCTCAAGTTGAGACAACTTAAAGTGGTAAGACGGGCAGTGCATTAAAGCCAGTTTAATAAACTGAACTCTTGAAGCACCAAAAAAGTCTAAGAATTAATAATTTAAATAAAAGTTAAATTTAAACAAATATAAAAGTTAATTAAATACTTGAATTTGAGTAAATAACTCATTGTATCTATGGCTGTAGCTATAAATGTATCTTGTATCTTTACATAGACTTGGCACCCAACCACACAAGCAGCAAATGAATGAAAACACAACCGAAAATAACGAAAAAAATGAAGGAAAACTGCTAACCATATAAATGAAGAAAAGCTTTTTTCATGCGCAGTCATTGTGTGCGAGTGTGTGTGTGTGTTAGTGTGTGTGTGTGTACTATGTGGCAGCTGTCTGTGTGCGTATTGGCGAGAATTGTGACTACGACTACGACTACGAGAGGGATAGCGATTCCTTCTGCTTCCTTCTCCTTCTCCATCTCCTTCGACGTCTCGGACATCGTTTTGTGTCCTCTTCGTGCGGCGCCTCGTGCTTTTCCACCCCCTACCCCTACACACCTCCCACCCTCTGCTTCTTCTTCTTATTCGCTTTCCGCTTTAGCTTCAGCTCTAGCTCAAAGTTGAGTTGAGTTCTGTTGTCGTCATCATCGTCAGCGCTGCTTTTTTATATAAAAACCGACAGCGACAGAGTCGAACAGCCAAGGAAAATTCCTCACACACACAAACACACACACACACTGCAACCAATTTTTTCTATACTCGTTGTTTTTCTTTTATTTCCAGTCAGCAGAAAAAATTCTTATACACAAGCTGCGTGTTTTCTTTTTTTTTTTTTGTTTTTCCTTGGCTGCTTTTCCAGGCAATGTTTGGCGCTCTCTTGGCGCTTGCTCCCAGTCTGTATGTGTGTGTGCCTGAGTGTGTGTGTGTGTGGAGCAGTCAGCTCACTTTTCTTTTGAATGATTCGATGATTTTAAGCGCCTGCGTTATATGAAAACCAATCGCATCAAAGCACCCCATTAAATTTCATCGTCAGGCATATATCCTTGCCACACACACACACACACACACACATGGTGTAGCTATAGATAGACAGACATGGCATAGAAATAACAACAGCTGCTGCTCAGACTCTCCTCCATCTCCATGGCCACTTGGGTGGCGTCCTCCATTCGTCTACATTTCGTGCAGCTGCAGCAACGTCTGCGCCTTTCAATGGCAGACGCGCATCGCGGCCTGAGGCGATGTTTGTTCTATATGCCATGGAAATCCGTCAGCAGACATTGCAGCTTCCCCCCTCCAACCCCCCTCCCCAACTCGGATGCCTTTTCTCCTGGGTAACACCCACAAAAACTCTGTGCATTGTCATCATTATGTGCTGACGGCGTAAATGGCTCTATCAGCACAGAAAGCAGCAGCAGAAGCCTTTTGGTGTGTCTCTGACTGTGTGTGTGTGTGTGTGTGTTTTAGTGTCTGTGAGTGTGTGCTGGACATGCAGGGACATGCATGCCTGCTGACTTGGCTTTAAAGCGTCGTCTTTTGAGCTGCAAACCGTTTTAAAGTGCTTTTAATGGCTTCATGAAAATGCACAAGTCATCTCTGGCTTTGCTAGCACAGCTCTCTATATACACAGTGCTCTAGGATATATACAAACACATATACACACATATATATATACCTAAATACTTTCTATACATAGCCAGTCTATCACTGGCTCCGCCTGCACTACTCTCACCCCCCTCTATCCCCCTTTATCACCCCTTTGAACTCCCTTCTTTCTTGCTGCTTTCCCAATCTTCTTCAGCTTTTGCTTTATTTGCTTTATTTGCTTTCTTTCTGCTTTCGTGCTTTTTGTGCTTTTTTTGCTGGCTAACATTTAATGGGTTTTTCAGAAAATTGCATTTTCTTCTTTGGCACTCTTTAGTCTTTTTGTTTAGCTGCTACTTTTCCCAGCAGTTGTTGTTGTTCTTGCTGTTGTTGTTGTTGTTGCTCATGACCATGGCTGCCATATTAGATTTTGAATGCATTTCCGCTTTTTTGCCGCAGCGTGGAAACTTTTGTTCGCCATGTTGGCTGCTACAATTTTCCCCAGCTGCAGCTGTATTCGTGTCGCTATCTCTGAGAGTGTGTGTGTGTGGCTGTGTGTGTGTGGGGCTTTGTGTGAGTGAAAATATTTTGGACTGACTGACAGCTGTGCCAGGGCGCGGAATGTAGTGCATATAAAGAGTTTGCTCTCCTTCTCTGTGTGTGTATAGGGTGTATGTGTGTGTGTGTGTATACTCTGTGTGTGTGTGTGTGGTGGCTCCTGCTTGACTCTGGTTGGCTATCTGACTCGCTGGCTGCATTAAAAGTTTGTTTCATTTCGCTTTAGTTTGTTGTTTTGTTTGATGAAAAAGTCCAAGTTGTTGCGCAAAAGTTTTTATGCAAGTTTTGCTATTTTGGCAAATGGATACACGCCCCCGCCCCCGCCCCCAACAGCTGAAACACACCCACCCACCCTGAGTTACTCATACATGTCTCTTGTGTGTGTGTGTGTGTTTGTAGTGTCTATAAATTTGTTGCTTGCTATCAATGCACGAAGTTTAATCAAACTTTAAGCCAGCTTTGTTGGCTAATAAAAAACCTGTCCAAAACTTTACATGCAACTGCCACAAAAGTTACCGTTAAAAGTGCTTAAAACACAGCACAAAAACCATTGCATATCTCGAGGCGCAGTCTAAACATCTCCAGTTTTTAGTTCTGCCTCAAAAATCGGTAATTAAAATTTAGAAAAAAACAGTAAACTATTGTTCAATGTTTTATGTTGGCTTTTTAGCATATTTGGTTACACGCAGGCGGCAGCAAACCCGTTTATATTCATGCTGTCGCGCTATTTTTATGGCCAATAATAAAAGGCCGAAATCGTTTATCGATTATCGATGATGTGACAACCGAAATGCGAGTTTTTTGGATTGAATGGGTGTATGAGTGTGTGTGTGTGTTTGAGTGTGTAGCATTTAACGGCCGTAAATCTTCAAGGACGGACAGCAGCCACGAGTCAATCAGTCAATCAGTCAGTGATGATTTAACGATGCCACCAAAAAAACAAAAGAAAACTCCAAAAAACAAACATTTAATTGCCCTAACGACAGATGACAGCAGTTTCTTGTTTTCAAATACTACAAAAGGGACTCTGAGAACTTGTATCGTTCACATAGGTCGATTAAATAATTTTATGTGACAATTTCACCTACAACTTTTGCTGTTTCTCCAACAAGTTTCAATTTCGTTAAGAGTGCAAAAAGTGGCGACGAGGGTGGAAGTGGGAAAGTGAAAGGTGATGGCATTTTCTTGGCCGTTTTCAAATTGAAAACGTGTCCAACAGCAGTCATCAATTTTTAAACACGAGTAATCACTTTGTAAACGGTACAGAGACCAGTTCCAATTTTCCCCCCTAAGGGGGGAAACCCCTTCCCGTTTTTCTACTTATCCCAAAACACCAGCAGACGATAAGGATGTGCTGTCTTGAACTTTCTGTCTGACAAGTATGGCTCAAAATGTTGAGGGGTCTTCTGTTTTTTTTTTTTTTTTGGGACTTGATTTCCAAATTTTCGGCACGTAACTACGTAAAGTTGCACAAATTTTTATACAATTTGTTGCATGCATAATTCATGTAGGACTATCGTCGGAATAACCAACGCATATTGTGGTGGATTTATGTATTCCAGCCGTAATACATAATCATAGTGGGAGTGGGAATGGGAGTGGCAGTGGCAGTGGCCCCAAACGCACAACTTTCTGACAGCTTAAGCTAAAGCGCCCTTAAATATGCTATGGAATTATGATGAGTTTTCCCAAAGGGCAGCGGTAGAAAGAACAAATTTTATTAGTTATGTTAAGTGTTGGAAAAGGTGTTAGAAAGTACTGTAGTGCTAAGAAAAAAGCGCAAATTTAATTTTATTTTTTATCGTTAATTAATTTAAGTAGCAATACTTAAAAATCTTTAAACAAACAAGCGCCAAACTAATTGCCAATTGCTTTAATAATAAAAGGAAGACAACAAAAGAAAAGAAAGAGAGAGATAAATGATATAAAACGAGACAGACAGACAGACAGACAAACATTAAGCGTCATGTTAATCTATTGAAATAAGCGCCATCATTTGTCTATTAAATCATCGTCTGAACTTTTGTATATAAACTCGTATATATATAAATATATATATATATATATGTATATATACCTTTCGGCCTCTGCTTGGGGCACTTAATTAATGTTGGCTTCGGTTTCAGTTCAGTTTCAGTTTTGTATTCGAAATGTTTTTGGGATTTCAAAACTCAAATGAAATTGAAACTGAAACTGAAATCGAGACGCGAAAAGCGTTGAGCAAAAAAAAAAAAACAAAAATTTATTAAATTCTCATTTATCAACATCATAAATCAAAGTTTATAGCTGTCGCGCTCAGTGTGTGTGCTTTTTTCTCAGTTTTCAGTTATTCAGTTTTGATTTTTGTCAGTTTGTCTATATAAAGTGTCTATATATATGTGTATATAGATATAAATATTTGAAATGATCTATCAACAGTTGCCGTTAGTGTGTTATTTTGTTTAAATATTTTTATGGCTTTCTGGTCGTCTTCTCGCTTTGGCTTTTTATGGCTAGTTAATTTAGCCTGTTTTTGATTTTGATTTGGCATTTTATTGTTTGTTGCTGTTGCTAGTTTGGCTTTTATTGAATGGCAAAGCGGCAAACCCAATGAACTATAAAAACGTTCAACGTTGAAAGCTGATTCAAAAAACTAAACTCTGCACTGCATTTGACAACTCACTGACGGATGGACTGACAGACTGATAGACTGACTAACTGACGGACTGATGGATAGACTGATGGACTGACTGATGGAATGACAGTCGAAAGTGTTTGTATGACGTCGACATACATATTAAACGGCAATCTGTCAAAAAGTTTGTCTCACTTTTGCTTTCAGTTTGACCTTTGCCAGCTGTCAAAAATGGCCGCTGCAAAGTGTCAAATGTTTGCCAGCCCCTGTCTGCCCCGCCTCCCTACGCCCCATCCCTGCTGACGTGGCTATTGGAGTTGCTTGTGACAGGCAGCGCTCGACAATCGCAAAAGTGCGAAAAACTGACGGCGACGGACAACAACAAAACGCGGCTTTGAACTACTAAATCATTTTTGACAGTTGGCGGCGCTGCGACGGCAACGGCAACGGCTACGTCCACGGCGACTGCGACGTCGGGGAAAGCCCCAAACAGCGCAGTCGACGTCACAACAATGTGTTTAAATTGTGTGTGTGTGTGTGTGCACACTTTAACCATGACCTTGAGCGCCGTTACACACACACACAGAAAGGGAGTGAAAGAGAAAGAGAGCGACATACACACGCCGCTTTTGTTTATGCAATAAATTAAAAGCAATAATTTTTCATCTTGAGGCAGCAGCAACAGCAGCAACAACAGCAGCAGCAGCAACAGTTGAAAGTTCGCCCGCTGCGGCACAGCGCATTAATTTTGTGTAAAGTTTATACACACACAAACACATACATAGAGACAGACACAGAAAGAAGGGAGTGGAGCGGGGGAAAGGGAGGGGTAGCTACAGTGGAGCAACAGCAAAAGTGATAAAGCACCGCAACAAACGCTGGCAGCGCAGTCGACGCCTGGGCAGACATTGTTTTATAAGCATCGCTGCGACTGCGTCGCCGTGTCCCGTTGCTACTGCATTGCTTTACCCCACACCCCAGCCTCCCTGCCCCCACTCCTATCTCCACTCAACACTCTCACTCCTACTCTCACGCGCTCTTTTACGCTCTCTCTTGCTCTCCCCACACTCTTCACAGCGTTCAATACGAATACGCGCAAAAACAATAATTCAACTTGTAGCTGACTGTGTCGGTGTGTCTTTATGTGTGTGTGTTTGTGTGAGTTTGTGCTCCACATACGTTTACAGTCACAGCTAACAGTTCACAGTCACAATCACAGTCACAGGTTCAATGCACGCTTTGCGCCTGCGCAGGGCAAACAAATTGCACACACTGTGCATAAGTCTGTGTGTGTGTGTGTGTGTGTGTTGGAGTGTGTTTGGCTATTGCTATCTCGTTCGCACTCCCTTTGTCTTCAGAGAGTGCCATTAATTCTAGCGCTCGCCGGCTTGTTTGACAGTTCTGACAGACGATTATTTAAAGTTGTGCTTAAATGTTCGCTCTCGCTCTCGCTCTCTCTCAGTGGTCTCTCTCTTCTGTCTGTCTGTGCTTGTGTCTGGCCATGGTCATGGCTATTGCAGTTGTCTTGTTGTTGTTGTTGTGGGCGCACATAAGTCACACACACTCTTACACACACACACACACACACACACACCAGTTGCAGACTTAATACAAATTACACTTTTTGGCATATTTCATTTTCGTTTTTCATCTTCACACTGTCTGAGCCTAAAAAGTGTTGCTTCCACTCCCCTCCCGTCCTTACCCCTTTCCCCACTATCTGTTTACTGGGTTAGTAGGTCCTGTTTGGCGCGCACTGAGCAAATTAATTGCGCCTAACGGCCAACGGGGCGTTTGAGTCATAAAAGGACACGACGGACAGTAGCCTAACCGAAATTCCCTACTCTTACTTGCCCCTTCCCCCCCACTCCACCATTAAGTTTTTCTTTATTTTTAACAACTATTGCTAATTTTAACGATTTTTATGATTTTACACACCATTTTTCAACTTAACACAGCGTGACGTCATAAAACCAGACGCTCAGACATCTGCATTACTAAGATATTGTTTTTGTTCTGTTCTTTGTTCATTTTTTATGAACTGCAGGCGGTCAGTGAGCGTTTGCCAACTTAGCCGAGACAACAACCATGGTCATAAATCAAAATTTCCAGGCAAAAATCACGTGCCAAGCGCTGTTGTTGTTGTTGTTTCTGCTGCTGTTGTTGCTTATTAATGAAAGCGAAAAGCGCGAGTTTTATATAATCACATCAAGGGCTTGGAATCTGGGTTGGTCATCGAAACGGCAAACTGCCACTGCACCGCATCGATTTCCACATCAAAAACTGGCACAAGTTCATCAACACAACAGAATATGTAGCAGCAGATGCTGCAGGTTTTTCAGCGGGTAGCTTGAAGGCGTGGCATGCACGTTGAAAGCTATCGAAAGACCGCCAATGTTCAATTTACGAGCCGCAGACAGTCTGGCCTTGTGTTGTTGTTGTACCTCTTGCTTAATCGATTGTAGTTTTTAATTAAAATTTAAGTTTATAATGATTTTTGATCAGCTGCCTCAGTTTAAGTCTAAATTAAAAAGAAATTTCTCATTTTGAAAAACAGGAAGCGGCGACGGCGCGCAAAGTGGGCGTGAACAAGGACAGAACGTGACCGATAGCAGAGTCAGCTAACAGAAGAAGGATTACAGATGACAGACAGGTAAACAGGTAGACAGGTAGACACAAAAAAAGGTGGACAAAACGATCAAAGTTTGATCAAGTCACAAGTTGGTAACTTGATTAATGTGCGAAAAGGCAGAGAAGTGTGCTGAGAGAGAGAGAGAAGAGAGAGAGAGGGGAGAGATGGAGGGGAAAGTACAACTACTAGTACAAACTACAATGCAGATTCAATATAAATGTGTTAAATGACTTAATGTGGAATGTGACTTACCATCGTATGTTAGTTCTGAAGGATTGAGTGATGATAAGAACTTACCATCTGCAAAGAGAGAAAAGACATAATAATAATTAAAATTTAGTTAATTATTGACTATTAAATTAAATTGTTATTAAATATGTGCAGTTAAATAATAGTTTCCTCTTCCTTTGTGCTCGTTTTGTTGTTGTTTTTTGCTGTCATTACGATTGCTTTGTTCTTCTGTCAATTTGCAACACCTTTTCATTTTTCTTTATTCCTATTTTGTGTTGTTTCTCCTCTCCCCTCCTTCTTGTTATTGTTGTTTTTTTGGCTTTTAATACATTTTATTATTATTAATCTGTTTATTGTGCAGCATTTAATTTAATACACGCCACGCCGCATTATGCACAATAATTATTTTAAATTCACTTTGACAAGTAATTTTATTGACCGCAGTTCTCATACCCCCAATTTCCCAGCATTTCCTACATTTTCCCCGAACATTTTCCTCCCCATATTTAATTTAATTTAATATTTTAACATTGTCTCGTGTTTTAATTTTTGCTGTTGGCATTTTGTTGTTGTTATTGTTGTTGTTTGTTATTGTTGTTGTTTGTTATCATGCAACAAAAATGCAAATTAACGCACAGATTTAACATTTTTTTCGTGTCTATTTTAAAATATTTATAGCTGTCATGCTTAATTTTTTCATACTTTCAGTTTTGTCCCACTGTCTTTCTCTGTCCCTCTGCCCCACTGTCCATTTATTTCCATTTCAATAAATTATTTAATTTTAATTTTAGTTTTTGTTTCTCTTTTTTTTTAAGCCAATCATATGGCGCATAAAATGGCATTTTAAGCCAATCATATGGCGCCCATAAACAATTCGCTTTCTGCCAATAGCAATCTTATGTGCAAACATAAAAAAGATTTAAATATACTATATAAAAAATTATGTTTAAATAATGCCAATAAATTGAAAGATAAGAGCATAAAATTCAAATACAAATTGTTGCATATCTAAGCGAATATCTTAAACCATTTAGGCCATACTTTTAGGCCATTTCCATTGTTGGCTACTTTTGGCTTTTATTGTAAATAAATCAATGATAATTAACCTGCGTAGAAATAATTTTACTGTCAATGTTGTCAGCACTGACAGTCGAACATCTTAAATCATTTCGTTTGCTGTCCTGTGGCTCAGCTAAGAATTGGTAAAAGAGAATTGAGAATCGAGAATGGAGACTTGACACTGACACTGACCAAAAGGTAGGAAAAGAAGCCAAAATGGCCAATGAAAATTAAAAAGCGCAGCAGAGACAGACACTAAACACGTCTAAATGAACAAACGTGTAGCCGAAAATGCCAAATGCGCAAAATAAAATGCCAATTCGCACTGTTAAAGACTGAAAGACTGCAGTTGGGAGAAGACTGAGGACTGAAGACTGCAGAAGAAACCACTGCAGTCTTCTTGGTACTTGCGACAAAACACCTTTTTCCAAACGGGGGAATATCAACGTCAAAAGACAACGCTGTGGTGGCAATTAAATGCCATCGGTCGCTCAATGCCAACGCCTCACTGTACCGCACAGTGGCAGCCACAAATAACGCCCAAATATGGCGCAATTTCATTCGCAACGCAACGCAACGCATCGCAACAAAACGAATCGAATCGATTTCGATGCAGTTTGGACTTGAAGTTTTAACTTTTAACTTCGACTTCGACTTCGAATTGAAGTTGGAGTTGAAGTTGGAATTGAAGTTGAGTTTTTAGCTGAGTTTCAGTTGCCGATTCATTTCAATTCGTTGCGTTTCGATTTATTTATCACCTGTCGTTGGAAATTGAAATTGCATTTCGTTTAACACAACTTCGTTGTCGTCTTCCCTTCCTCCTTCTCTTCCTTCTGCCCTCTCTTCTTCCCTCTGCTCTCAGCCCTTTTATTGTGCTCTGTTTTTTTCTTGTTCTTATTTTTGCTTGATTCGTTCGCTTTGGGGCCATCGCCCCAGGTAATCATTGTCAACAATTAATGAAAGCCATTGTGGGCGTGGCAGTCTTTTAATGAACAGCACAGCTCTCTGTCTCTCTCTCTCTCTCTCTGTCTCTCTCTTCCACTTTAAGTCAGTGCTTTTCTATTAGAATTGCCAGCAAAAAAGAAACCTCATCAACATAATGTAAGTTGTTGCTCGAGGCGATAATGAGCTATAATGGAGTTGGCCAGGTTAAGGGACTGAGTTTGGCTCTTAAGAGCCTCTTAGCCCTTTGCTTTATTTATCCTCTTTTCGTTTCTTTTCTCTCCCTCCTTCTCCTCCTTTATTTTTTGCATATTTAAAAGGCCTGCGATCAGCGAGCAAAGAAAGTCGAAGTTGAAATCGAAGTTGAGTCGATTTCTGGTTTATCAATGCACTTTGCCGTGCTACACGTAAACTTACTTTACACGCGTTAAGTCCACTGATAAGCGCCTCACGGAGCCAGCGAGCAACAAACTGATAGCAGCTTAGAATTGATTTAAATCGTTGTACTTTGCATATTTTGTGCATTTTTATATGGCCGTGCAGGATGTGCAGACAGTATAGTACGGTGAACACTCTGAAGCGTTACAACTGACCAACTGGTCAGTCATTAGAGCGGCAATTGACCAGACCTTAAACGAAAAAAAACCTCTTGGCCATGTATCGTGCCTTAACGCTTTGTTGGACTCAAGACACAAGACTCCAAGACAGTCTGGGACTTTGACTACGATTTAGACCAAGTCTAAAACATGGTCTTGAACTCTTTGTGGACTTGGTTACTTTGACTGTGGCACGCGGACTTTTGTAGCAGACAAAATTGTCGACAAATAGTTTACACGGGCATGAAATTGTGCTGCACAGACAGTGAGCACCAAAAGAATGTTGTTACCAATTGTTGTTAGTCGGCTAGAGTTGTTGTTGTTGTTGTTGCTGTTGCTGTTTCTGCTGAGGAATGTGCCTGGCTCAAAGTAATTGCAAACAAAACATTTGGATTAAATGATTGAGTGCAGCATGCAACAACAAAGTAAGCATTTGAGAAGCGCATAGAGAGCTGCACAATTTGTGAATCGCATAGAAAGGTGGCTGTGCTGTTTGTGTGGTCTCTTTTCTGTTTGGTTTATAATTTTCTTTTTTTTTTTTTTGCAATGTTTAATTAAATTATGTGGCTAGAAAAAAATAACACAAAATGTGGAAAAAGCATCCGATGCGGTCATTAATTCATATCAAAAGGGTAATTGAAAACCGCATAAATTAAGCGAAAAACGCATTTTTTATAAAATTTTCATTCCATTGGGAAATTGGAAATGTGTGCGTTTGTTCAGTTTTGACATTTGCCTGCATTATAGTTTAATCTTATTAAAATATTTATATTTATTTGAAATATGCATGCAATTTGTTAATTTAACTGCTGCTGTGTTTGCTGTTTTCCACATTTATTTAT
This sequence comes from Drosophila cardini, assembly GCA_018903735.1. NCBI lineage: Eukaryota > Metazoa > Arthropoda > Insecta > Diptera > Drosophilidae > Drosophila > Drosophila cardini. The sequence goes on from JAEIGM010000020.1 coordinate 1,083,955, forward strand.
GCCACGAATTTTTTTAATTGTCATCATTGTTTTTTTTTTCCTCTTTATTTACTATATTTTTTTTTTTTTTTGGTTTTTTTGTTGTTTTGCCACTGCGCTTAATTGCATTTTGCATATGAATTAATGAATTTTTTATCAGTACACGCCTCCATCTACTCAAATATGCAATATAAGCTGTCTCTCTTACTCTCCCCCACTCTCCCTCTCTCCTTCTCTCATCATTTATTTCATTTTATTTTATACTTTTTTCATGGCTACTGATAATAGAATAAATACAACAAAAAAAGTCAAGCGCCAACCGCAGCGATTTTTGTGTTTTTTTTTTGTTGTATTCATTTCATTGGATTTATTTGCATTTTTTTAATGTTTTTTTTTTATTATTTGTTTGTTGTTTGCTGGCACTGCCTATATTTAATTTCATTTGTGGTTGCATGCTGGAAAGAGATGGAGCTACAAGTTGGTGCAAGAGAGCACACAATAGTTGCATAAAATTTTGCCTGTGCATATGCTAATTTCAGAGACTGTTTAACTGGTTTTCCTTTGAGCCCTCTTCTCTAGGCCATTAACAACCGTCTGATAAATGTGCGTATTCCTCTGTTTTGTCATATCAGATAGCTTGATCTTCTTTTAACTACATTCACGCAAATGTCCTGCAAGGACTAGACACAAAAAGGGTTAATTTTCGTATCGGTATCTGGCAGAAATTGTTCTAGTTTCATTAAAATGCAATTAATATAGGCTTTCAGCACGTTTATGACATGGGAAATGGAAAAAATACACATACACTACACACACACAGTTGGTATCTCAAAAACACACGCTAAATTGGGGTGCGTTGTCATAACTAATACCAGGTAATACCCATATTTCTTCATACTTCTCCAACACTATCAACAATTACGCACATGGGGACGAGACATTTCATTAACTTTACATTAAATGTACCATGTGAGAGGGCCAAAAAAAAAGGTAATGCAATTGTACAGGGAACTCTCGAATAAAGAGACTAACACGAATAAGTGTGTACATATAACTCAATCCATTAACGTTTTGATAAAGGATCTTTATGACGACACTCCAAGCGACGGCAGCAATCATCATCAGCAACAGCAACAACAACAACAACAACAACAAGTTCGACAACAGCAATTGCTTTGGTACGTGTCAGTTGGTAAGAAAACACACAAACTACACACACACACACACACACACTCAGAGTGAAAAGTAATTGTGTTTAAATGCGTTTACATTAAGCCAAAATGCAGTTCAAGCCAAGTCAGACAGTTTGGACACTCGCTCGGTCTAATTGCAGTGTATCTAAATGAGTGTGTGTATGTGTGTGTATCTATGTGTGTAGTATCTATCAAGGACAATTATTATTACACTTGTAATGCGAGCATTAATGGCATTATTAATGCCAGTATTCACTAAGAAATATTCCAACATTCAAGCGTGTTACTCAATTCCAATTTCCGGGGCCAACTGACAAGTCAGAGCATACCTATCTAGCTATAGCTATAGCTATAACTATAACTATCTCTATCTATACAATTTGCCATCCCTATCTCTATTTCTATTGCTATCTCTGTCTCATCTGATGGCGACTTTACGACATGCAAAGCCAAAAGCAAAACACTTTATGCTTTCCCCTTTTCCCCCACTGCCCCTCCTCAGCCCCCTTGAGTCACCCACAACCCTTTGGTATGAGGGGATGTTCAGTTCGGTTTCAGTTTACGACTTTTTAATAGTTCTCACATATTTTTTATAGATTTTTCTACGCCCGCTTTCTTGTGGTCTTTCCCGGTCTCGACTCCTCTTCATGGTGTGGCAGCAAAACACGCTTTGATGGAAATTATTTGTTATTGTTGTTGCTATTTTGGCCAGCACATAAAATTGATTTCCTTGGCTAACTTCGAACGGGGTTCCAGGTTTTTCAGGCTTGTCATAAAATTTATGTTTATGTCGTAAAATTTAGTTCGATTTTTATACTCTCTGCAAGAGAGAGTATATTGGGTTTGTGCAAAAAAAAAAGTATGTAACAGGCAGAAGGAGGCGTGGCAGACCCCATAAAGTATATATATTCTTGATCAGCATCACAAGCCGAGTCGATATAGCCATGTCCGTCTGTCCGTCTGTCTGTCCGTCTGTCCGTTGTCCGTCTGTCCGTATGAACAAACAGATTTCAGAGATGGTAAGAGCTACAAGTTTGAATTTGGTCTCTATCGACTCGATATTAAGTCAGTCAATACAAGAATCTTTTTTTTCGATGCCACGCCTCGTTCGCCCACAATGAGCAAAAACTAGAAACACCTCGTAAAAAATTGATGTTTTAGGTGAATATCTCAGTAACTATGGCACTTAGGAACACCCATTTTGGTACGCAGGTTCCTAGAGACGGCATAATTGTATTGTCATCAAAAATTTTGGACTGCCACGCCCCCTTTTCCCACAAGAAATAAAATAATTTGCAAACTTCAATGCCGATTTTAAGGCATATGTTCTTATCGTACAGTATTGTTATTTCACATTCGTTTGAAGACAAAATATATTAAACTATCCTGAAAGTTGCATATAAATCGGACTATAAACAAAAGAGCTATCCATGTAAGAAAGTTAATAATTGAACGCAATGTCAATGCATGTGTGCAAGCGAGACAGAAGCATACAAACATGTGAGCGAACGTTTTCGCTGCTTCTAGCGGCAGGCTGCTCGCAGACGCTGGCCGTGCCGACTAAAATTCTATTTTTGACAAAATAGTTATCCAGCTAGGAAGTTGCCTTTTTTATATGTATGGTTTGGGCAAGAAACTTTCGTGTCGTGATGGCGTTGCGGGTTAGTGCTTGGTCGGCGAACACGAGACGTGGGTTCGAGTCGCGGTTGCACATTTAGTAATAAAAATATTTTTTTTATCAAAACCCAGTTTAAAATTTTTTTTCAATTGTTTATAAATAATTTGTTAATAAACAATTTTTTTTCGATAATGCAACACATTTAAACAACACAATAAAATATATTCTTTTTGATGACGGACCAGAGTCGAACCCACGACTTCCCTTCATCGATCGAATACTAATCATTCCCGCCACCGCATCACTTGGAAACTTTCGGCTTAAAACCATAGATATCTCTATAAAAGAGGCTTAACTTCCTAGCTGACCGTCTTTCAACGTCTTTTACAGCAAGTACTATCAGTTGATATTCTCGGATACTGATTTTATAAAAATGATCGGGAATAAAAGGCAGAGAGTATTCTACGGTCGGGCGTGCTCGACTGTACTTTTCTTTCTTGTTGTGGCTGTTTTTGCTGCATGCCTTTTGATTTCATTGCATGTCATTGCAGCGCACTAAAAACTCAACGCTCTCACTCTCTCACCCTCTTACCCTCTCTCTAACTCTTCCCCTTGGACCACACCAGGTGTTTGCAAAGGGTTTTCATTTCGCACAGACGCCCACGCGTCGTATACGCAATTTCCCTAGCCCAAAAAAAACACTGAGAAAAGTAGATGAGAGTAAAAATAAAATAGAAAGAGAAAGAGAGAGAAAGAGAAGTTGTCGCTTGCTGATATAAACAAACGACAGACATTTGTTTTTATTACACACCTTTTTGGTGGGCAGGAGAGGGGGCGGGGTCTGTCAGTGGGTTGTGGGGGTGGGAGAAACAGTAGATTCTAGTTATTTTAATGCACATTTTGTAGGCAATTCCAAATTAGGCAATGTTTGCCAATGTTCTACTTGGCCCCTTTATTTAGGCCAAGTACTCTCAGTGCTACTTCTCCATCTTGTCAAGGTGTGCTATGGTTGGGAAGCAGGGGCGGAGCGGGGGCGTTGGCGTTGTCGTTTTCGGATGGGTATTTTTTTGCCTTCTTTCTTTTGGCTGGTGCAGGGTGGATGATTTTTCCTCTGCCCTGTACTGTTCTGCCCGCCTGTCGTACTTATAAAAAAGTAATTTTCTCATTTCTTGTTCTCGTTCGAGGCTTTTTGTATATTAGAAGAAATGGCTTTATTTATTTCTTATATGTAAGTGGCGGCAAAACTTTTTCCCTGCCATTTTCCTTAGCTTTTCCTTTCCTTTCCTTTTCACTTCTTTTTTTTTTTTTGCTCTACTGTTGTTGCTGTTTCTGTCTGTTTTGGGCGCCGTTAAATTGGCAAGTTTGTTGTGCTAAGTTTGGGTCTTGCTGCTGGAGCACATAAATTAGAGGCACAAATTAGAAATTATGTGCGCATTTAAATGTGAAGAGGAGCAACTCCCATATAGCCCTTAGTTCCAGTACCAGTGGCATTACTAGTACCAGTTCCAGTTCCATATGTTGGACTCTGTGCTCAGTCTGCTAATGAAATGGTGGCGTCTCTGTTGCTGCTGCTGCTCCTACCACGTTCTCGGCCTTTTACTCAAACTCAATGAATATTTGAAGAGGCAGCAACAAAAAAAACCAAACAAAATGAAACTTTTGCCACGGCGCCATTTGGCGCTACAAAAGATATTTTTCCATTGAAAGCATTGCAAAAGGCAAAAGTTGTTTAAATTTAGCAACCGACACATGTGTGTGCAGTGGGTGTGGTGTGGAGGAAGGGGGCGAAGAGGGAACTGTGCGTATGGAAACCAACAAAAATAATAAAAATCCAAGCAAGAAAAGTATGGGAAAAATAAGAGAAAATTAAAGGAAAGAAATAAAGCAGTGCCAAGGCATTCTGCGTTCTTCTGGTTTGTCATCATTTTCTTTTTCCTTTTCTTTGGTATTTATTTTGTTTTCTCTTGTCGGACATGGGGACAATTGCAGATGATATTGTCGAGGCACAAAGACAGGTTCAATGATCTTCAGAGTGGCAAAAATAATAAAATAGAGGCGAAAAGTTAATGTCTTTCACAACGAATGTCGAATGTCGTCTTGTTTTCCACAGTGCTCTTAAAATATATCTTAATACCAATTAACTTACAAGATCTTTTAGCTATTGAATGTACTATAAAACAGTCTACTTCGCAGTTCTTTTCACTTATTAACTCACAAGATCTTTTGTTAGTAAATTTATATACTTTTCAGCTTTCCTACGACCCCCTTTCCTCTTCTTTCCTAAAATCCTTGAATTCCTCTCCTTATCCTACTCTCTTTCTGTTACTTTTTCTGCTCGTTAGTCACACACACCTTAGTTCGACAACTTCATTTCCTTTTCATGGCATTTCATTTCTCATTATGCACTTCAATGTTTCCTTTTAGTCATCCCCACGTTCCTCTAATATAACTATAAGTTTCACTAATGTCGTTTATCATTAGGCTTCCCCCAGAAGTACAAAAATACAGAAAAAATACCCAAAAATTATAATGTATTTACAAGAATGTTTTTCCACACATTTTCTTCCTGTTGACGCAAGATAATTTGCCTCGTTTGTCTGTGCTCCCATTACAAAATGTCAAAAAAAATTTCCCAAAAAAAAACGGAGAAAGAAAACTCCCCGACACGCCCCCAAAAACAAGTCGAGCAAAACGCCCACGACACGCTCCCGAGAAAATTGGAATGCTTTGTAGGTGGCATAACAACATGGTAATGTTAATGCTGGAGTCGGATCAGGTAGTACTACATTCAGGTAGTCAGTCGTTCAGTTAGCTAGTTATGTAGGTGGTGCTGTGGTGTTCAGTAGTGGTTCAGTGGTTCGGTGGTTTGGCGGGTGGGTTTCTGTCAGGTGGTTACGCCCAGTAAAAGCGCATAATTTGTCATTGAATGTTTGGTTTTGGGACTGTGGACAGTGTGTGTGTGTGTGTGTGTGTGGCTTTTGGCCTGGTCAGAACGCAATGCCTTAATGTCTTAGGTGTTGCCTGTTTGCATAAAAAACTGTGTTTGCCACCCTCTTAACGGAACCGGAGCTGCTCTACCGTTTGAACTAATGGGCGTGTGTGTGTGTGCAAGTGTGTGTGTAAAGAGTGTGTGTGTGTGTGTGTGCATACACTTGAGATGTTGTTGTTGTTAAAGCCTATTACATTTGTTGCTTACATTTAAAAAGCATTTAGTGCCAAAGAGGACGGGATGGCATACAGTGGCGGCCATAAAAGCGTGTCCACTTGCTATCTCGGGTCGCAAAGTTCGCTACCATTTAATGCACACACATATAGCCATATAATTATAATTGCTGATAAATGTTTCATACTAATAAACACTTAAAGCGACCGAACATACAGACGATGAAGCTAACGACGACGACGACGACGACGACGGCGACGCTGACGTCGGAGACGTGTGACGCTAATGACACTTGGCGTCGAAGTCAACGTCAACGTCAGCGTTAACATCGGGGCAAAAATGGAATGATTTGTGTGAGAGATTGCATGCTTCGCAGTGATTTGTGATTTGCGAGTTGAGAAATGCAATTTTAAACGGGGAGAACTTTGCAGTCTTGATAAGCCACTGTCATCATCAGCAGACTGCACTGTTTTGATAGCTTTATTAAGAGACCACTGTACAGTGTTCATAATGATTCGTTGCTGTTTCGTTTGGCAAAATGGCGCTACATTTATTGAAGTTGTCCCTCAATAAATGTGCTAATAATGAATAATAAAAGTCAAGAAGAACATGATTTTTTATGACTGACACGACCGTTGAATGATCACAGAGTATATAAAAACCAAAGAAAACAAAAAAATAGCCATATACACACACAAACACACACATACACATACACTCACACTTTCTCATTAAATGGACAGTTGTTATCAGCATATGGTTACTGTGTGAAACTGATAGAGTTTCAGCTGTGACTAATTTATGCGGCAGCCAGTGTAACCAGCGAGCGAGAGCAAAGGGTGAGAGAGGGAGAGTACTAGAGAGAGATCATAACTATATTATAGCGATAAGTTTGAAGCTAGACAAATTCAAGTCAAACCAAACCATGTAAATCGTGTCGTGGTTGTTGCTCATCATTTCTGGTTGTAGCTGCTGGTAGTGCCACTCCCTCTGCTGCCCCTTTTACAAATACAAAAGAAGACGCAAAAAAAAAAGCCAAAAATTGTATATGAAAATTTCATGCCTCAAAACGTAGCAAAAGGAAGTTTGCATTTTGTCTGCACGCGGCCGCAACGCACCGCAACCCTCAAAGCTCATTGTTGTTGTTGTTGTTCCTGCTGCTGCTGTTGTTGTTGCTGTTGGTGTTGCTTGTTTGTCAACTGTGCTGCGACCTCTGTTTGTGGCATTTACCGCCCTGTGTTGTTGCTGGTGTTGATGATTTTGTTGATGTGCTCGTTGAGTTTGATGTCTGCAGACGCGCAGCCCTCTGTACTACAGTGAAGCCCCCACCAAAAAGCCAAAAACTCAGAGTAGGAAAAAAAAATGAAAGGAAACCTGGCCCAATCCCAGGTCTGAGAAATTCGATGCGCATTCTATCCATTGGCGTGTCGGTTCTAGAAATATGATAATGTGCCAGCAGCAAGAGCAGCAGCAAACAGAATTGAGGCATGCGGCACAGTGGCACTGTGGCAAGAGGCAAGGGACAAGCAACCGAATATGCAACAGTCAGTTCGTAAATTTTGATTGTAAAACTCTCGTGTGTTAGGGGATGAAGATGTATTGCCTTTTGTGCAATTTGACGTAATGTTACATAAGCTCTCCTTTTTTCCTGGGGTAGAAAGGGGAGAGAGGAAGAAAGGGGCGACAAGGAGACAAGAGCAGCGACTCTTTCGCTTAGGGTGATCATTTTGTATGAAAGCGAATTTCTGTTTCAATTTTTATGAGCCAGAGCGAGTGAGATAGTTAGGGAAAGAGAGGGCTATATACGTGCAGCAGCTGGTGCCCCTTTTGGGATTGGTTTTTATACGTAGTAATACTATTTCTATGTATTTTTTTTTGGGTTCAGGATTGAGTTCAGGGTGTAGATACGCACAACAAGATATGGGTAATTTTTGGCAGCCGCGTTAGAGTTTCTATTCAAAAGTTGTTTAATGCGTAAAATTTTAATTTTTTTGTTGTTGTTGTTGTTGTTGTTGTTGTGCCACGTTGGTGGCGGAAATTGTGTCAGCATTTTGACAAAAGAGTTAAAAAGTTGTGGGAAAAGCAGATGGTTTGAAATCATCAGATTGACTGATGCCAAGGTGTGAATGGTTATTTGAGTTTAGGGAGTAACTTTAAAATTGTTATTATGAATTTATTAAATTACAGACAGTTGAGTAAATGAATATTACAGTGAATACTTTAACGAAGGTTTAAAGCAATAAATTCTTAACTCTTATGCAAATTTAGCTATTGATTCTTGAACTTCTTTTGGTTAAAGCTAATGAGTTTCCTACTCGCATTTGCATAGAAAATCAAGTTTTGTTTTCCGCTTTGGTTAAGTTAGTGCTACTAGTTGTCTTCTCTCTCTCTCTCTCTCTCTCTCTCTTTCTCTCTCTCTCTCTCTCTGCTTTCTGCTTGAGAAACGAAGCAAATGTAATTCTATTAAAAGCAGCGCTAGAAAAATACTGCTTTTCCATTACAATGTAAAGAGAGAGAGAGAGTGAGAGAAAACTCTCAGGCTCTCATGAGAAATTTCTGTTGGACAGGGCCAGGAAAATTGTCTAATTGTGCGTGGTAAGATAACAAACAGCCGACGGCTAAGGCCAGATCTAGAGCTTCCTGTTATTGTCATTGTTATAGCCATTGTTGTTGCTGTTGTTGTTGTTTTGAATGTTATTGCAGCCGTAACACATTTCGTCAATGTAAATAAGCAAAAATTGGGCAACAACAACAACATTAAAGATAATCGCCTTAGTAGCAAAAAAACACGTAACGAAACGAAAAGTGCACTTCAGGTCATGTCAACTGAATGAAAATGTTGAAGGGAAATTGGTATGAGTATATAAATGTGACTGTGAATGGGCGGCCTTAAAGCCGCATTGACAACAACAAGCTGCTTGCTATACACACTTAAACACACTCACATATTGAACCACCCCGTTTTGTGTTACTTTAAAACTGTAACAATTGGCAATTGTGTGGGTCTTGCGGCTTGGCGCGAAGGATGCGGCAAGGATAACACGCACTTCTGAGGCTGCCCCATGCCATGAAAGTTAATTTACGTCACAGAGCATTTTCAATCAATGTCAGTGGCAACAAAAAGGGGTTGAGCATAGAGAGTATTTTACCCAAGGGTAGAGAATTATTTAAAGAGTGAAAGAGAGAGAGAGAGAGAGGGGAAGGGAGAGAGAGAGAGAGAGGTGTATTGAGCATTTGGTCGCCTGCTGCTCTTGTTTATTTTGATTTTCGCAGCTAAGGCAATCAAATTGATCTCATTTTGATTTGCATTTAAACGACACTTGACGAGCCAAAAACTCTACTAAATGTAAATGTAAATAAACACTTACACACACACACACACACACACACACACACACTCACACAGACACATGCACATATTTTCATAGTCTGACATTTGCTGACATTTATCGCCTGGTTTCCCTCTTTAATTGCGCATTAACTGTTGCGCCAAACGCTGTCCAGTTCAGGGGGGAAGAAAATACCCGTCTTCATCGTCATTTTCATTTCATTTTCCATTTCCAAAATGTTATTTCTATTTTCTGGTTTTTTTTTTTTGTGTTTTGTTTTTTGGGCAGGTCACAACCCAAAGTTATACAAATATTTTTTAATTGAATGCATCGTTTTGTTGGTAAGCGCGACGTTGATGAGGGTGCTCCATAATTATAGGGCCCCGAAGTCTTAACTCCAAAACTCGATTCGAGTCTAACACGAAACACTCACACACACACACACACACACACACTTGGACTGACTTGTGGCTTTCCATCAACTAATTGCTGGGATTATTTATTTATGGAAATCTATCTAGCCAAAAAGTCGTCGCGTTAACGCCCCAAACAATTTCTCTATTCTTTTTTTTTTTTACCCATTTTTTGATCGCTCCGAGGTCTGCAATTAAGTGAAGCGAGCTGGAACTAAGCAGACACTGTGAGATCGTCATATTTCTTTACTTAAGATTAAATATATACAATCATATGGCACTCTGTTAGATCATTAAGTGAGCTCTAAGTAGTAGTACTCTGCCTATACTGTGATCTCTGCTAAGCTTTAGCAGAGCTATTATCAAAATCAGATCTAATTACAAATTAAACTCATAAAACACAAAATTAATCTACTTTTTTTCAAGTTAATTACGATGGGAAAGTTCTTAAAAATGAAATCAAATTTTGATTGAAAAGATTTTTATATTTTAACTATAATAATTTCCTATTTTTTAACGAGAAACTTTGCTTTAAATAAAACACAAATTTTCTTTAAGTTTTCTGTCATTTTGTGACTGTCTTCTGGCAATTGCCTGACCTCATAATTCACAACGATTTGTAAATTTACACACACACATACACACCCAGACAAGAAACACTCAAAAGTTGCTGAGGACACATCCTTGCGCCGCTTTTTCTTTATGCTTTTCTGCGAAAAATTCCTGTCAAAATTGATAAAAATCACATTTTCCATTTGAATAACATTTTACGAATTCGTGCATAAAATTACGGCAACCCTCGACAGTGGTTGCTACCCTGGCCCCAGCACCAAAAACCCCACCTCCCAAACCCCTAATACAGTGCCTGCTGCCTGTTGTCCCTCTACCTACTCTAATATTTTCACTCACTGTCTTTGTGTGCAATGGAATTTTCTGCAGCAGCACCGAATTTCTTTGGCAACCAAAATTCCTGACTGTCTTCTTCTACTTCTACTTCGGTCTCTGTCTGTCTTTCGGTCTGTCTGTCTGTCTACTTAAAATGTGGAAAATATCTATTTGCTACGCCCGAAATACGCGTCGCAAATTTCCTCAGCTCAAGGGAAACGAAGTGAACACAGAAATGCGGTGAAATTTTCTTATCGCCATGGCAAAAACTGAAATTAACATTAAAATTTGTTCACTGCCCGCAAAAAAGTTATTCAACTGTAGATAATTTTCATTGAGTTGAAAAATACAGCTTCAACTACTTACGACAATGCCAAAATTTAATTTGTCTACAAAGTAACACGACGTGTGAATAAATCAATCAAAATGGCGCAAAAAAAAACAGCAGAAAAAACTCTAAATAAATAAACAGAAAAACAGCTCGTAAAACTTGGCTAGAATTGTTGTTGTCGGCGCACTTTAAAGTTTAATACTTATAGTACCTATACAGATATATATATATATAGTGTTTTTTTTTGCAGCAACATTTGACATGAGTCCAGTGGATTGGCTTTTGGCGTGTGCAGCACACGCCCCCTGCCCCTACTCCCCTTCTCTTGAAAGCCATTGGCAAGACTTAAGAGCGCGTCATTTGGTCTATGGAGTACAGAGTTTTGGCCCAAAAGTTGCGCCTTCCTCGAAAAACTAAACTGAGAAACTGCATTATCACCATGGGCAACACTCGAACAGCAAAGAGTGTGTGTCTTTTTCGAGTGGTGTGCTTTTGTTGTTTTCTTCTTTTGCCGGCAACACTAAACACTGTAAACTGAAAACTGAACACCGTACACCGTACACCAACCAAACACTGAGCACTGAAAAAACACATAAAATTATTTTGCCTATCACCATAAATAATTCAACGTTCCGAGAGAGCTACGAGTGACTCTGCCAAGCATCGAGTTGTGTGAGCATAAAAATCTTCAAAAAGAAGCGCCAAGTGCGAAGTTATTGTTGTTGTTGCACGCACTCAAAAAATATTAAAAAAATAAAGTAAAAAAAAAAAAAAAAAAAAAAAAACTGTGGCTGCCACACAACAACATTTTGAAGTGAAGACTGAAGAGCGAAGAGTTGGCAACAACTCTGCAACATGCAAAAGACAAGCAGTCTACGAGTGAAGCTTTAGGGCTGTCCCTAAGTATCTACCAGTCAGACTCAAAGTATCTACCTGTATACACGTGTGTAAATATATGTATGTGTGTGAGTTTAAGCTTTAAGCCGCGTTACTGTTTATTCAAGTAGTTGTCTGCTCATGACTTTTGCTTCAGCAGCACTTCAAACTGAAGCAAACAACATAATCAAAGAGCGACATAGCGACAAATCGCCAAAGGTGTGAAGTGCTTACACTCTTACCACATCATGATCATGACAGTAGTTTTTAAATACCAAAAAATACAGTTTAAAAGTTTATAGTATTTAAGAGACATAAAAATCATTGAATTTACAGCCACTTATTTGAAGCACTTTTAAAACATGTTGAATTACAGGCTTTTCTTCACTAAAAGCTAATGTTACTTTCTTTCCTTGATGTCCTTACTTAAATGTAAAATAGGTTTCCCTTAAACTTACCAGGGTCTGATGTATCTAAGACAGGTGGCTGCTGTGATAATGGACCGGGAGTACTACCAGCGCCCGGCGAACGCGCATCATCGTTCATTGCGCCGCCATAGGACAACGATGAGCTGGGCGGCCGCTAAAAAGATATAGAGAGAAAGGGAAAGAATTTTCATTAGTACTGTTAATTTTATAATAAACTTATTTGATATTGAGGCGTGTGTAGGTAGTCGATCAAGTTGAATATAGCATGCGTTAGGTGTTTGTTAGAATTAGTTACAAATTGCTTATAAATGTCGCTTTAAATTGACACGCCAACCATAAAATGAGGCACATAAAACTCGACATACAATCAATATAAAGTCGGAGACCAAGACCCAGACCCAGACCCAAAGCCAGACCAAGACCAAGACATCAACAATCGATTCAATGTCGATGTCGCTGACGATGTCGCAATTTCGATTCCGATGTCGATTCCGTTGGCGATGCCGCCTGTCGATGTCATTGACTCTGTCCGGACTGTCCGCTCCGACCCGGTCTGGTCTGTTCTGTTTTCTGCACGACTGTCAAGTTGTCAAAACTGCCATAGACCAAGCATATAATGGCCAAACAAATGCGCCGGCGATCGTGGTCTAGGCCTAGACGACAACAAACAATCAACAACACAGTCAACAACAACAACAGTCGTGTGCAAAAATCTATAAACAAACATATATATATATGTATAAATATATATATACTATAAGTTATCAAATTAATATGCAGCAGCTGGCTGTGACTCTGCCTTTGGCATTACTTCTACCTCAAGTCCGAGGAACTCTAAACGTCTTCTTCTAACTAGGAGTAGAAACCTCAAGCTCAAACTCAAACTCAAGCTCAACAGCCTCGTCATCTTTTCCAACAACGACAATGACGATGGCGGCATATTAAGCGCTCAGTTTCAGTCCAGAGACCAAAAATGTCAATGTCCAGTCTTGCCTTAGCCATATTTTTCTACACTAACCTCTTTCCCCGCTTCCCCTCTTGTCCCTTCTAGCCTTTAAAAAGTCTTTGCTCGAAATCGATCGGTAAAAGCAATTTAAATTCTGCTAATAACGACAAAATTTGTTGTCGCTCAACAAAGTCAACCAAAAATAAAAAAAAAAATATTACGATTCCACATTAATTTCATGCACGTGCATTTAAAAAATAAATATATATACACACATACATATATATAAGATATAGATATATATATATACAGTCCCTACCTCATCTACTCTGGCAATTTTTCGTTTTATTTTTTACTTTTGCCCATAAAATTATTATTTTCCCAAGCTCGTAAAAATTCTTGACTTTCGAATACAATAAATTTTCGAGTGTTGCGTACAGAAAGATTTTTTTTTTTTTTTTTTTTTTTTGGGTTGATTCATTTGGAATGCAGAACGCATCGCATGTGTTTTCGCTAAATATTTGTTAAATCGCATATTAATAGCGCCCTGCTATAGACAAGCCATACACATGGGTGTGGGAGTGTGTGTGGGAGTGTGTGTGGGAGTGTGTGTAGGAGTGTGTGTGTGTGTTTAATTGAGTAGCTCAGCAAGATGTTAAATCATAGAAGCGGAATCAATGTCAGTGCATTGAACTGGGAAATGATCTACTGAGAGAAAAAGTACAAGTAAGAAAAAGAGAGCGAAGCTCAAAGATAGAAAAAGGTTTAAACTTCATAAAAAGCAGCGCAAACTACAAGATACTTTTCGCACAAAAGTTGTCAAACGGATGTCTTGTCTCTGTGAATCTTTTCTTGGCTTACTGCCAATTTGTCTAAGCCACATTTGATTCCTGCCTCAATGCTACTTTCAGTTTCAAAACACACTCACACACACTCCCTAGACCCAATGGGCAATTCAAGTATTAATAATTAGACACGTTGTCTGCATTTTAAAACTACACTGCTCTCCCCCTCTCCCTCTTAAGCTCTCCGTCTCTTTCTATGAACTATAAGGTGTCTTTTGATAGAGGCATAAACAATTGTTAAGTCAAAACGGACACAACACGATTCGGATAAGCTTTAAATCTCTCATTGGCGCAATTGTAGCAATTGTCGTTTTGGGTTTTTATGTTGCTTTTGGCCAACTTTATGGGCCATAAAAAAAGAATGAACACAAGAGGAAAAAAAACGGGGCAACCGCAGCCTAATTTGTGGCTCATTAAAACAGGCAAATGAAACTATTTAATTAGCTGCATAAAAAACGAAAATAAAATAAAAACCGAGAGAGTTTAAAAAATACAAAAAAAAAGACATAAATGAAACAAAGGGCTGCATTTTCCCAACGAAAACGAAACTTTCCTTTTATGAGTTGCAAGTTGGCCTGAAACTTGATAGGTTTGTCGGCCTGGCCTATATGGGACTCTTTGGTGAACCCATTGGATTCCTTATGGGTTCGAGTCGGTCAACTTTTCGAATCTTTCACACTTGCCGCACACACTTGTGTGTCGCTAAAAACCTATTGAAATTGTATCGAGTTACACGTGAGTTGAGTGTTGCAGATAGCCCAGTAAGACGCTTTGCGGCCTGCTGGCGTTGGCAACATGAGGCGGCATGAGGCATGAGGCATGAGGCATGCGTCGTGCTAAATGCCAGTCGCGCTTCTTAGCCAGCAGGACAAGACCTGGCCAAAAAGGATGTGGAAAAAGTCCACTCGATTCAGTTAAGCGATGCGTGCATTAATTACATTTTCAATTAGCAAACGGGCAGGAAATTAAGCTATCGAATTGCCATTGGCACGACTCACTTGCCCCACACACACACTGTTACTGCCGCTTATCGTGTTGCATGTCCTGCGACAATTATTATCAAATATTGGTTTTTATTTAAATGATGAGACTCGAGGAATTGCTCGACTCTGCCTTCAATATTAATGAAAGTGATGTCCCCCCAGCCATAAAACTCTGTAGTCTCGTCTCCATTCCATGCCACACTTCGCATCACGTAATGTTGCCTCACACCCTTACACCCTCATACCCCCCAATAAACCCCCCCACAAACAAACAGACACACAGAAAAAAAACTTTTTCACTTTGCCGTCCCTTTGGGTGCATTAAAATGATCAAGAAACAATTTTCGTTTACCTTTTTGGCGCTGTGGGTTTTGGGGACCTGCCACGTTTTCAGTTGGGAGATTTGGGGACCAGCCGCTTGCCGCATGCCACATGCCACATGCCACAAGCCGACTGCCAAATTATTTATTTATCACAGAACGCAGCGTCAATAAGCAAAATGGCGTTTGGTAGCTCTTTAAATTTTTGATGAAACCGAACAACGAACAACGAACAACAACACGACATGACAACAATTCTCTTGTTTAAAAATTTAAACATGGCCAACATTAAACAGGCCACAAAATTGTAATACCAAACGTGCTATCAAATGTAATCACTCCTCCCCCCCCTTGTCCTTCCCCTTCCCCCTCCACCCCACTAACTAAATAAACTGTGTTTGGTCAAAAGTTGTTTTTTGTTTGATTGTGCGAACACTTCATTACTTGGCCTCGACTTTCTGCTGCTGTTGGTCAACTTTCCAAGTGACTTGGCTAAGTCGGCTCAGCTGCCACATAATTGCTGTTGGCCGCGTGGCCTGGCCTGGCCTGCCGTGGGGCAAAAACTAGTGCAGGGTGTCAAAACATGCAATTTTCGCCAGATATTTCGCTAGAGATTTCGACTATATAATTTACTAGCTGGCAATCACAGCGTCGTCGAGTTAATCACTACAATCAACAGTTAGTCGAGCTGCCTCTCGCTGCGCTCCTGCGTGCCACCCCTTCGTGCCAACACCCCCACCCACCCTCTACCGCCTGCCTTACTGCCACACCAACAAGCAAACAAGCAAACAAATTCAACAATCAAATTATGGCAAAACGAAGCAAACATTTGATTCTTTTTGCTGCAGAACTTTTCATCAGCGCGTGGGAAGAATTTGTTGTTGTTTTTTTTTCTCTCTCCTGTATTTTTGGTTTTTGTTCAGGGTGCTGGGCGGGCACAAGGGGGCGTGGCAGCGCGTGTGCCATCTCAAAATAAAATTATTGTTGTTGAGTATGATTGTTACTTAGACTCTTTGCTAGTTCTCGCTAATTGCCCTGCAGCAATTTCCGCATGCATTTGACATTCGAGCAATGGGAAAGAGATTTTGGAATTTGAGAATGGAGGAAGGGAAATGCGCGTGGAAAAAAAAGGGAAATGAAAATTGGGAACGGGTATAGCAGTGGGACTGAGTGAAGTTTGTCCTAAGGCTAGCAGAGGATTAGGCCAGGCCTCGTTTCACAATTAAACAAAACAAAAAAAAGGAGAATAACTGCAGCTTAGCCAAAGGACAAGAGCAATAATCATTGTCAGTTTTTGCTTGTGGCCAAATGAAGTTGTATTTACTGAGCCCAAAAAGTAGACGTGAAACATATTTTTTCGCTCTTACTGTGTAAACACTTACAAAGACAGAGAGAGAGAGAGAGAGAGAGAGAGAGAGACTTACACACAACCACAAAGCAGACAAACAACACTCGAATCCATATCCTTAGAACAAATAATTAAATCCTTTTTACATGGCCGCACAACAGTCAGCAAAGTTTTCTTTAAATGTGTGTGTAACTGTGTGTAACTGTGTGTGTGTGTTTCTGCTGTGGTTGCCTCAAGGGGAAAATTGGAATGCTCTCCCCGCCAAGTTCTTGCAAATACCATTTCCAATCCGTATAAACCCCGTCGGCTGTTTATTTTGATGGATTTCATGTTTGGCATTGCCCGAGCACAAAAGCTTTTGTTTGTCTGTTTATGTCGTGTTGGTTGTTGGTTTCTGTTGTTGTTGTTGTTGTTGCTGTGGTTTAGCGCCCTCGAGCAGAGCTTAGCCAAGAAACACAACCCCAATCCCCTAAGCCCCTTTCCCCTCTAGCCCCACTCGCAGCTCTTGCTTTATGCTCAGAAATATCCTTTCTGCTTGAAATCCATTGTCAGACTGCGTTTCAGCTGTTTCTGCTTAATTAACGGTATATATATATATATATATATGCCCTAAACCCCAACCATTCAACGCACAACAACTTATGCCACTTGAGCAGTTGTTGTTGTTGTTGCTTTTACTGCTGTTGTTGTTGTTGCCACCTTCTGTGTATTTAATTGCGCGCATGGCATTTAATTGTTTTTCAAATTTGTTCAAGTTGTAAAATGTTCGCTGAATGAAATGAAATTTGTTCCCCATTCATGTGTGCTATGTGTGTTAGCGTCTTCACATATGTGTGTGTGAGTGTGTGTGTGTGTGTGTGATTGCTGTGTGCCATTTTGTTTAAGGGTTGAATTTTTAATTAAAGTGGCTGGCATCGTAGGAGCATTGCTCCTTGCAACACCAATCAGACAGTCTAAAAGTGGGAGGCCAACTGCCTCAAAAGAAGGGCGTAGTGGGGGTGTGGCACTGCTAAAAACAATTCACAACATGGCTGTCTTTTTGGGGTTGCCCAAGACTCGTTTTGCCAGCCACGACACGCAAATTGCTTCAGTTTTGCAGGCGTAGATACAATTGTATCTAGATACAAACTTACAGACATATCAGCCAGCAAGTGCAGGCTATAATTTCAATCAAATTGCAAGTTAATTACACACAATTATATCACACACTCACACACACACACTCTCACACACACACACACATACACTCTTCTGAGTGGCAGCTTGTTTTGCTTAAATTATTTGCAGCAAGTTCATAGACAACTCGAGTGCAATTAACGATTAAAAGTGTTATTTATAAATTCAACTGTTTAATAATTTCTACAAAATTGCCTATAATTGTTAGCAAACAGTTTGAAAACTACAAAAATTGTAATTAAATTGGTTTAAATGGGAAAGCAAAGGAACTTTTAATTATATGTTTTAAATGCAACACTTGTAAATAATTAAAACACACTTTAAATCATTTAAAAGATATGCTTAAATATTTTTTTAAAGTTACACAAAAGTGTAGTGAATTTATATAAAAAGTTACTTAAACTTTAAGTAAATAATAATTTTTTTAAATTTTGCTGTTTAAGCAACAAATAACAAACTAATCCTTTTAGCCTCAAATTTAGTCAGAGAAACTAATTAAATTTAGCTTTTTCTCAAGTAACAATTACAAATAATTAAAACACGTTCAATTATTTTTAATTTCTATTAATTTTCAATTTCTATTAATTTATTATAACACACATAATAAGCCATTATCAATTGTTATCAATTGAGTAGCATTCCCAAAATTGCCTAATTTTTCTTCAGCAAGTTCCATAAATAGTCACACCGTGATATCAATTCACAAAAAGCACTTGTTAAATGTTGGTCAAGAAGTAAAAAAATAAATAAATAAAAATAAATCGAAAAAATATAGAAGTATTAACCGATATCTGTTTACATTTGCAGTTAAAGGCAACTCGAAATAATCAGCAATGGGAATTTTTGGGCAGCTTTGCTATCTGTAATGGGGAATTGTTGCCCATAAACAGATAGATAGTTTAGATAGGTGGTAGGTAAAGTGACCATGGAGGAGGCACTCGAGTGCCAACATGTTAATTTCGTGTAGAAACACTTGACATAATTGTGCGACTACAATATTATGTGAGATCAGATGGAGTCATAGTGTCATTACTCATACGCAATGTTGTCTAACATGCAACGTGCTTGCATTCTCCATCTCATTCCATCTCATTCACTCTTGTTCACTCTCTGTCTTGCTTAGTGGCACAGGAAATCTTGTGTGTGTGTTGTGTGTGAGCTGATATCGCATAGAGTCGAAAAAAAAGCACGCCCAAGTACAAGTCTGTGATTAAATATTTATAAGCTGATAAGAAATTGAAGCAGGTACCGGTAGGTAATAGCTGTTAGGTAGCTGGTAGCTGGTAGCTGTTGTGCTGTGTTACGTCTACCTTTTTGGGAATCTTGTGCAAACAAAGAAATTAGTATTTTGATAATAAAAAAATTCAGAAGCTACCTAAAATACAAGAAAGCAACAACAACAACAACAACAAATATAGAAGAATGAACAAAGAAATATTAAATAGATAAGCAAAGTAAAGAGAAGTAAAGTAGACCTTAGAGCTGAGGGCACAATTGTGGCTCTATCAACTTATCATTTGTTTGACTTTGTTATTATGTTACACAAACAGTGGAAAAGTAGTTTCAACTCCAGAAAAGAAAAAAAGAAATAGAGGAAAACTATAGATAGATAGAAAAGCCTTGAATGTTTTTGGGATGAAAATGGAGCGTTGCACGCGATTTGCATTGGGCAATGTTCACACAGAGTGTCAGTTGGATTTATCAGTGCCGCAAATCTTAGCTATCAATTTGAACTTTTCGCAAAGCCCAGCCAAAAGAGATTAACATGTGTACTACAGATAGAGACAGAGACAGAAGCACTGGCTGTGATTGAGACAGACAGAGAGAGAAAGAGAGAGATAGTCGAGTGGACTTTGCACTTTTTAATTTTTAACTGACTGCAGTTGTTTGTTGCGGCTGCAATGCAAATAAGATAATTATTCAAATGGCATGTTTCACACAATTCCAACACACACACACACACGCACACACATTCTTTTCAAGTCCAGACCCAAATGAAGAAAGCTACAGAAGAGAGAGAGAGAGAGAAAGGAAAGACGGGAAATCACGAAAGGCAATGGAATCATTTTCTTGCCGGCAAAAGATATCAAGATAGCAACATGCAAATGCTGCAATGATCGCGCGAAATAGATTTGCATAAGCTGACAGAACGAGAAAGAGATAGAGTGACAAGGAGAAGGGAGTGGGGTGAGTGAAAAGATAGACAGTGATATAGTTAGAGCGCAAGAGGGAGGGAGAGAGAGAGTGAACTGCTCTCTGAGCCTGCTTTGTTGCATGTGAGAACATTAATCGTGTAATTAATTTGATGCATGTGTATGCAAAGTAATTTCATGTAAAATGTCACACCCGCCCGAGACCCGACACCCGAGACCCGATGAGTACCGAGATCCAAGTCTCGAGACCCGGCAACAGTTTCTCAATTCTTTTTACATGGCGTGCCAAAGACAAAAATCAAACTACACACAAAAAATAAGAGACCCAGGAGACAAACCAACAGGCAACAGTCTGTCCAGCTGTCCTTCCTGCTGTCTGCCAGTCCTCCCGTCCGTCCGTCCGTCTGTCCGACAGTGTCAAATAGATTCCGCTGGCTGATAGAAACGACAGCGCCATGGCATGAAGATTAGCCACATCGTGGCCAGGGATCAGCACCAAGTGTACCCGATATTTGGCCAGATTTATAAAACTCAAGTCGGAACTCAGTTCATTTGCAAATTACGTGGACATTTCGTTGTCAGCGCCCGCTTTAGACATTTTCATTTCGTTTAGGCCCGTTGAGATTTTATAGATTTGCATTCCTCTTGGCCAAAATGTAAAAAGACTAAAGTTAAATAAACCAGGTTTCATGACATATGCAATGTCCGTTTGGTTAGCGTGCCAAAATCTCAATCTTTGCACACGATAAGACCGAAAGACCAAAAGACTAAAGACCCAAGGTGTTTGGACATTTGGCGTTACCCCTTTCCCTACCCCTTACCCTACCCGTTCCCTTTCACGTGCTGTTATCGGTTTGCGCTCATCTTGTTAGCCAGATAAGCTGACATTTGAAATTAGCTTGGCCACGGCGGATACATGGCCATAGACAAGGCATTACAAGGATTTTCAGCTTGTCTTCTCTTCACTCCGAAATACTGCCAACTCATGCTATAGCTCATATACGATGTTTAGCTATATACACACACATATATACTAAGTATATATTGATATAATGCACTGATAAATGCCGCGGCTCGAAAACTAGATCAAAAGATTCGCAGCCACGCACATTTCTCTTGTTGTTGTTGTTATGGTCTCTTTGGTCTGAACTCTCACTCTATAGAATGCCGAAAATACTTATACACTTCAGTTAAACAACGCCCCGAATCCCAACTTCAATTGTTGCTGAGTCATGCTTGCCGCGAACTTCAGCACGCCGTGTCGTATATTGTCTTGAAAGGCCTCTAAAAAGGGGGCGGCCAGTGGTGGCCCCGCCCCCCTCCTCCCGCTCTGGCTTGCGCCGCATCAGACAACCCAAAGCTAAAACCTCAAAAAACTGTCCCATCATTGTGGATCAGGCGCAGTAGACTAGAAGACGACGTCGCCATCGTCATCGCGATGACTTGCCAAAAGAAAAATGTATAAAAATCATAGGGAAAGGTCTGAGCGGAGTAAGCACAACTCACGCAGACCCTGTACACAAAGTAAACTATGTATTCTCCGTGAAATTTATAAAACAAATCTTTAACAAAAAGTTCACTTAGAACTTCAAGCACCCTTTCTACTTTCTTAAGTACAGGGCTCTTAGTACCTCTGTGTACTTAGTCCCAGACAGCGTTTTTCCATTTTCATCAACTAGTAAATCACTCAAAAAATCACTTCTATGGCAAAAATCAATTAGATTTGCTCTTCCTTTACCTCTGACTAATTTTGGCCATTTGGGCACAATTTTCGACGTCCAGAGAGAGTAATAAAAATTAGAAAATTTGATTATTGCCACAGAGAGATTGTGATTCAGTTTAGACCACACCCACACCCACACCCACTGGGTATCTGGTACATTTGCATATTATCGTGGGGTCTTAGCAAGATGCTACCCCAGAAAAGCAAAAATTTCATTACCCCAAACCAAGTGAACGGTAGCAATGTTTAAATGAGTTTATTACGTCTTTTGGCGTTTACCGTTAACAGCATTTAGCCAAAAAACAAAGAACAAAAAAACCAAACACTGAAATAAAAGGGGTGCATCATGGTCGTAATGAAATTTCCATAGATTTGCATAAAAAGCCATCGAAACTCAACGCCCGCCGCGTTGTCAGATCGTCAGATTGTCAGACTGTCAGACCGGTGAGATGCCCTAAATTAGATAATGTCTAAATTGGATTTAAAACACGCATTTTGCGGGTTTCCAACGGTTACAGCCACACAAAGTTGAGTCTGATTCAGTACTGGGTATGAGTGTGAATCAGTAGCACCCATTGAAGACCCATCGAGACAACATCAAAATAACATTAGAACCGTTTCTACTTTTTTTTTTTTTTTTTTTGGTATTTCCCATTTACATTTTTGCTTCTTCTCTCAACGTTGCTGCGTCTCTACGTTATTTGTTTACGTTTGTCTGCGGCAGTTGAAGGGTTGCAAATGGCGGCTACGTCACCGTGATTTCTATGCAAATGCTTAAAAGTGGGCGCGACCCTGCTGTGGGTGGGCGGCAAATATATATGAAATTTGATTTTTTCAATCTTGCTAAAGGAGGAGTAAGTGAGAAGAGGAGGGGAGGAGGGGTATGACGATTGTTTGTTGTTGACCAGGCGCTAAAAGCAGCTACGTAAGCCAATTATGAAATGTAATCAAATTACGCTGCAGTTGCACTCAAAAGAAGGCGGGGAAATCGAGACCACGTGCATACACACATACATACATATTTATATAAGTTAAACGAAAACACATTACGTTTGACGTAAGCAAATTGATTATTCGCTTGCTTTCTAGGCTAACAATAGATTAAACTATCGGGGAAAAAAAATGTTTTGTCTTTAATAAATATTTGCCCTAGGACGCGTAATGCTGACCTTACGTTAAACGTGGGCAGATGTCGTAACAATTGATTATGGCTTATAATAACAAACACTTTTACTGATAATGGAACAAAGTTAAAGTCTATATTACGAAAATATACGTTACGTAACGTAAACAAATTTGTTGAATGTAAAAACTGTTATCTCCAAAAATAGACAAATAACAGACTCGTACAGTCGAGAGTTGTATACAGAGTCAATATAGCTAACATAAGATAACGTTACGTTATACGTAGGAAATTCTACTGACGTAACAACTAGTTTTCACTAAACTTACTACTAAACTAAAATCTAAACCAAAAACAAATCTGTTTACGATGAATCATCATAGTTACTGTATATGCCTAACGTTTGACGTAAGCAGATCGCTTAACGTAACAAAGTTAAATGACTTTATGTATCAAAATAATAATAAATGCAGTTCTTGTTAACTCGCTTACACCGACAACTAGTTCTTTGACGTAATCTAATGACGTAACATTCTTGAAACCGCGAGAGGCGTAAGAAATCAAATGCCACAAATTCTGTTGCCAACACTGCTATGGTCACTCGGAAATTCTCCTGGATTTCTACGGGATTCTCGTTGCCCTTTTTGCCATACAAACGCAATTGGCAAGTTAATAAATTTAGTTGCCTGCCACAAAGTCACATATGTATCTGTGTGTGTGCATGTGTGTGTTTGTGTCTGTATAATGGACATTACGTAATTTACATGCGCTGTGGCATTTCAGTAGGTGCCTAAGCTATTTACATGTGTTGTCGCCTGGACAAGTTCATAAACAAAAGTTTAAGTTTTTGGTGGGAACTGAAGGAACTTGAAGTTTTGATTGTGACTTTGTTGTGTTGTGTGTGTGAGTGTAAGGGTGTGTGTGTATTTAATTTTGTGTGTGCTTGGTTCTTTTTTTTTTGTGGCTGATTGCGTGGCATTTTTCACATATTTGTGCTGCACATTTCGTGCAAAACTTAATTATATTAACTGAGTTATTTGCGGCATTTGGCGCGCTCTGACTTGGCCAGGCCAGCAACAACTTGGTCAGGTGTTTTTGTTGTTGTTGTTGTTGCTGTCGTGGTTGTTGTTGTTGAACGACAGAAATTATGACAACTCAACTTGACTAACTGGTGTGGGCCAGCCAGTGTTGCGGCCAGTTCCCTACAAGTTGGCCAACAGTTGTTCGCACCTAAATGGCCCAGACAGACTGTTTTGGGCCAGTTGGACAGACTGACAGGCGGCGACAGACGATCAACAATCAACAACAACATAATTAAAGGCACAAATGCCCATGTCGACGGCTCTTGGCCAAGACTTGAAGCCAAGTTTTTGGTATGCAACGAGCTGCAATTAAAAATCAATAAAATGCGTGATTTTTGCAATTTTTGCAATGCAATTTGTAATTGCAATAATTAAAATGTTGTTGCCGCTTTTTCTTTAGCCTTATTTTGTTGCTGATTTTGTTGTTGTTTTGCTGCTTAATCAAATTTTCACCTCAAAAAGCAACTGAGTCACGTTGCAGAGAAAACAAGGGAATGTGTCTGGGAAGGGGACTGGAACTGGGAAAGGAAAACGGCAAGGAAACAACCCCTGGTCCACAAATAAAGCATTTCAGGCAATCAATCACAGCGTAGCATAAGCCACCCCTATATACCCTATATATATTTGTATGCCTGTACTCACTCAGGGGCGCAACAAATCGGATTAACTCGCACAGACTGTACCACCCGAAGTTCCAAATCAAAATCAAAACCAAAATCCAGATTCACGCAGGCGCACACACGCACACACACACAACTACAGGCAGGAGGGGGGTTAATTCTAACAATTAACTTTTGTTCTTTCCCTTTTTTTTTCCTTTTTTACAAACTGTCGGTGGGCGTGGCTGTCGTTAGGCACAAAAAGTAAACCCGAAACGAGCAGTCACCGCCCGTTGAGCTCTCTCTTGATCTCATTGTGCGATCTCACCGCACACGTTAACCAACACTGTTTTGTTGTGTATGCGTGTGTGTGCGTGCGTGTGTGTGGCAGTGCCCGTGTCAGCTTGTCAAAACAGCCATTGATTAAAGGTTCGGAAAGGCTCTAACTGATAAGAGACGAGGCCAAACTGAGGATCAGCTGCGATTATTGAGCTTAGATTGTTATTAGTTTTAGTTAGGATTACTAGCTAACTAACGGCACAGCAGCTCAGTGCAACAAGCTCATCCAATACTTGGCCTCCATTGCGCAACTGAATAGAGATAGATAGAGCGCTAGCATAGAAAGAGGGAAAGGGACGGAGAGAGAGGCATCTCTCTATGCTTTGCCACAGTCAATTGAAATTCTACGCATTCCGACAAACAACAAACAAATACACATACACTGCACACACCACACACACACACTGACTCACACACACACACACTCAGGCACACACACATGCATAGAGAGAAATGCATATATAGAATTCTCAATTGCTTTCGCATCATTACGTCTGCGAACAATTTATTTTTATAAAAGCAAAACGAAGCGACGTCGCAGTCGCAGTCGCTGCAAATGCTGGCGTCGCTGCTGCATTTTCATTTTTCCGCTTTTCACGCAGACAACAACAACAACAACAACAATGATCACGTTTGAAAAGTGCAGGAAAATTGAAGAAAAATACTGAGCCATGAAAGCAGCGTAAAGAAATCAAATAAATTTTATTGTATAAAAGCGCAGCAAATGCAACAACAACAACAACAGCAACTATAACAACAACAATCTGCAGCAAAAACAATCAACGAGTCTGTAAATAGTTTACAGTTGTGTTGCTGTTGTTGCTGTTGTTGCTGTTGTTGTTGCTGCTGCTGTTGTTGCTGCTGTTGTTGCTGCTGCTGTTGTTGCTGCTGTTGTTGTTGTTGTTGCCATTGCGGTTGCACACACTTTTCCTTTGCGCTGCAATCGATCGCAAAAAAAAAAATTTGTTCATTTTAGTTTTATTGTAAACAATTTGGCTGACGGCTGGCGGCCACAACCTGATCATCATCATCATTATCATCATCGTCATCATGATCATGATGAGGCCAGCTAAATGGGTGTTGAGTGCAAAGTGTTTGTCTATGGCCCCATCTCCCCGTCACGCCCCTCCGCCCCCCCTTCACCCCCTCTGGCAATACCAAATCAACCCCACAGACCCCAATTGCATGCAACATGGCGTTGCCAGCGATATCTTTCGATATTTTTAAGTTCTCGATCTGACGATTGTCGGTGTTAAATGCTCAATAATTTTCCTACATATGTATCTTTGTATCTTTTTTTATTTTTATTTTTATTCTTTCTTTTTCTCGTCTACATTTTCTCATCTTTGAGCGACGATCGTTTTACCAAATTGCATTGTCTCTGTGTCTCTTGAAATATCGAAATGATTTTGAACGCACACAGCGGGAGATATTGAATGTTGAATGTTAAATGCAGAATGCATCGCGTTTTTCACATTTAATTTTATGTCTGTTGTATGTTTCATATGGCCTTGTGCACACAACAACAACAGTAACACGAGCAACAGCAACAACAGCCAAAAAAGAGACAACGGCAAAAAGGAGATTGAAGTTTTTGGGGCGCACTAAAAATAAATATAAATGAAAATACAAAATACAAAAATAATAAAATGCGAAATACAAGTAAAGCGTTTTTGACTCCACTCCATTCGAGTGAAAGAAATAAGAAGGAAGATAAAGTCGGCTCTGTGAAGAAATCATACAAAGACTTTTAACTTGAGTCAGGGCCAAAAACTTTTTGATTTTCATAATTTTTGTGCTGACCACAAAAAAAGCACAGCAACAACCACAGCAGTGACCACCACGAACGCTTCATGTTAACGACTTTTTGGGCCTGGTCAAAGCTACAACTACAACTACAACAATAATATTAACAACAAGAACAACAACAGCCTTAGGTCGAACGACTCACTACACTGATAAAAACACTTATGAGTAATATTTTATGTACGAACAATTAGTTATAGTTTTCATAAACAAAACTTGATGTAGAATTAAAAGAGTTTTAAGATACATAAAAGGTATGTTTCCAGTTTGTAATTATTGTAATAAATTATAGTTAATTATATCATATTTTGAGTCAATATAGTTTTCAATAGTTTACTCTGGTGTTTAAAGCAATTCAGCATTTATCTTTTGAATAACTTAAAATTTTTTAGTTAAAACAGTCTTAGTAGGTCTTAGAGCACAGTTTTTAGAAATTATATTGTTCTTGTTTTTTGATCAGTGTATAAAAGTTCATCTCATTCCGTTCAGTTGGTCGTCATCATCATCTTTTCTACATTGTCTGCGTTTCCTTAACGTAAAAGTTTCATTTTCGTTACCTTTGTGCAGTGATACCGAAAAGCAACAAAACAACGAAACAAAATGAAATGAAATGAAATGAGACTTTGTCTGTGCCTTGTTCCAGGTGCTGCCTGTTGCCTGTTGCCGTTGTCCAAGTCCAAGTCCAAGTTTCAGTCCCGGAATCTGGCAACAACAGCGGCAACGTTGACTGCACCAAATGAGATTTTTTTTGGTTTTATTTTTTTGTGCCCAGCCTCTGATGATTTTTGAATTGATTTGTGTTGTTAAATATTAAATTCTTATAAGTCATTTGCACTCGGTTTGGGTTTGGGTTTCGGGTCTGAACCACAGTCTGGGGCTTGGTGCTTGGTGTGGTGTGGTTTCCAAATGACAGACAAGACTGTGACTGTGACTGTGACTGCGATTGGTATTGCGACTGTTACTACGACTTTCAATGCAGCCACGCCTCACTGACCGCCCGCCTGCCTGCCCACATATATCATTTACACTCAGAAGCAGAGAGAGATAGAGAGAGACAGAGATTCTCAATTCCCGATTCTCGATTCGCGCACAGCGGTCGGTCGATCCAAAAATGGCAATGGACCAACAACATCCAGAGTTAAAACTTAAAACTGAACACTGAACACTGAACACACTCTTGTCTTTGTTGTATTTATGAATACACATTTCTGGCGATATTTCTGCAGTAAGAGCGGTAAGAGAAGGTGCAATATGTGGGTTGGAAAGGGGGTTAAGAGAGGGAAAGGGGGGTAAGTTGTTGCTGTGTGGCGCGCAAATAACAAAATTATATTTTCAAGGTGTTCTTTTGCACATTTTTTTAAATTTTAATTAACGTCGTTGCTGTTGTTGCTGCTTAAAATTGCAATTCGCATTCACAGCACAGCTGAAAAAACAGCAAAAAAGAGGAGGAGAGCTGGAGACGGGGAGAGACGAAAGGGAGACAAAGGGAGTGAGAAGAAAGAACGTAAAATCATAATAAATGTTTAACAAAAGTTAATAAGCTTTTCGCTTTTGCTTGATTTCATATGTATGAAGCTGTATTTTATTGTCGTTTTATGTCGTTTTATTAATTTCTTTAATGACTGCACTGCCCTCAAGGGGGCACCCAGGGGGTGGCAGGGGAGGCAGGGTAAGGTGTGTCGAGTTTAAAATGAATCGGAATTATGGCATTGCATGTGTGTGGCAATGATAAGGCACTTTAGCTCGTGTCTTCACTGATTGCCATGAAATATGTGTGTGTGTGCGTGAGACAGAGATACAAAGAGAGACTTAAACGCTTCTTAAGTCAACTTCAAGTTAATTAACTAGTGATTACTATAAGCATCTCACACTAAGTATTAAGTACACTTGAAGAAATGGCAAACGTTTCTTACTTTATTTTAGGATTAGTCAAAGTGAAGTCTGTTATTATAAACTGCCAAGTTCTGAGTCTTATTTCTCTGATATTTTTCAATCTTTTTTTCCTCTTGTGCTTAATAGTGAAACTTTCACGCCAGTTACGAGGAAAGACAGCAAGAAAAGAAGATACATTCAATAAACACTCACGCAGTGCCCAAATGGACTTTAAACAAGTGCCATGAAGTAAAGAAATTTATATATGAAAGCTTTAAGTAAGTCTCCGATCTCCGGTCTCTCGTCTGCAGTCTTCAATCTTTCCCTCTGCCCGAGAAGAACCTCACAACAAGCGTCTACCATTCGACGCCTGCAGTTGCATTCATTACAAGCGAGGCAAAGGTTAACATGCAACGAACGGCAACGGCAACAGCAACAGCAACAACTGCTAAAAAGCTTAAATTTCACAACACGCTCGGCAGCAACAACAAGAACACCAGCAACAGTAACAACGACGACAACAACAACAACAACAACAGCTACATCAGCTACAGCAACAGTAACAACAACAGCAACTTGCTGCAAAGAGGCACAGCATCAACGACAGCAAAAAGTGCGACGTTGTTGTTGTCGTCATTGTTGTTGCTGTTGTTGTTGCTGCTGTTGTTGTTGTCGTCTCGGACGACGTCTCTCAACTTTTGCGTTTGAGCATTTAAGTGCCAATTAATAACAATTTTTATGAACCGAAGAAATAGTTGACAACACGGCATGGCATGGCCGCCAATGCTGTGATGCGCTGCTCTGGCTGTTGCTGTTGCATGCAACAAGCAGCAAGCAACATGCAACAGCAAACAGTAAGAGCAACAGCAACAGCAACAAATGTATGAGAGTTGCAGACGGCAGGCATGACAAACTAATTTGAAAGCCCATAATATTGTGCAGTTTATGAACAATTATTATATAAGTTTTATTAACCAGTCAAACGAACCCAGCAGCTCTTTAATTAATTTGTGATTTTTCTGCATCAGCAACAACGGCAAAATCAGCAACAGCAACAGCATCAGCAACATCAACAGCATCAGCATTAGTTGCAATTTATGCCGGGCTTATTGACAGGCCAAAAAGCATCTCAGCTGCCAATAACTGTGTATGCAAAGCAGTACATGAAGGGGAAAAGAGAGAGAGAGAGAGAGAGAGAGAGAGAGAGAGAGAGAGAGAGGAGTCTGACTTTGAAACATTTGGCGACATTAATATGATTTAATGCGTTAATTAGCACCAAGCAGCAGCAACAGCAGCCGCTAACTGAGGGTGCAAACACAGCAGCAGCAACAACAATAACAACAACACTCTCGCATACACTTAGACACACACACGAACAAGCGCAACTTGAGAGCATCATCTGAGGCGTCGCGCTTAAAACCCCAAAAAGTATGCTACGCGTATTCCCAAAATCCCTGAAGCGGATTAGTATGAAGGCAAGGACGATGTGGCATGGAATGTGGCAATGGAGGGTGCGGTTTGCTGCCTCTGGTGCCAACTGGTTCCACCCCTCCCCCACCTTCTTCTTCCTCCTCTGTGCATTGCGTAATTGACGTCAATTTTGTTTTCGCACCGCGCATACCAAAAGAGAACAAGGAAAAGCCAAACCAAGCCAAGCTAAGTAAAGAAAAGCGCTGCGGAAAACATACCCAAAGTTGAGCCTTGGAAATCCAATACGACACAGAAAAATAATTTGCCAAATATAGAAAATTGTGTCGCTCGCCTATGGAATACTTCAAATTGTAATGCCCCGGGAGTAGCACAATAAACAGGAGCTACGACAATGCGTGCACCCAGTGAAAAGGGGGCGGAAGAGGAATGGCTTCATAGGGTGGCACTACGCTGAGCATCATATTTCATTTATTAGCAGGCACTGAAGGTGGAGAAAAGAACGCGTTGGCGGCAAGTTCGACAAGCATTTTTATTTATGCCCATAATGCAGGGCATATGCAGAAAAGGGAAGGCAGGCAGGAAAGGCAAGACACGAAGGAAGGGGTGGCAGGAAGGGAGCACATGGAAGTAGCCCAAATGGGAATTGCCTTTTGCCAAAAGCAAGAAAATTGCCTCTCTCTGAGCTCAAACTGAAAGTAAAGTGCGTCAAAGTAAAGTAGCTTAAAGATTTATGTGGACTTTTTTTGGCGGGCGTTTGCCTAATAGAATTCTTTTGTATATACGAGGGGAATTATTACTTAGAGGGGGTAAGGGGGGTAAGGCAAAAATGTGTCAATATGGTCGCGTCTCGAGTTGCTAATGAATGAACATGAGCATTTTTAATGGTAATTAAAAACACTAAGACACAAGCTTATAACTTTATTAAACACGTTTGTATAAAACGGTTAACAAAGTTATAAAACAGCAGAGAAAAGAATTGTTAATAACCTAAAGTTATGAATTTTAAAAAGTTATAAAAGTCATTAAAATTTTTCTTAAGAAAAGAATTATTAGAATTTTATGAAGAGAAAGTCTTGGTTAAAATATTAATAATTATTTAAGAATTTTAATTTATGTAAAACTATTTTCTACTTGATTTTTAAACCCCAAAGATTGTCATAAAATTAACTGTTAAGCTTTATCCAGAGTTGACTAGTTGTAGTGTTAAAAATTAAAAACTTTTTCTTAAATTTTCTTTTATATAAAACTATTTTTAAGATTCTCATCAAATTGGTTTTAAAGCTTCGCCCAGAGTTATCTTCAGTTACTGGCAAATATAACTCTTAGTAAGTATTGCTAAATTCTGTGCCTTGAACACGGCACGTGCGCTATTAAATATGCAATAAATTATTTTTGCTAGTTTCTTTTCTGTTGGCATTGCTAAGCTGCCTGCAAATTATAGAAAATCCCAATGCGCAATCCCCCTTAGAAACCCCAAAAAACGGCGCACACACACTCAAAGGGGCGAAACGAGGCTGGTGGGTAAGGGAAATGGAGAGAAAAGTCAATGTAAGCAATAAGCTGGAACACCATTATCTAATGCTCGGCGCGCCATTGAGGCATAAAGCCCCCGAAACCGAAAATGTGCAGGCAAATCCTTATTCCTTCCCTCCCTCCCAAAAAAAAAAATCTAAGAAAAAAGCCAAGTCCAATCCCAATCTGCTCGGCATATTCGAGGCCCATAAGCGGCACAAATAGTGCGCAGGAAATAAAGCACAAAAAGGCAATAAAAATTGCCAGCCAGGCGGGCTGTCGACCAGGCTAAGAGTGTGTGTCGTCTATATAGTGGCTAGAGAATGGGGCTAAAACTTTTGGCTGACTATTTTGTAGATGTTGGCCGCACTGCTTCCGGGCCAATAGAAATTCCAGCACAACAAACAAAAGCAGCCCCCTTATCATCCAAATATATATATATATATATATGGGGGTTGGGGGCTTAGATGGGGCTGGGGTTGGGGACTGAGATCTCTCTCAGTCTCTTTGGTGGCTCTAATGGCCAGCAGACAGACACTGAGACGTCGCCAGCAGCGGATTTAAGTGCAAGTGATTTATGTGCTCTATCATGTGGAGTGGGTAGTATATCCGTGTGTGCGTGTGTGTGTGTGTGTGTGTATCTGTGTGCAGTACATACAAAAATTAGCTGATGTAGACATAAATGAGAGCCAAAAACGTATGCGCCAAATTGCAAATGGCATAGAGCAAACAGTAAACGGCTTAAAAGGGAAAGGGCAAAACGGGTTTTTGGCCACAAGTAAAATCAATCAAAAGTCAAACATCGACTTGCATTATATATGTTAAAGGAAATTCAATTACAAGTGGTCAGAACCCTTTGATATTTAACCCTCTTCTAGAGGCAAAAAGGCTTTTAGTTTCATAGGCCTGCATGTGAAGGTCTTAGTTCCCGTTTAGATGGATTAAATTACAATTTACAAGTGGCCGATTCCGATGAACCCTTCCCCCTTTTCAGTACCCCCCATCCCACCCCCCGATACTCTGACCCTTGTGGTCGCGAACTAAACCCTCTTGCGTGCCAATGCATCGATGATAATTGAAAGACCCTTTAACAGGGTGGCCAAAAGAGGGCGACTGCGGGGGAGTCACTTGGCTAATCGAGTTTGAAACAAGCGTAAATTGTCCTTTTGATATTTGAGTTGACTTCAATTGCATTTGCGGTACAAAGTGCAGCTTGGCAGCTTTGGTAATTAACGGTAATTGTGCGCAGGCAGACCACGCACTCACACTAACTTGGTCAACAGACCAACAGACCAACAGTATGGCTTCCCTCTAGGGAAATGTTGCCGATCGCCTCTAATGTGCGCTAAGCGCTCTCGCCTGCATTTGCCTAATGACCAAGCGGACTTTTTTGTATAATTTTGTAAGCTTTTAAACCGATTTGCAGCTTAGTCCGAGCGCAAATATTTCACAAAGAAAAAAAGCACTAAAAAACATTAAAAAAAGAAAGAAAAACAAAAACAAAACCAAATGTTTTCAGTGGAAAAAATGTTTTGAGGCAAGTCCACTGCGAGGGAGACAGCGACTTTGTTTGAGACAGAGACTGAGACTGAGTCTGAGACTCAGATTCAGATACTTTAAGCTATTTCGGGTTGAGTTTTTTGTGGCATTTTTACGGCATAAATTTCCATTGAATTTGCCAGAAATACTCTAAAAAAAACGATATAAACGCATTGATACTTTGTGGCTAAGCCAAAAGGTTGACACAATCAGGTAGAAGTGAGCATATAGAAAGAGTTATATATAGATATATATATAGAATTGGGTACTCGCTACAACAACAACAACAATGATCAGAAATCGCGTTCTTTTGAAGCCGGCGGCTGCCGTTTGAAGCAACACTTGACTTCAGCCATAGATGGAACACATTAAAGGCAAAAAAAAAACAAAAAAATAACAAAAATCAAATTAAAACAAAACGAAAACGAAAACAACAAAAAATTCATTAAGATTTCATTATTTGCCAAGCATTTTATATCAGTTCCCTTTTTGTCGAACATATAGAATTCCAGGAAAAACAGAATAGCAATGCGAGTCTTCATTAATATTTGATACAACTATGAATGAAAAATTAAAAAATGTTTGAATCAAGTAAAAAAGGGCAGTCGAGAGGAGAGAGTATATTAAATGCAGTAAAAATTGTAGAGAATTAAAAAAATAAGTCACTATAAGCTTAGCTTACAATGTTCAGAGGTTGTGGGGAACAGTTTGAGATTGATATAAAGCTAATAAAATTGTTCTTAATTCAAGTTTATAATTTTTGAAATATTTTATAGTTTAAGCTCAAAAGTTAGAGTTTAGAAATTAATGATAATTTTTGGTACTATTTTCTGGTTTGTTTTAAGAACTTTTGAAGCTCTTAGTAGTACACTTGAAGCTGGTATCAATATGAATGGAACCGTCACCAGCGTTGTCATCGTCACTTTGGCATGTCTTTTCACGCCAATGGCCAAAGGTATCGCATTCAACGCTTTTTGGCCTTCAATACAATTCCCTTGGCGATCGCTAAAATCGCTGAAAGTTTTGTATTTGAACGCGACTTGAAACTCAACAGCTCACAGAACAAAACTCAAGTAAAACCACCAAAAAAAAGTAAAGAAAATAAAACAAGATCAGCCGTGCCGCATTTAAAAACTTGTCGAGCTCATTGGCAACTGCATTGAAACATTAGCAGTGATGACATTTTTGCGGTCGCTTCTACTCATTCTCCCCACTCTCCAGCTCTACCACTTCGTCTACCTTCTTCTACCTTTGGCTTTGGGTTACCGCTCCCTTCTCCCCCTTCTTCCGCTCCCTTCTCCCCCTTCTTCCGCTCCCTATGTCTGTGATGCGTCTGTGCTGATTTTTTGGGCCGTTGGCTTTTGGCTTTTTGGCGTTTTTTGTTGTTTTTTTGCTGCTTGCAAGAAATTCCTGACAACGCGACACTTCATACATAATAAAAGTGGATCGCCGATCTGCCAGTTTTGCCATTCGAAGCGTTGTCGCTCGTCAAATGAGTCAAGGGGGAAAAAAAAAGTCGCCACGATCCGATTCGATCCGATCGGTTGCACATTGAGCCGGGGTTTAAGCATTGGACAAACGCTTCTTTCCAGACTTGAGAATAAGTTTATACTTTTTTTTGGGGTTTTATATTTGGTTTGGTCCGACGTCTTTGTTCTGAGCCACCACGGCGGCATTTGTAGGGCTTTCTTGGTTTATTAATTGTAGCCTTAGCCTTGGACTTGGTCTTGCTTTTATTTATTTTTCTCCTCTTTTTGTTTTTGGTTCACAAACGAATGCACAATTTTCGGAGCAGCCGCCTTGTGGTTGGGAGCCACAGACAGTATGACGCTTGAAAGCCACAAAAAAATGTGTGTGTGTGTGTGTATGTGTGTGTGTGTATAAGAAAAATCCAAGCGGCTAACTCGAAACTGAGGTGAGAGCACGCCTAATGAGCCTGGCCAACACTGAGCATCCTTTTTCAGCTTTGTTTCTTTACTTTTTTCTTTCTTTTTTTGGGTTTTGTTTTGGGCCAGACTAACAGACACCCAAAACCAGTTCAGTTTCGGCTTTTTGACTTAATGCCTATAAAATTATAGGTTACTCAAGCACCAACTGGAAAATTGTGTAGGGCGTTGCTCAAGAAATTAATACAAATACAGGCTAGCAAACACGAAGCATTTTCTTTTGGGTTCCACGAGGGGAAAATGCTGAGCCCAAGAGCAAGAGCAACAAATACAAGTAAATACCACCAAAACAAAACAAACAAGAAAGAAAAGTACAGTCGAGCACGCCCGACCGTAGAATACTCTCTGCATTTTATTTCCGATCATTTTAATAAAGTCGGTATCCAAGTATATCAATTGATACTTGCAACAAAACACGTTGAAACAAAAACATCTGATTGTATATATACACACACATATACATTTGACATTATATGTATGCACGCACATATGTATGTGTTATATGTAATACATACACAATTGGTCGGCACAGCCAGCATTCGCGGGCAGCGCTGCCGCTAGAAGCAGCGAAAACGTTCGCTCACATGTTTGTATGTTTCTGTCTCGTTACACATGCATTGACATTGCGTTCAATTATTAACTTTCTTAATGTCTAGCTCTTTGTTTATTGTCCGATTTATATGCAACTTTCGGATAGTTTAATATATTTTGTCTCCAAACGAATTTGAATTACAAGACTGTACGATAAGAACATATGCCTTAAAATCGGCATTGAAGTTTGCAAATTATTTTATTTCTTTGGGAAAAGGGGGCGTGGCAGCCCAAAATTTTTGATGAAAATACAATTTGCCGTCTCTAGGAACCTGCGTACCAAATGGGTGTTCCTAGTGCCATAGTTACTGAGATATTCGGCTAAAACATCGATTTTACGAGGTGTTTCTAGTTTTGCACATTGTGAACGGGGCGTGGCATCGAAAAAAAAGATTCTATTGACTGACTAAATATCGAGTCGATACTGACCAAATTCAAACTTGTAGCTCTTACCATCTCCGAAATCTGTTTGTTCTACGGACGGACAGACAGACAGAACAGACAGACAACAGACGACAGACAGACGGACAGACGGACATGGTAATCACTCGTTGTGATGCTGATCAAGAATATATATACTTTATGGGTCGCCAGCCTCCTTCTGCCTGTTACATACTTTTTTTTTTGCACAAACCCAATATACTCTCTCTTGCAGAGAGTATAAAAACGAATGAAGAAAAAACGAAATAAAATCTAAGAGGCAAACACGCCCCTGGCAATCACGCAAAATGCCAAATTACATGTAGCTACCATTAACAGAACGAAATCATCTAACACGCAGAGCCTCCAACTTGGCCCCGACCAAAAGGCCAACAAGACCAACACTAACAACAACGAAGAGAAAAACAAAGTCATTTAAGGTGTTTTTCACATTGCCGCACCCGAGCAGAAACTCTGGATTTAGACCTCGTCCAGCTGCCACAGTGTAGCAATTTGATCTGTGCCCAAAAAGCCAGCTCAAATGCTCAAGTTTCAGACACTGCACAGGCACACGCAGCAAGATCAGGCAGTACAGGGTTGGGCGACAGTCAGAACTGCAGTCGTGTGATCCTTAACTGTCGTCGCCAGCCCTTGACACTTGACACTTGAACTGCGGCGGGGGTGTTGGAAAGATGGAGGTGGTAGTTTTCCTAAGCGGCTTACACGTGCCACATCCATTGACAAAGTCAGCATATTCACAATTCCATATGGCTGTAAATTCTTAACAAAATAATGTATAGAAAATGTAATATGAGCAATCAGCTCTGTCAAACGATATCAAATATAGGTATATACATATGTGAGTTGTGAGTCCTGAGTTGAAAGGTCACAGAATTCGCGTTTTGTTCTTTACACTGCACAAGTTTCACTTAATAATTAGAAATTGTCACAAAATACTCGAGTAGTCACATAAAGCCCACGGCCCAAAGGCTTACTCTCTCCCAAGCAGTTAATAAAGCACAAAGTTGGTCAAAAAAGGAACCCAACTTGGCTTTAAGCCGCAGAGAGAGCTGTTGGCTTGATGAGCAACTTGAGTATAAATTTGCTGAAATAGAAAAGGGAAAAGAGCTGCCCAGAAGATAAGAGAAGTTTCGAGTTGTTCATCCAAGTTTATCCTCCAGTGTTCCAGTAATCAGCTAAGTTGGTTGATCTTCAGCGGTTGTTGGCCTAAAAGGCGTTGACTTATTAACTAGAACCTTCAGTTTTGGCAAGTGAAAAAACATTCTTTGTACTTTTCAAATATACTTTTTTTTTTCATATATTTATTGGCTAACTCTTTAAACGTTACTCTGTAGTTGTTGTTTCTTAATTCTTTTTCATTTTTGTTTTGTTTGTTATTTTGTTTTTGTTTTTTTGTTTTCATTTAATTATATTATTAGTATACATATAAATAATTAAAAATATTACATTAAAATGTATTCGTATATCGTATAGAAGTTGCTGCTTGTTGATTTTCTTTTCTTTTCTTTTCTTTTCATTAATGATTTAATTTAAGTTTTTACTTTTTGATTGCGTTTTCTTCTCTGCTAAGTTTATCATTTTTCTCATTTTACAATTTTGCTAAAAACTAAATAAAATTTGTTTCGTAAAACAATAATAAAAAAAACTGTATGCACGAAGACAAAAGAACTAAATTTTATGTATTTTTTTGTTTATTTGTATATATTTTAAAAATAAAAAGCGAAAAGCGTCTCAATTATTTTTAAAATATATATTTACGTATATATTTTTTGCATAATTTTAATTTTTTTGTTTTTAGTATTATATTTACTTTGTTATATTTTTTATAAAATATCACCTAAAGCAATTACGTATTTCAGTTTCAGTTTTGTGTTTTTTTTTTGTTTCAATTTGTTTTTATTTAATTTTTTTTTATTCCTTTTTTGTTTTAGTTTCGTTTTTACAACAATAAAAAATTTGCGCATTATTTGCAAAACATTCAATACTCAAAACTAATTATAAGAAAATTATTAAACAAATGTGTTCAACAAAATGCAAAAGCTTGCAAAAATCATAGGAAACAATTTGTTGCAGACAAATTTACAACAGTTTTTTTTTATTTTATTTATAATTTTAGCGGT
This sequence comes from Drosophila cardini, assembly GCA_018903735.1. Lineage (NCBI taxonomy): Eukaryota > Metazoa > Arthropoda > Insecta > Diptera > Drosophilidae > Drosophila > Drosophila cardini. The sequence continues at coordinate 1,122,065 of JAEIGM010000020.1, forward strand.
ATTTTTTTTTATGATTAACTAAAAAGCAACTAAGATCAGTTGGCCACAGATTTATACTAAAATTACATTATAATTACAGCAATTACTTATTTTTTGTTGTTTTCATTTTTAGCATTTTTATGAGACAAAGTACAACAACTATTCGTATATATATAATTTTTGTTTCTTCTTTTATTAATTAATTGTTATTAATTTTTTTTTTTAGTTTTGTGTGTATTCTTAAGTTGAAAAAATAGTACAAAAGCTTTGACATATTCTCGTTATATATTATTATTTTAGTTAGTAGGTTTCTTGCCTGGTTTCTTTCACTAATCAACCATCTGGTTTTTATGGTCTACTCATAAAGTGTAAGTAAGTATACAAATGACTGCCCATATAGCTGGAACTGCAAACGATTGCAGTTCCATTAAGTACAATGTTTGGTAGTATAATTTTTAAATATATATATATATTTTTTTTTTTGTATTTTTTAGTATGCATTAACTGAAGAAGGAGATAGAGATAGAAGTGCCTAGAGCTGGGAAGAGTTCTTTCGGAAATTAGTTAAGTTGGGTAAACATAGAGTTATAAATTTTAGCTTAGCATACATACTAATATACGTAGCCTTCCGTTACGGATTACTAAGAACTATATAACGTACATTTAGTTAGACCGCTATAGTATACATAAAGTTTTCATTTCGGGGAACCCATCAACAAATCATCAGATCAGATATTTGGGTATTTTTATCTATTAAGATTTTTAGATTTTGGGTCTAGTCTAGTCTAGTAAGTTTTGCTTGGGATAGTACGGGATAATCTTATCTTCATCTTCATCTCTCATTCATCTTAACTGCTGTTTTGAGCACCAAAAGCTGCGCTGTTTGCTACGTATATATATTGTTATTGTTATTAATTATTAATTACATTTATTTATAATAATAGTATCGTGTTTAGCATTTTACGTATTCACTTGTATAGTTTAAAATTGTGTTTTTTGCTTAGTAAATGCTTACTTTTATTCATTTTTTTTTCTGTTTAATCTTTTTTTAAGTTTTTTTTTTCTATATAACCTAAACAGTATCTTGTTCATTACGTATATCAAGTTAAGTTTCGCACGGTTTCCAGCTCATTTAAAATGTCATCGTATATGCGCGTTTCAATTCTCAATTAATTAAATTAACTTTAATCTGTATATATTTTGTTTTTGTTTTTTTTTGTTGTCTAGATTTAAATTTGTAATAAACAATAAATGAAAAACATATATGTTTTTTACTTTATGTTTTATTCGTATACTTTGCATTTGAACTCAGGTTGATTATTTTATCTTTTCATTTTACGTATATGAGTTGCACTTGGTTCTCGATTCTCCCTTAGAACGTGTCGAAACAAGAATTGAATAATAAAAAAATATTTAAAAAATTTAAATGAAAAAAATAAAAATTAGTTTAAATAAAAGTCTAACAAGAAAAGTATATCAAATTCTTTTGATTTTTTCCTTCGTTTTCTGTTTAGTTTTTTGTTTTGTTTTTTTTTTTGTTTTTTGGCAAGTTCTTTCAGTGTTGTAAAACACATTGAAAAAGGACGTATTGAAAAATCGTATACTTGTTTGCTAAAGTGAATGAATTGAAAAGCCAAACAAAATGAGAATAAACTTTTCTTTCTTCGTAACATTTGTTGTGTTTTTCATCTTCTTTTACTTTCTGTCAACTTGTAAGCAGCCTAGGCTTGATTCGTACATCTATATGCTATAATATAGGGTTTAACAATATAAGGATTTCTATATATATATATAAAGAGCTATACGCGTAATCTGATCGGATTTCGGGTTGGGCTATGAGTTTTTTTTCCTTTAGTTACTGTTGTGACACAATCACCCACCCACATATACACTTTCGTTCCCACACACACACACAGACACACACTCACTCACACATACGTAGACACGGAGCGAGTTAAAAGTCCGCTTCATGCTTGATGCGATAACTGGCATAGGTTTCTTCCAGCGGCGCAAAGTCTTGCGAGTGGGGCTGTGTTCAAGTTCCAAATTAGAAATATTGGCACAGAGTTGTAATATATATAGAGAAATGGGGCTTTTAGATATCATAGATCAAGTGTTGATATTGTGTGCTTGTTTGTGTTATCGATATTTCTATCGATATTACTGTATCTATGTCTGTGTTTGAGGGGGTCAGAGGGGACTTTCAGGCAATATTTACAAGTTTACAAACTCAAAACGATAACATAACTATATAGGTATATCGAAAGTTATCGGAAGTAATCGGCGCATGACTATGCAGCACCGCAGAGTCGACGCCATGCATATTAGACTAACGTTCATATCATAATATATATGTATATGTATATATAAATACATACATATATATATTTTGTAGATATATGTATATAGTTTCTATATAGAATTATGTGCATATGTAAATTGTTAAAATTGGTTAGTTTTGGGTTAGTAAACTTTCTTGTAATATATATATATATATAGTATTTTAAGTATTTTTTGTTTTGGTTTTTTTTTTTTTGTTTTGTTTTTTGTGAGTGTTAAGTGAAAATAATAAAAAAGTTGTTAAATGTTTCTTTTTTTTAATAATAATTAATAATATATTGGCGAGCTATATGGGCCTCTTGCAAAAACGAAGTACTGGAACTTTTACTTATTTTGTTTTTTTTTTTCTTCTCTTTTTCTTTCTTATTCTTTTGCATATTTTTTCAGATTTTTCATAGATTTTTGCTTTTTTAGTTGTTGGTACTTTTTACAAATTAAGCAAATGTTTGCGCTAATTATTGTTGCTCAGTTGCTGTATCTTCATCATCATCATCATCATTATCATCATTTAAGTAATTTACAAGTTGAATGCATTCTATTCTCGTGCGAGAGCACAAAAATAAATAACATGACTTTTGTTTTTGTATTACTTCTTAGTATTTTTTTTCATTATTTTGGAACTTAAATTTATGGCTCTCGTTTCAGTTTTTTCTTTTCTTTTTTTACTGTACAAAAACAGACAAATTCGAACGGCCAAAGCATCGGCAGCAGCAGCAGCAGCAGCAGTGGACACCAGCAGCAGCAGCAGCAGCAGTTGCAGCAACATCGGGATATTTTCTCTGTTCTGTTTTTCATAACTTTTTGTTAGGAGCCAGTGTCGCCACCTGGCGGCCGCTTGGAAGCTCGTTTGTAGTAGTTGTTGTTGTCGTTGTTGTGTCGTGGTATTTGTTGTTGTTGTTGTTTGTGTCGGTGCGGTATTACGTCTAGTTGTTGTCGTTTTTGGCCGCTGGCGTTGAGTCCTTGTGTGTTGCAGTTGTTGTGTCCCATGCTGTTGTTGTAGTTGCTGTTGTTGCTGCTGCTACAGCGCTCTGTTGCTCGCTAGAAATTTGCTTGATCTTTCGCTTATTAAGTTTGCTTTCTTGTACTGTATATGAATTAATTCTCTTGACTAATTTACAATGTGTGTGTGTTCTTGTTCTTGTTCATAATTACGTACAACTTCTTCTGCGTTTTTGATTGGATTTTATTCATCAATATTTTTTTTTCTTTTATGTTATTATTATTATATTGTTTTGTTGGTTTTTTTTTTTTTGTTGTAGTTTTGCAAAATTAATTAATTTTACTTAATTTCTTATGCAGTTTCGCAACATTCTCTCATATTAATTATTATTGTTCATAATAATTTATGATTATTTTTTATAGTTTTTTTCTCTTTTTTTAGTTTGTTATTATTATTATTGATTCATTTAATCCCAGGGCATTGTGAGCACCCGCTTCGTTTTTGCAAGAAGGTCGTTATCGTACTACGAACATGGGTGCACCACCGCATTGTAGCTCGCCAATATAGGACCATGTGCTCCCGCGAAGGGGGTACTCACAACGTCTGGTGTACTAGCTCCATCGGTGTGCGATGTTGAATCGGCATTACTTCTTCCTTCACCATTTGCTGAACCTAATTCTGGTGGTTTGGTGGTGTCCCGTTCGTCAATCACTAAATCTATTGGCATTTTACCCTTTAAACATGAGATATATCGATGACAGAAATTATCGCATAATTCATGCACCTGCAAAGAGAGAAATCCCCGCAAAAGACAGAGACAGAGAGAGAGAAGAGAAAGAGAAAGAAATGTTGTGTGTGAGAAGGGCGATACGAATTGACTTAAATAACTTAAAATTAACTATAAACTATCGATAATATTATCGATAACATATGTTGTTAAGCAATTTCAATACTTAAATTAGCTTAAAAATGCTAATTCTCGTCTCTTAAAAATATTTAAATTAAATATGAATATTTATATTTATAGTCTTTGGGTATTAATAATGTTATCGATAGTTGTTTAGCTCATAAAATATTCATATACTCATAGTTTTAACATAATCTAATCAAGCATTGCAATACGGTTTTTAAAGTCTCACAATCGGGACTTCATTAGGCATTCTGTTGCTTTACAATATGACAGACAGAGACAGCTGCAAACACTTAGCGCCATTGCATTCTTCATGGCAACAGCAACGACAGGGTTAAGTAAGAAAAGAGAAGAAAAAAAAAAACACAAACTAAAAAACTTGTTTTGCTCCCGCTGCAAATGGCATGCAAATTGCTTTTTATGCGTTAACCCAGGCCTGACTCTCGTCTGGACTTGGCTCTGAACTCGGCCCAAGCAAATGGTTGATGATGGCACTCAAAAATGGCGTAGACAACGTCAGCAACAACATCGCTGAGCTTAGAAGGTGTACGCGCTTGCAGGCGATAAAAATGCGAAGCCGACAACATAAATATGCATAGAGAAGCTGAAACTGAAGCTCCGGCTTGGCTTGGCTTGGTCCGGCCAAAAGCATTTGGTCGAAAAGGAAGTGCTGGCCAGCCAAGTTTAGCCGCAGGGCACACTTTTGAGCAAGCAGCAACAACAGCAACAGCAACAACAACAACAACAATCAACAGCACGTGCAACATGCAGACGAACGCTGGCGTCAGCAGCAACAAACGGGCCAACAAAATGCGTTTTTAAAGCCATGTTGTTGTACCAAAAACTCTGCATACACACATAGTGTGTGTGTGTTTGTGTGTGTGTGTATGATAAAACAAATGCGATAAGGCCAAAGTGAGTGTGAGTCAGGCGGAGCACATATGCAAATATGCAGAAAAGGCTGCGCACCAAAGAGGAATGCAGCCGCCGACACGGCTAAAAAGAAATTAATTGCGCTGGGCTCGAGCAGACAGCAACAACAACAGCAGCAGCAACTGCAACAACGGGGCAACAACAAAACAGGGTGCTCCATTTAAACGGGCAGGCATTTAATTTACGAAAAAGTGCGCGTTGCTTATGCAAATTGCTTGTTGTTGCTGTTGTTGCTGTTGTCTGCAACGGCTGCGAACGCAGCTCTCGATTTTTTCTTTTCTTATTTTTTGTTAACTTTTTGGCATGCGAAAGCTGCAATGGCTAAAAGCCTGGCTACCTATTAACTTGTTGCCCAAACTTGCCAAACTTGTTTGCAGGCCAACGTTGCTGTTGCCGCTGTGATGTGATGTGCTGTGCTGTGTTCAATGTTATTGTCACCAAAAATATGACGTTGATAAAAAGTGGCAGCAACTGGTTTTATGACAGGACTCAAATTTGTCGTTTGCTGGTTGCTGATAACACAGACGCAGCAGCAACATGTTGCTGGTATGTATAGCTGTCAAAGTTGCCATAACAATGCACATAAAGCGCGCAATTAGCACGCCAGCAACATGTTGCAAGCAACTACAGCACTGCACGCAACAGCAACAACAGCAGCAACAACAACAGCAGCAACAACAGCAACAACATGGCATAAATACTTACTAAATTGATATGTTTATGTGGCTTTATGCTCAGTCGCCTGTCTCGGGACACAGCCCTTTGTGGCATGTTGCTGCTGCTGTTGCTGTTGTTGTTGTTGTTGTTGCTGCTGCTGCGATGCTTGGGCGCTGATAATTTTTGATTAATTTGTCAGCGTTGTGTGTGACATTTAAACAGCTCATTGCGATATTTATGACTGGTTACTGCTGTGACTGTCCAATGACCAATGTTGTTGCTGTGTTGCACATTGGGTGGGCACAGCAGCAATTCGCTGCCCAAACAGCAGCGACAGCAGCAACATTGGCAGCACAGAGGGCGTTGCTTGTTTGTAAGCATTGTAAATGTTACAGTCATTTGTACATCCTGTTGAATAAAACTTTTCACAGTTACCCTTTTCCCCCTTATTCTCCTCTTGTCCCACTACCCGTTCCTCGTCACATTTTACAGCTTCCTCTTGCAGCACGAGATAGCATCGCAATGCGTCCGGGCACATAGTTTTCTTCCCGACTATTTCCCCTCTCCCTCGAGGGTAGTGCATTTTCTTCGTTCTCGTCTCACTCTAATCTCATGCAAATCGCTCCAATCTGCGCAGTGGTAATTTTCGATTTCCGCTCATAGATAGCGTTAAATGTTCTATACAGAGATGACGACTAGACCAGCTCTTAACTGAGATTCACACGAAACCGACAATCCAAACCGATCGACAGACAGACTGACTGACTGACACAGCCTCCAGTTCCCCCAGTTCCACTAACTATTTGCACTCACTGTCAGCAGCAACAAGTTTTATTTTTTTCTTTTTTGTTTCTATTTTGTTTTTGCATTTTGTTTAACAAGCATGCGGCAAAAAAAAATGTACAACACTGCTGACATTTAAATGAAATGTAATTAAGGAAAAAAAAAAAAGGCAACAACAACATTCATGAGAGCAACGGCAACCGACAAACGCTTCAAACTGATTCTAAGCTGCTGGCAACAAAAGCAAAAATTAAATAAATATAAATGCAAAAAATGCAAACAATTAAATAAAAAACTCGTAGTTGAAATTGTTCTTTGAATTTAAATTGCAAACGAGCAGAGCTCTGAATACGCTATGAACCTGAATTGCCAGTGAAACGTTTACGATTGTGACAAATCGAAATATTGTAAGAAGAATTCAGTAAGTTCAACAAGAAATCTCTATATAAAGTAAATGAATTAAGTGTTTAATTGTCAAGGTTTAGTCAAGTGAATTTTGAAGGCTTAAAAACGTTTACGAATTTTGAACAGAAAGGCAATATGGAGCTGAAGTCTCCACATAATACAGTTAACAAAAAAGCTGTATAGCAGAATTCAAGTCAGATTTTCTGATGAAATTTTAAAATCTTTGCCAGTAAAACGTTTACGAAAATAAAGTTAATATCGCTTGATTTAAAATTAGCTTAAGTCAAATGCTACAAATCTCAGTTGAATATTGCAGTGTATTTCGAGCTTAGCCGAAAAAAATAAAACGAGCTAAGCCAAAAAAAGGCTAAATACAAAATACAGCTGTTGGCTTTGTCGTCTGTCGGTGTTGTAGCACCAAAACTCGCCAAAAGCCATCAAAACAAGGTCCCCAATTCGGTGTTCGGAGTGGTAGTAGTAGTAGTCGTAGTAGTAGTGCCCCCATGCCGTTCCCAAAACCCCAATCCCCCGAAACCCCAATCCCCGATCCCGATTTCAAGCCCGATTCCAAGTCCGATTCAGATGATGCTGAAGCTGTGGCTGACGGAGATGCCGGTACCGGTACAGCCGCCAAGCTGTGACTGCTTACCCCCTGCCGGGGTGTGTATAAGTTTCTGTATGGTGTGCGTGTGTGTGTGTGTGCAACTGACCCAACGTGTGTTGCTGTCCGTCAGTTTATCCATCTGTCCCACTGTGGCACTGTGTCCCACTGTCTGTTTGTCAATTGCAATGCGCCGTCGTCGTTGAGTGTTTTCTGTATTATTTTTTTCGCTTTTTTTTTAGCTTTTTTTTTTTTGCATGTGACTCTGTGACGAGAATTGTCCGTGCTGGATGGGAACTGAGAACTGAGATCGGAGAACTGTGAGCTGAGGACTGAGGACTGTGGACTGGGCACTTGGGGCTGGCAAACCAGTTTTGACAGACACAAGTCTTGAAACGTCTTTTTAACTGATTCTCTGTGTGTTTGTCTGTATGTGTATGTGTGTTGTGTTTTTAGCAGCAGCAACAAATATCTACCAGATATACAGATGCATGCATGTACATATAGATACAGATACAAATGCATAGAGATATAAATGTATATAGTTGCCTTGTTTTTACTTTTTTTTTTTTTGCACAGTCAGCCCGCACATTTTATTTAAGTATTATATTGTTTTTTTATGCTTTTTCTATATATATTTTTTTTCAGTTTTTTTTTATATTTATTTATTTTATACACCAAAAAATCGCCCGCTGCATTTTGTTGGCTGCATATAAATGAATTGTATATCTGTTTTTATTTTTTATTTATTTTATTTTACTTTGTTTTATTCTTTTTTCTTTACAAGTTGCTACAGTTCTTTGTGCCGATTGTTGTTGCTATTGTGTTGTTGCTGTTGTGTTGTTGGTGTTGCCAATTGTTGGTTCGTGTGTGTCGCAAGCTGTGTGAGTGACAAATGACAAAACAAAAACCTGTCGTGGGCTGTGTGATGATGATAAAGATCTCGTTCGACTACAAGTACTCGACGTGGACGTCGATATTGTTGCTGTTGTTGTGTTTGTTATACAGGGTGCCGCTTGCAACAAATTGCAGCAGCTGGCTACCTGACTGACTTGACTAACTGGCTGACTGACAGTTTGACAGACTAACAGATTCTGACTACTAACTGAACAACTGACCAACCGACCGATCAACTGCATCGACCCAACTGACTTACTGCACTACTTTCCATAGAAAGTTCGTGTGTTGCTGCTGCTGCTTCTGCTCTTCTACTGCTGCAGTTGGTAATTAACATTGGTTAACGCTAATTGCACATTGATTGTCTTTTGTTGTATCTGTGATTGTTGTGTCATTAGCCCAATAGCATCGTGACAGTTACAATCGCCTCAATAAATGACAACAAATACACATTTCTTCTAAAGCCCCAAGCAGTAGACTGAAGAAAATGCGGCTCAGCTACGTATTCTCCGAGCGTTCTTTCGTGTCTTCTCTTCTTTTTTTTTTCTTTTTTTGGTATATAATGTTTTGTATAATTTCTTACTTAAGACTTAATTGAAAAAAAAAGTGAAGAGAAGAAAACAGAAATACGCTTTGACAACGGGTTTAGTTTAAAGCCCGGCTCAGCTCAGCTTCGGTTCATTCTTTCTTTCTGTTTTTTTTTCTTCTTTTTTTTTTGGGCCTTCGGTTTCAGTTTCAGTTTTTGGTCGACGCTCCACGCTTCGCTGCGCATTTGCCTAATTAATTTTCTCGGCACAGCAGCAGCAGCAGCAGTAGATAGCGGGTGAGGGGTGGAGCGGGGTGGGGTAGGGCATTAATTACGACCACGTTGAGGAGCAAGTTCCATTAAGACAGACCGACAGACGGACAGACGAACTGACACACACGCACCCAAACCTAGTCGAGCTCTTGCATATTATTTGAAATTAAAACAAATTAGGCAACCTGTAATTTTCCCATTTAGACTATAAAGTGTCCAATAATAAAGTAGGTGTTGCATACCCAAAAAAAAAAAGAAAAAACCACTACAAAAATTATTTATGGCGAGGAGAATGGTGGGGGGTGTAGGTGGGGGGTATCTACATCCACACCTCATGAATTAACAACAAAGCAGCGCCGCAAATGAATGCGTTGCATTGTTCACTGAGCGCGCTGTGATGCAAATATGTTTGAACAGCCCTCGCCGCCGAACACTCCCACTCCGACTACCCCAACTCCTCCTCCTCTCTCTTTGTGACTTCAACAAACACCTGCTTAAACCTCCTCACTCCAATCCTCAACTAGTTTAAATATTTGTCCCACTGTTCTTTCTAATTTTTTTTTTTTTTTTTTTTTTTCTGTTAAATGCTTTGTCACATCCTGTCGAGCGGCATTTTCCAGACTTATCTATATCTAGAGCTATGCAAGCAGTTTTCATGTTACCATTTCGATTGGCAATTAATGCACGTTTTGGCCCACAAGCAGCTGCAGTTGGCCAAAATAAAACCCAGTTTTTGCCGTGCTTTAATTTAGACATTTGCCAAACACGGCGAGATATGACTGCATGCTGTGTGTCTGTCTGTCTGTCAGTCTGTCTGTCTGTCCCTGATTTAAACAGGCCTACAAGCTCAATAAAATGTCAACATAGATGTAAGCAACGGCAATACCCTGTAAATTATTACACACCACATAGGCTGGCATAATAAATTTAAAAAGAAAAAACTACTAAATTAATAAATTAGTTTAATTGTTTTTTACAGGGTATGGGCATAGTCATAACGACTGTTTTTGTATTGCATTTGATTTATGGCTTTTATGGGTGGTCGTTTGGGGTGGTGATAAATGTCTACAGCTTGAATAGCAGTTAATTGCTGACTTTGCAGATACAACTAGTGACTAAATACAACCGGTGACTAAAAAAGTTTGATACAAGCCTAAAGATCACTAACTGCAGCTTCTTTCTCTTTAACTTTATGTGCCGCTTAAACAAATTATTTTAACGTATTGCAATGCTTTTTTCTCCATAGTACTTAAAATATTTAATTGCTAATTTAATTTAATGGTATTTGTATAATTTAAGATTTACTTACTTTTTCTAATTCTAAAAGGTGAAACCGAAGCACTTGTATTGCTTGCACCATCTGCAAAGGAGAGAAAGAGAGAGAGAGAGAGGGAGAGAGAGAGAAGAGAAAGAGAGAACATGAGTTATGCATATCAAAATAATCATAAAATTCATAGCCATAAAAAGTGCTTTCAAACAAATCGTTTGACGCCCCGGAACTACACACACACACACACACACACTTGAGCAGAGAGCGCCAACTGTTAGGGTGACCAGATGCTAATTAAAACGTCAGCTTGACATTTGACATTTTTACGATGCTGCTAACTGCTGTGGCCGCTGCTGTTGCCGCTGCTCTTGTTGTTGCTGCTGGTGTTGCTGTTGTTGCACCAGCAACAACTACAACAACAACATTAACATACCGGCAAAAACTTTAAAGAATTTCATTTAATGCCAAAGCCGCGTCCAACTGAACCGCATAGTAAAATAATAACATAGAGAAAACATGCTATAAACATTTTTATGGCATATATTCACACACACACACACACACACACACATACTCAGACTATGACTATGTGTGTGTGTGCAAGTGCTGTCTTTTTTTCCTCTCTTTCGATTTTAAGTAAGTGTTACTAAATGCACTTTTAAATGTTCAAACATGAACCAAGTGTTGGAGGAGAGAGAGAGGAGGGGACCATAGGGGGACTATGTCCACCACAGAGTTGTGGCATGCCAAAATGATTTATGGCCAAAGTACGCAGGCGCACACGGCCATGGCCAGAAGAGCACAAAGCCGATCAGGCAACAGCACTAACAGCAGCAACAGCAAACAGCAACAACAACTGTCGATGCCAGCTCCGGGTGTCTGTCAGTCAGTCTGTCCCTCCGTTTGTCTGGGGCCAACTTGGGTTGGCACTCAGTGAGTTTGTACTACAACTAATAAACTAATCTGCAAGTGCATAAAATTAGGGCCACCGCAAGAGATTTCTCTCTCTCTGCTGCAGCTGCTGTTGTTGCTGTTGCTGCTGTTGCTGGCGACTAATACGCCATAAAAGCAGCAACATTAAACGGGCAACAGTCAGTCAGTCGGAGTGACACATTTACGACTGAGAAGAGGCTGACGCTGTCTCGCAGTTGCAATTAAAATTAGTTTTGCCCCTTAATCTCTTTATATGCAACTGCAACAGCAAGCAGCAGCAACCACAACAGCAGCAGCAGCAACAGTTGCTGCTGCGATTTGTGCAGCCCAATTGCATGGCTCGTTTTGCACTTTTTGCACGCAGCATTTCCGTCTTGATTTACATGGAATTTTCCCTGGACTCAAAAACAGACAAGCCAAAATCATGACTCATCTCAGATATATACAAATATATATAATTAACTATATATTTCAGTGGATTCCATTTGAATTTTCGTATATTGTCTAAGATGTCTTAACGTCTTTCTGCAAAAACGTCGTCAAGGTTGCCTTGATGGCATTTGCTTTGCCTTTTGCCTTTGGGGCTTGAATGCATTTAACTAATCCAACTACTATATTGTTGTTGTTGTTGTACAGAATCACTGTTGTTGTTGCTACTGCTGCTGCTGTCGCTGCCTTCGTCTTTTGCACACCCAAAGATTGCCCATTTAGAGAGTGCAAAAATGTCATATGCATCATTAAATCGTTCTGCTTCATATTGTAGTCGACGTTGAGTCGTTGTGTCTTGTCTTCCCGATCATCATCATCATTATCATCATCGTCATCTTGATCATCATTCCTTCCTTTTTGCATTGCCATTCCGAATGGGAAAAAGGGCAAAGTATGCAAAAAGCAACAAACAACAACAAAAATCAAAATGCGTGTGAGAGAGGAGCAAGAGAAGAAAAAAAAAGTATGGCAACGCTGTCCAATAAAATGACTAAACAACTTTGTTCCACTGCCACTCAGTGGATGCTGTTATGCTTGTGGATCGTGGATTGTATTTATATGCCAGCGTAAAGTGAGCAAACAAATGCTCATAAATTGCTTTTGGCTGCTGCTAAATTCACTGTGATTTATTCTAAATAAAAGAAAATTATTCAATTGTTGTCATTGTTTTGGGTCAAGGTGATTGCACACACACAGACTCCCACACACACACACACACATACACATACAGTAATACACTTTGTTGGGCCATGATCTTTGTAGATGTTGCTGGCAACATTGTTGCTAGCCGCATTTTGTTTACTTACCAGTGAATCGACTTCGGGATCTGCGGTATAGTAGGGTTTCTGTGATCTTATCTGCAACAGAGAACAAAAAGAGAGAGAGATGGCATGAGTAAATAGATAGAGAGGAGATGTGTATATATATATATATAGTATATAGCTTCAAATCGTTGCAAATATGCAGAAAAGGTGACAGCAGCTGCTGCTGCTGTTGCTACTTCTGCTGATGTTGCTGCTGTGCTGAATCTTGACGAACGCAGGCAGGTGGTAACTGCAACTTTGAGCCACTCCGTGACTAGGTCGACAGTGTTTTCTGTTTTTCAGTTGTCTGTGTCGTCGCCGTTTTATGATGCCAGCTCACAGTCCAAGCGATAAGCGATATAAACCAGCAGCAGCAACAGCAACAACAGCAGCAACAACAACAGTTGAAGTTGGTTACCAAAACACAGCATGGGAAACACAACATTTGCGTTAAATTTGCTGTTGCTGTTGTTGCTCATCAGAGCAGAGGTGACTCGCTGTGACCATAAAAGCGATTCTCGTTTTTTTTTTTTTTTTTTGTGTGTTTTTGTTCTTTTTTTCATTTTTATTGCAAAAGGCAACAGAAATAAACCACACACTTAGATAAAAATCACAAAAGCAATATGTGACTAGATAAAAATACAAATACAAAAAAAATATACAAAAATGGAAAAAATGGCCACACAGACCGCGACCGACGACGAAAATGCGACAGAAGGTCAAATAAATGCTGCGAATTATTTGATTTTATTACTGTTGTTGTAGCCATTGTTGTTGTTGTTGTTCTTCATCTTGTTGTTGTTATTACTGAAGATTGTACGCTCGTTTGCTGTTCGACTCTCACGGAACTGAAGACTAGCTTGGGTTGTTCTTCAATAGATAGATAAACAACACATAAAATAGATACACCCGCTGCGAAATTTTTATAATCATGGCAACATCGACGCAGATCTCTTAACTTGACCTTGTTGCTTTTGGACAAGCCAAAAGACCACACAGAAAATAACTGTGCAAGGCTGCACTGCGGGAGGTACAACAAAGAAAATCTGGAGATACAAAGCGAGCACACTTGAAAGATACAAAAGTATCTGCTGCAGCTATTAAGCTATTTGAGTTAAGTTTGAACTTTGACATTGCACAGTAAGCTAATCAAGGTTAGCAGCAGTTGTAGAATTCCAGATACTTTGGTTTAAGATACAAAAGTATCTACAGCAAATATATTTCAACTAAAAGATTACAAAAGTATCTTGCTTTGTAACAAACTAAACCTTGAACTATGACCTCGAAGCTTGCATATTTGCAAAACGAAGCGCAACATTCCAAGTTTCTTTTGAGTACGAAAGAGATGAGAATATACACTTGGCGTAACGGCAATTTGAATTCAACTGTTGCATAGACGACTAATAATCATGTTGCACACACTAACACACACACACACACACACGCACAACAAACAAGATCAGATCGGCAAAGAGTTCAAGTCCAAGTCAGACTCGTTGGCCAGACATCTGCAGATATATGTGGGTACTACCGACAATGAAGCATGTGAAAAACGCCCCATTGTGAGGCCAGCAACAACAACAGCAACAACAACAACAACAACACTAAGAACAACAACAACAGCAATCATTGAAGAGCGCATGAAAACGTAGCAAGTTGCGTGTGGAGAGTTGTTGCCAAAGTTGTTGCGAGTTGGCTTTAATGTTGCATTTTCAAATGCTGGTTGGTCGCAGCCAACACACACACACACACTCATACACACACTTACACACACACACACACACACACACACACACACACACACACTGCTGTAGGCTGTGGTAAAGTTGTCAAACTGGTTTGCATGATAACTCTACGTTTGGTTCGCGCTTTTGCTTTAGCTGATATGAAAAGCACGAGGGTCGCCAGAAAGAGAGCGAGAGAGAGAGACAGAGCGAAAGAGATGGAGGAGAGGTAAGGCATCGAAGTGTGGCCTAAGGAGATAGAGCTGGAGAGAAGGAGGCTCTCAAGCAGGCATATTGCACACACGCACTTCTCTGTTTCTCTGCCTCTCCCTCTCCCTCTCCCTCTCTCTCTTTCTCTCTCCCTCTGCTCAACTGAATCAAAATGGCTGCCAATTCTCGCTTTCAACTCTTTTGTGCTAATTACAACTCCAAGCTCACTGATAACGCTGTTCGCTCCTTCGTTCTCTTTCTCTTTCCCTCTGGAAATGTGTTTTGGCCATGTCTTGAAATGTTACGTTGTCTTCGCTGCAGTTTTTAAAAATATATAAATCATTGCCAACAAGCAGAAACACACACACTTCCACACACACACACATACACACACAGCATGAGACAAGTCTATAAATAAGACGCAACGCAGTCAACAACGGGCGTGAAAATAGCATCAAAATGAAATGGAAATGAAAATCAAGAAAAAAACAAAAAACCAAAAAACTAAAAAAATCAAATATGAAAATGGAATTGGAAGAAGAAGAAAAAAAATTCCTCATATATACTACATTTAGTACAGTATTCTATGCCTCTGCGCACACACAAACACACACATTCACACACACACACATAGAACATTTTGTCATCACCGCCGCGTGGGCGTCTGCAGCTGACAATTTCATATTTATAGCCCTTGCGAGAAGCGGCACATTTTCATTTTCAATTTCCAATGCGGAAACCGCTCTACAAAACTAAAAGAAAAGGAAGCCAAAAACTAGTGGAAAAGTCCACAAATGAGCACGACTGCCAAAGACTCTGTTTAAACTAAACTAATCATATGCTTAAAACTTAATCTTTAACACTCTCAATTAAAAAATGACTCAAAATATAGAAAAACTCTTCAAGAAATTGTTTAAAAATTAATACAAAAGTTCAAACGAAGTACAGGGTCTTCAGAGAGATGTCTTCAGAAGAGCAGACACTTAAAAATGATATAGAAAACTATAGAAAATTGCGCGTCATGTCGCGACGTGTTCAAGTTGATTTGATTTGGTTTGGTTTTAGTAGTGTTGTGTTTTAATGGGTGTGTGTGTGCGAGTGTGTGTGTTAAGTTGTTCAAAGCCCAACACAACACAATTCTAATCAGTTTCACATGGGCAGCTCATAAATTTTCGCAAGCAAACCGGGTGACTAAATAAAATCACTACTGTTTAGATACTGCTCTTGAAGCGCTTTTATGATGCCCCAATAAATGCAATTATACAACCAGCAGCAAAATACAATAACAACAAAGTCCTCAAAAGGGGTTTCGACAATGTGGTTTGGTTTGGTTTTTGTCCCTCAACTGGGTATCTTGAAATGCACAAAAAGATACGTGGCAAGATCGTGTTGGTGCCATAAATCGTATGGAATTTTCAAATCAAATTCATTTCATCAACTTGGCCACGTGCTATCAGCCACAGAGCACTCGTCATAAAAAACACAAAAACCTACAACTTAAACCCAATATATAAGTATATAAACATATATATATATGGTATATATACTGGGAATTATGATTCAATCAGAACTGCTTTTAATTTCTCACATGATAAATTTATAGAAATTTGAGACACTAAAAACCGAAATAAAAATCGAAACGCAATCCACAAAAGAGCTCAAGTCCATAAAACGCCTCAAATGTTTTAGCTTATGTGCGTGTGTATGGGTGTGTGTGTGTGTGTGTTGTGCGTGTATAAGTGTGTATTAATGTGAAGAATTTGTTTTTGCTACGTTTTTATTATGCCAATAGCTAGGAGCTGCTCGTCCGGGTCCGCCCGCGTTTATAGCCCTGGCATTGTGTTGGCCATAAACCTGTGCGGGCGGACAAACGGACGTATGGTTGGCTAGCTGAGAGCAGGGAGCAGGCACTAGGGAGGGAGAAGCAGCAATGAGAGCTGCAAGTGTGTGTGTGTATGTGTGTGTAGTTCGCAGTCTTGAGCACTTGAGTAATGGCCATAAAGCGCGCCCAACAAACGGCCATAAAGCAATTTATGCACCCGGCCATGTCGACTTTTGGAATCAGCGCGCACAGTAGCCAAACACACAACCCAAACCCCCCCCTCCCCACTCTACTCCCTCCCTAAACCCCAGCCACCTTTAGTAACTCCCCCTGCCCAGTCTGTCAATGCTGGCACTTGAGAAACTGCAGTGATAACAGTCTAAAGTCATTATGGCCAGTCAAGACTGCAGCTAAAACTATGGGGAACTGGAACTAGTTCATGTGGTTCAATACACGTTCTTCTTTCTCCAAGTTTATCTAAGCTAATGTGTAGCCCTCTCTCTTTTACTCTCTGTGTCTCTTTCTCTCTGCAGTTGGACATTTGTGGCGCCTAAATTGTTGCACGTAGCTTCACTAATTTTCATTATTACTTTACGTACATATTTCGTAGCGTGGCACGGCGCCGAAAAAGCCCCTGACCATGTACAGAGAACGCGGCATGCGGGCGGTAATCATAAACAAACCCAAGACAAACAACAACAACAGCAACAACTTTTGTCGAACACTGTTCTCTGAGTTCTGAGTGAGAGACAGAGACACGCTGTCGAAATGTTATCTACATTTTTATCAGATACAAAGATATATTGTAAAAAACAAAAACTAAATAAAATAAAATTCTTTAAGTCAAAAGTTAGCAGAGCTTAGAGAGTAATTTAAACTTAATTATTGACTGGCAGAAAGTCATATAAACAAAGCTAAAAGATAGCTGAGTCAAAGCTTTTCAGCTACAAAAAGATACAATTTGTAGCTACATTTCAAGACTAACTTTAGAGAGTATCTTTAAAGCCTAACCAAAATCTAAGTAAGCTGTAAAGTTACAAAACATTTAAAGATTGTATCTTTAGTGTAGTCAACATTTTGCAGATCGTATCTGTGAAGTACATCCGCTTAAAGATCACCGCGTTGGCGGCAATTCTATGCCACAAGTAACATGTGTTGTTACCAAAAATCATTCACTTGAAAATTGCAGTTACCTCAATGCGGTAACCAAAGTACCAAGTAAACCTATCAAATTTCTCACACCTACAACAATAAAAAGATACATTTAGGTACCTAAAAGCTTACACAATGACAACACCAGCAAGAGCAACACTGACAGTTTTAGTTTGTAGTGCAGTTCTCATCCCAAAAGCACACACACCCACACCCACACCGACACACACAACAAAAATGTTGAACAATAATTTAGTTGTAATGCAATATCAAATATTTTATTTGCTAAGCTGATGACGTTGTTGTTGTTGTTGTTCATGTTGTTGTAAAAGTGCTTGTTTAATGTCGCTGATTACCTTTAACCGACATTAGCAGCAAAGAAAACCAAACAAACCAAAAAACCAAAACCAAAACAAAATACACGAGACGAGTGCTCGTACTATATAAACATAAACACAACACACAAAAACATAAACCGAAATGCGCTCTCGATCCACACAGAGTCATCAGTTTATGTTTTTTATCTTTATAATGGGCACACAATATCGGTAGTAAAAACTACAACAACAACAACAACTAACAGCAATTGAGGTGACAATCCAAGTGCGAGTAAAAGCAACGAGTTCAGTTCCAGTTTCACAAATGTTTGATTTACTTTTTTTTTTTATGACTACACATGTATCTATAGCTATATAGCCAGCTATATCTGTAGCTCCAAGTGTAACTGTGTCTACGAGGCACCTTTTACGAGCCAAAGCAAACGACTCACTGAGGTAGCTATAAGATACATTTAACAATCTGGCAAAGAAGCGCGTAAACATTAGCAACATTCTCTCAATTGTCAATATTTGCATTGGAATGTTTCAGCCTAAAAAGCAACAACAACAACAACAACAACGACAAGAACAACAACAGCAACAGATTTGTATGCGACTACTTGTGGCGCATATCAAATGGTACCTGTACCTCTGCCTGTATCTGTATCTCTGGCTGTGTATCTCTAGCTCTATCTGTATCTAATGGATAGCTCTCGTCATGCCAAAGGCGTCGTCTGCCTTTTAGGCCCGAACAAACATCCGGCCTGATAACACACCGAAAAAATGCAAAGTACTAATGTGTAATAACAAGCAAAACGAATGCTCGACTAGCACATATCCTAGGTATGACGACAAATGTATCTACAGCAAAATAAACGTATCTTTTACAACTAGTTTGGTTATTTATGCAGTTATATCTATTCTAAATAGTCGTTCATGACCACTACTAGTCGTTAGTATAGGGTATGTAACAGAAATGTTGTATACTCAAGCTAAAGATACACTTTCAATCCTCATTTCCAGTTAATTTGTAGTGTAACCAATATACCCCATTGCAGCATTTACATACAGAGCATACAGAGGCCATCGATTGTCAACACTCATTGGCCAATTTGTCAAGGCGTCAGCTCTCGACGCTTCTTTTGCTTTTAATTGAAAGCGTTTAGCACACGTCTAGTCCGTGGGAGAGGGCCATAAATCATGTTGGCTCATAAGTAACGGCACATAAATAAAAGAGCGCAACGAAAGAATCAGCCAAAGAACAGAATGAAATACTTTGGATGCCATTCAAAAAGAAAAAGGGGAGAAAGGTGGAGAAAGGAGAGAATTGATACCAATTTAAGGCCAAGACTTTTAAACTATCTCAAGTTAATGCACCAAATTAGTCGATATAGCTTAATTCTAGTCTACCTTTGGGTTGCATATAGAGTAGTGATAAAAGAGAGAGAGAGAGAGTAGAGAATCTATCTCGCTGTCTCTAGCGAGCAGACAATCTAATGGACTAGACGATTTTAGAGTGTTTGATGAACGTATTAGGCACTAAGTAATGCGCTACTCTCGCAGCGATAATGTATCTACAAGATGCAACATTTCAAACACACATCTATACATGTGTGTGTGTGTGTATCTGTGTGTTTATAGTATCGTATATAGAGCTGTTAAAAAGGGTCAAACTACTGTACAAATATTGAAAGTCATCAGCTGTGCAGACGGGTGTGTGTCTCTCTTTCTCTCCCTCTCTCTCTCTCTCTCTCTCTGTATCTGTGTGTTGATTGTACATTTTCGAGTCGGCAAACTAAATAATTACATTTAAAAGGCGCCAAGTGGTTCCATAAACAAATATTTGACTGCGCAACACAAATTCTCAATTCGTTGATCAAAATAAGAAAAAGAATTTTCAAAATTCAAGTGTAATCAAATGCGTTTGCAGCTGCAAGTGGCAAGTAGCTGCAAGTAATTCTATATATACACAGATACAGATACAGATACATTTATATATATGTAGATATATTCTTTGCCCCTCGGTGGGTGGCAGCTGGCTGGCTGTGTATATAAAACTAAAACCAAAAACTCTTGCCAGACTCTGTGCCAAATCAATTCACGCTGTGAACTGCAATCAAGAACAACAACCACAACAACAACAACAAAAGATACATTTTCAGTGCTGCTGCTGCTGCGCAATTGTGGCAAGTACAGCAATCAGCTGTGATTTCTACCTTCTGTGCTGGCAACAGTTGCGGCTGCGCAATCCTGTATCTTTTAGCTGCTCTTTTTGCAGTTAGCTGCTTTTTTTCCCCTCTGCTGTTGTTTGGCTCAACCTTTTGTTTGTGCAAAAAACAAAATAAGAGGAAAGAAATTCAAAACCCGCTGCCTCTAAGGGTTGCACAGCCAGCAAATAAAAGAACAATGCTTTAATAATATAACTGCGCATAGCTGAAGACAGAGAAAGCTGGCGAGTGTGTGTGTGAGTGAGAGGCAAATATCGATGAGATTAAAAAGGTACCAAATTCCAAATAAAAAGGCAAAGGTTTCTGTATTATTATATTTTTTTCTCTTTTTGTTATCATTAAAAAGAACAAAACAAGGCTAAAGCTGTGCCCAGTTCGAGCTCGAACTCAGAGCTCGGAGCTCGGGAATCTCTTAGGGCACAAAGGCAGAGATTAAGTTCCTTTTCCCTTTTCCTTTTTACCCCCGCCCTTTTCAGTACCAACAGAACCAACACACACGCAAATGCGTAGAGTTCCATTCCAAGCCAGATCGGAGAGTTAAATAAAAGAGCATTCCAAGACTACGAAACCTTTTCAAAAATTGTCTGCCACTAACAATACAACAACTGCGCAAGCGTAACCTTTCATACCTGATTATGTAGATATATATATACCAATATATATATATATACCACAGTCTCTCTATAGAAATATCTTGTTCTTTTCTCTGTTTTCGTTTCATTTGGTTTCGTTTGGGTTTCTTTCGAAATCAGAAAATGCAATTTACGAACACACACACACACACACACAATGTAGGGAAAAGCGAGGACCAAACAGTTCGGTGCCACATTAAATTGCTTTTGTAGAAGGCATAGGCCAGGCTAAGGCATTGATTGGTATTAACGCTTAACGCTTTAACCTGTTCAGTTTGCCCTCCCTCTCCCTCTCTCTCTCCCTCTCTCTCTCGCTCTGTTTCTTTCCATCTCTTTTGTTCGCTTAGCCAGGTAGCTGGCTTGGCTAGCTAATCCACAGATTGAGGCAACTACTTTCGAGTCCAGTTAGTTGAGTTATTTGTCTAGTGGAAAGTTGCTCAATTGCTTTGTCAATGTTGTGGCATAAAGTAATGTCAAGGACAACAGCAGACAGCAGACAGCCGACAACCGACAACCGACAGCAGACAACAGATATTCATGTTGTTCATATGGCAAACAGCAAGATACATTTCAAATAGAGACGCTGAGACTAAGGAAGCGGGTCCAAAATATCATCATCATCAAGAAACTCATCATCATCGTCAACATCAGTTTACCCGCACTTCATTAATCATCATGCCAAAACAGACAGTTCTCCCCCTTCTACAACTGTCTCACTCTCTCTTGCTGTGTGTATCTATAAGATACAACTGCTTGCCGCACGCTTGGCTGCAATGACTGCAACAATACAATGGAGGCACGTTGTCAACGCCAGCAAAACGCAAAAATCAACTCATCGCATGTACAAACTATTAGCCAAAACGCCAAAAACTTGTCAGGCTACAATGGCTAAAACGGCAAAAAGAAGAAGAAGAAGAAGAAGCAGCAAACGAGACACGAAGACAACAAGTTACTTGCCCCATTGTGCGGACTGATTTTCATTAAAAATTACTTAAAATGAAATCATAAAAATTATTTGGGCAATCAGCATGGGGCTGACTGTCTTTTGGGTTCTTTGTCTTTGCCAGCAGTGCAGACCGGGACAGAGACAGGGAAAGGGACAGGGACAGGAAGACAAAACGAGACAGAGACAGACAGACAAAGGCTGCAGCACATTAAGCAATTTTTGTATGGGGAGAAATCATCAGCAACAACTACAACAACAACAACGTACGAATCGCTTTTGGGAGCAACAACATCTTCAGCTTTTGTTGCTTATTTATAAGTACACACATATGTATTTATATATTTATTTTTATATACATCTACATACATACATATATATATTTATACTTTTATATATATATTTTTGTGTTGCTGCTTTTAAAGAGAAATTATAAAGCGTTTCCTTAGCTGCATCATTAGCAGCGCCAACACCAAAAGTCGCCTTTAACTAAGCATTATGCCAAATCGAGATCGAGATCTTGTTCCCCATCCACTAGCCCCCCACTTCTACCCCTACCCCTACCCGTACACACTCCCCTTCCCTTGCTTACTATTCCCATGGCCTGTTCACGTTCTGTGGCGTTGGCGTTGGCGCATTTTACGCAGTTGCTTAGTCAAAAGATACAAAGATACATATGCATATGTATCTCAGCTGCAAACTGTCTATATAAAATGCATCGACAGTGGGGCAAGCAAAGAAGTATCGCCACATATTTTTAGCGCCCATGTTGGCAGCTCTCAAATGTGCTGGCAATGTCCCCTACCGCCCCTCCCCAACCCCCCACCCCACCCCTTTCGCATCAACAGTCTCACCCTCTTGTCTCTACTCAGTTTTGGGCTTTGCTTTGCTCGTTTGTTAAAATTCGATGGGCGAATGACATTTTTGAGTTATTTTTGTCAGCCAAAGACGAAGACGAAAACGAAGATACGCCAAGAGACAACAACAACAACAACAACGATAACAGCAACAACAACGACAACGACCCCAAAGTGTAGAGCAGCATCAATTTAGTAGGCAACTAAATGAAAACGAAATCAAATCAAATGAAATGCAAGCGACAACTCAGTTGTAGATGCTCGTATCTGTATCTGTATCTGCATCAGTGTAGCTACATTTGTATCTGCATCTGGCTGTGTATTCTGTTGGCGTGTTTATGTGATTTGCGGTTTTGCAAAGTGTGAAATAATGTTCAACGCAATAACAAAAGGCTGCCATTTAAAAAGCCAAAAGCAATTAACAATTTTTAAATAAAAAGTTTACAAAAAATGTATCTTTAAATTGTTTATTGGCATTTCATTGTCAATTTGACAAAAGTTCATCAAAATCTCGCGCCACAAAAGTCAAAAAACAACACCTCAAATTTTATTTAGCTTTTTTTTTTTTTTTGGTACTTTGGCAAAAGGACCCAAACTGCATCTTGATAAATGTGTATAAGGTTCCTCCCCTTGTTGTTGTTGTTGCTGTTCTGGGTTTTATTACCCTTGGCGGGCCTGTCAAAATTCCAAATGGACCATAAATAAAAACATCATTTTAACTGGCCAACAACAAACAAAAGTGTTGGCTCTTATAATTCTCAACGCCAAAAATGTCGCTGTCATGAAAATCTCTAGATGGAGCCATAAGTTGTGCTTGTCCCTCGCTCGCTCGCTCTCTCTTTCGCACACTTTCCCCTCTCACTCTCTACGTTTCTCCCCACTGCCTCTCTGACTAAGCATCTGTGGTTGTCTTTAATGTGATCTCGTTCATAAAAATAGCAGTCAGCGGGTGGGAAAGAGTGAGAAAGAGAGACAGTGAGAGAGGGAGAGAGCAGGATGTAGAAGCTGCATGCCACAAGAGCAAACGACTTGCAACATTATAATTTGTATGTTAAAACATCGTAAATTATTTAAATGTCAGTATATGAACACATAATACACAAATTCATCTTCGCTTGTTTGGCTTTTTTATGAGCTCAGCTTTTGGCTTTTTTTTTTTTAGCTTTTTTTATTTTTTGGTTTTTTGGGGCTAAGGGAAGTGTCAATTGTGGCATATTTGTGACATATGGCAAAGCAGGCAATGTAATTAAGTGTAGAAAGAGACGGAGATAAAGAGTGACAGAGAGGGAGGGAGAGACAACTACGTAATTCGATCATTTAACAGCTTGCTTCGTTAGACTCGTGTGCCGCGATTTTCAGAAGAGACTCAAACTAAGACTGAGACCAAAGTTTATGTGCCGCATGTGGCACATGTGGCACACACAGCACACACAGCCTGTCTCCAATTACCAAGAGCATAAAAGTAGTATCTTTTGGGGTATACTAAACTTGATAGTGGTAGTAGTAGTGGTAGTTATTTGACTGTGTTTACCTGTTTACTGAACATTGCAATATCCTCGTTAAACGATTCCGATGAACAAACATCACCACCTTGCACACCTGGCTCCCTCGGCGTACATGTGGCCAATTCGCATTTCTCGAATATTAGCGCCAAGAGCGGGAATAGCGGATGTCTGCAAAGAAAAAGAGTAGAAAAAAGAGATTTAATTAAAAACAAAATCTACAGTAAATTTCTCTTAAAACATTTCAAAGCTTATCCAATCAAATCTTAGTTGAACTGAAATAAAAAACTTAAGTTATTCATGTTTTTTCTCAGTGTATTTCCTGCCTGGGTTAATGCAAAGCAGCTGCTCTCAGTTAGAACCGCATAATCCCACAGTCTACAGTTTTTTTCTGGCTCTCTCTTTTTTGACGGATTAGTTCAGCAAGTAAGTATGCATGATTTGACCATTTTTATTTTGTACGAGTTTCAGTATTTTTTTCTTCCTTTATTGGTTACGTTTTTTTTTTGTTCCTACTCTTCTCTTCACGCTTGAAGCACAAATTGCACCTGAACAAAATTAGGCTAAAAGAACCCTCTCTCTCTTGTGTGTGTTGGCCTAAAAGGGAACTAACTGCCCGCCCAGGCACTTCATTTTGGCCATTAGATGACCAAACGAACATTCAAGGTGAGGGTGTAACCCTGCGCTTAACAACTATTAATAAGCAGACCATGGGCCCGAAACCCCGCAATGGTTCAAGCCAAAAAGGGTCTCTATCTCTCTCTCTCTCTCACACCCTCTCTCTCCATCTCGCGCTTTTTACAGTTGACTGCTTCGAGTTTCCATTTCCATTTCCCTTTTTTCAACTCCAACTCCATTTCCATTCTCAGGATCGGACAAAACACACAGAAATACAAAAAGTGTGCACTCATTTGCCATGACTTGGCATTTGTGACAGGCAGCTGAAGTTGTTGTTGTTGTTACTGTTGTTGCTGTTGTTCGTGTTGTTGGTGTTTCACTCCACTCGAGAAGGTGTTAAGAGAGTTCTGCGCATGCTCAGTTTATTGTAGCGGCTGCTTTTTTTCATTTCGATTATTTTGTATTATTATTATTATTATTATACTACTGCTGCTCTGCTGTCTTCTCTCCCGACATTCAAGGTGTCAATTGTACAAATAAGAAGCGCATTTTCGACTCTCATTTACAGCAGCAGCTACAGGGCAAGGCAAGCGCAACTTGCAGGTGTCGTGTCCAAAATCCACAGCCAAAAGTGTGCTAATGAAGTCATGTGCACACACTTCAGACAATGATGATTATGATTACGATTATGATGATGATCATGATGACGAGGACAGTAATCAAATAAGCAACAGGCAACAACCAACAACAGCTGATTGATGGCAGCTCAAACTAAAATTCAAACGCAACTCATTCATAAAATTGCAGTCAAGACAAACAAGCAAACAAACGAGCAAACAAACAAATAAAAAACCAGCTAACAAATATTTGCTTATTAAAATGCGCAAAAAAAAATAAAGAAATACTAAAGAGAGAGGGGGGGAGAGAGAGAGAATTGTGAAAGGCAAAGACAAACATGATTCTCAAGCAGCTGTTTCTTGTCAGTTGCGGCAAATGAAAATTGGCAGTTGTTAAAAGTCCTTTTCGGCCAGGACACGCAACGAATGACACGATCAACAAGTCAAGATCAACATAGAAAAAAACACAGAAAACAGAAAACAGTCGAAACCGCATTTTGGCAAATTAACACCAAAACACCAGCAGTATGACGAGAACAACAGCAACAAAAAACAGCTAAAAAGGAACAACAAAAAGGACACGAGTGAACTCCCTAATGCCTAAGCACGTCCATTTGCCGTGTCCGTCACTAAACACGTGCCACACCCCCCCAAAATAAATACGGCAACACTAAAATTTTGTTGCCAAAAAACAACAACAACACAAGGAAACCCATAATTTAGTATTTTGCTCAAAACACGCCCATTTCTACAACGAAAAAGGCAGAAAGAAACAACAACAAAAAAAACTAAATACCCAAAATGGAAAAACATGGCCTTAATTTGTAGCCCCTCTTCGGTTTTTTCCTGGCCAAAAGGATCGTCGCGTGTGCGTTTAAATTTATGTTACTCCCTCACCGGCGATATCTTCTTTTTCGATGTCTAGAGGTGCGAACAGGCGGCAACAGGTGACTTCAGTTGGTTTTAAGGTTCGATCGCAGCAAATTGGTATTCAATATGTGAGTTAGCTGATCACTAACTGATCAGCAGCATATTGCTATTGATTTTAGAGGGGGCAGACTCAAAATTTAATTTATTAAAGCTTAGATAAGCATACTGATCCTCGGTAGGGACTTAATGAGAGCCACGATCGTTTTAAGTTTATGACAAAAATTCTTTTAAAAGTTTAAAATTGATTTTAAAGTTACTGAAACCCTCTAAAAATACAGTTTTCGGTTTCGAGATCGATTCCGATCCCTACACCAAAACTATACTACTCTAATCACAGTACTCTGTAGTAAAACGATCGTTAGAATCGATAAGAATTTAAGCCACTTTCTATGCTTCTAGCTGCTTATCAAGCAAAATACTCCAACTAAAATGTGACCGGATCATTGATTAGCCCAACGATAACGATGATCAGTTCTTAAACCCCAAACTGATATAAACTTTCGGATTTTTTGTTATATTATTTATTTTTATTTTTTTTTTTATTTTTTTTTTATTAGCTAATCACTTGTTTTGCACGATCAATTGAGACTTTATGAATGACCAGTCGATTTTATGATCAACAAAATTCTTATCAGAATGAACACAAAACTGGTTCCATTCAAAATCGATTTGACTCCAACGATTTTGACGTCAATTCTGAGAAGTCTTTTGGGGGAAGTTTAGAGTTAATTTGAAATTAGAAATTTGGGATTAACTTACTCATAAATCGCATCCTTATCACGTTTGTGTACCTCGGGAATTGCGCCCATGAGGTGATTAGCAACCGGTGATACATGACTAGGTGTACCATGCCCTCCGGCACCCGAATGGTAGCCGTGCATCCCAACTGTGGCCGCTGCCGCGGCATGCGTCATGTGCGGTGAGTGGTGCGAGGGGAGGCCTTGCAGTCCCGGCGGCCGATGTCCGACATGTGGATCGTACATCGCTGCTGCTGCGGCGCCAGAGTCCATGCCGTAGCCATGCAGGCCATCGTCATACTATAGATGAGAAATATACAAAAAGAGAAATGGAATTAAATCAGAAATAATATAAATTACAGAAAGAGAGGGAGAGAGAGAGGGACAGAGAAAGAGAGAGAGGGGGAAAGGGAGAGAGGGAAATATTTGAAATTACTTGTTCAGCGCCAGAAATTTGTGTACCTGCATACACTGCACAAAATAACTAACGACTATAGCCAGAAAAATTATTTCAGCTCGAATATTTAGCTTGATTTCGACTAAAAATTAATTAAGAATTAAAAAATATGAGAAACTCTAAACTTAAACACCAAATATTAACTGAATCTAAGCCCTTAAAAATTCATATAAAATTTCTTACATGATTAACACACATTTTCTCACAGTGTATATGTGTATATTACTTCCAAGCACGTCAACAAAAATTGAAGACCCCCAAAATACAAAAATAAGAGAATATAATACGGTTCGCATTGTGTTTGACCTTGTGATTACTTTGGCTCTGCGGCATTCTACAGACAATACTACATATATATACTATATAGTATACTATAAGTCTGTATGTTTGTACATATATATAGAGAGAGATATAAGTATTTTTAGTTTATTATTGCTGCTTTTGCTTCTTTTCTTTTAACGTTTTTTGCATATTAATTAAGCGCCAAAATCAGCAGCAGCAGCAACAAAACAGTTAAAAGAAGCGCAAAGCAACAACAACAACAAATCCAAAAAAAAATAAAGAAGTAATTTTATATGTTATCAGTTAATCTGTTTCAATGTGTGCGACTGGGAGGCAACATATTGCAAACTGGTTTTTCTGTATGCAACGGCAACAACTACAAGCAACAACAACAACAACAGCAGAGAAATATTTTTTAAAGTTCAACGCGGCTTTGTCGATGTGATTACTGCCTTTTGTGATTGTTGTTGTTGTTGTTTTTTGTTTAAGATTTTTATCATTTTTATACTCAAGTGGCGTCGTCGACGCTTCACACTGCATAATTTTGGAGCTGAGAAAACCTGGAGAGGAGGAGCAGCAGCAACAACAACAACAACAACCACAAACAACAGCAACTACAACAAGTTGACAAGATTTTTGTGCAGCGACAACGAAATGATGGCACTTTTTGCTGCCGTGTCTCAAGTGGAACTGGGAAGTTTTCCCTCGCTTTTTTTTTCTTTTTTGTATTTCTGTCTTATCGCTTTGGAAAAATCTTTGACACTAAATGAGCAATTGACTGAGTGACGCTTTGCCGGCTTTTGCAATTGGGCTTGGCATTGAGAGTGTGACAAGTAGCTCTTGACATTGGCCAGGATCTTTTAAGTTTGAGGTTTTGAAAGCTGAAAAAGCAGCTGCTTTGTCACAGGTTTTTCCACCTGCACAAAACAAGAAGAAGAAGTAGGAGAGAGAGAGAGAGAGAGGGAGATGAAGAGAAAATGGTATCAAGACCTTTTGTCAATCCTTTCTAGATACACACAACAGATTAGTTGTGCAGAACAACAACAACTGCAAATCGAGTTTCCTTTTTGTCACTCATTCGTAGTGTTGGCGTTGGCTCTTGAATGCATGCTGGCAAAAGATACAAACTTATAGATACAGCAGCACAGGGCCAAGACAAGCAGAGTTTAAGCCAAGTTAAGCCAAAGCCAAGTCACCAGACAAGTCAAGTCAAGTTAAGTCAAGTCAGAACAGAGCTAAACTGAGCCAAACTGAGCTGAGCAGAGCAGTCGAGCAGTTAAACTATAAAGTTGTTATGCTAATTTTAGTGTTGGTGGCAAAGACGAAACGAATGAAACGAATGACTGAATACGACTACGACTACGAGTATGTGTATTCGTATTCGTATTCGTATGAAAGTGAGCAGCCCAACGGTTGCTTTTAGAAATGAGGAAATTGTGGAGCACAAAACAAAACCAAAATCAAACAAAACAAAACAAAACGAAATGAAACGAAATAAAACAAAGCAACAGCAACAACAACAGCAACAAATAGCAACAAAGAGATCTCTGAAAATTACCACAATTTGTACTTGTACATAAGTAATGTGGGAATTGAGTCTCTCAGTCTCTTGTCTCCCCCCACAAAACAACAAAAATATAAAAAATCAAAATGAACGGACTTTTGTTACTGTTTTTATTTTTTTTTTTTTTTTTCTGTTTCTCGAACGCGCCAAAAAATCGAACAGGCAAACACACTTAAGACCTGGAACTCTCAAGACTTAAGGCTTTCCCCATTTGATTGATGATCATCTGCGGGCTCCAAAACCGAAATTCAGACGGAGAGGGAGACTGAGACAGCGACTGAGACTCAGTCTCGTACTGAGACAGAGACTGAAACTGAAAGACCTTTTTCGAAGTCGAGCCAATGACCTTGTTGTGGCAAATGAAACAACTCTGATGTCCCCCGCTCCCAATAGGCTAACCCCTGCACTGACACGCCTCTACCCGTTCCTCGTCCCTCTTAGCCCTCTGCTAAATCAATAACCCAAAAAGTTTGAATATAACAGTTAAACATGGCTCAGTTGCTGCTGCTGCTGCTGTTGCTGCTGCTCTTGTGTGTCGTCTGATTTTGACAAGTTCAGCGCCGAAATCCTTCAAAAATTTATGTATGTATAGCACACACAAACACACACACACACCTCTACACAGCTACATTGCTGGTTGTGACAGGCGCAGGGACAGCAGGACTACAGTACAGTAAACAACGCTCGAGTGTGTCCTTGTTATGAGTATATGTGTGTGAGTGGGTGTGTGGGTGTGTGGATGTGTGTGTGTGATTGTGTTTTTGTCGTGCTTGCGAGACATTAAGTCATAGAGCCCACAACGACAACTCACTCAACACAATTGTCAGCTTTAAATGCTACAAAAGTTTTCGACAACACTTTAAATTCGCCGAGAGAACAAGTTGTTGTTGTCTCAGTTGTTGTTGTTGTTTTGGCTGTCCAGCCACATATGTCAAAGCTAACGGTTAAAGCCAACAACAAAAGTGGGCGGCCAACAGGCCTGCCTACCAAAAAAGAGAAAAAAGTCAAAATACATTTGCACAAACATTTTTCGGCGTGAACTTGAAACTGAAAACTAAATTGTAGCATCAGAAATTGCAGTAGATACGACACAAGCGACAGAGATAGTGAAAGGGGGAGAACGAGTGCAAGAGCGGGATAACAGGCACAGACAGTGCACTGCTTGTTTGGGTGGAGAGCAGTGGAGAGAGGCAGAGCGAGAGAGAGTTTATCTAACGGCGCCTAAAACTGAACAGCGACAGACTGCAAGAATTATGAGTGTGACCGTATGCAAGGCTGCCAGTGTGTGAGTGTGTGTGGTGACAATGGCCGCCATTTTAGCAAGCACTAAAACTCTCCACACATGTGTGTGAGTGTCTGCTCCACTAACAGCAAACAGTGGAGTGTGTGTGTTTGTGTTTGTATGTGTGTTATTATTGATTTCTTATATTCGTTGAACACTTTTGCTTTTCACATTCTTAATTGCGACAACGTTTGGTCGCCTAATCAAAATTAATTGTTTATCATGTTGTATTTGAATTTCAGGCGTTTTTCTTTTTATTTAATAGATTTTTTTTTTTTGTATTTCGCCTGTGCTTGCTTAATTAGCAGACGAGCGACCCTGAGATATGCTATTCCCCCTGCCATTGGAATTGGAATCGAAATTGTATTTGGATGTGGATTCGCTATAGGAATTTCGAGTTGTAGGTGTGTCAGAGAATCGGCCCAAGAGTCCCTTAGTAGTCCCGTAGCCGTACCCGTAGCCTTATAGCCGTAGTCTTTATTAAGCCAAGCAGCAATACACGCCCAGTTTTTATTTCTATATCATTTATCTCTCGCTTACTCCCTCTCTCTCTCTCTCTCTCTCTGTTTCTCTCATGTTGTCTCGCTCCAATGTTTTGTATAGTTTATTTGGTGTTAGACAATTAATTTTTGTTGCGTGCTTTGGCGTTGTTTTAATTTACAGTTGCAAGCCCGAAGTCGATACGAACACGCTCGCTTTTATTGGTATTATTATTACTGCTAATAATAATAATAAAAATAATAATAATATTCGGTGCCCTCTGAAGTTCGTTTGTACAACAACAATACTAAAAGATACAAAACTCAAAAAAAAAGATACAAATAAAAACGTGTGCATATTTATAAGAATTCTCAGCTAAAAAAAAATTATATTTAAATTCTTTGCACACGCTTATTCATTTCTGAAGTTTTTGAACTGATGTTGAAAACAAAAAAAAATAAAAAAAAACAAATTTTTTTAAGCAAAACATATATCAAATGATCGGTAGCTAAATTTAAAGCAACGCGACTAAGCAAAAAACAACAACAACAAGTTCTTGGCTCTTTAACATTTATAGGACAACCAAATGACGTCAGTACAAAAAATGTATTTAATAAATTTCTGTAGAAATAACAAAGATGAAACCATTTTCCACCTGACACAAAACTGATTGTCGTCAACTAATTAAAAAAAAAAAAAAAGCTAAAAAAAAAAGACATTGAAATCCGTTAGATAATTAAGGCCTAACCCCGAAAAACCAAATCAAATAATGACTGATTGATATTTGTTAAAGTCTTTTAAGATTTTTAATGATTTATTTTGTTTACTTCTTTCTTATAATTTTATTGATGCTCAAATAACAAATAACTAATAAAACAAAAGCAAAGCCAAAAATGTTGAATCGTTGGCTAAATTATACAAATTAGATTAGTCATTTTGGCTTTTAACTAATTTATGTATAAATACATATGAAATGAAGTATCTGTATCTACGGCATATGCATATCATTAAGATACATTTTCAAGGCACATCTTGAAATATGTATAAATATATATAGATACATTGTATCTGCTGTATCCGTATCTGTATTAATTTCTAAATATATATATATATATTGTATTTAAAGAAACAACTTTTAATATTATCTCACATTTTCTATCAAATTTTCAAACAGCACGCGGCGTCTATTTAATTAAATTGGCTTGTCCAAAAACAACAACGAGAACAAGCAGGAGAAGAGGCAGAAGTAGAAGAAGAAGAAGCAGCAGAAGACGATTCTACAAGAATGAAGCCGGAGTATCTACGACTACGTCCGCGTCTGCGTCTGCGTCTACGTCTGCCTTTGCCATGGCAAAAGTTACTCAAAAATACTAAAATAAATTGCGTGCTGATGGCTCATTTAATTTAATGAGCGGCGTGCAACTTGTCTAAATGATTTTCCACGTCTTTTTGCTGTTTTTTTTCAGTATTTTTTTTTTTCAGTTTTTGTATTTTGGAAGGCAGCAACATTTCAAGTTTAAGTTTATACACATACGTCTTTAATCTCTAAGCTCATTTTGCTTGTACTCAAGTAAGAAAATACAAAAAAAATACTAAATGTAATGGAATTCACTTAACTTGCCGAAAATTAACGCTCGCTTAGCGCTAATGTTTTAACCGTCGAGTGGAGTGGAAATTATATTGTGCGAAATATTTTTAAACTTACAAAAAAAAAAAAAAACAGGGAATTTTAAAGACGATTTGAGCGCAAATGTAAAAAGAAATGAAACTAATGAAAACACTTCCAACGGCAAACGGCCTCTTGGCAAACAACAACAAAGTGAACAACTACAACAACAACAACTAGAAACGCACCAGGCACCAAACGAGGCACGCAATTTGATCATTAAACATGAAGCTCTTTAGCACACGAAAAAACAACAACAACAGAGAGAGAGAGAGAGAGAGAGAGAGAGGGAAACATAGTATAACCCCAAACTGTAAAGTAGCTAAAGGAGTAAGTGTGGAGAGTGTGCAGAGTGGAGAGTGTGGAGTGTGGAGAGAGCGAGAGAGTAAGCCGATAGCTGCCTACGAGTGAAGACATGTACTCAAAGTATTATGCATAATTTACTTATAAATTCTTGTTACTTCAATTTAAGCTGCGTCTAGTCTTAGTTTAAGTTTAACTTTAATGCATATTTATGCACGTGAGTCATGACATAAAGTCTTGAGAATTCAATTACATTTTGGCGTATGATTCAGTTAAAGATAAACTTATCGGAAAATCTATGACAAAAGGAACAGCTTAAACTTTAGATAATGATTAAGTAACTAAAAATAAGTTTGATTAAGAATGTTAAATAAATAAATTTATTCAAATCCAACTTACTAAGACTGACTGGCTAAGGTATGAAGCTAACTAACTAACTAAAATTTAAAAATGTTGAGAATCGTATAAAAATAATAATAATTATAAAGTAACTAAAGTAATTTTGATTAAGCATGTTTAGTAAATATATTTATTAAAAAGCTTGCTGACTAGAAATACACCTAGCTTTAAAACTAACTCTGCTCAAAGCCAGTTAAAAACTTCAAAAACTTTGGCTATATTTAAAATAAAATCCGTAAAGGCGAAACAATTTAAAGTCAAATCGAAAAACGGCCACGGATTTTTCCTCATCTCCTCTCAACTCAAAAAAAAAAGTGGCAGAGGAAAAAGGGGGGCAGCGGAAAAAATGCAGCCAAACAAATGGCGATGAATGTCGAATGTCGAACGCGAAACGACAAACGAGGAATGCCATTTTCTGCACTGCACTGCACAGCACAACACTACACAGCACAGCACAACACTGTACTGCTCTGCACTTTTATTCGAATTTGATTTTGATTTTCATTTTGTATTTTCGTATTTTTTTATTTGTTTTTCGTGAATCGTTTTTTTTCTCTCTTTTTTTGTCGCGCACACTAGACGAATTATATTTTATGCCACAAATTACGCTGCGGTTAACCTTTAAATTAAAATAACACCAAAACAATTTTTGTGTTGAATGTTGAATTGCAGCAGCCACAGCGGGCTCTGTGTGTGTGTGAGTGTGTGTGTGTATGTATTGGTGTATATTGGTGTGTATCTGTGTGGCAGCTGCACAAATTGCAATTGCAATTTCGCATTGCTCGCATTTTGTGATCATTTCAGCTTCGTTTTTCATTAACTGTGAGGCATCAAATAATCAAATTATATATATTTATATATTTCTCTATATATATAATTGTTTTTATATATAAAAATTTACTTGTTCTCTGTTGAAATGAGACTGGAATTGTAATTGTAATTGTAAATAATTAAACCACAGCGTGTTGTAGCTCTCAATGAGAAATTCCCCAACAGACTCTTTCTCCCTCTCTCTCTCTTTCTCCTTCTCCCTTTGTCTCGGACTCTGTGTGAAATGTGCCATAAAATTATATGCAATCGTATCAGACACACACAGATACAAATGTATCTGGGCCTTTTGTTGGAGCAATTTGGAGTCTCTGCTGAGACACGAGAGAGAGAGCGAGATTCTCCAACGAGAATTTTGCGTATTAAACCACAAGCGTAAATTTATGTATTGTACAGTTGGGAGGAGAGTGGAGGGGAACAGAACGGTAACATATTAAAATCACCACAAAATTCCCGCGGGCAGTTTGTATTTTTTGTCTCTTTCTTCCTATGTCTCTCCCTCTCTCTCTCTGTTTCTTAATTTATCGCGCT
This sequence comes from Drosophila cardini, assembly GCA_018903735.1. Taxonomy (NCBI): domain Eukaryota; kingdom Metazoa; phylum Arthropoda; class Insecta; order Diptera; family Drosophilidae; genus Drosophila; species Drosophila cardini. The sequence continues at coordinate 1,156,885 of JAEIGM010000020.1, forward strand.
TTTAACTGTGCTCTCCCCAGAGATAGAGGCAAGAGTCTTACCTACAGATATATGTATGTCCCATAACTCAAATGGTTGCTAATTACAACTACACACACACACACACACACACACACACACTTGTATGTAGAGCGCTCTGGAGATTTGCTCTCGTTTTCTTATAGTTTTGAAACGACTTAACGATCCATAGAAATATCAAGTTCGTTTCACACATCTATGTTAATCAATTCATAAAGTTAAAGTCGGTAAATATCTGGGAATAAGTTGAGAATGAGTAAAAGAGACAGCGAGTGTGAAAAAGAGACAACTTCAGTCAGCTGATTAGCAACTTATTTACGGCTAAAACCGGATTAAATAATAATAATCAAAGCTATAAAGTATTATTACTTATAGTTGTGCACCAACTATGCCAGTAATTAATACTAAAAGTTTGCATAAAAATACTTAAAAATTATTTAAATATTTTTTAAGTTTTCAATTATTGTTTAGAAAGTCTTTTTCACATAATGAATTTTGAATATTCATATAGATCGATTTTGGAGTAGAAAGTATTTTTTTAAATCTACAAATATTCATTAGTTTAAAAAAAAATACTAGAAATGTTTTTTTTTTTTAATTTCGTTAAGTTTTTTTAACTTAAAACTCAAGTATATTTTAAGCCTTATCAAACTTAATCACAATCTCTTTTTGTGCTGGGAATTCATTTGCCGACGGCAAAACATAACTGGGAATTAAATTCTTTTTCTAAAATAATGATTCATACGGTTTAAACATAAAATCATAGTTTAGGATTAAAGTGTGGCTGGGACAAATGGGAATTACTACCCAAGGAAATTCCCACTTTCAAGCAAACCTAGTCATAAATAAAAAGTTCAAAGTTTTAACTAAAATTCTGGTAATTTCAAAATTTATGTATTTTGATAGTTTTCCAATTTTTAATCTACAAACGTGATTTTTTTTAATACCACACTTACTAAAAAATACCGTCGCCTAAAATTACCGCCGCTAAATCGAACTAAAGTTTGGTAAAATCGATTTTGTTATTTCTGACGCTGAACTCGTTTGGGTTTTCGTAATACTCTAGTATTTTTTGGGTGTATTACTTACCCTAGGCTGAGCCATTAATGCTCTGGGAGCGACGTCTAACCCGATTTGTGCCACTTTTAGTGGTGTACAGACGACAGTTGGCGGCGCAACACAAAACGAGGGGCCCCCGTCCCTTGCGTCCTCGTCCTCTTCTTCCTCCTCGTCGTCGTCGTCGTCGTTCTCCTCTGCGTCGACGTCGTCGTCGTCGTTGTTGTTGCTGTTTTCTTGATCTTCTTTAAAGATCTGTAGAACGATTTTTTGGGGCCTCCTGCTATGCTTGACGGTTTAGTATTTTAGTATTTTTTTGTATTTCTTTTTTTTTTGCTTGACACTCACAAAAATATTATTAGAATATGTGTATTTATAATATTTGAATTCTAATTCTTTCTCGCAGTTCTTTAGCACTTTCTTCTTTCCTCTTCTTCTTCTACTACTTCTTCTTCTTTAACACAGGCACATTTGTTAAAAATCTTTGCTTTAGATTTTTTACTTTTATTTATTATTTTGCTTAGATTTATGTTGTTGTTGTTGTTGTTGTTGTTGTTGTTGCTGGTATACTTTGTTGTAGTTACGCGCGCGTTTTAGTTGTTGTTATTAGCGGGAGATCTTATTTGTTGTTGTTGTTGTTTTACTTTGTATATATGTATAAATGAATGTTTATATAATATTTACATATAATTTCTTTTCTTTTCTTTTAGTATTTTAGTATTTTTTGTTTTGTTTGTTGTTTATAAAAATCGTATACAATTTGTTGTTGTTAGAGTTGCCGTTGTTGCTGTTCTTAGTATACTGCTGTTGAGTTGTTTTTGTTGCTTTTGTTGCTTTTGCTGACCAGACAACATAGTTTGCAATTGTTGTTGTTGCTTTAGTTCTTGTTGTTGTCGTTGTCATAAATCCATTGCTGCTGCTTCTTCTTCTTTGCCTTTGACTTGTTCTTCTACTGCTTTGCGTTTCCTCTTCTCCTTCTAACTGGACTTTGCTCGCTTACTTTTCTCTCTCTTCTTCCTCTTCTGATCTTTGCCAAAAAGAGTTGCTCAATCTTTGTGTATGTTTGTTGTAGTTGTTGTTGTTGTTGTTGATTTTTGTGTGTTTTTTTTTTTGTTTGTCGTATACTTCTTGCTTTTCGTATAATATGCGCACTATTTATCACAGCTGCTTCTACATACTATAATATACTACAAAGAAAACAAAAACTTGTTGTTGTCAATTTGTCAGAGAGAGACCGCAGCTAATTTAACATCGAGAATTAACAGTTAATCTGCACTTTTTTGCATTTACAGTTACTTCTTTTGCGACGATTGTTGTTGTTGTTGTTTTAGCGGCGGCAACGCGACGACGGCATCGACGGCGGCGACTTCGCGACAATAACTACGTCCGTTAACGTAATGTTCCGATATTCGCGTAACGCGTAACGTAACGAGACCGATCGTAACGTCGCGCAACGAGACGCGCGCGTTTTTCTCTGCGAATTTTGTATTTTATAATTCTGGAAATATGCTTCAGTTTTGCCCAAAAAGATCGCGACGAGTAAATTTTCTTTTTGGCGGCTTCTTAAATTGTTGCGCTTGCTCTTATGATTGTTGTTATTATTATTATTATTTTTTATTATTGTTGCTTTTGTTGTTGTCGGCGTTGTTGGGTTGTGTGGCAATAACAATAATTTAATGCTATGCAATAGCAATAATAATGGTAATTGTAATAATAATAATTTTTTGTCAAAACGGTTTTTGCGGCGATGGCGACGGCTTCGGCGTTTTCGGCTTCGCTTCTCGCTTCGCACACAACACAGACAGCACAAGCACAAGCACGTCGTACGCGGTTCGAAGGCAAATACACACTGTCAATCATGCTCATGCACGCTTGCACGCCACTGTCTGCCCGATCGTACACTCACTCAGAAGCACTCATACACAAACTCACACACACACACAACCATACACAAGGCAGCGGCGACGCAACAATTGTGCCATTAAAAAAGGTTGTACAAAGCGATGGCTCATAAATTTACCAGCAGTGCGAATGCGATGGCTATACAAACACTTTTGGCTCCGGCGAATTGTGATGCGTGCGTGTGTATGTGTGTGTCTGTTGTGTTGTATGCCTTGTATATGTATGCTTGGCTGCTTGTTTAGTTTTGTTGGTGTAAATGCGGCGAATTGGTTGCTGAGAGCGCAAGCGCGCTCTTGTGAGCACACTACAAAATGGGGCCCAAAGGCCTGAGCGCAAAGGATGATGACTGATTTGTTAGTACGCCTTTTCTGTCATACACACACTTGTCACAATCTGCCTTTGCTTTTGCCTTCGCTGTGCTGTGCTGCTCTGCTCTTGCTCTGCAGCTGCTGCTGTGCTCAGTTTTCTGTGTGTGAGTGTTTTTTTTTTGCTGTTTGTGTTTTTGTTTTTGCTATTTTGTTTTTCGACTCTTTTTGCGCAACGACAACGTCGTCGTCGTCGTCGTCGTCGTTTTGTTGCTGTCGTTGTCGTTGTTGCCGTCGTTGGCGCTCGCTCAACGTTCGTTCGTTCGTTTGAAATTTATTTGGCTTTGGCCAAAAGGAGACGGCTTATAGGTTTTGGCCGCTGCTGACGTCGCATCGCCTCTCTCTGCTGGCAGTAGCAGCAGCAAGCAGCGTAGTCGTCGTCGCTGTGCGTGCGTTGAAAATCAGCAAAAACCAATCCCATTTGTTATTTTCGCTTGAGTGAGTGGCAGTTTGCATCAGTTTGCCATTCAGTCTTCTTTGGCCGCCCCACCTGTGCGCGCAGGCATTGGGCATTGGGTGGGTTATGGGCCAGGGGTTATGGTGTGTGTGGGTTGTCGGTGGGGTAAACGGGGGGTGGGTTGAGTGTGCTCAGTGAGTGCTTTCAGGTGTTTTCTAGTCTTTGCCACTCCAGACGCTGTCGTTTCATCGTTTCGCCTTGCCTTCGACTTGCCTTGCTTGTCCGTCACTTGCTCAACTTTCGCTCAACTTTTTTGCGCTCTTTGCACACACACACACAGAGGCAGACACTAACACGCATTCTAAAGAGAAGCAAACTTACACATACGCGCACGCATACAATGACAGTCAAATAGGCAACGCCTTCAAAAGCTGCTGCAGCGACGACGTTGACGTTCTTCTTGTGATTGTGTGTGTGTTTGTGTTTCTGTTATTGTTGTTGTCTTTGTCTTTGTCTCTGTCAGGCGTCATGGCGATCCAGCCACTTAGGCAATGATCCTGCCAGCAGCACCACTACAATAACAACAACAACAAAAGCTTCAACAGCTGTTCACACTGTGCAACTTTCTGTGCAATAATAAATCGCGCGCCGATAAATTCAACTGCCCAAAATGCATATCCTTCTACAAAACTGTTTGTTGTTTTTGTTGTTGTTGTTGCCGCTGCTGCTGACGTCGTCGTGTCGTCGTCCTCGTGGCAGTTTAAAAAGCAGTTAACACATATTCCGAGGCAATTTTTCAACAACGCATTTTTGGTGTCCCTTTTTTTTTGTTATTGCTGTTGCTCTCTTCGTTGTTGTTGTAGTTTGGCTAACCGGCTAACGGCGCCCGGTCGCCATTTTCATTTTTGGGGAGCCAACGGCAACGGCGACGGCAACGTCTGCTGCGACGCCGGCGCTCGTTTTAATGTTGCCGCCGTTTTTGCGCGTTTTTAGAAGACCAAAAATACTAAAAAAAAAAAACAAAAGAGAAAAAAATAAAAATGTGTGGAAAAATGAAAAATTGCTTTGTTGTTTGTTTTGGGCTTTTCCTGCTGGCAAGGATGTGCATGTTGGCCGGTGCCAAAGATAGTCATGATGACGATGACGATGACAATGATAATGATGATGATCATAATGATGATGATGATGATGTTGCACTTAATCTGGTTTCCATTTCAAAAACAGCTGATCATAATTTGTTTATACTTATTACAGGGCTGCTTGAAATTGTTGTTGTTGTGGTTACACATTAGTTTATGCCACAGATTGTCTTTCTCTCTCTTTCTCTCTTCTGTCTGTCTCTTGTCTTTTTGCCTCTCTCCTTTCGTCTAACTGTCGGCGACTTGACAAATTTATGAGACGTTGATTGATTTGCGGTTTGACATTATTTTTTTTTTTTTTTTTTTTTGTATTTTTTGCTTCGATTTTCATGCAAAATTGTTGCACTTGTTGTTGTTGTTGTTGTTGTTGTTGTTGTTGTCAAGACATTTAAATTTAAATCTAGCAACTGCAAATTTATGTGCCAAATGTGAGCGAAAGTCAACAACAAAAAAGCAACAAATAAACAAATTAAATAACATTGAATTTCAGCTGCAAATTCAATTAAAAGTAATAAATTGCTAATTTATTTCAGTGTGTTAAAAGGCTGTAAGCATGTGTGTGTGTGTGGGTGGGGGGGGGAGAGGGGCGGGGTCACTGTGGGTGTATTGCCAAATTAAGCTCACGGGTGGAAAAGCCGATGAAAATGCGATTAATTTTATTTATTGCCCAAGTTCAAGGATAAAATGGCAAGGATCCAAGAAACGTGAACTGAAAACTGAAAACTCAAATCAAATGAAAATTAACGTTTCAAAATAGTTTTTCAACTAATTGGAAAACAATTAAACTACAAAGAAATAATCAACAATTTATTTTAATTGCTTTGTAAGTAAATAAAAAAAAAAAACATTTGTTGCTTAAAATGTAAATTTATTTACTAAATTAATTGTTGGTATTTTTTATTTGTTATAGGCAAATCTTTAAGCTGAAAGTAATTAAAATAAATACTAAACAAATAAAAAATATTATAATTAAAATAATAAGTAAATAGTTTCCATAAAAATACTAAAAAATTAATTGAAAATGTACATTAAATATTTTATAAATTATAAGTAATAATATAATTTATATTTTTTAAATTCTTAATTAATTTTATCATTTAATCAATAAACATTCAATATTCCTTAATTTTTATTGGGTAAGAAATAAAATAAAATTAGAAAATAATAAACTAATTAATTTTAATGTTAACGTTAATGCCAATTTTAGTATTAATAGTAATAATAATCAAAGATTTTGAAATTTAATTTTTATTTAAATTTTTATAATATTTATAATTTTAAATTATGTTAAAGTTAATTTATTTTCCTTTTTATTTCGACTGTTCATAGTCTGACAATAAATAAATAAATTAAAAAAAATATTTTATACTTAAATTTAAAAAAAAATAATAATAATAAACAATATAAAGTAAAGTCTATTTTATGAAAGTTAATAAAAAAATGCATATGAAATTATAAATTCATTTTAAGTAACAATTTTTTATAGGAATACTAGAAAACTGAATAAAGCAAATAAAAAAACTTTTAAAATTTACTTTTTTTTAAGATATTTAGTTCAATCTTGTAAAATGTTAAAATTTTTTTTTTTTTATTACATATTTCATTTTTGTTATGAGTTAAATAATAAATATACTTTTCAGTTTATAATCAAAAATGTAAGCAAAAACTTAGTTTAAAGTTTTTGTAATTATTTTTTTATGAAATTTTAAAGAATTTTCTATTTAACAAATGAATACAATATTATTCAATAAAACTAAAATTAATATCGAACACTTTATAATAACAATTGTAACTAAAATAAATGTAATAAAGTAACAATTATAAGGTTAAATAATTTTAAAAACTAACCAATAAGAAAGTAATTTAAATTTAAGAAAATTTCTATAAAATCTTTAAGCATTTAACTATTTAACAAATAAAAAATTCACTTTAAATGAAATTTGATTATGTGAGAAATGAAATGAAATAAAAAATCAAATTTGGATATTTTGCAAAGTTTTGAAAGGATTTTGCTACAGAGAATAATTGTGCTTGTAAATGAATCAGGATATTGCATTTGTGGAGTGTTGGGGAAATGGGAAAAATGAAGGAAAATGGGGGAAAATGGAATAAGAGGGAGCCAACAACAATGCAAAGGGAATTTAATTTAATTTAATATTACAACTTGGCTAAATTGAAGAGACCATGAAATTTAAATCAGCCAGAACCCAGAGCCCAAAACATGAAGCAATTGGAGCAGGGGGAGAGCCAGCAGAGGGAGAGGGCAAGGGAGCGGGAGAGGGAGATGGATCGGAGAGAGGAGCGAGAGACAAGATGAAAAGGGGCGAAGCTGCGTTGAGGTATCCACCCACAAAAGCAAAAGGCGAAAAAAAAATACGATGGAAAAGGAGAAGAAAGAAATAGGAGAAAAAGAGAAACGGCAGCTTGATAATAAGACGAAAAGCTCAAGGCAGCAAAATTGCATTTGGAAAACTTCCAATCCCAGACGAGCGTTGAGTGGAGGCGACATTTGAGGGGCAAAAGACAGACGAAGAAAACTCTGTGTGCGAGCGAAAAATGTGTGGCGATGAGAAAGCTCACACACACACACACACACCAATGCGAGCGAGCACATACTTACACACAGAAACAGACTGAGGCGCAGCCAATATGATTTAAAGCGGCGGCAGCGGACTCCAAATGAGCGCCAACCGTTGCTCGCTCACACTCTCACACACACACACACTCATACATATAAATACTCAAGCACATGTTGTTGTTGCTTGGTGCTGCCTCGGCCGCTGCCGCTGCCACTGCTTCTGCTGCTGCTGTGCATGACAATTCATCTCTTTCTTATAAACGCAATTTATCAAATGAAAACGACGAGCGAGCGACAGCAAAGATGAAGACGACGACACGATATCAACTTGATGTGAATGTGGCTGCTAAGTCTGTGTGTCCGCATGACTGTGTGTGTGTGTGTGTGTGTGTGTGTGTGCCTGTGACTAAAGCTGTGTGTGTGCGACGAGATTCACTCAAACTCAAGTTGAACTGAGTGTCGAGTGCATTTCGTAAAAGCAAATAAAAATGGCACATGAAGAAAAAATAGGAGTTGCCGTCGGTGCTTGAGAAAACAACGGCAACGACAACGACAACAAGAGCAAAACAAAATAACAGCGACGGCAACGATACGATTTTCTTTTTGGCAGCCCCCCAAAAACTCACTCGGTGTTACTGAAAAACCGCCATAATCTTGACAGACAAGTGCACACTCGCTCTCTCACACTCATACTCGCACTCTCGCACTAACTCACTCACACATACTTACACTCAGTCCCTCACACACCACTAGCACTCTCTGAGCGCGCGCGCCGCTCTTCGCCGCATTGTTTTCGCTCGTATTTCACGCTCAAAACGGCCATTTCGCTGCACTTTTAATGGTTTGTTTTTGTTTTGCGTTGCGTTGCGCGCACGAGAAAGAGAGCAGTCGGACGAAAATAAAACGAGCAAGGCACGATGTGATGAATCAATTCGCCGTATTACGCGAGAGCGAGCTAGCATGATATATGTGCGCATTCGCTTTTTATGGCAAACCCAACAGAACAGCAATCAGCTGTTTACGAGGCGCGTACAGTTTACGAGTCATTGGATTCGAATCATTTTATGCCGTGTTTTTATTGAGTTTACCGAGTTTATTTTTCAACTAAAAAAAATCATTTGAAGACACGTTTACCTGAAATGCATATTTACCTGTGTTGCATGCTTTACCTTTGGCGAAATTCTGTGACTTTCAACGCATAAACGGCTTAAAACTAGGAATTTATATCTGTTTCTACCTGTACAGGACTCACACCCATGGTTTAAACAAGTCATTCAACTTGGAAATTCATAAGGAAAATGTACACATTTACCGCTATGTGCATGTTGTGACTTTTCCAAGGACCTTTTCACAAAACTCCCAGCGGGAAAACGATTTTTTATTTTCTCTTTCAGATTATTAAAGACTTTGAGGAAAATCGATCAATAAACACAAATAAATATGCCGGTCATTGGCGGCGCCCCCAAAAATATGACACGCCCCCCAACCCCCCGCCGCCTCCTGCCAAAGAGGCTGACAACTTGTCGTCTCGTCATTGTGACGTCACTGTGACGTCTGCTTTTGACAGCCGTCGACGTCGCTGCCGCGGCAAGTTCACGACGTCGACGTCGGCGTCGTTAAAGTTTATGTTTATTTTCAAGTAAAAGTTAAGAAAAATTCGTTACTTACCTGACATGAACTAGGAAAAACTAAGAGGGAATTTTCATCTGCATACTTTACCTGCAAGTGGAAAAGAGGAAAATGGAAAATAGAATTAAATTCTGTGTGCAAAGCAGAAAGTCAGTGAAAATGTCCTGACACAAGGATTAAAACATGCATTTCACAATTTTCACATTTCCACATGTGTCGAACACGCCTCCCGCCTACTCTGAGAGCCCTACTCTCTCCCCTCCCCCTTCCCTTCTTGCCTGCTTTCCTAATTTCCCTGCTGATCTTGCTCAGCGCATTTGTCTCTGCTTTGTTTTTCCGACAGACGGAAAAGACGGAGAAAATGTTTTTCGTTTTCTCTCTTTTTTTTTTGTTTTTTGATTGATTGCCTAGAAAAACCACTTGAAACTGTCACGCTAGGGAAAGGGAGAGGGAGGAGAATGGAGTGAGAGGGGAGTGAGGAGAAGGGGAAGGGGAAAGGGAAGGGGGGAGTGATACAGCCTATGGCATATGAAGTGAAAATCATTTCCCACACACACACACACACACACACACACACGCACACATGGAAACTTACTTAAAGCGATTTTCCTATGAAAAACTACTTATGCATGGAAAACTCAGAGGATGCTTTTCCCTTATAAGTAAAAACACAACTAAATTAAATTAAGAGAGTGAAGGGGGAGGGGGGAGATGTGGTGGAGGGGGTAGTGACAGGGGGAGGGAACGTACTCTGCTCGGAAAATGCACCAGTTTCGAATTTCCTAATACCAATATTTTCCACAGCACTTCAATTTTCAATGTTTTTTTTAATAGAATACTTAATTTAAGCGCATTTTAAATTATTTATCTAATTTTATAATTTTAAAAAACTTATAATTAATTTAAATATTAATTTAATTTTAGTGAATTATTCAAATTTAGTAAATTTAACAAGTAAGAAAGGCCACAGTCGAGTAAGCTGACTGTATAGGACCCTGTACTCTTTGGAGCGCGCGTGTTTCCATACAAATCACCTGTCTTCGACCGATTTATCCTATGAGAGCTGTTAGTTATGGTTGTCTGATCAAGATCAAACTTGGTAAGATTATATAGAGTCACGACATACACACAATGTGTGAGTTTGGCTGAGATAGGTCAATTAAAACTAAATTTATTCATTCAAATCACCAATCTTCGATCGATTTGTCCTATGAGAACTGTAAGCTCTAGTTGTCTGATCTGGATTAAACTTGGTGAGGATAGTTATATTGGTACTATACACATAAGATGTGAATTTGGTCCCGATAGCTCTAGTACTTCCCAAGTTATGGTGATATGAAAATAATTTTTTACACTTTACAGGGACGGTAGGGGGGCGTGGCAACGATTTGATATAAACTTGATCTGCTTGCGAAGCAGACGTACTATCATACCAAATTTGGTGGCTCTAGCTCTTATAGACTCTGGGATCCAGGTGTTCATACAGACGGACGGACAGGGGACGGATAGACGGACATCGCTATATCGACTCGGCTGTTGATGCTAATCAAGAATGTATATAATTTTTGGGGTCTGCCACGCCTCCTTCTGCCAGCTACGCACATTTCGCTTCTGACAAACCTAACAGAACCCTGTACTCTTTTTTACAGTACGGGGTCTAAAAACTTTTAAACTTCTCTTAAAAATAATATAAAACTTGATAATTTTATTAAATACAAGAAATTTCGATAAATTTTCTATAGTAAAACTGTGAAAACAATGAACTTTGACACCTGTCTCGCAACACAAAGAATTTTCCCAAAATTTTCACACATTTTCCAGGTTTTTTCTTTAGTTTAAAGACAATCAATAAAGTGGCAAATAAAAAATAAATTAATAATTAAGTTGGCACTTCCAATTGTTCTAAGTTTGAAAGAGACAGATAGAGAGGGAGAGAGGGGGAAAGAGAGAGAGAGAGAGAGAGGTAGAGAAAAGGAGCGTAAATAATCAGAGGAAAATAAATTTATGTGAATTTCCGTTTTTGTTTTTTCCTTCCGTTAAAGTAAATAACAAATATTATTATCGCCAAAAAGGAGTTTCCAAAAAGTCAAGCAGAAGGAGGAGGAGGGAGGAGGAGAAGAGGGAGAAGAAGAAGGAGGAGAAGAAGTAGGAGAAGAGGAAGAGGGAAGTCATGTCCTGTGCCAAGTTCTCATTGTGGATAGTTGTTCGTCAACAACAAAAGTAAATAAAATTGAAACAACAACAAGAAGTAGGAGAAGAAGAAGAGGAGGGGAGGAGAAGAGGAAGAAGAGGAAGTAGAGGGAAAAGAGGAAGAGCAAAAACAACAAAATTAAATAATGCCAGCAAACGATTTCTTATGAAATGTTCCAAAAAATATACTAACAACAACAAAATTGACAGCGACAACACACACACACACAACTCACACACACACACACACCCAACACACACATGCACACACACACCCAACACACACACACCCAACACACACATCAAACACACAACAACAATTCCATCCGGGGGAAAACTGCGATTTTTTGGGGGAAAATTTGTTGTATTTTGGGAGTCAGAACGGAAGCCGCTGCCAGCAACAACAACAGAAACAACATAAACAACAACACATTTGTGGTCTACAGTAGCAACAACAACAACAACAACAACTCAATGAAATTATTAATGGTCAAAAAGTGCAGTTCAGTTCAGTTCGACGACGGCAACTTTGTGTCCAGTTGGTCAACAGAGCAATACAAACACACAGGCAAATACACACACACATACACACACACACACACACACACACACACACACACACACAGCACACACACACATACACACACACAGACACTCAGCGAGTTGAGCAAATAAATAAATAAACAACAAACTCTAATTAAACGTTGTTTCGAGTGTGTGTGTGTGCTTGGGTGTGTGTGTGTGTGCTTGAGTGTGTGTGTGTTTGCGATAAGAAGCTCGTTGCCACTGTAGCAGTGTCCACTGTACAGTGTGCACTGGACACTGCGTAGCGGCAGCTTCTGTTGGGAGTGAGGGGAGGGAAGGGAAAGGGAGTAGAAGGGAGGAAGGGAAGAAGAGAGGAAGGGGGGGCACACTGGGAAGCAGCTCCGAGTGGAAGCGGTAGCTGCTGCTGACCCTGTCTCCCTGGAGGTTCTCGCTTGGCTTTTTGGCCTTTTGGCTGCACTGGAACTTGCCAAAAAATGTGCAATCTGTTTTGGCCAAAAGCAACAACAACAACAACAACTGCAGTTTTATAATCAACGTGCAACAATTTTGTAGTGCAGCTCAAGGTCATGGAAAATGTTGTGGAAAGTTCACAAGTTTATTCAGTTTGAATTTAAAAATTTAATAATAAAATTTAAATTAAAATTGAAGTTAACAAAAAAGAAATAAACTTTAAAAAAGTGATTTTATTTCTGCCCCATTTAAATGTTAAAAATCAAATCATAAATTTAATAAATTAATTTATTTACCGTAAATGTTGTTAACTCAATTTATTGGCTTAAAGATTGTTTTTATTGTTTGACTTTTGGCTTAAACGAAAGCCAATAAATGTTGTCAATATCGTTTTATGTGTAATTTAGTGCGTTTGCTAACAAGGTAAATCAGTTCTATACAGATACAGAGTACAGACGAAGATATAGATACGGATACAGATACTTTTGCCGATACAGATATAGATACAGACGAAGATACAGATACAGATAAAGATGAAGAAATGGATACAGATATAGAAACATATAAAGATACTTTCACCGATACAGATAAAGATACAGGTACAGATGAAGATATAGATTAAGATACAGACGAAGATATAGATACAGATACCGTAACATATACAGATACTTTGGCCGATACAGATACAGATACAGCTACAGTTAGAGATACAGATACTTATGCCGATACAGATACAGATACAGATACAGTGAAAGCTCTACTCGCGGACAGTTTCCTAAGTCGAACGAACGTTATAGTCCCAAGAGCATGATTTTCATACAAAATCCGTTCCCTTGGCCGGACAGCTCCCTTGGGCGGACAAAAACACTGGAACTGTGGCTGTCCGGCCAAGGGAGCTTTCACTGTACCCCTAGAGATACAGATACAGATACAGCTATATGTGTAGGTTCTATAGAATGACCCGAGTGACCTTTAGGCAGAAATCTCGCCGTTTTAAAGCTGACATCAAAGCACGGAAATGCTGCCAAACCGGCTAACTTGGCTCTGACTAACTGGCTAACTGGCTAACTGTCCGCTAATTCCCCAAAAATGTAACATTTTTTTTTTGCTGTCATTCTCATCGCCGTCGTTGTTGTTGTTGTTGTTGTTGTTGTAAATTTGCATAATAAAAGCGGCTTCAAAAAAGCCAAAATTTATAAATTGATTTTATTTGGCAAATGCAAAAATTTTTTTTTTTTTTTTTTATTTTGCAAGCTAAAAATAAAAAAAATTTAAACAAAATTCAAGCAAGCAAAAAGTTCACTTTGGCGGGCTAAAAATACCCTGTAATAATGGGCTGATAAGAAGAGAGACTCTAGAAAAGAGTTAATTTAAGGAATTTTAGCTTGAAAAACTCTAGACATATTTAAATTTAAAGCAAAAAAGTCAAAACTCAAAGTAAAAAAAAAAAAAAAAAAAAAAAAAAAAAATTAATTTAAATTAAATTTAAGTTTTAAATTGAAACCAACAATTCTTGGCTTTAGCTGTAATTTTTTAAGTATGATGTTAGTATTAACTTATTAAATTTATTAATTTACTCTAAATGTATTCAAATTAATTCGTTATAAATTAAATAATTACAATTTAGTTGTTAGTTATTAATTTATTTTTTTAAGCCTAAAATCATTCAATATAAAAACTCATTTATATTTATTAAATGTATTTATTAAATTTATCATATTTATCTTTAAAATTAATACTTTGTATTTTTTACTTATGTATAGAAAACTATTAATTTAATAAGTAATTGAAGTTTTAATTTTAGTGGCATAAAAAAATCAATAAAATAAATCAATTTTTTAAAAGGAATAACAAAGCTGTAAACTGATCAAAAATATTAAAATATTTATTTAAAATAAGAACTTACTTAATTTAAGTTCAATATTTCAAAGATTTTTTCGATAAATTTTTATTTATTTGTATCTACATAAGTCACGTCTACTCTGCCACGCCCACAAACTGCTCGAGTTAATTAAAATACCCTTTGCACAGGGTATGCAAGTCAGTGAGAATTGGAAAACAAAGTCGAGATCAAAGCATCAAAGCAGCAAAAGGGAAAAGTTTGAATTGTTGCAAATCTGGTCTTAAACAAGTTGTTGTTGTTGCTGTTGTTGTTGTTGTTGTTGTTGTTCCTGTTGTTGTTGTTGTTGTTGTTGTTCCTGTTGTTGTTGCTGTTGTTGCTGTTCTTGTTCTTGTTGCTGTTGTTCCTGTCGCTCTTGTTCCAGTTGCTGTTGTCGTTACTTGAGTTGTTTGCGAGTTTTTGCACCTCATTTTAATTATTACAATTTTAATGCTGGCATTTCACGTCAAATTTAATTTAATTGCACAAAATTTACAAATTTTCAATTCCCTTTTAATTATTATTGTTTATATCTCTGACTTGCCATAAAAATTAATAAATACATTAAGCGACAAAAAGTTTACATTTTAGTGAAGTTTTCTTTTTTAGAAATATTCGTTTGACGTGCGGCATTTGCATTTTCTAATTATGAAAAGCAGGAAAATAAATTGCAACTGTGCCATAAATTATAGCAATGAAATTTCCCCTGCAACGCATTGCACACGCTATGTGGCTCTCTTGCGCTCTCGCTCTCACTCGCTCGACAGTTGCTATAAATTGTGAGGGGCACATTTCCCCTGCCAATTACAAGAGCACAAAGCTTACAGAGCGCAAAAAGAAAAGAAGAAGAGAGGAGCAGAGAAGAGAAGAAAAAAACACAACTGTAAAGCGTTGCCGTTACTATCGTTGCTATTGTCGTCTCGCTTCAACTGCCGGCCGCTTGACGAACTGACTGAGGGGGGCTGTCACTTTGGGTCTCGCCACCATTATGGAAAGTGAAATGGATATATCGCTAATGCGCCTGCACATAACAAGGTCGGCAATAAATCAAATGTCTTGGCCAGCGGGTGGCGGGGCAGCAGAGCGGCACGGGTGGAGGGGAAAAGGCAGGCGGTGCAACAACAACAACAACTACTACAGGGGAATTTGCCAATTGCCTGGACAAACGAAAGCACAACAAAAACGATGTCGACGTTTGACAAAAATCAAATCAAAATGCCATAAAATATACCCCAGTGCTGGGGTACAGGGTATATGGACCAACAGCAAATGAATTATATGCAATTAATTGAGCGCAAATTTGCAAAATACTTTCATGTGTCTGCGCCTCACTGTGTCTGTGTGAGTGTGTGTGACTGTGTGTGTGGTGTATGAGTGTCTGTGTGTGTAGGCGATTATGGTCAGATTTGATGATGGATATGACCAAAAATATTGCGTATACGACGCGTATGCGCTGCAATTTTGGATGTTTTATGTTTGTTGGTTTTTAGACACTTTTCGCAATTGAATGAAACAAATTGCGCTGCTCTGACTGCACCCCTTTCCCCTCTCTCTTTCTCTCTCTCTATTTCTTTTCTCTTCTGATTTAGTAGCTCAAGAAATTACAAAATTATTGTGCAAACAATTGAACAATAATTTTGTAGATTGAATTGTTTCAATTTAGCATTGAATTATTGTTGAATTCATTATTGCAAACTCGTGTGTAAATAAACAAATATCAAATTGAGGAAATCTGTTAACTATATTTGGATTAATCACAACGGTAAATAGCTAAAATGAGCTATAGATTATTTGCAGAGAATTTAGGAATATTGCGAAGGACTTTATCTATTATTTTAATGAACATATTAATAAAATAATAATAAAAACTAACAATAAATAATTAAAATAAATAGAAAATTATTCTTAAAATTATTATTTAAATAAAAAATTGTATTAAAAATAAATTTATGCTTGTAAATTTTTAGAGGTATTTTACTTAAGAGCCCAATAAAATATTTAAATAAAATAAAGTAGAAACATAAATATTAATATTTAATATTGGACAAATTGGTAAAAATAGATATGAGAATTAAATTTTTAATAAAATTTTTTTTTCTAAAAATTGTTTTATTAAAAAAACTATTCAACATGAAAAACATTTAATAAATGTTAAAAATATGTTTAACTATAATTTAAGAAATATAAATAAATGAACTATAAATTTTAAGAGCTTTTCGAGATTTTCCGGTCACATTCTACCCAGTTTTTCCTACTCTCTTAGATCCCAAAAGTCATCAAGTTTATGTCTATCTAAGTCAGAAAATCTTAAAACTATTTAGACACACCTGAAACAGCTATAAAACTCTAAGATAAGATTTATACTTAAGTTTTTATTGAATCTTTTGGTCAATTAACATTATGTTCCAAAATGGACTTGAAATGTCTCAATTTAAGGAAGTCTCACGTCAGCTGATTAACAGACAATAAAATTGTTGACTTCATGGTTTGGAGTCTATAAATTTCTTAGATCATTTTATTTGTCAGATACTTTTGATGTTTACACAACTTTCACGACTTTCACGACGTTTCATAAGTATAAGTATATTTTACGATTTTTATATAGCCCCATTGTGTGCATTATATTTATGTACATTACACAATGATGATAATTTTCACTTGAGCATTTTTACGAGCAACAAATTGCGCTACAAATTACACGATAAATACAGAATTATGACAAACCACAAAAAGAAACTTCGACCCGAACTCAGGCAAGAGTCTAGAATTTTGTAGAGAGCTGTCTGTCTGTCTGGGTGCCTCTGCTGTCTCTGCTGTCTGACTGTCTCCTCTGTCTCCTGCTGTCTGTCTGTCTGTTGAGTCGATTCGACCCTTTCACCGGTTGTGACACATGGTAACAGGCTCGTAAAAATTCCCGATGCGTCTGTTTTGATGGTTACAGTAAGTGTTGTCATTATGACAACACTGAGTTCAGTTCAGTTTGTCCCTTCTCTTTTTTGGCCAGTTTACAAGCTGTCAAAGTTGCTTGTGTAAATTAAATTGTTGCTCCTTTTATTGATATTTCATTGCTGTCCCAGTTGACTGTGATTTAGCCACGCCCCCAAGCCCATGCAGCTAAGTGAATTTTTCCCGAAAAAAGGAAAATAGATGAAAAATTTGAAAAACATACACACTCGGGAAAGTCGTAAAGTTGCGCACGTCGAAACAAAAGAAAGTTTTTACGACCGTTCTTTTAACACTAGAGCGGGGAGAGGGAGAGAGGAGGCAGAGACAGCAGAGGCAGGAGGTAGACAGAGAGGGAGAGGGGTAGTTGAGACAGCCAGCGAAAACTAGGCGAGAAAATGGCCATAAATAATGTTGGCCTTGCTGTAGGTAGACTAGCTCTTAGCTGCTTTTTGGCTGCCTTGGCTCTTTTAGCTGTTAGCTGTTAGCTGCTTTTCGGCCTGCCTTCAAGGACCTTTGCCTAATAACAGGTTGTTGTAATGGGTTGAGGGTACCATCGAGAGGCTCGTAAATTTCGTGTTAATTGAGCATTTCACGCCTCGACTGCACTTGCCGTGGCCAAAAACCCCGAAAACAACAAACGTGGCCCATTAACGAGCCTGTCAGTAACTGACAAGTGTTTCGTCATAAACTCAACAAACTTATCGACCATTTTCTACATAAACATGGCCAAACGATGGCACGATCCTTGCACTAGCCTCAGCTCACCACAGGTCACCCCAGCTCCCCTCAGCTCCCCTCAGCTCACCCCAGCTCACCTCACCCCACCTGTCCTCACCTTTTCGATCATTTGCTTTTGAGCTTTTTGCTTAAATTCTTTTCATTTTCTACATAAAATTTTCTTCTTCTTCTTCTTGTGTATTTAAGCCCGTTTAAGCCGCACAGTTGGACATGTCATGCGTGTATCGTTACCAAATTGATATCAATCGCTTTTGGCCACAAAAATATACAAAATGCTTTTTTTGACACCAACTAATTCCAGTTAATGCCACTGTTTTTCGTGTCTGTCTCTCGTTTACACTTGCCTCCAAATGTTTATCTTTTGCACAAAACTAAGTAAGTCCCACAAAAGTACTACCAAATAGACAGCAACAGATATAGACTTTAACTAGAGGAGAGCGGTATTCAGGTTGAAATCGGGTGCGCCGCTCTATAAAATCCACTCAATCATTTCTGTTCACTTCACAAATGTTTTAACTGATCGCTCAATCACTGATATTTTCTGTTCAGGTGCTGTGTGCCACCAAGAGACGTGGCAGATATCAGCCCCGCCCCCTCCTCCCTTGTGACCCCTTGGGCACCACCGCCCCCCCTTTAACTCATACAGTAAACTTTCTCACAAAAACAGAAAAGTTTTTTTGCCTGATTTTTAAAATTAAAAAATTTTATTAAATTTTTAACATTTATTTTAAATATTTTATGAAATGGTTTTTATTTATATTAAATTTTTTTTATTTTTTTTTTAATTTGATTTTTGACTTATAAATATTCAATAAAATTTTTTGTTTTATTTTTAAAAATTAATTTTATGTTTTTTTATATTTGATTTTTATTTTATTTAAAATCAATAAAATTATTAAGGTATATTTTTTTAAATATTTTATTTAGCACTTGTTTTGTGTTTTATTTTTAATAAATACAATTTTAATAAAATTATGATTTATGATTTTTAAAAAATTATTTTGTTTAATACTTGTTTGTTTGGTTTTTTTTATACGAATTTACAAACAAATTATTTTTAATTTTTTTTAATAATTTATTAAACACTTTATTTGTTTGGCAATTTATTGACCTATTTTTAATGCAGATTTAAATGTTATTTATTTTTTAAAGCAAACCAGTTGGTTTTTTAATTTTTTTTTTCACATTCGACAGATGTTTTTAACGAGCGTTTACTGTATTTTGTCTAGTCTTCCATTCTCATATTTAGTTAATATTTATCATAGTATTTTTTATAGTATTTTTTGTAGTCACCCACGTGATTGTTTGCCAAGCTGATAAGCTTAATATGAAAAGTCAAAGGTCAGAGCTGCTTGATAACTGATAAGAGTGATATAAAATTCTGGGAACTCCTCACAGAAGCGACTTAAAAACTGCTGTTATTCCACTATTTAAAATGATTACTATTAAATATTCATCAACGTTTTATAGGTTATGTTCAAATATTGAGTTAGAATTATAAAAAATTTTGTTAAAATTGTTAAAAATTATCACAAGATACATCTTTAAATATACTTTATATTACATTAAGATCTAAGTTCTTTACCCCAATTTAAGCAAAATTTATTCATTTGGCTTATAAATATATTACAGGGTATATTTGCATTTATATATCTGTGAACATTTCATAAAATTACATTTTTTGTCCACTTTAAACTCTAAACTACAGGGTATCTGCTTGTTAAACACACTCACTCAGCCCAAGCTAGCCTACATTCAGTGCAGAGTGAAAGAGTGGGAGTATCGATATATCAGACGCACCCATAGATAACACAAGACCCCATCAATATCGCATAATGAAAGCGATGTGTCAAAAACTTCCAATCGAACTGAATCATCATTCAATATTTTGTGACAGACGAATGTATTCGGCGCCAGATCTAGTCAAATATCGTTTAATATCAATTAGGTTGAGGTAACAGTAAATCACGATAGTGCTAATTTTAGACCCTTAAAAGAATTATTTCCAAATCCCAATCTTAAGTGCTATTCACTTTATAATACCTATGCTTAAATGGAGAAAAGATTACTAGTATTTTTTTATGTTTTCTGTTCTTTTTTTTTGTTATTTTTGCAATCAACGTATTATTCAGATAAAACTACTGTTAAGATTGCCCATATAAATCCCATCAAATCGCGTAAACTTTAACGATCCTGCGATCGGCGATATACGCGATCATAAAACTCGTCTCTTCATGGAGGAAACTTTTAATTTGATGCTAAAATACTGATATCTCCACGGACACAAAACAAGGAGTGAAAGAGAGAGGGAGAGAGATGGGGATAGGTGTATTTAGAGGGAGAGAGCACGTCCCAGGCGGCATTTAAATTGCATATAAAAGTTGGCTTTTATGATTGGCTTCTATTAGCAAAATAAACTATCACGTGGTTAACTCGATCCTGGCAACAAAAACACAGATACACACAGAGGAGAACATAAAACGCAGTCGCAACGAGACAACGATTTAATTTTGATTCTTTTTATGAATTTATTTTAATGTTTAAGCATTAAAGATGCCTCAAAAGCACAACGAATTTAAAATGGACTTTTGAGACAGCTAGACTGCAGGGAACCCTGTAAACATTTTTTTAATATGGTGCCAGAACTGTGAATTGTAGCTTAAGTGGTTGAAAAACTTTTGATTTTTTTAAAAATTGTTTTAAATATTTTGGGGTTTATACTATAAGCCTGTGCACATAAAGTAATGATTTAAAAAATATATTTCTATTCTTTTAATTTTTGAATTTAATATTAATTCCTTTATCATGTGAGTTTGGCACGTACTTTTTAAATTAAGAATATAAAATGTTCAAAGCAAGCCTGTTGAAAAAAGATAAAATTAGGAAAATGTCCGCTAGTATAAATTGTTTATCTCAATAATTAAAATATATGTACATATATTTTAAAATTAAGTAACATACTTAAACGAAGTGCTTAGTACTTGATCAAAGAACGTATGTGAATATTTTACTACTGACAAGCGTTAGCATTGAATTTTTTCCTAAATCCCGATTATTATTTTAATTCATTTTAGTATGGCTTGATATAAAACTACTTCTTTGAAAGTAATATAAGTGTTTGTCCGACGAAATTCCAAAATTTTCTTAGGAAATGGTTGTTTAATTTTGTGCAGAGTTCCCCTTTTTTTTATTAAATACTATTTTTGTTTTAATTAAATTTTATTTTAATTTAATGCCCTATCGAATGCAAAGAGGAAAGTTACATAACTTTTTTTGTTTTTAGTTTTTTTTTTTATGCTTCATGTTCTTCAAATTAAGACACGTTTCTTAAATTAAGAACTAGTAGTGAGTATTAAGTTACATTCGCAGTCTGATTTAAGTGCAGATTTCGATACAGAAATATGATTAGTCGAGTTTATGATAAATAACTTGTACTTGAATACAAAATTTATGTATACCATCAATTCAATGATTAAAGTTTTTGATTTAAAAATCTATACTTGAAATTCAGTATCTCTATGTTTTTTTTGAAGACTATACGCAGTTTACCTTACTTTTAAAAGTTCGCTTTTAGCCTAAATTCATAAATTTATGAGATTCTGTATAAATACCGCTGTTTATTTTGCTTTTACATTTTTGTAATAGGTTTGGTGAAAGATTTTATTTACTTACTACATACATTATAAACTTATTAATTCTCATACTTAATAATTTTTCTTAGATTTGCCTATGCTCTTTTAGTACTATATCTTCTAAAGAGCAACAAGTGTTGGAAAATCGATTAACTGCCTAAATAGCCAACTGACTGACTAACTGACTGTCTGACAGATTGACTCACTGACTGACTGACTCCCTGATCCTAAACTGCCTGTACCTACTAGTACGATAAGTACTGTTTTTCCAGTCGCATTTCAAAAGTGCGCAAGGTGTCATCTTACATGTGCAGGGTCCTCAAACGAGGATCTATTTTCCCTCGTCCTTAAGGTCCGCCTTCGTTTTTGGGACACAAGGAAAAGCGAAAGTGACGCACAGTTGGAGTTTTTTGGGTAATGAAATTAAGAACGCATCGTTTGCTGCGCTTCGCTGATTGTTTTGTTTCAGACAATCCAACAATTCAGCCATCTAACCATACCAACAGATACTGTATCTGTATCTTTATGCAGTGCCTGTAGTGCGTATCTCTAAGTGCCGTCGGCTTGTTGTTGTTATTTCCCCGAAGCACATCGAGTTCAGCTGCACTTTTCAAAGGAAAAACAGAAGGAAAATGCACAGCAACAGAAAAAGGAAAGAGAAAATACAAGAAAAAAGGTTGGCATTGCCTTTTTCCAGCGGCGTACCTGAAAATCCGCTTAGTGGTTGTTACTGTCCTCGTTTTTGACGACAAGAAGTCAACCTCTCGATTTACGACCATTTTGTTTGAGTAATTTCTGTTTGTGTGTGCCGTTGTCTGTGTGTGTGTGTGTGTGAGTGTGTGTTGACTGATGCGCATCGGCAGGACGAGCATAGAGGATCCTGGATCACCACATGCCCGACAGTTGTGTAAATTGTACAGTTTTTACTTTCAGCTGGCAAGAAGTCAAAATTCCCCCGACACCAAATGACTCACTTTGGTTTCTTTTTTTATTAATTAAAATATTAAAAAATAGACAGACTTTACTACACTCCAGTTTAATGGGAGTACAACAGCTACATAAACAATTTAATGCCCTTTATTATTATTTTTTTATTAGTAGTTTTTGTTTTTGTTGTTGTCAATCTACGCAGCCATCGCATATTTCACAGCCTTATTTGTTTGGTCAGTTTTATGCGCATTTCCCCAATCAAAAGCAACCAAATAGAAATGTTCACGATTCAATTAAATGATCGTAAAAATAAAACTCGATTCAATGGTTTCAAAGAGAAAGAGAGAGAGGGAGAGAGCGAGTGAGCGACTGAGAGAGAAGCTTGAAGTCAGTTTCGTTAGCTCGTAAAATTTCTCAAATTGTTGTTAGAACATAAAAATCATCTAAAATTGGTAATAAAATCAACGGCGCAAAATGAAATTCAACCTGTGACGCCTCCCAACAGTTCAAATAGATTGAGTTAGAATGCGGAACAAAGCACGAGAGAGAGAGAGAGAGAGTGGGGGGATGGAGAGGTCTCAACGATAAGTCTTATCACGCGCGTGGGAGTTTGAAATGGAATTTTAGATTTACATGTTAGAGAACTGAAATTGAATTGAATATTGAGCTCAAATGCGCAGAAAGCAGAGTATGCTTAACTAAAAATACCCTGTGTTTAGGCAAAAATGAGCAGAAAATTAGTTATGAAATAAGTAAAAATGTGAAATTTTTATTTTTTGCTAAGTTTTAAAATTTTTTTCATAACTCTATGCATTAAATTTGTTGATTTCATTTGTTTTAATATTTTAAAAGACACGACAAAGAAGATGTAATGCACCATGAGCGCTAGATGGCGCTGCACTTAGCTTGAACTCGCCTAACACCAAGAAAAATAGTTTTTAAAATTTAAACTAAATGAAATATAAAATTGTAATAAGGTTTAAAATAAGTACTTAATACTAGCAAATTTTTATATCTAAATAGTTTTACTTAAATTAGATTTTTTTCTTTAAGTTAACTGAGGCAGTTTTTAGACTGATAAGCTATCGAGAATATTTGTAGCTCTGCTAAACTGTAAATTTATAGACTTAATGTCACACTCATCCAACAATTAACTCGATTTAACATTATTTTAATGGACAACTAGTTATTGATGCTGAAATTCCAACTACAACATCAACTGCAACTCCAAATCTAACTGTTTTGTGTAGTTTATTTCGCCTTTCAATTTATCTAATGGTCTTCAATCAATGTATTATCCTGTGAAAATCGGACACGGTGTCATAAAGTCGACATGCAGCACGTGATAATAACAGCAAATGCAACATGTTGCATGTCTTTCCCCCCCACACACCCCTTTTCCTTCCACCTCCCACTTCTGACACCGCAAACAGGCTATAGGCAAATCAACATCAAAATCAAAATCAAATTCATTGTATGGCACATGGGCCATGACCAAACAGGCAAACAACAACAGCAACAACAACAGCAACAAGAACAACAACAACAACAGTTACGAGACGGGTTCTAAATGTGGCAAACGCGAAAAACCGTTAAGCATCAATTTTGACGCGCCATAAAACTGCAATGAAGTGATAAGTGCTGCTGCAACAACAGCAATTGCAGCAGCAACAACAACAGCAACAGCAGCAACAACAGCAGCAGCAACAACAACCGCAGCAGCAACTGAGAGCAACAGGAATGTGCAGTTGATAGATATTTGCACTGAACAAACTGGATACCCAAGCGACAGCAGCAACAACAACAACAGCAACAACAACGACAACAGCAGCAGCAGCAATAACAACGGCAATGTTAAGAGTTGTAGCTGTCTGGCGGTCGGACATCCGTATCTATGAGATAACAATGCAAATGCAATGACTCTACACACACTCCCACACACATACACATACACTCCTACACACACACACACACACACACACACACAGTGGAGCCATGCGACAATCAAACAAAACAAGAGTTTTATGAACACCGCGGGAAGTTGACAGCTTGCGTCATTGCCCTGATATGCAAACTGTGTGTGTGTGTGTGTTTGAGTTGTAGATACCAACCCCATCAGTAACTCCCTCAGTACCCCACTCCCCCTCTCCATTGCCCTTAAATCGCCACCCACAATAACAACCTTTCAGTGTTGCTGCTGTCGCTGGTTTGCCAATTTTATTGCATCGCGTGCCCAATTATGTATATGGATATGGATATGGATATGGCAATTGATATCAGCCCATCATCGTCATCGTCATCATCATTATCATCAACGTCAACATCATTATCATCCACAATGCGATTCGTTTTTATAGTCGAAACAACGACAACGGCAGTAACAGCAACAACAATGGTAACAACAGCAACAACTACAGTAACAGCAACAATAACGGTAACAACAACAACAACAGCAACATGGAAATATGCATTTTTCGCAATAAACATTTTCACGAGTGTTAAAATTTGATTTGATTATGACAAATGTTCATGTGTTGCACATTTGAGGCTGCAACATCGTACTTGCCACACCAGCAAATAGAGCTGAGAGATCAACAGTGTTTTCAATCAAATTACAATCAATCATCGCCAAAACTGAAGTGCACTTTTTCAAATGTTGTTTAACCAAACAAATATTATGTAAATTAAGTTGAGTTTCTTAATTTTTTAATGGCTTTTAAGTGATTTACTGGCAGATACTCAGTAATGAATGTTAAAAGTGATTACATAAATATGTATACAGACTTGTAGTTTGTTGTTTTTAGTTGTGGCAACTCTGTCTTGCAGCTGTTAATCAACACTAGACTTTGGCACAGCCAACTTCACTCATGTATTGCATTCAAGCCAATTAGCGGGCAGTGATTAATAACAGTCAAACTAAATTAGTTGCTGTGTTTATTGAATGTTTAATTTTAGTTTTAGCTTTAGCGCCACCTAGCGCACATTTATCAACATTTTTTAAATTTTAGAGTTAAAATTGTATACTAAATTTATAGAAAGAATTTAACAGTTAGCTGCCTATGTAAATAGTTGTGAGCGCGTTTAATAAAATTAAGTTTTTAAAATTGACTTGAGATTTCTGAGTTCCCCCCAAACCGATCGAAAATAATTAGACATATTCGTCTATTACACCCGTTACTCGTACAGTAAAAGGGTATACTGGAATGTATGTAACAGGAAGAAGGAGGCGGGGCACACCCCATAAAGTATATATATTCTTGATCAGCATCTATAGCCGAGTCATGTTATAGTATAGAACACATTTTTGTTAGCAATGCTATCTAAACCAAATTTATACAGGGAGTACATGTCTAGGGAGCACATATACTGACCAGGTTTGATCCAAATCCTATATATATGGGATTTTTTCTTCAGAATCGGTCGACAATGTGCTCTATATATGAATTAGTATGAAAAATATATTTGTCAATAATATATACATACTAACCAAAGTCGCATCCAAATCGGACGACTATATCGTATAGTCCCTATAAGGAATTTGTATGAAAACTTTCTGTGTTTACCAGCCATCTTAATCAAAGTCACTAGTATCTAATGCTTAAACGGTTGTACTATTATTATGATCATACCAAATTGTTAATCATATAATAAAAGTGAGCAACGGGTGTACTAAAGTCGCTAGGCGACTCAAGCATTATTTCTAGTTTGGCTTTATGTTTCTGCAAAATCAATATTAAAATTTTATTTATTTTTGTTTACTTTAGTTAAAGTTTTAATATTATTTTTATACTCTCTGCAAGAGAGAGTATATTGGGTTTGTGCAAAAAAAAAAAGTATGTAACAGGCAGAAGGAGGCGTGGCAGACCCCATAAAGTATATATATTCTTGATCAGCATCACAAGCCGAGTCGATATAGCCATGTCCGTCTGTCCGTCTGTCTGTCCGTCTGTCCGTCTGTCCGTCTGTCCGTATGAACAAACAGATTTCAGAGATGGTAAGAGCTACAAGTTTGAATTTGGTCTCTATCGACTCGATATTAAGTCAGTCAATACAAGAATCTTTTTTTTTTTTCGATGCCACGCCCCGTTCGCCCACAATGAGCAAAAAACTAGAAACACCTCGTAAAAAAATGATGTTTTAGGTGAATATCTCAGTAACTATGGCACTTAGGAACACCCATTTTGGTACGCAGGTTCCTAGAGACGGCATAATTGTATTGTCATCAAAAATTTCGGACTGCCACGCCCCCTTTTCCCACAAGAAATAAAATAATTTGCAAACTTCAATGCCGATTTTAAGGCATATGTTCTTATCGTACAGTATTGTTATTTCACATTCGTTTGAAGACAAAATATATTAAACTATCCTGAAAGTTGCATATAAATCGGACTATAAACAAAAGAGCTATCCATGTAAGAAAGTTAATAATTGAACGCAATGTCAATGCATGTGTGCAAGCGAGACAGAAGCATACAAACATGTGAGCGAACGTTTTCGCTGCTTTCTAGCGGCAGCGCTGCTCGCAGACGCTGGCCGTGCCGACCAAAATTCTATTTTTGACAAAATAGTTATCCAGCTAGGAAGTTAAGCCTTTTTTATATGTATGGTTTGGGCAATAAACTTTCATGTGTCGTGATGGCGTTGCAGGTTAAGTGCTTGGTCGGCGAACGCAGAGACGTGGGTTCGAGTCGCGGTTGCACATTTAGTAATAAAAATATTTTTTTTTATCAAAACCCAGTTCAAAATTTTTTTTTCAATTGTTTATAAATAATTTGTTAATAAACAATTTTTTTTTCGATAATGCAACACATTTAAACAACACAATAAAATATATTCTTTTTGATGACGGACCAGGAGTCGAACCCACGACTTCCCGTTCATGGATCGAATACTAATTATTCGCGCCACCGCATCACTTGCAAACTTTCGGCTTAAAACCATAGATATCTCTATAAAAGAGGCTTAACTTCCTAGCTGACCGTCTTTCAACGTCTTTTACAGCAAGTACTATCAGTTGATATTCTCGGATACTGATTTTATTAAAATGATCGGGAATAAAAGGCAGAGAGTATTCTACGGTCGGGCGTGCTCGACTGTACTTTTCTTTCTTGTTATTATTTAAAGTAAATTAAAATTGATTTGTCGACTGATTAAAGCCCAGTTAACAAAAAAATAAAAAGCAGATGTAAAATTCTTGCCTTTTTTCTTATTGGAATAAATTTAAGATACAATGTATTTGATAAGAAATCTGTACTTAAAACAACTCTTTTGTACTCGGTTTAAAAATATACGAGATAACTCTACTTTAAGTACCGTTAAAATTGATTTATTACTGCACTGTACTCTACTGTACTCTACTGTACTCTACTGTACTCTACTGTACTGTACTGTACTTCGATTAACTTGACTCTTACTTATAACAAGTTTCTGTTTGAAGGTGTTAAGTTTAAAACTTGTTAATTAAATTTGAAGTAGATTTAATTGGAATGTCAATATCTTGGATACACAGTGTACACGTGTATAAGGCTTAGTTGGTATTATTAGCCATTCAACGAATTGATTAAACCGCTTTTAAAGACAACTTTGCAGACAGGCAACGAGCAGCTTTAATTGGCATAATTGAAAGGACACAACTCGAAACACTTAACGTATGTTTGACAGTGTAGTGAGTATTGAAGAGAAGAGAACTCCATAGTTTGTGATTCTATAGAGCAATAAAATCAATTGCATATCACTTGGCAAATCTTATCGTAAATCGGTTTTCTAAACAGACTCGGGACAACTAATTGACTTATAGGCACTGCCAGCAGGCACAACAACACCAACAACAACAACACTAACTTGTAGTGTAATCAGTGCCGCCCATTAAGTGACGCAGCAACACTCTGTTCAGTGGAGCTCAACCCAGTCCCAAACCAGAACTCAAACACAAACCCAAACCCAAACCCAACCCAAGCCAGCACCCAAAGCTATAGCCAAGTTCCATCAGACTTTTGAATATACATAAATTATCTTTATTGGCTCGAATGTCCGTCTGACAACTGAGCAGCTCGTTGTTGGCCTGGTCGAGTCATTCAATCAACGTTTGCTCGGTGGCAATATTAACACCACAGCAGTGAAGACCACAGCAACCGCAGCCTAAAATGAGTCTTGTTAATTGCAGACGCAGGCAGCAAGGCAGCGGAGGGGAGTAGGGGCTAAGGAGTAGGGAGTGGGGAGAGGAGTGTGTTCAGTGGAGAGAGAAGACTTCAACCAAGTCCAACTGCATCGTAAATCAATTGAAAATCCATCAAAATGTGTTCATTGTATTGAGTTTGCAAACTAAGCTGCATATCGCGACTTGTTCACATAATTTTCAATATTTTTGCAATGCTAAAACAAGAATCAGTCACAACAACAACAACTACAACAACTACATTAACAACTACAACAATTACAACAACAAGCAGAAAGGCGTTCCATGGCTGAGCCAATTGACAACTTAATCCTGCGACATGTCACTGAAGGCTCAAATGAGATTTACTCCGCGCATTTGGCCAGAGTTGGCCTCAAACATTTCTGTTGACTCAGCAAAAAGTTGTGCAGTGAAAAAAATCTTCTTTCAATTTATTAAAATAAGTTTACATTTTTAAAGTACGAACTAACATTTATTTTTTAAAGTGAAAAATTCGAATTTAAAATGTTTAATTTAAGTTTACTCTACAGTGAAAGCTCCGCTACAATGATGTCCGCCCAAGGGAACGGATTTTCTATGGAAATCATGCTCCTGGGACTATAAAATTCTTCCGGCTAAGGGAGCTGTTCGACTGAGGGAGCTGTCCGCGAGTAGAGCTTTCACTGCATTTATTTTATATTTTTAAGTTATTTTCAAATATTTTTTTTTTCAGGTTTCATTCTTGATTTTAGAATATACTCCACTTCTGATTGTCCTTTATTTCTCCCAGTGTAGCGCAGTTTTGTTCAACATGCTGGCCTGGCCCGAACTGGACTTGCTGTGGCTTATTTTTGGCCTCGTTTACGGTTTGATTGACAAACTACAAAGGTGTAATTATTTTTCATAAAAATTCTGTGCAAAAACGAACATCGTCGCTTGTGTTTTTGTCGCCTGTCAGACTGTCGACATAATTTGTGCTGCAGTTGTTGTAACTTTTCAATCAATTTGCAAGACAATTCCCCCTTTCTGCCCCCCCCCTCCCTGCGGCCCCTTTCCCTTTCGTGTCCCCCCCATTTGATGGCAATTATGTCAGCGGGCGAGCGCATAAATTACGAGAGCGCGCCAAAGATTAACCACGAGACATAAAAAAAAGAGTTCTTAGTGCTCCAATGAACGTCACCAAAATGCAAATAGCTTTCCCTTCTCCTCCCCTTCTCCTTCCCTGCCCATATCCCTCCTCTCCTCTCCCTTCCTACCCCTTTCAAGCCCGTCTTAGTCTATGTTCCCGCATTCTGGCCATAAATCTTGTCCTCGTGGCGCGTTACTCATGCGCAGTGTCCTCGTTGCCGTCTCTTCTTCCCCTCCCCTTTTGTCACTGCTTTCGGCCTGGCCAACTAGTGGATTCAGGCCACCTCTTATAATCGCATTGCGACTAATTATCGTATCTGAGAATTATTATGAACGCGATTTGCAAATTGCGTGACCGCTGCTCTCCAGCAGTTTTATGATTAGATTTAGTCGCCAGCAAGATGCTGTACAATGGGGAACACGTTGTGCTTAGCCAAGTTAACACATTTTGTTAACATATTTTGAATAAAAACTGAAGTAAAATATTTCTTCAAATATATTATGTTTATTTTCAAGTATTTTCAGAATTTAATTTATATAAAAATTAGTTTCAAAGATATTAATAATAAATATTTATATTTTTAAAATTCCTTTAATTTAAAAAAAATTGTATTTTAAGAAAAAAATTAATAAATTCAATAAATTAATTATGGGTTTAAATTAAAAAACCTATTGTTATACCATAAAATAAATGTATAAAATTAACAAGAAATATTGGCACTCAAGATAAATTTGAGAGGCATTTATAAAATTTAAAAAAAAATATATTGTATACCAAAATCAAAGATTATTAGAACAGTTGTTATATTGTAGTTATAGTATTGTTATAAATATTTTTATTATATCAAAAATCAAATTTTATAATTTAACAACATTAACTTATACTTTAACATTAAATTGCCTATGCAATTTTATTTTATATTAAATAAATTAACAAAAAAAAATTATAAAATAAATTAATTACAATCATTAACTGTTATAATCTCATTAATATTAGTTTTTTAAAAAGAATTTTTGTTATTTTCTTTGTTAAATTTATTTTGAAATGTATTAAAAACGGAACTTTAAACATATGGTTCGGAGCAAATATCGTAAATATTTTCTGTTCTTTTATAAATTATATTTTCTTATAAAATAAAAGAGATATTAACTATTATTTATGACCATGCAATAAATAAATTTTTAAAGTAAAGCAATGTTTATTTCATAATTAAATTAGCAGATATCATTTTTTTATTAATCTTTGTCACTAAAAATAGGTAATTTGTAAAAATATCTGTGATTTTATCTATATATAATTATATAACTGTTTTGAAAAAAAAGTCGTATATTTAATTTAATGACACTGGATCATAATGAATGCCAAATTGAAGAGATCCATTTGTTATTTTGCTCTCTTCTTCTTGCTATCTGGTCATTTATGGCCTACAGTAAAATGGCAAATGATCATGTTTAGTAGTCTGTAGTTTTTTTCCTTTCGCATCTATTATTTGATTAGCCAGACTGAGTTGATCCCAGAGAGCCCCATGGTGATTTTCCCTCGGCTGCTGAGGTTTTTTTATTTTTGTTGCCTTTTTTTTGTGTGTGCTGATTTGACTTGTTGTCTTAAGGCAGTTTATTTGGCGCCATAAATCTATCAACGCTGCAAACGCGTGCGCATGCGCAAACACTGAAGTCGAGGAACAGAGCTAAAGTATCTGGCGGATTGCATGTATCTTTCATGCTGATAGGCCAGGCAAGCGAACGGCCAAGGAAGATTTACGGCTGGCAAAACGCAAATGTTGAAGCCGGACTATCAGACTATCGGACTCACGGACTCTCGGACAATTGGACTGTCGGAGAGTGAGAGAGCATTTTAAGTTTATGATACGAAAATCAGATTGCTTTATTGTATGCGAAATGCGATCAATGATCGTTGAGGGAGATGCGGGAGATGGGGCGTGGCATGGAAAGAGAATCGTGGATTGGATTGAATTGGATTGGATTATTCCATTTATATTTATGATTTGTGAATTGGGTTTTATGATGATGTTATTTGTGGTCGTTCATACTATATATCTGAACGAACTATTACATTTTTACGGGCTGGCTAAAAGTGTGAATTTGCCACTTCATTTGAGAGCTTGTAAAGACATAAATTATACTACACTGAGTGTGTTGTATAGTGTATAGTGTGTGTGTGTGTTTGTGTTTTAGTGTGTTTTTGTGTTGGGTGTGTGGCGCTCTGGTAGCCATGGTTACTTAGCGCTTTTTATGGTCATGTGAATTGGGCGTTACGAGTTCGAAAGTGTTGAGCATTAAAGTTCAACTGTGCAACAACAACAACAATGGCAATGAATGCCACAAAAGTCAACGTCAAAACAAAACAAAAAGACGGCATTAATGACAACAACTGAGAAGAGTGGCCAAAAAATATATTAATGACTTATCAAGGATAATTTGACAATGCGCAATAAATCAAACAGGGCGTGTGGTTAACGTCTCTCTCTCTGTCTCTGTCTCGCTCTCTCTTTCCATCTCTTTCTTCTCTGCACTGGTGACACCCATTTGAGGTATGCTCCATACCAAAAAAACAACAACAACAACAACTGCAAATGTGAAATACGAAATGCGATGCTGATGCTCAATTTGTGGACAAAGAGACGGAACGCACACGCGGTGTGTCCAGCAAATTGGATGCCCAGCTGTGTGCAGCTCCAGACTGTGCCATAACTTAACACCTTCGCTGGAGTCTCTGGTATTGCACCCAAATGCAAAGAGGAAACTTGGCACATTGGGGTCACTCAAGGTAAAATATACTTTAAATGCGTAAATTTAAAGAAAAGAAAAAAAATAAATAAATTTAAAAAACATTGAATGAATTAAAAGAAAATAAAATAAATATTTCAAAAAAAAATAAATAAAATTAAATAATATTAAATAAATTAAAAGAAATAAAATAAATATTTTCCAAGTTTTATTTTTGATTATTTATTTTTTTGTAGTTTTTTAAATAATTTTTTAAAAATATTTAAAAAAAAAATTTTTTTTTTTATGTTACTAAAATCCGTCAAAATAACAACAATTTATCCTGTAAGTTAATACCACATTTAATTTAAAATATATATTTCTATTATAATATAGTTTAATTAACTTAAGGGAAGACTTTATAACTTGCAGATACTAAGTAAGATATATCTTATATCTAAATGCTACTTTTTAAGCCAGATTGTGTTAGCTCGGGATGGTAAAGAGAACAAATATTAAGAAGTTACCATTAATATTATTAATTAAAGCAATATTTATCTATGCACTTAAATAAAGAATGTCTATCAATCTATTTATTTAAAGTTAGCACTTCTAATTTCAAGAAACCTTCAACTTTTTCTAACTTACATATCATAAAAAATTGGTAATATTTAACTTATTATATTTATATTAATTTTTAAGATTTAATTATTTTATAAAAATTTAAAACATTTTGAACGTTTTAAAACAAAAAATATTCCTTAATCTCTGGCAGGTTTAATTTAACTATTACACTAACTATAACATATTGTAACCATATTAAGTAATTTGTATAAATTAATATACATTTTCTACTTAATTGTTTTTAAGAAATCCTTTAAACTTACTTAAAATAAAAATGTGCAAATATTCTTTTTGACAATTTCATAAAAATTATTAATAATTAGCTTTATATTTTTGATTATTTTAATGAATTTTGAAGCCATAAAAATAATCAATAAACTAATAAATAAAAATTTTAAAAAAGCATAAAGTTTTTCATGTTTTTATGTAAATTCAAGTCAATGAAATATTAATACAGACTTGGGTAACTTATCACCCTTTTAAAATTTAAATAAATACAAACTGTAGCACCCCAACAAACATTCAAATTTTACACACACACACACACGCACACACATGCGTAGTCAAATGCAATACTGACCATAATGCCACATGTGAGGGACACACAATTTTGCAAAAGTCGTTGTATAAAACTCGTAAGTATCTTTGTAGTTTGTTTTTCCATTTTTTTTCGGTTTTTTTTTTTTGTCAGGCTCATGCATAAAATATGATTGCGTTTCATTTGTATCTACAAGATTGAATTTCTCTGAGGCGCGAGCGAGTTTATGAGCTTGTCAATTTTCTTTTTATTTATTTATATGCATATGATAGTCGAATCGAGTCGAGTTGAGTCGAGTTGAGTTGAGTCGAGTCGAGTCGAGGTCCCATGTCTGCTGCTTGATTTCATAATAATAAGAATACAATATTGAAAATGAACCGTGGGCTGAGTCCGCCATCGTTCAGTTTATATGCCAATGGTTCTCTGTTACTGGTTCTGGTACTGATTCCAGTTCTCTGACTCCTAGCTCCATTGTTATTGGCTTTTACATCAAAGTGAACCGAAGCGTGGAGCTGCAATTGAAGCGGGTTCCTGGTGCTGTGTTGTGTTTAGTTGTGTTGTGTTGTGTTGTGTTGTGTTGTGTAGTGTAGTGTTGTAGCCTCACCTCACCTTAAGCTTGTAACATTTTATTGTAATTAAGAACATGTAAGTTGTAAAGAGGAGTCATCGTCGTCGTCGTCGTCGTCGTCGTTTGCTGTTTTCTGTCGCATCTCATTGGAGGGCCCCACCTTATATGGTTGTCTGCTGTCTTCGGTCTTTGGTCTTTTGTCTCGCTTCTCTTCTTCTTCCTTTTTCTTCTTAACATTTGCAAATTTGTGGCCAGCAAAGTCAAGAGGGCGAGACAAAAGTCAATTGCATTCTTAACCCTTTTCTGCTGATCACAGCAACAACAACAACAATAACAACAAACAGCGACAACAAATAACAGTACAAGTCTAATTAAAAATTAACACAGACAGAGAGAAGAGCATTCATTTAATCAGGCTAAAATCAAGTCTATTATGGCCAGGCTTACGCCAGTCTCCTGCATGAGAAAAAGTGGCTCTTTTGCTGACCCTCTCTCTCTCTATCTCTCTCTCTCTCTCTGTGACTCTCTCTTTCTTACATTTGAAGTCATCATTAAAGACGACGATGCGCCAACATGCAGATTCCCAGCCAAAACAGACAGAGAGAGACTGAAAGACAGACAGACACCGATATACCCGTTGATCGTTGAGCGCTGCTCCGCTCGATCCTCGGTCCTCGTTGCTCGATGCTCAGAGAGAGAAGGCGACTGCAAACACGGCGCACACTTGAGGCCATGTAATCAACGTTTGCTTACTTCATTTAGCGTGCGGCAAAAGAAAAGCGAAACATGCATACAATCAGCGCTTGGCCAGACAAAAGTGAACATGGAGGTGAGTTGGGAGCTGGGAGCTGAGAGCAGGAAGTAAGAAGCAAGAAGTAAGAAGCAGAAGATGCCGATGGTCAGACATACATAGCTGGAGATCGTTGGAGCTAACTGCGACTCTGCCTCTGCTTGTTGGCAATGATGTATTTTTGATTTCGTATCTTATATTACCAACAACAAGCAACAACAACAAGCAACAACAACAACAATAACAGCAACAGTAACAACAACAATATTTAAAGCGACTGCAGCCAACAAAAGTTGATTTCGGAATTTTTATTTTTGATTGTGATGATTGTGCATTGAAATTTGATACATTTTGGTCTGAACGAAGTGGGATGTGAGCTAACATGTTGTTGTTGTTGTTCTTCTTCTTCTTCTTGTTGTTGTTGTATGCAAAAATGTTGGCTAGTCGACAAGGCATTGGCTGAAACTACCAACTACCAAGCGGACAGTGGGACAGATAGACGGACAAATCAACAAGCAACATTAATAAGATTGGCATCTTCTCTGCTGTTGTGCTGCTCAAATGTAATTTCTCATAAACAAAAGTGGGTTGACTGGGTGTGTTATGCCTTGCTGGATAATACCCTGTCCTTCTGTCTCTTTCTGATCCTGTTTTTTTTCTATCTTTCTTCCACACGCCTTTTGGCCATCAAGATAAAGAAATGCAGTTTTTAAATGCTGGTGGGTGGCTCTCGGGCTCTCTGGCAAGTGGTAAGTGGCAAGCGGATTTGGTAGCTGATTTAAGCCAGATTTGTCATTTTCTTGCACGAACAGGACTTCAGTGAAAGCAGCTCAAAGAATATCTGTAGAAATTCTTTCTCTGACGCTTGTAATCTTTAAGAAATGATAATTCTTATTGGCAGTTTGAAATGAAAAATAAAAATTTATGGTATTTATCAGATGAACAGTATTTAAAATGTTTAAAATTTTATCTTATACTTAAAGTATTTGCTAGTTGTTCCTAAACCAATGACATGGAATAATTATTATTATAACTTGCTTAAGATTTAAGTAATAAATTCTCGAAATAACATGAAATTTCGTTACTGATTTGTATAAAATTTAAATGTATTTATATATATCTCCATGTAGTTGAAATCGGGTTAACTGTAAAACCAAATAAATCATCTACACATGAATGCTTGATTTCAATAACTTCAAATGCCACAGTGTATAATAGATTTTGACCCACATGATATGTAATACTCGAAATAGTTTATTTAGGAGTGTTCCACTTGGAGCTGCCTCTCGTTTCCTTTGAGATCTCAGCCATCATAAATATTCTACATATTTATACTTATAAATATAGCGAGGGCATGTGTAACGAAAAAGAAATTCAAATCCAAGCTCTTTTGAGTTGAAAATCTAGCAAATGCCATCATCATCATCATTAGAGTCACCGAAAACACACACACAATGTCTAAGAGAGTTCCGTCTCCAGAATTGAAGTCAGAGTATTGCCCTGCCCTCAGCTGCTTATGCTAATTTTGCTCCCCTCTTAACGGCAGACCGAATACCAAAAATCAAATTCCAAAAATTAAAATCTGTTTTTCCTGAATGCCATACGATATGGTTGTGGGATATGGATACGCATGGATACAATGAGTTTTTCTAAAATATTTTCAACACAATATGAACTAAGAAAATAAATCAAATTGATTAAATTCGAACACACCAGAAATGATATCGAGCTTGGGGTCTACATATTGGACGAAGATGAGGCTGGGACAATGGCTGAAAACTCATTTAAATAATAAACCACTAAAAACCTTAGAGAAGCTTTGCTAGAAACAACACACAACCGTCGATTTAAATAGAAAACCGTTTGTAGCATTCAAACAAAGTAGAAGAAAAAAAAAAAAAAAAAAAAAAAAAAAGAAGAGTAAAGCATTAAAAATTACTACTAATGTGCACCTTACACAAAGGGCCTACAAAAAATCCCACTCCGATTCCAACTCCAACTTCGACTTTGACTTTTGAATGTGTCTGGATCGCATCAGAGCGGATAGGATGGGATCGCAACAAAGTCACGAATTTCAACTGAGCTAATGTCTAATAAGTGAGCTACAGAGTCTGGGACAACTTTGCGACCCACTGCGGCGACAGGGCATTAAAATAAACGAGGCCCAATTCATCTTTGGACCTTTTTTGTTGAGCCGCCAGCTTCATCATCATCATTGTCATCGTTATCATCATTATTATCATTGTGCCCCTTGGCACATAAATTGCAAAACGAGTTGTGATAAACGGGGAAGTGGGGGAGTGTGTGTGGAGGGGGGAACAGAAACTAAAACCACTTTACTTAATGAGCATCAAATATCTGCTTGCCACAATTCTCGATACAAATCTATTATTTAGTAGCTGCTTTTGTAGCTGCTTGCACTAACATTTCAATTAATAAACCACCCGCACCACCTGCACCGCCCCCCTGCAGCTCCGCATAACACACGCACCACTTGGCCAGCAACTACAAGTGTCAGTACGTGAAACATGCCGCATACTCCCACGACCATTCATGCCACAAAGAGTCGGAGTCGGAACAATGGCCAAGTATAATCACTTTGTTTGCACCTTTGGGAATAGTCAGTGACAGACGCCGTCGCATGAGTGGAGCTCTGAGCTCAGAGCTCTGCTCAAAGGCAACTGCCAGGGGGTGGGGACAAGGGCTGAGAAGGGATGGGGGGAGAGGGTGGGCAGAAAACTACTCACTACTTGCTGGCATGAAAGTGACCCACAGCAGAAAGCAATGGGAAACGAGCGCACATGCAACCGGCAAAGGTGAGAGAGAGGAACAGAGGAGGATCAGAGGAGGGTTAAAGGGGGGTCCAAGGAGGGTTAGAGTGGGGTCTAAAGAGGGCCACAGAAGGGACGCGAGTTGCATTTATGAAAATGAGCTGCAGCTCTGCGTCGTGCAATTTGTTAACGAGACAATTGACCAAATGTTGCCCAGAGCATGTTGTGACTTGATTGCTGCAAAAAGACTTGCATCAGTTGGATTTATTTATAAATTAGCACCGCAGTCAACATTTTAATCAAAAGACAGATATTTTAGACTGTGATTATACCCAATAAGTAATTAAAATAATTAGTATTTTATTTTAAGGCACCTATTTTGGAATAGATTTTTAATAGGCAATACTAATTTAAAACAGACTCAACAATTTTTTATAGTTTTAATTTCATTTTACGTGATCAATCTGCTAACAATTTTAAAACTTTGAACCAGTTGTTAAGACATAACTTGCTTAAATCATCATGTCTTCTAAATAACAGTTAATTATTTAAGATTTAATAAACATATCTTAAGTACACATATTAAATGTTATTTTAGATCTTACTTATTTGCATATATGCATAACTTAAATTGAACTATTTAACCTATTTTATTTGTATCGTTAAACAATACTTAATATTCGATTTAAAAGTGTGTGTAGTGGACGGACGGACGGACAGACAGACTGACAGACAGACGGACATTGGTATATCGTCTCGGCTGTTGATGCTGATCAAGAATATATACTTTATGCGGTCGGAAAAGCCTCCTTCTACCTGTTACGCACATTTCGCTTCAGACAAACTTAATAGACCCCTATACTCTTTTTTAGAGTACGGGGTCTAAAAATACTCTTCCCAATAAATTATAATGATTAATTGTAGTATACGCAGATCAGTTATAATCCCAATATCAATTTCAATTGCATTTACTTTCGCTTTATACAAATATATCTATTAACTTAACTTTCAAATGGATTATTACCAAGCTGATACCTCTCCATAGACAATGTCTAGTAATGTGGCTTAAACTCGGCCAACAACTGTAGGCCCATTTGAAGCTTAGAGAGAGCGACAAACTCGTGATATTTCAGCTGCCAAAAGCGTCGAAAGACAAAGCAATTGGCAATTGGGCAATGGTTTTTCATGGCGGACAACGCGACGATGGCATCACTACCATAAAACAACAACAACAACAACAACTAGTACTACTGGAGCTACAATGTGGAGCGGTAATAAAAGTGAAATTAACAATCAGTGAGCGCTTTACGGTTGACATTTCACATGACAGTTTAGTAATGCGATTTAGCAGGATAAAGGACAGCCGCAGGCTGCTGAGCCAGCTAAAGCAGCTGCACTGTCTCTCTGTCACTGTCTCTTTCTCTGTCTCACTCTGTTTCTGTCTCTTTCTGTTTTTGGCACGAGTAGTGCAACAGTCGCTTCAACTCGATTCGGTATCGGTGTCGTTGTCGTTGTCGGAGTCATTGTTGTTGTTCTCGTTGTTGTTGTTGTTGTTGTTGTCAGTGTTGGTGGCAATGTCGATGTCCGTGGCAACCGCACCAAATGGTTTTGTGAAGAGAAAGTTAATTAAAATAATGAGTTTTCGTGCAAATGTTACGAACTCTGCGCCATTCGTTGTGTTGATGAATGTCTGGTCTGTCAAATAAGGCAGACATTCAACCAATCCCGACTCCGATTCCAACTCCAACTCCAACTCCGACCCTGGAACCGACTCCAATTGGAGCTGTCTTATATGACCCTACTCTTAATATAATATCCATAATAAACGTAATAATGCACTTTTAATTAAATGCAATCCCCATTCTCTTCCTCATTTTAAATCGACATTCCGCAAAATGTTTGTAATTTTCTGCAAAATTTGCATATTTGCCCATTTTGTCCTTAGTGTTTTGCGTTTTGGGGCCCTTTTATTGACAGTGGGCATCTTTTGGGGCCTGTTGTGGGCATTTGTAATACGCAAATTGATTTAAAATTGTCAGCATTTCGTGGCTACTAAATTAGATTCTATGTGGTTTGCTTATCAATAATTAATAAGTGCTTAGTTACATGTTAGACTTTGTTTATAATTGCAGTTTGCATAATTTAAGGAATGCAGTTTAATTTGGCTAAGCTACAGCTCAGAAGGCATCAAAGTAGTGTAATTAAATTTAAGCATAACTTTAACTTGTACATAAATTATCTTGGCAAAGGAGCTATGAGTGGTTTATACACTTAGGAATAATAAGGTCTTATGAATACTAATAAGTTTAGCCTATTAAATTTCCAGTTTTGATTAAATCTTTTAATCTATATAAAGAATGATTTTCTATAGTTTTCTAACAAGTACTCCATTCAAATTTTAGAGATTTTAGAGAAATGTAACAAAATAGTTTATAGAATTACAATCCCTATTTTAAGCATAGTAAGATGTTATGGAATAACCCCAGAGATTTCAAGAAACGCAATTTTAAGTTTACCCTTATGCCAAGTAAGACTAAGTAAGCCCCATTTTAGTTGAATAGTTTATATAATATATTTGTATTATTTTTAAAACTTACCAATCAATTTACCATGCCAAGTCCCCTCGTGCCATCGTGCATTAAATATTTGTTTCAGTGTAGTTTTAGCTAGGAACCATTAGTAAGTCTTGTTTTGTCATCCAAATCAAAGTTTTGCGTGTAATGTTTATGATTTGTACCACTGTGCTGACACTTGCAGCTGTCAAAGTTTGCAACAGAGAGAGCCGTTTGTTGCCAAAACATAAACATGTCAATTTTGGCGAGAGAGAGAGAGAGAGAGCGCGCACCGCACACTGAGAGAGTACGCACTGAGAGAGACACACGCGAGGGGGGAGAGAGAGAGTGGGCGGGCGGGCGGGCGAGCGAGCGAGTGAGCGAGAGACTCTCTCTCTTAGAAACTAAAACACTACGGTACTTGGACTACGGGCGAAGGGTATCGGATACGGGTAAGGAGCAATGGGTGCACGGCTGGCGGACTACGCGACTTTTCCTAGCTCTCGCGCGCGCGTTTCCAACCAAGTCCAACACTTTCAATGGCCAAATCGAAGCTCCATGCCCACATGGCACCCCCCAAAAGAGCAAACGCCTCGAGACTCCCGTCTCCAATTTTGGGGTCTATAGTCACTTATTTTTGTTTTAGGTTGGGCTCAGCAGGCTGAACATGACCACGATGGCATCGCTGGCAACGTGGCGGCGACAACAATCACAACAACGCGTCCAACGCGTGGCCCTAACATGGCCAAAAGCGCCGTGCCAGCCCTGGCTGTGACTTCAATTTTGCTTCCCGGCCCTGTCTCTGTCTCCGGCAAACAAAAATTTTCTAATTTCGCGACAACTTCGATTTTGTGACACGAGAAACACGAGTTTGACTCCTTTTTTTTTTTTTTTAGTTGGTAGCACAAAATATTGTTACATTTTGTGGCCAAAAACACTTTATTGCTTGGAGTTTGCACATTCGTTTCGGTTTGATTAGGAAAATTTTAGAAAAATAGCTGCGTGCAGTTCTCTCTTTTTATTTTTATATATATTTTATTATTATTATTATTTTTTTTTTGTGTTGTATGCGGTGGCACAACAAAAAGTTGGCTGACTGTTCACTCGCGTCGCGTCGCGTTTGTCAAAGAGCAGAGCAGCGAGCGACAAAAGCCAAAATCTCGCATCTCACATCTCGCATCTCACAGCGAGCACAGCCACAACCAACATCAGACCGGGGGACACACACAGCACAGCACAGCACACAAAACAGGCTCTGGCTTTGGTACTGGCTTTGGCTTTGGCTCTGGCTGCCACACAAGGACCAAAACGTTGCCGCCATCGAGCGTACCAGCAACAACACGCCAGCAATTGCAAACGTACAGCAGAAAACAACAACTACAACACCAATAACATCAACGACACCGACAACAACAACAAGAGGAGTCAAAAAAGAAAAGAAAAACTGAAAATACAACACACAGAAAACAGAAAAAGTGAAGTGAGCATCAAAGCGCACGGGGCAAAATAGTTTTCAACCCGACCAACAGCCCAACAGCCCACCAGCATCGTTTGAGTGTCATGTACAATGCGATGCGACACGGTGCGGTGTGGTGCGGTGCGGTGAGGGGTGTGGTGCGGTGGCGCCCCGGCGCAGCAGCCAAAACTCAGTCCATAGTAAACCCCTCTGCGGTGGCACGCTCTTCCAATAGATGCTGCGTCTAAAAACCGAAAACAATAAAAAGCTCTAACTGCAGCTTAGGCTATACCGACTTAGGTTGATACCCTACACAAAACAATTTCAAGTACTAAAAACAAGCTGCTATGAAAAAGCTAAGAACAACTAATAGCTTAGCTACAGTTTAAGTAGTTTTCAATAGGAGCTTCCAAACAATAAAAGCTACTTCGATTTTCCTTAACAAAATTGCGTCTAGAATTT
The DNA here is from genome assembly GCA_018903735.1 of Drosophila cardini. Classification (NCBI taxonomy): domain Eukaryota; kingdom Metazoa; phylum Arthropoda; class Insecta; order Diptera; family Drosophilidae; genus Drosophila; species Drosophila cardini. The sequence continues at coordinate 1,199,050 of JAEIGM010000020.1, forward strand.
GTCTCAAATTATTTTAGATTGTTGTAATAATCCAATAACAAAATTAGACTTAATTTTGAAATTAATTTAACCTAATTTAGTTTCTCTGCAGAACACATAAAATTATCTTTCCGTAAGTTGACTGAAGTCTTATCAATTTCGTTGATAAATAGGTCTCGTTGTTATTGAAAAGACAAGAGTTTTGATTGATAAATATTTAAACCTTCAAACCAATTTAAGTTTTACTACTTATTTGTGTATTAGCAGTTAATACAGGAAATCGAGGAATGATATATATATATTAATCTGTTAATACAAATAACATAATGTAATAGAGAACCCAAATGCCCTAAAACCAATTGCTGTCTAAAGGCAAACGAAAAAATGCCAAAGCACGCGTTGACACTTTGCGCTCAACACTCACACAGACACACATACGCAAGCAGGCACAAACACACACACATGCACATGCATGCAAAGAGAGACACACGCACACAGACAGAGATGCTATGCTTTGCTCTCCTGAATTGGCGCACTCTGGAGAGTATGCTCGGGGCCATTGCCAATGTGTGTCCTGCAGCCCGGAGCAGAGCAGAGCAGAGCAGCTGGAATAGAAGCAGAAACAGAAACAGAAAGAAGAAGAGGAAGAGTAGCTGAAGTTAGAGCACGCTCCCATTGTAAACAAAGGAAGTATGTGAACGCTCTCAGGGATGTTAGCGTAAAGCTTTATTTCGCGCTGCTGTGAGAGATGCTAAAAGATACTGAGAGAGGCTGTGCTCACTGCGCATCCCATTGAAAAGCTTTTGGGTAACGTGCGCGACAGGGAAAGCGAAAGCGAAAGCTGTCGCCATCGACGTCACCGCCTATCGATTTTTAGCTGTCCAATGCGCATGCAAAAGCGCTGCATTTTGACAGCTGTCAACACGCCAGCGATGACACTTTGGGGGCCCCAAAGACCGGCAGCACCGGCAA